>JARKIC010000024.1:0-723680 GCA_029378375.1 Mycena olivaceomarginata
CAACTCATGGAGCCTGCACGCCGCCATTTCCACCGAGGTATTCGAATATCCCGTTCTCTCGGACGTTTTATTTATATGTCTTTCGCCGCATCCTCACTAGCTGCAACGTTCACATTCCGTACGATCGTCCTCTGGAACGAATGACGTTTTGAAAACGAGGGAGAGTAAATGTATTTGGTACATATTCCTTTGATGGATTCACTGTCTCATTGTTTGTACTGTTCGAATGTCAGTTCAAAATCAACCAGCGAGTAGTAGAAATCATTCATTCCACTGGAAGAGGCCGATAAAAGATATCATCTCGGCGTCTGTCGTTTTTTTCCCATACGCCTCCTGACAGGCGTAGATAGTCGGCGCACACTTCATATTATTAGATTATTCGCGACCGTTGAAATAGACCAACTCCACCGACGCTTTCTCGATTGCAAATTATATAATCAGTAAGAAAGGTGCTCGAAGTTCTTGCAGATATTGCATCCAACATCTTCATGTGTTTCCTAAGACTGGCTCTTGGCAGCTGCACACACCTTCGATGCCGGTCCACCCCTGTACATATAACCGGAGCGAAGCGAAGGCAAGCCTTGTTGCAAATATCCCATCTCACCAAAGAAAAATGGCACAATTCAGTGGGACACTTTTGCAGCTCATATGCCTGACAAACCAGGTACACCTCATTATTTCAGACTGAATAGATGTTTACTGCTATCAGTTCCTGTCTATGATGCACGTTCTGTGGACTTGACATCAAGAATTTCCAACAATTGCCAAAATACAATGGTGAGCTAGATGCAGGAATGGCACAATGGCCGTCTTCACCATTGGACACTATTCTGGGGCAGATGGTGAAAAACTGTCACTCAATGTGCAGGCTGCTGTGGCCATGCATGATGCAGCGCTGAAGAGGACGCGTGGCCGAGACAGTTATTGACACAAGAATGCCTCTTTCTATCAATTAAAGCACATTTGTAACAACTATTAAGAATCAAATTACTGACCAATGTGAATGTAGAGTAGGGGACTGGCACTTGCCGCCACTACCTATCTATTTACGGACCGACCACATAAGACCAAGTGAGAAGAGAATCAAAAATAAAAAATAAAAAAAAGGGATACAGAGGCGAGGACCACAAGGAGCCACAAAACTGGCCTCTCTGGAGACATCATTGCCGGGGTCCTGCCACTGTGAAGTTGAGAGAGATTTCACTTGCCGAGCAAAGAATGACAAGTGTACAAGGACCTTTGATTCATGGAAATTTCCCGGGGAAAATCCGGTTGGATATGAGTCAATGCATGGGTCCAGATGGAACACCAATGATTCATGAAATCACAAAGAAATGCACAGGAGTATATAGTTTAAGGTCTTTGGCCTAATGTTTATGATATGATTGAAATTCGTTGCAGAAAGACTGGACCATCTCTGATTTGAGGATTTCAGCTGTTTGTGAAGGTAGCATTGTAAAATCCGAAATGCATCAACAGTGAGTAAGTAATTTAGAAATCCAGACCAAATGCAATAGGCAGGGTTGTAATAACAGAATAAGGACAAAACAAACAAAAACATGCAGGTATCTGTAACTGCTTCCAGAGCTACAATTTTTGGATTTAAAAACCTGATGAAAACTCAGATTGTGAGTTGATTAAGGGGTTCACCAATGAATTCCACCTGCTCCTCATCTCGATGTCGGACAAATTGCCAGAAGGGACCTCAAGCTTCGCCAGATGAGCTATGTTCTCTCTATGATGGTCCAGAACATTGCTGCCAACATGAGAAAGCCTTTCATCCACACATTGAACCTCCTTTGCCTGAGATGACTTTTCAAAAGAGGCCGTGCTGTGTTCCAAAATTCAACTGCTTTCAGCAGGTCACCACATCTGTTGGAAATGTCACCCAGTCTGACCATGCATTCTGCCCTGCTGGCGATGGACATCCATATAGGGTGAACCCCTCAAGGGCAACAGTGAACAAGGTGATAGCAGTGTCCTCATCCTTTTGATGAAGAAATATATCTCCAAAGAATTGCAGAGCTTTAATAGACCTGAAGGGGCTGTTTACACTTGGAAGGGAATGTATGAGAAATATGGTTGTCCAGACAGGTGTTGATTCATCTGCACCCCAAGAGCTAAACATTACCCAATCGTTCAAAACAGAACAACTTGATTTCACTGTGTGCTGTGGCCAATTTCAAACACCTTTTGAATAGTCTCCTTTGCTGTTGGTAGATCCTTTTCCCTGATATACAGATCTGCAACTGTAGCATCACAGCAGATCTCCCATGACTTGATATTTAGGGTGGTGAATATTGACCTGGAAGATCAATATTTCTCTCCACATCATGTTTTTGAACACCCATGGATACAACCAATTCCAGCCAAATTCAGCAATGCCCTAGCATGCCAATAGGCACGATCTGTAGAGATCTGAAATAGCTTGGTATTAATTTTCCAAGCCTCACTATATTCTGATTTACAACTGTGGACCTCAGCCTGAGTGTACATGATGTCAAGATTGGCCGAACTATCAGACATACCACAAAGACTAAGGAGACTCTGGGCTCTGATGCACAAAGAGAGACTTTGTCTGTAGTGACCAAAGCTCTTGCCAGCAGAAGGCTTCCGCACAGATAGCATGTGCTTCTCCATATAATCACCGGAAACCCTTGCCAGCTTCTGGCATTCATGTGCATCCATTGTGCTACAGAGTATTTCCCAAGGCGAAGGTTAAGCCATGCCCCAAGACACAATCCTTGACTGTGTCTCTTGCTGTTCCCAGTTTGAGTTGCCAAGGATATCAGTTTTTGCACATATTTACAGCCCCAAAAACATCATTTTTGACCTCTTGATGGTAATGTGTCATATTGAGATAAAATCTGCCTAGAAATTCCAGGTGTCAGTTCTCATAGATGAAGTTCAGACAGAGAGTTCACATTTCAGATCTGTATCATCAAAGTCCTTGAAAAGCTTCACAACTTGGGAGGCCAGAGGCTCAGGATCGGAGATTGGATAATATGGCCACACACAGATTGACTCAATCAAAAAGTAGCTTTGAGTTGATGATCATTGAGCTGTGGAAGGAGATCTTGGATTTGGCCCATCAAAGGAGTCTGCACCTGCATGTTGTGCCCGCTGAATCCGACTGAAAATGACATACACAGTAATGCTGGTTGATAGGGTTGGTTTTTTCTGGTTCAGACCCCATTGCAGCACATTCTGGATGTTTGTGAGATTGATTTTATTCGGGAAATTGTGCTGGAACTTGACTGGTTCCCATGTAATCTATATAAAATTTAAGCATCTCCTGGAAGTATTTGAAGAGGCTCTGAACAAGATGATCTCCAGGGGGGTTGGTGCTGTTGCAGATATTCACGATGGGCATTAGTACCTTCAGTCTGTTATGCTCATCACTGTAGGCCAGAGCAGTAGACTTCAGGGTTGTTTTGCATTTAAGGATATTTTCCAGTGGTAGTTTGCTTTGGATGAGATCTAAATCTGTGAGGCCATCTGGGAGCATTGCCAAGAGGCTCAAGAGTTCTTGTGAATGAGGAATTGATTGGATCCGAGGGCTTAATAATGACAGAGAAATGGACATGTCCAGGTTTGATCTTTTGTCAAAGCCTTCTGAAATCACAGAGGTCTTCTCCTTATCCCAGCGGGATAATACATTGGAGCAGCCTTCAGTGGTCTGCCAAATGGGCAAGCCAAACTGATTGCAAGTGGCATGTTGTCTGCCAGGGAGAGGATTTGGTCACCTCCTCCAGGCTGTGTCCACTGTCGGCAATATCAACAAATGTACGCCGAGCTGCCTCTTGATCCAAGGGTTGCAAGACTTTTAAAAACGGTCTAGTCCATTGCACTTTGGCAGGGTGTTCAGCTCCTCGCATGGTAATCTGAGATGAAGTGAGTTGAGAGTATTATCCGAAATCCATTTAACTTGCCATTAATGCAAAATCCTCCACACCTGTGAGCAGTGAGAGTAATTCTTCAATGTCCCCACAAGAACTTGCTGGCTCCCACAAGGTCTCAAGTTCGTCTAAAATCAAGAGACTCGGTGGATTGTTTGAGAAATGCTGCAGTACTGCTTGGGTAAGGTCTTTGCCAGCCTTGAGTCCGAGATGACTCCCAATCAGGTTTGCCAGTTCGACTTTTGTTGTTGCAGAGTTGCAAGCAACAAAGAACCTATTCTCTAATATCTGGCTGTGATATCTGGGTGGTGCAAGACAGCTCTTGCTAGCAAGGTTTTTCCCATACCGCCTGCACCCAAGATTGCTATCCTCGGAATTCCAGTGTTAAAAAGGTGAAGGATGTCTGAGAGCTCAGACTCCCGGCCATGGAAGATTTTTGGCTCTGGTGGTAGCATTGAGATTGAGTTGGAGCTTTGAAATAAAGAAATAAGTATAATTCGAAGACATTCTAGGAAAGGTGGATGTCGTACCTACCGGAGGACCAAGAATGATGTCCACTTGTCTATGAAACAGTAGGTATGCATCTGGTGACACAGAGTCCAATTACTTACTGTGGATGCTCTTTCTGAAGCAGTTGCTTCAGAGAGTCTTTCAATCATATCAAGTATTTCTTGGTGTCTGTTTTGTGAATCTCTCTTCATCTCTGCAATATCCGGTAGAGCCCTGGTTTCTTCAATCTATGAAAGATATGTATCTATGAGTTTGTACTACACAGAAGTGACAACAGACCTGAAAGAAATCGAAGCTTTGTTGTAGTCCAGCTTGGCAGTCTTTCAGTAGTGTGCTCATTTCGCTCTGCTGGAAGAAGCTTTTCACTCTGTTCCCCTTTTGTTGGGCCTCTACAAAAGTGTAGATTTTGTGAAGAATCCTGATTTCAGTGGTTAACATATAGTGGATTTCCAATGGACAAGGACACTACTTTGTGAATTTGCCAACATGATCCAGCACTTTTATAGGCATTTCTTCCACCTGCATCTGACTTGATGTGAAGAATCATGATTGCATTCAGCAATTTGTGGATTTGCTCCAGAAGCTGAACACAGTCATCTTTGTGTTTGCTAACAGTCTAGGGTGCCACTCAGTTTCACCCTGATAAGAGCCGCTCCAACACAACTCACCTTGATATTTTTCAGGACTGCTTGAGTTGTGTTTATTATAGCACCCAAGAAGGGAGTCGTCATGCTATCTGCGATGATTTGCAAGCTATTTGTAGTCATAGTCAAGCATATAACCACATTATCCAGTCTATTCTGAGTGACATTGGGCAGCGGCATTTGGGGGTGTGGTGGTCTTGGCACAAGTGATGGTCTTTTATCTATTTGGCCACTGCCAAGATCATTCATTTTTAGTTCCGATATTCATCGGACTCCGGCTACTCACAGTCTTGCCTTATATTAATACGGTTCTGTGTCGGATTTCGCTCCCGGAACTGGGCCAAAACTTGGGCAACCAATCACAGTAGGACGGGAATCTGATGCTGAAAGATATATGATTTGGCTCACCGAAGCTGACCGGCCTTCATCGGCCATCATCTAGAATACACATAGCCACTGTGGCAGCCATTCACAGGCGAACCTACACTGCCATTATAAAATCTATGCACTAACACAACTGACTCAGTATCCTCACCTTCCTGGAGATCAATCATCGCATAAGCCAGCAATCAACCAATCACCAAAACGGGTCTGCCCGAGAGGGTCGGTCCAACCGAGACCAAACCGCTAACCCCGACGCTGCGCAACAAACAGCCAGATGTGGAAGTTATTATAGCATATATGTGGGCCTAAAGAGGATGAGAATACTAAGAACATATACAGTAATCGTGCTCAGCGAATCTCAGAATTAGCTACCGGCTGTAGGCATCGAATGTTCATCCTACGTCCTATCGGTTTGAATACCTGATATGTGTTGCTACACAGGGATGGGATTTCGCATCTTAGAAACTATATCTCCAATCAGTAACACTTGAAAGTCGCAAGCCAACATCAAAAGTGCAGTTGGTGGAGGAACAGCCGGGACAAAGGGATAGGTGTTTGTCGCGTTGGTGAAGGTCCCCACCAGCCACCGTGAAATGCGAGAAGACACCCGAGCTGGGTTAGGCGCCGACTAGGCACGAGCTTTCGAGTATATACAAGAAAAGTGCGAGAGCGACTCACCTAATTTAAGCGAGTCGCACTATTGATCAAGTTGGGCTAGATTTTCCCCCTGTCTGTCTCCAGCTGCAATAGCAGATGTACAGGATGAGTCTCGCAAATGCGAGAAGAATACAGGCCTCGAATGGTTGCCATGTCCATGCTGTGGGTTTGCTTGAAGATTTACCTGATACATGATTTTACCTGGTTTTAACCGTCCCGATCCGCGCGTGCTGGACGAAAGTCTAAAGACTATCGGTCACCTGATCGCGATTTCCAGCTGTGACACGCGTCTGACATCCGAGTCACCGCCATCAATATGATCGACTCGACCTCGACCTCTCCCGCCTTTCTCTGCTTTGCATTTTACCTTCTCATTGTACAAATGGCCATCTCGGTGCCCTCAGATTTTTGGTAGGGCTCCAACCCGTCCGTCAAACGGGACGGCCGTCGCAAACGACGGCCGTTGGGCACCACGGGACGGGTCGACCCGTCCGTTTCTACCATGCGCGAGAGACCAAAACGGACGGGTCCAACCCGTCCCGGCCGTAACGGCCGTTTCGACGGGTGCTCAGACTTTCACAAGACCAAGACTTATGCAATTACGGGTAAGATCTTGGGCGGAAGAACAGCGGGTACAAAATACTGTGTCGTTGCTACTAATCAATACAGATTACCCCGTCCTTGTTGAGCTTCGCACGAGCGACCCGTAATCTCGCCTTCACAAACATCAAGGTTCGAATTGTATCGGCGTGTAAACTTGCGCGACGAAGGCTGATAGTATCTCGTCCTCCGGAGAACACACGCTCGACCGCAACGGCAGATCCTGGAAGACATATTTGAATGTAAATGAGATGGAATGTTCGTTTGAACGTACCCGGAATGCACAAGATATTCCGAACCAACAAATAGAGACGAGGAAATTGTTTACGCCGGCTGTACCACCACTCCAACGGGTCGATCTCCCAGTTCTCTGGGACAGAGGTGAGACGAAAATACTCGGTCAGTTCGTCCACAGTGCCGCTGTTAGCACGTTGAGTGTAGCGGCTCGTGAAGTCGAGCTTCTGTGGTGATCCTGGTTCAGTTCGCTGAGACTCAGCGGAATCGGCTGTTGTCGAAGCGAAGTACGTGTTGAAATGAACTTTCAACTCATGCTTCGAGAACTCCAGATCAGCCAACAGCTCTGGCTCGTCGGCGTAGTCAGTCTTAAGCCCATTGTAAGACAGTCGAGGATCCAGTACTGAACTCGACATGTTAGAAAATTGAACGGCGCAAGAGGAAGAAATATCCGCACGGGTAGCCCAGGAATAATATCTTGACCGATCAAATTTGGTGAAATAATCACTCAGCTTCGTATGACTTGCGTAGGGAGAGCGAGCGATTATTGAGCCCAAGAATGAAGATAGTGAAAATCGATTTGCCACAAACACGGTTCAGGCGCCGTTGAGACATGAATGAAAAATGCGATCGGTGATGGTGTCGGCCCAAAATGAGCGGGACAGCAAGGTGGTATCGAAAGAATCGTGGAAATATTATCGAAGCTAAGGGCACAATGAGACGATCCGTAACATGAATGCAAAATGACTTGCCCGTGAAAATGGAGGCTGAACCCGTCCAAATTGAAAAATAGGCAAGGAAATATGCCAACTGATGAGGAGCGTCGTGATTTCGCAAGCCGAGCTGAGCGCCAACAGTATAAGTTGCCATTATAACCATCAATGAAGGGAAGAGGAAAAGGATGAGATTAGCCAATGCCCATTGCAACGAGTGAGACACCAGAGCCTCTGTTCTTGTGGCGAAAAGTGTACCACGCGCTGGATAAAATCAATGCAGTGAGTGCATATCCAGCGCAAAAATGATGACCTCACCAGGTAGTAGTCTGCTCGACGGTCGATCATCATATTTGACGAGGGATATCATAGCGAAGGATTACTCAGGTGAGACGGCTTTTGTACCTGGGTCGCAATATCTGAAACGCAAGCTCCCTCAATTTTCAAGTAGTAAAGATTGCCGGTGCTGCGCACATGAATGCCATGTCAGCAACCCTGAGCAGGAGTTAGGAGTCGAAGCCGTAGTAGGGAGCCTGAGAAAGATTACAAAGGATAGTTAATGATATTCCTTCAAAGTCGGACAAAATGCTCCCTCAGGCTGGCGGCATCCAGGCCTTCAACACGGGTACTCTGCGTCGCCACACAGCCGCGTAACAATGCATGCAGGGAGGGCGGAAATTAACGAGTAGTGAACTCGCGAAATTTTCTCTTTTTTCTTGGCTATACTCAGTCCCTGCAACTACGTGCAGGGAGAGCGGAAATTAACCACTATGCCGCCAACACAGATCCTTTTATGCTTGTGAAACTGGGATCAGTTGATAAAGTGATAGCAGTAGGCAGGATAAATTGCTCGGCACAGGCTGCTCAGGAACACCGGAAGATGCCGAGAAGAACCCGTCGAACCCGTCGAACGGGACGGGTACGGGTACCCGTCAACGGGGTGGACCCGTCCCGTACCCGTCCCGGCAGAGGAAGGTTCCAAGTTCCAAACGGACGGGTGCCGACCCGGCCGTTCCCGTCCGTCGACCCGTCGACGACGGGCACGGGTTGGAGCCCTAATTTTTGGATGAAGCAACTCAAGGCTCCCTTCGTCGACTCGTCGAACTGTGCGCCCCTCACGACGAATCCGAAACACCACACTCATTTACACCTCCAGCGCCTCCTCCCTCCGAAAATCGCCTCCTACCTGTACTCTCTCCCTCGAGTGCGTCACGACTAGCCCCGCAACCATCACTTTTATCGTTCCCCACGCTGAGTCTCCCTTTATCTGTGTTTGCGTCTTTGGTGCCGTTCCCGACCGATCCAGATGACGCCTCCTGCTGCGGGGAGCCGAGCCCTGATCCCGAACCATGGCGACGCCCCCGCACGCGCACATTGAGCTCCAGCAGCCGCGCCATACTTACACGTCGAAGTCGCGTGCGGCGCGCGTCTCCGTCCCCAAACAAACGTCTTCTACTGCTCCTTGCAGCGCTGCTCGTTGTATGAAACCTCTAGCCGTCGCCGACCTCCGCCTCACGGCCCTCATCGAGCGCAGCATCGCGCCAACCCTCTCCCGCCACGGCGCTGATCCCGACTCGTCGATATCGGATTTGGAGCAGCAAGATCTTCTCTTGTGCGAGCGCCTGCAGGCGGTCCTTGCGCTTCACGGACACCATCTCCGCGCATCCTCCCCGACGCGGATTTCGACAGGTATTGTACCGCCAGCGTGCGTGCCGTCGAGCCTTCTTTCGGGGAGCGAAGGCGTGGACCTGCCGCTATCGACGCCCGGGCCGCCTCCCTTGCGCTTCATCATCACCGCCACTCACGCACGCTCCAGCTTGGGAGGAAGCACCGGCAGCAGCGGCGCCGCGCTGGAGATGTCCTCACTGGTGGCGACACTGCTGTTGCGCTCGCGGGAAGGCAAGGGGAAGACGGGTGCCGGCACGGGGAGGACGTTCCTGCAGCGGGCGTCGAGCCTGGGAGTATCGAGATAGCCTCCCCTCCAGATAACAGGTCCGTGGTCCGTGAAGTCTGTGAGATGCGTAAAAGGTCCAGCAGAGATATGACACGAGATAAGTATAGAATGTGTGGGATGGCAGTTGAGCCGCGGTTCGACTCAGCACGCGAAGTCCGGGACCGGGAGATACATAGCGCTACAGTAAGATCGAGAGGTAAGGTCCGTGCGATGCGTGAAGTCCATGAGAGGCGCGAAGTCCAGAAAACAAAATGAATTGTCGAGTTGCGTCGTTGTGTGTGTGCCACACAGTGCGTGAAATTCGTGGTGTAGATACAGGTAGGCAAAGCTGCGCTGGATGACGCGACGCCGTGTCTGCGCTGAAGTCGCGGTGAGATGCGGGCTGCAGTGGGATATGGAGATAAGAGAGGGAACGGCTGCGCAACGGCGGCACGCGTTGAGGAGATGCGAGAACAAATGGGTCGTCCCAAATGACTCTGGCCCGCCAGCGAGGCGACTCGGAATCTGGGATACGCGGATTGATCGAGGCAAGGCTCAGGCGCGAAGCGAGCGTCGCGGGACGAGCTCAAGACCAAGCTTGAGCTCAGCATCGCAACGACCCGTAACGTGGATCCGCGATCGACGCCCACCCCCGATCGCATATGGGCAGCGTGCAGCCAAGGACGCTGTGGGTGTCAAACCCCATGGATTTCACATAAAATTCCATGGGCCTTTTGCATGGAAGGCATTGACTAAGTGCGTGAAATTCACAGTAAAATAATGAAATTCACACAGTTTTGTTTCACATACTTTTCGGACGATTCTATGGTACGTGTTCATGCGCTTTCGGCATGGCTTCCATTAATTAGCACAGTGACTGCTTCTCAGGATACTCAGGGTCGCTATTCAAGTCCACACAATTCACATAGAAAGAGCATGGGAACCATTGTAAATGTAATTGTAATTAGATTAATACAGTCCATATATAACGGCTACGCTTCCGAGCCCGCCCATCGGGCGGCACTGCATGCTTCTTCCCCATTGACCTTCGCATTGGCGAAGGATGGGGAACTTCTCCTCGACCTCTAGATAGGATTAGCTAGATAATGTAGAGATAGAAGCACGGACTTACAGCATTATACGCCATCGCAAGTTTGGATGGTTTCTGCACTCCAATTTCGCTCCATATCTAGCTGGGCAGCATGTAAAGCATCGCGCGTGCTAGTGAGCAGCGAAGGTACATTTAAAATAAATATGCATGCGGATGGCATTCCACTCCATCTCTCAATATCCAACATCTCTCGCAATGCTTCCATCTTGACCTTTGTGGCGTTGGGTGGACGAGGAATAGACTCATCGGCGGCGTTGTTGTGCTCAGATGGGAACTGGAGCACGCTAGCGTTCCGCACAGAGAGCAGCATCCGCGCGGTCACGCTGCGCTTTCATACACTGGGGGCAAAAGCCGACGCACCTGGAAACCAGGTGCCTCTGAGGCATGTGCCCTGCAGGTGGGGAGGCAGGTAACAGAAAACCCCCAATAGTTGTTTGTCAGACAAAGAATCGACAAAGGAGGGACAAAAGACAGGCAGAATTTGCCTGGGCAGTGAAATCCTGCCTGTCCTTTGTGGCACCTTTATCTCATCTTTGTCCATTCAATGGCCTTTGTGGATTGTTTGTCTGCTGTATCACAGCCTGCGGGGCACATGCCTCAGAGGCACCTGGTTTTCAGGTGCGTCAGCTTTTGCCCCCAGTGATAGCCTGCAGCTCAGCTGTCGCATATGTCAGTGTATGTCAGTGAACAGTAGGGGCGAAGAACCTTGATGACGCACCTTCCAGCCGTGCAATGCGAGCAGACTCAGGCTTGGGCGACGGGGACATAGACATTGTCTGGCCTCCCTCGTCGGTGGTGACATTTCTGTCTCGAAGAGGGGTGCGAGCCGATGAGGCCGCCGGAACTCGCGAATCCTGGTTCTCGTTAGATATCGATGTAGAGCGGGTGTAATCTTTTCGCGTCATGTTAGTGGGGGTATGGAGGAGTGGAAGGACCTTATGTACCTCTTCCTGACTTTAGCGAGCGGTGGGGTTGAGTGGGGGAGGTGGAGCCACATTACCGGACTTCCAGACTTCCAGAGCAGCAGTAACACTAAAAAGAGCAGTCGAGCACAGAAACAGCAACAGGGTGGTTTAAGATTAAGCCACCACATTGCCAACGTAGGGCTGGTTTAAACCGCATGGTTTAAACCACAAGGTGTATATTAGGGTAAGATGGCTTAAACCCACCTGGTTTAAACCGGTTCAAACCATGGTTTAAACTGTAGTTGCTTGGAACGTGACCAATGGTTCAAACCAGTTTAAACCAGATGGCTTAAGCCGGTTTAAGCTGGTTTACATCTGATGGCTTAAGCCGGTTTAAACCTGATGGCTTAAGCCGGTTTAAACCTGATGGCTTAAGCCGGTTTAAACCAAAAAAAATGCAACTCTTTTTGGTTTTTTTTTTTTTTTGCATTCGGGCGTGGGGCAACGGGATTTTGCCGCTGCAGTGCTTTTGCCGCATGCAGCGGCACTTGCAGCAGCAGTACTGCGGCAGTCTGCGGCAGTTAAACTACAGCACATGTTGAACTCCTTGGTATCACCGTGATTGGTAGTTTGAAATGTGCCAGGGTACTCTCCTGTATCTAATACATCATTCCAACTTAGCCCTGCATTTAAAAAAAGTCTTGTATGCGACATTAAACCAAGGAATATTTTCGATGCAGTGGCAGTCTGCGGCAGTATGGCGGCAACAAAACATATGCAAACATTCTGCAGCGGCAGTCAGCAGCACCTGGCAGCGGCAAAATTGGCAGTTTTCAGCGGCACTTGGGGTTTTTGCAGCGCAGTGTGCCGTATGCAGCGGCAGTCCTGCAGCACTTGCAGGGCGTGACACTGCGGCAATGTGACATTGCAGCGGCAGTTTGGCGGCAGTTCAACTTCAGTTCAGCGGCAATGTTGCAGCACCCAAACTTCCCTCTCAAACACTGGCTGGCCTCCGTTATCCCTTAGATTGCATTTGAACATCATTACTGCCACAATTAAATCACTTCCCTGCTGCTATTCAAGTCATTTGACCATTATGATGCTTGTGTACTGAAATCGAACTTGTGTTGCCAGCTCTCCACTCACGGAGCCACTGATCAGTTACCACGGTTTCCTTGCCTAAATTTCTGTCTCACTATTACAATGATGAAACTTCAAACCACTTGAACATTTGCTTCATTCAACCGGGGTGATCTGACTGGGTTTCACACCACTACCATGTCATTTCAAACCCTTGTCGTTCCAATTCTGGTTTGCCCTTCATCTTTCACGGACTTCGTGCGGAGGTAGGATACATCCATTTGGGCTGGGCGAGATGTGAAAGTACTGATTGTATGATGATTAATGTGCACTCTGTTGTGGCAAAATGGCTTGAATGCCTGTTCAGCATACTAACCATGGACAATCTTGTTCTTAGGCATAATGCTACTGTTTTCTTCCCGTTTTGAATGACAAACGAAGGGTGTTGCATGTCTCGGTCTTTGATGGACACGAGGGATCAACTTTCGGCAGGCTACTGCACCAGGTATGTTGAATTGATGGTGTCCTGTTCAAGGACTATTTTTCACAGATCTCAATTTAAACAGAAATTTAGCCGGATCTGTCACCGGAACCCAATATTGAGGGTCAAGGCTACATGTTCATCTAGAGATCTCAAGTTCAAATTTTGTTTGGTTGGCAGGGAAAGTGTCGCAGGGTTGAAATGTCACGCAGCGGCAGTGTGACCATGTTGCGGCAGCGGCACAAATGATGCTACGGCAATCTTACGGTAACAGCGGTAATCTGCGGCAGCGGCAATGGTAAAGCGGCACTTTCACCGTGCCCTTGGGCATGCAATGGAGGGGAGTGATATAGATATTCTCCCTGTCCCTCAACTATCACAATGCACTGGCCTCTGGAACAAACACAATCCACTATAGCGACCTCGCAATTTCAAGTTGAGTTTCATCTTGTAATGAAGCAATTTGAAGTCAAATTACATCTCACCCAATATTTTATTCTGCCATTGTACTCATGTTCCACCTTGTGCCATAGAAGTCAGTATTTTGAGGTTCATTGACCAAGAGCATTTTAATTCATTTCTGCCAACTTGAACTGACAATCTATGACTGGTTAGGAGTTCTTGTTTTCTGTGGCATACAGGTGTACCAACCTTTCAGGCAGCATTGATCAGGCACCTTTCTCCAAATGTGGTGGAACCAATTGTCCAAAGCAACACAAATGCCATTCTTAATCAATTCCATTGTGGGACACCAGATAGGTGCTACCTGCTTTGCCCTCGTGCTGCCGTCAAGCAGGATGGTTGGGATTACTTCTTCAATTTCTGCCTGATCTGTTGCATGTCATGCAGCATGGAGGCCCGTGATTGTCATTTTCTCGCTTCATTCCCGAGCGGCTCTTGTGCTCCAGATTGAATAGGATTTGCCTCACTCTGCTTCGAATGCAAAATTTGCTGGAGAATCATGAAGCCAGCCACGATATGCAGGGTGGGGGTTTGCGAGCGAGGATGTACTATGTCATGAATGAGAATTTTTGAAGCTGTTATGCCTCAACAGACTTTCCAACATGCAAACCAAGTATAACATTGAATGTCACAAAATACACCTCTTGTCCAAATGGGAAGACCACCAGATCTGATATCTCTGAATAATGGGTCGAGAGGTGAGCGTTTGCACCACAATCACTGCGATTCTTCATTCTGGCATAGACTGTGGTTCAGGAAATGGAAGGATTGCATACAAGCAGTTGGATTGAGGAAAACCACATCCCTTGAAGAATCTACACTTGTTCTAGTTCTTCTTGGATGTTGTAAGACCAGTAAAGTCAACCATCACAAGCTTAGAAAAATTGACTTTCTGTGGCACCAGGTGGAACATGACTGCAATGGTAGAATAAAATGTTGGGTGAGATCTAATTTGACTTCAAATTGCTTCATTACAAGATGAAACTCAACTTGAAATTTTGAGGTCACTATAGTGGATTGTGTTTGTTCCAGAGGCCAGTGCATTGTGATGGTTGAGGGACGGGGAGAATATCTATATCACTCCACTCCATTGCACGCCTGAATGCAAAAAAAAAAAAAAAAACCAAAAAAAGAGTTGCATTTTTTTGGGTTTAAACCGGCTTAAACCATCAGGTTTAAACTAGCTTAAACCGGCTTAAGCCATCTGGTTTAAACTGGTTTGAACCATTGGTCACGTTCCAAGCAACTACAGTTTAAACCGTGGTTTGAACCAGTTCAAACCAGCTGGGTTTAAGCCATCTTACCCTAATATACACCTTGTGGTTTAAACCATGCGGTTTAAACCAGCCCCACATTGGCAATGTGGTGGCTTAAACTCAAACCACCCCACAGTACACAGCCAGACTAACTCTCCTCCGAAGTTTGATATAAACACAACATGAACATGCCGACTCAAGGTCTGCATTCTTCCTGCCTTGGTGGTATTCATTATTCTGTACATTGACAGTCATTGACTGAGAAAATTATTACATAGCGCACTGACTGCATTCCTTTCTCTAAATGATCTATGTGAAATGATATTGGTTGGATCCGCCACTATGTTTTTTTTTTTTTTGATAGGCCTTCGTTGAACAAGATCTACCGCTGTCAGTCTATTCTGCTCTTAGAGCTTCTATGTGGCAGACAGGTTCGGACACCACTTTTAGAACCTGAATGAGTTTTGAATTACATATTTCATGCTTGAATGCCAAGCACTGTTCGTTGAATCTCACAGGCCCACTGCTCAGTGATGAACACATGACACAACTTCGCAAGCTAATATGGGCACAACATGAAGTAACACATCTTTTTTTGCGGGAATACAAGATTCCAGCCATTTGAGGTCCAATAATAATATATCTTCAGATTACTTGAAGGTGCGTGCAAAATTCTGAGGAGGATGTTGAAAAATGCGAATAAATAAGCTGCACTCTGCTATCAAGCACCGCCATCCATAGGTTTGAGAAACAGTCAGAGAAGAAGAACATGAGCCAACCTTGAAGAGAAAAAAGACGGTATTTAGGCTAGTTTCACTCCACATTGTTGAATTCTGTGCCTCTCATGTTTACCCCTCAGCCGTGTGGCATACAGGCCAATATAAATACACAGACACTCATTTGTTGGCTGCAATATATCTTGCATCACAGTCCTATAGATTTTCGACAACGCCACGTTTTCGAAAATCGTTGTGGATGCAAATCAAGATCTGTATGGGGACCATACAGTCGCTCACAGGTTTTTGGTGGACATAAAGATGCAGATTCACGCCCCCGCTTCAAAAGATCGCACCCACATGATGTGCTCCTTTTTGTGCCTCAACCATATTTCCTCAAATGAGTTTCACCCAAAAGTTGAATCATTCACAGATAGATTGGTAGCACTCCCAATGATCCAAAAGTAACTTCTGAAACATTCATTAGTATGTGACCATATCATATAATAATATTTTAATCCCAGGAACCTTGGTATCAGCTGGTCCTGGTCATAATATTACACAACCTACAGGGCTAGGGTACAGCCTATGGGTAGAATAACATTTCAAGCCCAGGTCTCCTGGTATTGGCTTGCAGGGATAGCAATATTGAACATAGTGGATGGTGCACTTCAGCCGACCCACCCTTGGACAGGTGATAATATTATTTGCCTCAGGTGTTAGGGTTATTCCCTGCAAGGCTGGGCTCAGCTGATGGATTCACAAAATATTGTTTCCCTTTGATCTTAGGTTTGGGCCGAAGTACAAAACATATTGGACTTCTACAGAGATATCTTGAGCATCTCCACAGCAAAGCTGGTGATAGGGACACAGAAACAGCGACACTGGGAATAGAGAAAAATAGGAAATCCAGACTAAGAGTGATGGGCAGAAATGTAATAATGGAACATGAGAGAAACAAAACAAAAACACTGTAGGTATCTGTACTGCTTCTGCAGCTACAAATTTTAGATACAACTGGTGAAAGCTCACATTGTGAGTTAATTAAGGGGTTCACCAATGAATTCCATCTGCTCCTCATGTTCGAGGTGGGATAAATTGCCAGAAGGGACATCAAGCCTCACCAGACGAGCTATTTTCTCTCTGTGATGGTCCAGAACATTGCTGTCAACACCAGAAAGCCTTTTATCAACACATTGAACCTCCTTCATCTTAGATGACTTTTCAAAGAGCGGCCTTGCTGTCTCCCAAAGTTCAACTGCTTTTAGCAGATCACCACGCCTGTTGGAAATGTCACCAAGTCTGAGCATACATTCTGCTCTGCTTCGATGGACATCCATATAAGTAAACCCCACAAGGGCTACAGTGAACAAGCTGACAGCAGTGTTCTCATCCTTGTGTGTGAGGAACATCTCCCCAAAAAACTGCAAAGCTTTATAGACTTGTAGCTTTGCTTTTAACTTGAGAGAATGTATCAGAAATATGGCTGTCCAGTTAGGTGTAGATTCATCTGCACCCCAGGAGGTGGCATTTCCCAGTCGTTCAAAACAGAACAACCTGATTTCAATGTCTTCTATGGACATCAAAGACTTTTCAAGAAGTGTCTTTGCTGCTGGTAGATCCTTTTCCCTGATATACAGATCTGCAAGTGTAACATCACAACAGATTATCAATGACTTGAGATTTAGGGTGGTGAATATTGATTTAGCAAGTTCAATATTTCCGTACACATCCTGTTTTTGGACACCTATTGACACGCTAATTTCAGCCAAATTCAGCAATGTAATAGCATGCTGAAAGGGACTTTGATTTTGAGCGATCTGAAGTATCTTGGTATGAATTATCCAGGCCTCATTATATTCTGATTTGCACTTGTGGACCTCAGCCTGAGTGTCCATAATGGCAAGATTGGCATCACTATCAGACATACCACAAAGACTAAGGAGCCTTTCCACTATGATGCTCAAAGAGAGACTTTGTTTGTAGTGACCAAGCTCTTTCCAGCACAAGGCTTCTATTCGGACAGCACTTGCTTCTTCATATAAATCCCCGGAAACCCTTGACAGCTTCTGACATTCAAATGCATACATTTGGGCTACAGAGTATTTCCCAAGTTGAAGGTTAAGCAATGCCAGAAACTGCAATCCGTCACTGTGTCTCCTGATATTACCAGTTTGAGTTGCCAAAGATATAAGTTTTTTGCACATATTTGCAGCCCCACCAAGATCATTTTTGAACACTTGATAGTAGTCTGCCATATTGTAATAAAATTTGCCTAGAAAGTCCAGATGTCAGTTCTCATAAATGATGTTTAGACAGAGAGCACACATTCCAGATCTGGATCATCGAAGTGTCTAAAAAGCTCCAAAACCTGGGAAGCCAGAGCCTCAGGATCTGAGGTTGGATAATAATACCACAGGCACATTGACTCAATCAGAAAGTAGGCTTTGAGTTGATAATCATTCAGTTGGGGAAGGATGTCCTGAATTTGGCCAATCAAAGGAGTCTGTACCTGCAGGTTGAGCTTGGTGAACTGGTACAAATGACATACACAGTAAATGCTATTCAATAGGGTTGGTTGTTTCTGCTTCAGACCCCATTTCAGCACATTCTGGATGTTTGTGAGATTTGATTTTATTCGGGGAATTGTACTGGAACTCGACTGGGTTCCCCTGTAATCTATATAAAATTTAAGCATCTCCTGGAAGTATTTGAAGAGGCTCTGAACAAGATGATCTCCAGGGGGTTGGCGCTGTTGCAGATATTCACGGATGGGCATTAGTACCTTCAGTCTTTTATGCTCATCACTGTAGGCCAGAGCAGTAGACTTCAAGGTTGTTTTGCACTTAAGGATATTTTCCAGTGGTAGTTTGCTTTGAATGAGATCTACATCTGTGAGGCCATCTGGGAGCATTGACAAGAGGCTTAAGAGTTCTTGTGAATGAGGAGTTGATTGGATCCGAGGGCTTGATAATGACACAGAAATGGACATGTCCAGGTTTTATCTTTTGTCACAGCCTTCTGAAATCACAGAGGTCTTTTCCTTGTCCCAGCGGGATAATACATTGGAGCAGCCTTCAGTGTCCGCCAAATGGGCAAGCAGACTGATTGCAAGTGGCATGTTGTCTGCTAGGGAGAGGATTTGGTCAACCTCCTCCAGGCTGTGTCCACTATCTGCAATATCAACAAATGTACACCGAGCCGCCTCTTGATCCAAGGGTTGCAAGGCTTTTAAAAAGGGTCTAGTCCATTGCACTTTGGAAGGGTGTTCAGCTCCTCGCATGGTAATCTGAGAGGAAGTGAGTCGAGAAGATCATCCAAAACCCATTCCACTTGCCATTAATGCAAGATCCTCCACACCTGTGAGCAGTGAGAGTAATTCTTCAATGTTGGCACGAGAACTTGCTGGCTCCCACAAGGTCTCAAGTTCGTCTAAAATCAAAAGACTCGGTGGATTGTTTGAGAAATGCTGCAGCACTGCTTGGGTAAGGTCTTTGCCAGGCTTGAGTCCCAGATGACTCCCAATCAAGTTCACCAGTTCGACTTTGGTTGTTGCAGAGTTGCAAGCAACAAAGAACCTATTCTGTACATATCTGGCTGCAATATCTGGGTGATGCAAGACAGCTCTTGCTAGGGAGGTTTTTCCCATACCGCCTGCACCCAAAATTGCTATCCTTGGAATTCCAGTGTTAAAAAGGTGAAGGATGTCTGAGAGCTCAGACTCCCGGCCATTGAAGATTTTTGGCTCTGATGGCAGCATTGAGATTGAATTAGAGCTTTGAAATGAAGCGATAAGCATAATCCAAAGACATTCTAGGAAAGACGGATGTCATACCTACTGGAGGGCCAAGAATGATGTCCACTTATCTATGAAACAGTAGGTGTGTGTCTGATGACACAGAGTCTAATTACTTACTGTGGATTCTCTTTCTGAAGCAGTTTCTTCCGAGAGTTTTTCAATCATGTCAAGCACTTCTTGATGTCTCTTTTCTGCATCTTTCTTCATCTCTGCAATGTCCGGTAAGGCCTTGGTTCCTTCAATCTATGAAAGATATGTATCTATGACTTTTTGTTACACAGAGTTGACAACAAACCTGAAAGAACTCAAAGCTTTGTTGTAGTCCAGCTTGGCAGTCTTTCAGTAGTTTGCCAAGTTCGCTCTGCCGGAAGAAGCTTTTCACTCTGTTCCCCTTTTGTTGAGCCTCTATAAAAGTGCAGATTTTGTGAAGGATCCTGATTTCAGTGGTTAGTATATAGTGGATTTCCAACAAACAAGGCCGGTACCCTGTGAATTTCCCAACATGATCCAGAACTTCTATAGGCATTTCTCCACCCGCATCTGACTTGATGTGAAGAATCATGATTGCATTCAGCAATTCGTGGATTTGCTCTAGAAGTTGAACACAGTCATCTTTGTGTTTACTAACAGTCTAGCAAGTGGCTAAGTTTCACATTGCGAAGAGTCTTTTCAACAAAACTCATCTGGATCATTTTCAGGACAGCTTGAGTTGTGTTGATTATAGCACCTAAGAAGGGAGTCTTCATGCTATCTACGATGATTTGCAAGCTATTTGTAGTCATAGTCAAGCATATAACCACATTATCCAGTCTATTCTGAGTGACAGTGGGTAGCGGCATGTTGGGGGTGTAGTGACTTTGGCAAAGTGCTCGTCTTTTATCTATTTGGCCACTGCCAAGATCATTTATTTTTCGTTCTGATATTCATCAGACTCCGGCTACTCACAGTCTTGCCTTATGTTGATACAATTCTGTGTCGGATTCTGCTCCCGGAATTGGGCCAAGACTTGGGCAACCAATCACAGTGGGACAGGACTCTGAAGCTGCAGGATATATGATTTGGCTCACCGAAGCTGACCGGCCTTCACCAGCCATCATCCAGAATACACATGGCCACTGTAGCAGCCATTCACAGGTGGACCTACACCACCATTATAATATCCATGCACTAACACAACCGACTCAGTATCTCCACCTTCCTGCAGATCAATCATCACATAAGCCAGGAATCTACCACTCATCAAAACGGGTCTGCCCGAGAGGGTCGGTCCAACCGAGACCAAACTGCTAATCCCAAGGCTGTGCAACAAAGAGCCAGATGTGGAAGTTATTATAGCACATATGCGGGCCTAGAGGGGATGAGAATACCAAGAAAATGCATAGTAACCGTGCTCATGAATCTCATACTCAGCCACTGACTGTAGGCATCCAATGTTCGTCCTATGTCCTATCACTTTGAATACCTGATACAGTATTATACGCCCAAATGGGACATGACCACCCAATGGGAAAAACCTGTTTTTCTACTCTGCACTCATTGCACGGCACCAGAATTTGTTGTGAATATCCAAACATGTGTTCTACAGCGTAGTAAGAGGAATTGTGAGTGGGCAACATGCTCCCATAGTACGTCGCGATCGATCCAAAAAGTGCCGAAAAGTGAAATTGAAAAGGAGATGAATCTGCGACAATTGAGCCACAGTGTGGAAGATAAATTCTGAGAATAATTGAGGACATACTAAGCACTCAAATAAAATTGAATACCACACCCCGGGGTGCTCAGAGCTACAGAAAGTTTTAAATCCTGAAGTTTCCACCAAAACACTGTGGAATGGGATGGTCACATCACACCTTCCCGATTTGGACTTTGCTTGCAGCCCTCCCAAAAAAAATGCACTCTCGACAGCTTCCCTTGCTCCCACCGCAATTCACGCATCGAGGATGACAAAATATGCTGAATCCATCTGCCAGAAGCAGCAGAAGGGTGCCAAGTTCGAGGAGGAGTGGACTTGGATTAGATTACGGAAGTATTTTGCCGGTATGATGTGACACATCCCATTGGCATATCAAGCGGCTGATAACAATTTTTGAGCTGATCCTTGCTCGATATACCCCAATTTACAATGGATACATACATTGAAATCTCAATAGATTTCATCTGAAACTATCCCCCCGGCGACTTGGATTGATACAAAATGTTTACATCTGTATTTTTAACAGCGAACAAAATTTGATCATCCCATTCGGGCATCACTGCATTTTGACGGCTCCTGGAGCCACATGAGTCCAGCTTTGGCGAGCCTTAGCCGAGATCGGCTGAGACGCCTCGGCAGGGTCTGCCTGTGGTCTGCCCAGCAATGCTGTGCCCAGGGATGACGAGGTGCGTGCGAGGCGGCCTCGAACCACCTAGCACCACCTCTCTCAAGGTGCACCGATTCCCTCAGCAGACCGCGTCCTTCCGTAGCCACCTTCCTCAGGACTTGACTCCAACAGAAGCCCCCGTTGCCCATTTTGTCTGCATCAATCAGATCAAAGGGAATGGCCCCGGAAACCCGCGACCTGCGGGTTTCCCACGGATCCGCGTAGGGCTCGACATGATCCAGTGTCCTCATAGTTTCTGTCAGAGAGGATTACATGGGGATGCATCCGCTTTGCCTAAAGATGAGAGGTATTTCACATGAGCATCGGCTCACTGAAAGATTCGAAGTGGCAACACCATTTTGTCACCGTGATGTCACGGTCAGGTCCTTCCCATGTCAACGACAACTTGAGACGTTGTGATCACTTACAACTTGCGTATAGCATGGTTGAGTCCAGCTAGAACCCAAGTACATACCTTGAGCAAACCTCAGCAGGGTCTGCCGAGGTCCAAGTGTGTCCAGGTGTGCCGAGCAACCTCGGCGCAGGCTTGGGTCGAGAAGCGATCAAAATGCAGTGCATGTAATACTGTATGTACTGCTACACAGGGATAAGATTTCGCATCTTAGAACTATATCTCCAATCAGTAACACTTGAACGTCGCAAGCCAACGTCAAAAGTGAGTGCGGTACCCGCTGAAGGAACAGCTGGAACCAAATGTAACGGTTCCAACACTCTATTACGCACTCATCCATTTCTTTTCATTACCATCGTGATTCTCATCGCCTCGCGATTATTTACCCGTGCCAAGCCCGCTACTTTATTCATACATTACTAAACACGTCTCACTTTAGCTCCTATTACAATTACTATATAAACTGTCATGTACCGTAGTTAGTTCTTCGGTCAATCTTACTCTTACGCCACTTATATCCGTTGGACCGACCATCCAACAATTTTGCTTTTGAACAAACCCGTGTGCCGAAACTCTCTGTTGACTTCTAGCCGACTCGCTTTCGTCACACCAAAGGATAGGTGTTTGTGGCATTGGTAAAGGTCCCATCAGCCACTGTGAAATACGGTGACCCGAGAAGACACCCGAGCTGGATTGGGCGATGACCAAGCACGAGCTTTCGAGTATATACAAGAAGAGTGCGAGAGCGACTCGCCTAATTTAAGCGAGTTGCACTATTGATCAAGTTGGGCTAGATTTTTCCCCAGTCTGTCTCCAACTGCAATAGCAGATGTACAGGGTGAGTCCCGCAAATGCGAGAAGAATACAGACGTTGAGTGGTTGCCATGTCCATGCTGTGGGGTTTGCTTGAAGATTTACCTGGTCACATACTTCGTCACTTTGTCAGATGCAGATGCTCGTCAGATGGTGTGTAAGCTTGTCAGCTTGCAAAGCAAGCTCGTCGAATGCCAAATGAGGCGCCTTTGAAGCGCAACTTTGACAGATACTCGGGTAAGAAGACGGCAGTGGGCAAAAGATCGATTACGTGTGCGTTGGCCGCCTCACGAGCAGCTGCCATTACAGGTCAGTCCGGAGAATATCCCTCCCTGCATATCCCGCGTAATCCCATCCAAATCACACTGAGGGGCTTTATAGGCTCCCCCAGTCCTTCAGATTGTCGAGAATTGAGAGGGAGAAAACCCATTGCCGCATTGAGACTGCGAAACGTGAATCTGAACCGTGGGACAACGGGTTGATGGGCTGAAACGGATTACAGAATGCATGAAGCTCCAACAGTATTAATCCGCGATCTCTGTAAACGGTATGAAGCCTGAGATCGAAGAAAACGCATGGCATTACTCACGGAAGTTGGTCACTATGGATCCTGCCGGGAAACACGGTGATGTATTGTCACTTACTTTAATGTAGTAAAGTTTGCATGCAGTTGCAGATCGTACATCAGAAATGTATTCGCATGTGGTGAAGTCTTTCCAATTGACCCGTCGGCTTGAAATTGATTGACCTCGATCGCATTGCTCCAACGTATTACATCCGAGGAGATGTATTGCATGTGGACAAACAAGGCAGACGGAGGTCTCAGTCTTATGTGGCTTGAAGCCTTGATAATATATATTACCCGATTGACCCCGAATTGGAGTTTTTCCTCAGGAAGCGAAGTTTTGCGGCGTTGGGAACTACAGTATTGATGTGCCCGAAGATGTAACCCCTGAGGCTTGAAATTCAATCCGTGTTCTATAGTGGGCGGCGCGCAATGCAAGAATTTCAGCTGATAAGGATATTTTTGTCCATTTCCGAGGCTTAACCTGCTGAGTCTGCACCGATTTTAAACTTACCTTTTTGATGCTCAAATTGCCTCTAACGCATAGATACAATACATATGGACCTAAAGTATACAATCACCATGCCTACAAGCGTCCCAACGATGCAGCACTGCTGGGAATCCTCATACGCTCCCACGCCCTCAACATGTATCCATGGCGAAGGAGTACTCCTACCCCTGGAAACGATACACAAGGTGGTTGTCGTTTTACGGATGCGTTGCAGCAATATGCTGGCACATTTGCTCTGGGGTCCATGCTAACGTAGGTGCACACCGTGGTCAGCCCCTTGGATCTATTGCATGGAGTCATCGGGGCGGGATAATGTAATTAGTCTCGACTGTTTTACTCCCTGGATCTCATTTTTTCACTACCTGGTTCTCATGGTTAATCTTCATTTAATACCTGGTGACTTATTCGTCAACTACACGCTCGTCCCGAGCCACCTGTCCGCCTCGCAATTGCTTAAAAACCAACCGTCCAGCTCGCCCCCTCAATAACTCCTGTGCCCAGATCTGCAAACTCCCCGAACAATGCTTTGGTTGCATCAATCGTCCCAATGCTCAGGCATATACAGCAGACATCGGCGACTGGAGCTGTGATGCTCTTTCTGTGAACTGCAGGATGCAGAATATATATCGGCAGCGAACCACTCGATCATATCCATCTCGACCCACAGGAGACGGCGACATTCTTCCCACACTGCACTTCAGTCCATGTGAGGACGGACTGACGGCGCGACTCCGAGTTGTGTGTCGGAGTTGATGAGCGTTCCGCGGCCGGTCACTCTAGTGCCGTCGTCGTTGGACCAAATCAGTGTTAGAAAAATGTTGCAGAGTCCGGTGTGTCAGTCGGAGATGAGGTTGCTATACAATACCCACCGCGAGCGGCAATTGCAGCCCCGGAAATGTCCTGAGCGAATAGCATGAGCACAAGCAGTATAGAGAGCGTAGAATTGAAGAGCTTCATGCAGGTATCTGGACATCTTCGAGACCAATATTTATACAGAAAACAATTAAGAAGGCAGAAAACAGAATGCACCCGCAAGTCTGTTCATGATGAACTCGAATGAGAGGACAGATGAGAGATTCTTTGAAGCAAGGCACGGGCCGCGGCAAGCCCGTGATCCGGACTGTAGTAACAACCTGCCTGAATTAGAGCGTTTGCGGTGGAGCCACCAGATCAACTGGTGGCTCGTGTCTTATTTTAGTGTCTGGACCGTCTGGCATGTGCTAACCACCATTTCATCCTCTCTATGAGGGCTATAAATGGTGGCTATGTTAGCCCCCAGAGACAGGGAGTTCCTGAGAAAAATTAGCCACCAGTTGATCTGGTGGCTCCACCGCAAACGCTCTATTATCGGCCATCTACAAGTTTTGTTAACCTTCCCTTGAGACCGTTGAAAACGAGTTGAAAAATTAAACATAGGGGTTTGACTGTTATCTTATCATCTTGGAGGGATCCGGAGGATTGATGCAAATTGAATCAAATGTCAAAGCGCGCTCTTGCTCCGACTCCCTCGAGCTCCCAACTAGACGAATTAATCCAGCCCTTTGGACATTGTAGAGCCCTTAAGTTGAGAGCATTACATCTCCCACCTTTCCTCCGAATCTCCCTGTGGTCAGAAAGCCTGTGCATTCGGACCTCTCGGCTCTGGATACTTACTGTCAGTTGTCGCTCAAATTGCCAACGAATGCATCAAACAAGCCCTCTAAACGTCCAAGAACTGCTAGACCACCGTCTCTCCTACCTCCGCTCCTCTCAACGATCTGCGCCTTCCCTTTCACACACGTCAACACCGTGGCATTTCCATACAACGGGCTTCTCCCTACAGAAGCCATCCCGTCTCTCCAGGCCCTTCTAAGACCCGGACGTTGATCATTTCCTGCGTCTATGGGACCAGGATAGCTAGTCTCTCGCAGCCAGACGCTTCAATAGTCCTGAACTCGTACCTCGTTATATTGAAGTCTGTTATTAACCGTGGGGGTTTGATCAGGGTAAAAGCTTGTTACATAATTTGCACCGCCACGGTGGCGGTGCCAGCCATCACCGCTTCTCTTCCCTTTGCCAGCGACGTGTTTTCTCGTTCTCTGCTGGTGTCTTCTCTCCCAACCACCCAGTTCACGTGTTTAAATTCATTCTCAATGGCTTCTACTCCAAATCCGATGCCCATCCGAAGCAAAATTGTCCTCTCATACATCCCAAAGGTGCCGCGACCCCTAATCTCTGGATCAATCCGCATCTTCAAGACCTTCTTCTTGCTGCTCGGAGGGCGAGCGAACCGACGGCTGCGGGTTAGTGGTCTGTAGTCGAACTTAACCTCGAAAGCTGTTCAAGAGTGCACAGATCCGCCCCAATGGCCATTCCTCCTGACCCGCTCGTTCTTCGCTGGTTCCCAGTGATTCAGAGCGATGTGGACTGGAGACAATCTCGGTACCTGGTAGCACATGGCTGTCGGTGTCCAGATGGTGTTGGCCAATGGAATTGCGGGGATGAGCTTTGCTGGATGTGGGTCTTCCTCGTCTCTCAGTTCTGCTCTCTTAATAAGTCTCTTTCTAGCTGACGTCGGCGGTTCCTTCGGCAACCCCGGAGATGCTCATTTGGTGGTAGCAAGTCGGGAGCTTCAACCCCTTCCTCCACACGCATGCGCAGATCGACACCAAGCAGCGTGAGCCGTTCCTCCTCGAGCAGCCGTACAAGGGAAGGGGATCGTCAAGGATATTCTGTGCCTTCGATACACCATGCTGTCCGTGCTGCGGCTGCACTACGTGATATTCCCCAAGGACCCGAAGGGCTTCGCAGTCGATGACTAGTACTTCATCGGCGCATTGGGGATCCTCATCAAGCCCATCACGACGAAGGGCGCGACGGAGACGACGGTGTATCTCGCCGAGGACGAGGTCTATTACGAGTACTTCTCGCACCACGTGTACCGCGGGGCTACGAAGGGAAGGAGATCAGCATGAAGGCGGAGCTGCACCAAGTCCCGGTGTTCGTGCGCAGGGGGTCGATTGTGCCCACGCGCGAGCGCCCGAGGCAGTTGTCGTCGCTGATGACGCTCGATCCGTTCACGCTCCGCGTTGCGCTGAGCAAGGTGGGGAGCACGCGCGGGGTGCTGTACCTCGACGACGGGGTCACGTATTCACACGAGAAGGGCCAGTTAGGGTGGCGCATGTTTATCGCACAGACAGCGAAGAGGATGGTGCGGATCCCAGTGTAGCATTAGACATGATTAAATTTCGATTAAAGTCTGTCCAGTTTGTATCAAGTTGTGCAGTTGGGTGCATTATAGATAAAACACGTCTAAACAGTTTGGAAAGCAGTAGAAAAGAGCGAGAGTAAACAACGCGACAGGGACACGACGACAGGCACCGCCACAGTGGTGGTGCGGATTATATAACAAGTGCTTACCCTGATCGGGGCCCCGCGCTTAACAACAGACTACAGGATAGCGGGATCCGGCACGTGGCCCTGGTGTGCGACATACCCAGGCGGAGCAGGGCATTCGGACTCGACTCCCTCCTGCCCTTTCCAACTCTCCAAGGGGTCATCCCACTGGATGCGCTGCACCTCTCCTCCACGGAGATGCTCGAGTACTACCTTCTGGCGTGTTCCTGCCCATTCGACCTCTCGAAGCTTAAATCATTATCTATCGGCTGGCGAGCACGCATCCCGTGGCACGAGTTCGCGCTGCTCGTACGGAGCATCAAAGAGTCGAACGCGGTACTCAACAGCACGACCTCGGTCCTCGCACCCCTCCTCTCCCTTTCCTCCCCCGCCGCATCTGCGGCATTCCTGAATCTCACAACATCAGGAAAAATTCCACTGCATACATAGTGCAATGTAGTCGATGTAGTCACCGTAGCTCTGTCATTAACCCCCTGTTATATAGGTCACTGTAGCGGCAGCCAACAACTCTGTAGCACAATATAGCTTCATAGTCCTGTAGTACAATAACCTACGTAGCACTATGTAGCTTGCATTGCACAAATAGTGTGCATTGGTACCGTTTATTCAGCTCACACATCGCAAGATACTGCAAACAAGGTATATTGACGCTGTCAAAGACACGAAGGTACAATACAGGCCATTGTCGGGAGCGGGCTGAGGGAGAGCAGCTCACGGTACAGCACACTCTTGAGACAACTTTGCATGTGCAGGCGCTTGAGGACAGCATGGAAATTTGGTCTGTGTGGAGATACTTGTCGGACTGAAAGCGTCTTGTGGAAAGATACAAAGTTGGTTCATGACAAACATCGTTGGTGAGGACGTGAAGGGATTGAAGACTTCAGTAGAGTCGAGTACCACTGTGCTGTGGCAGTCCATGCGGGAGCAGTTTGAAGAATGCTTGAGCAACTTGAACAACACTTGAAAGTATGCCTGAACGACTTGAACTTGAAAGGTTCTTGCAGCAAGGATTGGGGCGGTTTAAGAACACTTGATGGAAGCACCGAAACGGAAGCGGTGAAGGAACAAGAGCACTGAGTGGGGTGGCGGCGGTGTCGAGGCAGAAAAATGCTCTTAAAGTGGGGACGTTGGCGAGCTTGCACCAGTCTGTAATGACATTGCTTGCGCTGAACAAGGTCGTATTGCTCAACGACGGGCTGACAGGGTGCGGTTGTCATTAGTATGGTGTTTGCGCAGTAGCATTGAGGGTCGAGGAGCGATTGTAATTGAGAACGGCAGGTACTCGCGGGGGAGAAGGGAGAAAGATGGTGGGCAAAGAGACGACAAAAGATGCCATCAAAAGTGGCGCCTGGATCAACATGCGCACGGACCATGTCACATGTGCTGATCGGGCCGAGTTTTCCACTGCGGACCTTTGTGGACTTCAGGTTTGTTCTGAAACTTGACTTGTCCAGGGTTGCCACGGAGCACTCGGGCTTGCGTAAATCTTCATCGTCTGTCACACCTCTTTTGGAAAGCAATTTTGGTTGCCCAAGGGCTCGTGCCACAAATTCATCATGCAAATTACCTCCTGGCTTCAAGTAAGGTTGCGAGTGGGAAGTCAGTGCAAGAGACTAGGCTTCAAGCGTGCTGCAGTGCTACATCTCGCGACTCGCGCTTGAAGGGACCGTACCACTCCTTCATAATCACCGTAGCAGTGACACTGGACAATCACTCCAAAAAATGTGATGTATCTGCGCCCTGAAGATGCTCCTGATATTGTTAGTATATGAATGAGAATAAGAGAAGCAGAAACTGTACCTGATATGCAACAGATGAGTCGGACAGATTTGGCAACCTGTACGGTGAGTACTGGAAAGAAATCTAGGGCTTCTGATGTTGAAATGAGCCCCAGACTAGGACATCACTCAGAAGGGAAGAGACAGTACTGGGGGATCTCGTTGTAATCCGGTAGAGTACATGCCTGAAAGTACACTACTTATATACTACTACCTGATGCAATATGACTCAGTAACCTAGTCAATATGTACAGTTTAACTATGACTCAACATGAGTCACACTGAGTCATAACGTAAATGAGTCAGAATGACTCAGTCCCAATAAATGAGTCACACTGACTCAAGTGATGGCGAGCTTGCAACAGCTCGCACAGCCACTCCATATTCCAACACACTCCCTCGAGCTGTGGAAAGCTCGCACACTCAACACTCCCTCAAACCTCCGAAACTAAACCCACCCATATGCTTCAAATCCCAACCGGGTGCGTGAACCTTGAGCGAATGTTGTACCAGAGATGCGTCTCGGCGACGGCTTACACGATGATGGGATTCGGCCCCCAACGGCAGTTCCATTCAGCCATGCCTGCCGACCGCGGCAGGTTCACGTAGCAATGATGCGCCCAACCTGGACGGCTTCCGATGCCCCGATTCTCTGAGGACTTCAATGCCCCACTTCTGCGAGGACTTCCGTACATGCCCCGATCATCGACGAGGACTTCCGAGTGCCTCGCAGAGCGAGGGCTTCCAAGTGCGCCCATAATGGACGGCTTCCGAGTGCACCCACAACAATGGGCGGCTTTGACCAGTGCGCTTTGACAAGCGGCTTCGGGAATCGACGATAGTAATGTTCGCCGGTCAAGCCCTTTGATTGGGCTTCTGCTGGCGTATTGTATGCTGCCCCGCCAGACCAGGGTAGAACCGGATTATGTTGAAATGAGCCCCAGACTAGGACATCACTCAGAAGGGAAGAGACAGTACTGGGGGATCTCGTTGTAATCCGGTAGAGTACATGCCTGAAAGTACACTACTTATATACTACTACCTGATGCAATATGACTCAGTAACCTAGTCAATATGTACAGTTTAACTATGACTCAACATGAGTCACACTGAGTCATAACGTAAATGAGTCAGAATGACTCAGTCCCAATAAATGAGTCACACTGACTCAAGTGATGGCGAGCTTGCAACAGCTCGCACAGCCACTCCATATTCCAACATCTGATATTCCCCGTTTCAGCCAGAGTCTATCTGTGACTAATATTTCAACTGATACTCAAAGTATCAGTGCTGGTTTACATGCTGCCGAAGATGCCGTAAAGCCGAATCAGCATGACTGATACTATCACCTGATTCTTTCCGTATCAGGTCCGCGGCTGATACTGCCGCTGATACGGGCTTTACGGCATCTCCGGATGCACGTAAATCAACACTGATACTTTGGGTATCAGTCGCAATATTAGTCATAGCTAAATTGCGGTGGAAACAGGGAATATCAGATGGCCTGAAATTGCTTCCCGTACTTCCCATACAGGTTCCAATTCAGTGCAACATATTTGTTGGATATCAGGTACAATTTCAAGCACACTTATTTTTTTTCATATACTAATGGTATCAGGAGTATCTTCAGGAGCACCAAGACACCACATTTTCTGGAGTGAATATAGTATAACATATTTGCCGTACAAAACAATATTGTTGTACATAGTTCCCGCAGTGAGCTATGTCAACTACAGAGCACTATATAGTGCCTTGCCAAGCTACACCAGCTAGGGCAGCTACCAATGACTACATAACAGACCGGGCAACTACGGCCCAGGACTTTTCCTGATGAACCCTGCGCCTGTCTCTCCCCGTCTGGATCCCCGCCCGGAACCGGCTCGTGTTCGCAGGGGAGCTGTTTGCGGGCTCCATGCACCTCCAGCGAACATTACCGCGAATGCCATGAACGCGCATAGAACGCAAAATCGAAAGCGAGTGGCAAACTGCGCACCCTCATCCTTTCTGCAGACGCAGATAGCAATGGCACGCCTGACGGGGTGCTCCGTACCTTCTTCGACGGAGTGGCGGCAGAGCTGGGAGTGGAGCTCAAGCTAGAAGTCGATTCAGAAAGTTAGGCGGCCATCTGGCCGCACTTCCCTCGGCTGCGGGCTGCGGGTGCGGTGCATGCTTTTTCAGTCTTTCACTCCCAAACTCTTACTGGGTGACTTCCCGTAAGACAAAAGTGTGTAAAATCACATACTTTCGTCGGTTTGCCAAGATGCCGGCGCTCCCATCAGGACCCCATCGGCCTCAGATCTCGCTTACACTCCATCCTACCCTCGTATACTCGAGTATCTGTTCGGGGGGTCCTGACCCCCCGAACAAAACAAATTTTGTTGAAACAAACCGAAAAAGGCAATGTCGGATCACGACTTGAGCTCGAGGCTCACATCACATCGCCATTCTTCTTCCTCCTCGTACACCGACCACTACATTGCACTGACTTTCATGTCGTTCGTCACCACCACCCTCAGGCACCGCAACATGCTTATTAATTCATCCGCTGTTTTGCACGCCGTTGGCACGCTACCACAGCCCCGACCACAATTGTGACAGCTGCAGTGGCGGTCACGTCCCAATCCATGTTGTTGTCGTCCCCCTCATCTGCGAGGTCCATCCGGTAGGTCGTTAACGCGTCGAGGTCCATGGCAAGTGTAGTGCAGGTGAGTGCTGCGTGGGCGACGCGTTGTTTGATGATGTTGATTGACGGAGCTTCGGTGTCTCGCATCAACAAAAGTTGATATACAAAGGTGTTGGAGTGTCTTACGGGTAGTCGACATGCATACAAATAGGTTTTACCTTTCACACTTCCCATCATTGGCACCGCGAAGTATCTGAAAAACACAAATTTGTCTTACGGGAAGTCACCCACTTTCTCGACATACCTTCATGTTGGGACTTGGTATACTGATAAGTCTTGAATAACCGATCCACTGAGCGAATCCAGAGTCTCAAGTCTTGGTGGTAGTGGGCTATCCCCTTCCATCTCTCGCAATGCTCCCAGTCCTCGTTCTCTCCTCCCTCGTCGGTATGGGCCTCGCACTGGTATGTGCCCCTCATTCCCCTCATGATCGTCCGTCCACTCACTGCCTTCCTCTAACGCAGGCTCCCCCACCCGCGCAAATAACCGCCGCGCCCATCGAGCTCGCCCGCGCGGTAACAGCAGCACCGGCCCCCGCCATCTCATTCACGACCACCTGCTGGTGCGAGACAATCCCGTTTCTGACACGAGTGCGTCGCGTCTTTCGTCTTTCATTTCCTTCCCTTCCCTTTGCGGCCCTATCCTTCGCTTCCCCTCCTCTTTTCTCCCCTTCCTTCCACACGCACGCGCAGAGTGCTTGGCCGCTCCTCCCTCCCTCCACAGGGCGACGGGGTGAGAAGGCAGACACGGACGGCGACATGGGGAGAAGGGACACATCCATACGACTTTGGTAGTACGATCTCATGTCCGCACCAGAGAATGTACGAAGCCGAAACGAATGTCATTCTCCGCTACCGAGAATATAGTCTGAATACAGAAAAACGAATGAATGAATAGATGAAATCCAAAAGGGCGTATGCATGTCCGTGTCATCACCAATCCCCACCCTCTTATATATCCATACCCATCTCATCCCGCGCCTCCTTCTGCTGCGCCGCCCTTCCCTGTCCCTCCCCCTCCCCCTCAAGCCCAAACCACCCCGGCAACAGCCCCCAAACCTCCTCCCTCGCCCGCCCCGCACACTCTCTAAAATCCACCTTACACGCCGCGCACATCCTCAACCCACACACCCGCGTCCCATCGCTGAAATCCGTCCGCTCGAGCATCTCCACCGCCTGCAGCAGCGTGAACAGCGGGTCCGCGTCGCGCCCGCACGCGATGCCGCCGACGCTGCGCAGCACGTTCAGCATGATGAAGTAGAACGACTCGCGGCACGCGTGCCGCGCGGGCGGCTCGTCCTCGAGGTACGCGCAGAGCGGGGCCGGCGCGCGCGCGTGCAGGTGCGTGGAGATGAAGGCGGCGAGGTAGGCCTGCGCGGCTTCGCGCCCGCGGAAGGTCGTGAGGAGGAGCGCGGGCGCGGGGAGCGTGGGTTTGCGTGCGGCGCGGGTGTGCGAGGCATAGGCGGGGTGCGAGGGGGGCAGGGCGAGGGAGAGCGGCGGGGCGGGGGTGCCGGATAGGATCTTGCTGGGGCCGTAGCGCGAGAGGTCGTAGAGCGCGGCGGGGAGGAGGTGCGCGAGGTCGGGGCCGAGGGCGAGGGCGAGGTCGATGACGAGGAGGGGATGCGGGCAGGAGGAGCGCGGCTGGTAGTGGCCGAAGGCGTCTGTAGCGGCTTGTTCGCGCTGGTCCCAGGCGGCGAGGGTGGACGGCCAGTCGACCTCGAGGCGGGCCATGCAGCGCTGGCGGAGGTGCTCGACAAGGTACTTGGTCGAGAGGCGCAGGACGGCGGCGACGGCGGGGAAGTCGTTTGCACCTGGGGTCTTGAAGTACCTGGGAACAACGCCTAAGGCCAAATTGACGGAAACGCCTAGACAGGGTACTCACAGGCCATCGTAGAGAGCTCGCAGGAAGTAGAGCACGTCGGAAGGACAATCGTACACTTCGACCCAGGGACAGCCGTCGTACAGATCTTGATCTTTGGGTTGAGGGATACTGAAGAGATCGTCGAAGACTTCCGAGTGCCGTCGAAGCTGGCCGCGGTGAACCTTGAAGGCGACAGAGGAGGCGATTATGATAATGTTTCCGTCGGCGAACCACAGCTCAGAACGAAGGATGTTGACGAGCCTCTTGGAGGGACTGCGCTTGCGGGCGGGAGTCCTGACGGGGGTGGCGAGAGTGACGGGGGCGCCCATGTTGGATTAGGTGGGAGTAGGAGAGGTGTGGCGAGAGAACGAGCGTGGAGATAATGAGAGTAGAAGGCAAGAGACAGAGGAGACAAGTCAGCCACCGCGGCGTTCAAGTTGGACGTGGCCGATCGATCGTGCGGTCCTCTCGCCCAGACTGCGAAAAAAGAGACAGAATAGCCGTCCAGAATGATCTTGCAAAGACAAATTGGCGAAGAACGCAAGAGCTTGAAGGAGCCCAGGACTGGGGAAGAACGCTGGGACTTGAAGCTTGAAGGAACCCGGTGGCAGGAAGAGGAAGATGGCTGTGATCAGACACGTGATCGTCTGTCCGCGTCGCGTCGTGGCAAATAGAGAGCAATAACTCACCTAGGGCCTTGTTATAAGCTCGGAAAGTAACTCTGATCCGGGATTGTAGAGTATCTAGCAATTCCTTTTCTTTTTCTGGTCAAGCAATACTATTCAACATCTGGAACAAATGGAACAGAAATTACAGTTCGGGGCAGGTTCTTGTACGGTACAAACAAATTCGTGCCTCGCAATGTTTGAAGCTCTCGGCGGAGTCGGGACGACCAAAACCAACTCAAATTCGTTCTAATCACAGATACAAAAAGCCTGGAAGTGCATGGCGCACACCCACAGCATGTTATTGCGTTTTCAATGTCCCCTCGTTCGGTTCGGGGCCAGGTTGTATGTCGTCGAAGGATACTTTTTTTTCTCCAAATCGAGTTCGAGTTTGAATCGAGTATAAGAAATATGATGCACGCAAGCACCCATAGCTTTTCCACGATTGAGAGTACATACGGAAGCCGCGAAATGGGCGTAGAGATTACAGCGTCCCGGGCCGAGCAAGTGTATGCACCAAAGCACATCTTAAACCCGTTTATTGGGCATCGCTGCAGTTGGTCAAGTCCCACAGACGAGCATGGGACGGGAATCAAAATGCAATAGGCGTCCTAATCTGCAGTGCTTCAGCACCGAGATATCCAGGTATAGAATGTGTGGTGCTTACTGCCAGGTGCACCCTATCTGCCAGTTCATAGAAGCGTTCCAAAGGAGCGACAGTCCACACCCCAGAAACCTTTACCCACGCCACACCGTCTTGCAAATAATGATTCGAACCACAAAAACAGTGGAAAGATCAGCACACTCACTTAGACAGCACGCTTCCAGCGTCGGGCACGCGTCGCCCCAGCATTCAACCACGAGCCGGTCGGCAGCGGTGCGCGGCGGACCCAGCGTCAGCCTGTATCTATTTTCCATCCCAAAGTATACCAAGTCGGCGAACCTCGAAAGATACTCCGTTATCCCAGCAAGCATATTCTAACAATCCCAACGTCAGCCAGCACCACCTCAGCATAACTGTTCTTGCGACACTCACGCCGTCGAGCGCCTGCAGCTCGTTATACTGCCCAATCCTCCGCATTTTTAACATCCGCGTCTGGGGCAGGTTGCGCGAAATGGCATCCACGAGTGCGTAACACGTCTCCAGGCCGAAGAAATCCTGCGACGCGACAAACGGAATCTCGACCTCCGTCATGGCCTCTACCGCGCGCATGACCTGCTCGACGAGGGCCGCCTGCCAGGGGTACCACACCATGCGCACCTCGCGCAGGCGGCGCGCAGCGACGTCGAGCAGGGGCACGAGAATCGGGGACGTCTCGAGGTACTCGAGGTTGGGCATCGCGATGCGGAGGGAGGGCCGCGAGGCGCGCATGAGGTCGGGACAGAATACGCGCGTGAGCGTGCGGTGGCGGTTCCAAAACGCCGCGAGGAGGTTGTAGTCGTGCGTCGTCTTGTCGAACCGGCCGAGGACGTCCATCTCGCAGCTGTTGAGGCGCGGGAACGTGTGGCGCTGGAGGAGGTTGTGGTAGTCGACGGGCTCGACGAGGCGGTGGTTGAACGTCAGGTGCTCGAGATTCGCCATTGATTTGAGCGACTCGGCGACCTTCCGGCTTTGCGCCACATGCCACCGGTCGCTGATGAAGTATGGACGAAATCTACGGGTGTAAATCGGGATAAATGAGTCATTTAGTCGAGGAGCTGAGAGAGCTTGCCCAGGTTCTGCGATAGTTCGCCCGAATCCGCGCGACCCAAGCGGCATGGTGAGAGATCGCACATGGTCGGCCCTGCTTAGATCAGAGTGCACGACGGAAAAGAACATCATGGCGCCGTCATGGGTCTGAAGCCGTACGTCGCGGAATAAAACAGGTAATGCGAGGGCTTGAAATTGCTTGGAGGTTCCACTGAGTAGCCTGGCCACCTCGCCCGAAGTATCCGAGTTGAGGATTTGTATAATGAGTTCGTTGGGAAGGCCGCTGAAAGTTGCGTCCATGGAAAACTTCAAGTTCTCGCGATTCGAGTTGCAGTCGAACAACAGGGTCTGGACGGGCGGAAGCAGAGGTTGCAGTCTGTAGATGCGCGTCGAACAGAACAGCACAGGTATGGACTGGCAAAGGACAATCAAACACCCGTGAGGAAAGTGTGGCGGCTGTGAGCAAGCTGCGAGCTCGCGATACTTACGTCAGGGTGATGCCAGTGAGGACAGAGATCATCATGATGTTGCCGAACGGCAGCCAAAAGTCCTTGCTCGCTCGGCTCGTCTTCATGTTGTCGCCAACACCACTGGTGCGCCCAGCGGACAGCCTTCACCTGCAATCAAGGCTGGCTGCGATTGTTTTTCGAACGCGCACGATGAGGATGGCAATTGGCACCAGCTGGCAGCGGTGCGTAAACATTCCAAGGTCATCGCTCAGGTTGTGGATAAGGCGCTGGACCTTCTTCGAAGGCTTTCATGGCTTTGGTGCGACTTCGCGGCAAGGGAAAGAAAAGGAAGGTGAAACGTGACCAGAACGCGATCACGTGAATCTCAGATGCACTTCACGGTCGCGGCCCCTGGCACGATCCAGTTCTCCATTTGATTTCCTTGGAGGAGACTAATCCAGTTAGTGGGCAGACAGTCATTATTCATGCGATAATCTTCTGAAACAGCGGTGGACAGCGAGTGAGGGGCTTCCACCCTTACAGCAGAAGCAATTTGATTGCGGCGTCGACGATTCAGTCAATTTACCGGTCATGATACAAGGGAAGTACTAAATGCTTTGATTGTTCTAGAGGTCTACATACACCCTTTTTATTTTTGGAGGGTTTGAGAGCACCAGGCTCCTGAATTTGCTTCCCACAAAAAGGTCGATGAAATGAGGCGGAGCTCGAGACTTGTAGGCTCGGCGTGCCAATGTTTCACGGCTATTGACGCGATAATAGATGATGTTTTCAAGATGTGGATACAGCATAAAACTCTCAACGAATATTAACAGAGCTAATCTTTATTGTCCCTCGGGAATCGGCTCGGATCCATCCTGAGCCTCTTGTCAGGTAGACGATACCCAAAAAACGGCGCTATGTATCCACCCAGCGCCACAATCACCTAAGCACGAAAGAAATTAGACGAGTAAGCTTCAATGTACGGGGAGACAAACTCACAGGTCGTTCGAGCCATCGCAACCCAGTGGGAAATTTGGGGTATGAATCCCCGTGATAGAAAACCTGCATGATACCGAGGGGAGATCTAAGGATTCCCGGGGCACCCAGGTTACGGAAGAAATATATCTTCTGTTCTGTCTGGATCGCAAAGTAAATACCCGAACGTGTCGCCAACTTAGTGTGCGGAACTCACATCCTCAGGCGCCGTCGCAGTCTCCTCCAGAATGAGCGCCTCGCCAGGGAAGGACTCGAGGCTGTGGATGACGCCTCTCCGGGTAAGGCAGGCACCGTCTTCGGGGCCGACAACGTGACGCACGCCGTCTTGAGTGACTATGACTCTCCCCTTGAGGACGACGTGGATCTCGTCGTGCACCGCGTGCCAGTGGGGGGGAACATAGAACTTTTCCTCTGCGCCTGTGACAATTACACGCGTCCGGAGCGGATTTTGCAGGACGGCCATGCTGATGCCGTCTTGGAGCGTCCAAGAGTCGGCGATGAGAGAGTCAGACATGGTTTCCACTGATGGCTGAGACGGAAGGACGAGTGGGATGGGAGAGTGTGGGGGGCACATCTCACCTTGGTCCACCTTGGTCTTTATAAGTGACGGGAGGCTGCCTGAGGCAATTTATCCACCTATGCGGAGCGTCATAGTAATTGAATCAACATCGAATTGATCGGTCAATAAGCGCCATCACAGCCGCCAACTGATACTGCGCCTACTGCGCTCCGTTCTCTTTCAGCCTCGCGACCCGTATCTTGCGGCAGCCTGCACGAACCCATTTCCGAGTCCGCGTTTCCGTGTTTCCGCTCATCCGCCCATCCGCAGAGAGATTGACCTCGACCCGGAGTATCAGCGTGGTAAGTAACTTAAAGTAAGATTCTGCCGGTTTTTTTTCCCTTGCCATCCCCCAACGAAGAGCCTTGCGTTCTGGTCTGATTGACGCGGGTGCCAACCAGAACTTACTTTCATGAGCGGCGCCGGCGCAGCATCCTCGCAGAAGACGTTTCAACTGCAAACTCACACCTCGTTTTTGAACCTCGCAACACCGTTTATCCTGGGCTACTTCAACATAACTCATTGGAACGTCGAAAAATATGTGCGTTTTGTTCGAGATACGCTTTGACCTCACAGTCCAACAACTCTTCATTTTCTTGCTCATACCCGGTTCTCATTTACTCGTTCCGCCCAGGTGCTAGAGACGCGTCTGAGAATACTAGGCTCTCTTCTCTTGCCTTCATCTGAAAACACCACAAATGATCACCGCTGCCGAAGTAACGCGGGGCGTCGCCGTCCGATTCCGCTCTCACGAACCCTTTACACTTAGTTGATAATCTTTCGCCACACAAGGTCGGTACGTGAATATGCGTGCGGGACGGGAACCTGGTTCCCCTCTGGGGGCTGCGTCCCGGGGGATTCGTCCTAGGGGGTTCATGAATCAAGATGAACTGTATCTCGATGCTTCATCGGACAAACGCGAAGGTATACTACGTACTCAGTCGTGCTCGTCGGATCGTTCTGACGCTCGGGAGTTTTCGCAGTTATGATTAGCTTCGGGAAGGCCGTAGTCTTTGACGTGCGTCACCTTCCAGATTGTCGTGATCGCGCATTTAAAGGTATGATCAGGCTGCTTATGATGAGTGTACCCCAAGGAGGCCAATTTGAGTAGCGAACCTCGGGGGAGAGGCCCTCTCTTTGGTCGACTCGCAAAGTCTGGGCTCGCCTATGGGTTTAGTGGCTCTCCGTAGATCCACTTCCCCTTCCCAGAAGTTTAGTTCGTCTCCAACTGTGACTATCCCCTTGTTCGTTTGGACTTCAAGTGTGGGTACGTCCAACTTTCCTCGTTTGATTCTGGGTTTCCGTTTTTGATCATCACCGTCCATTTCACCTGTCTGTCCGCCATTCGGGCGTTCGATCATCGGGAGGTAATCATTCCACTGACACTGGGGTACCGGAACAAAAGCTTCTCTCCCACACTCCCGGATGCTAATTCTGTCTTAACAGAGACGTATGGTAATTTTCTCTCCCCAACAATCTTTGTATTCTATGGGGCGGCGTCTTGTTCCAAAAGCAGAACAAATACGTGTGGTGACCCTCCCCACGTCGGCGAGCGAGTATTGGGCTGAACACAATACCTCCGTTCCTCTAAATTTGTGCGCCGAGGTCCTTCTCATCATCAGACCTTCTTCGGCCTTGGACGGTTAATGGCTAAATCCTTTGATATTCGCCTTGAACAAGACGAAGTGCATCTGTCATTTTAGTGAGCGAGTTGTTCTTGTCTATTCGCGTCGTGTCTGGTTCCAATTCCAACAGTTTGGATGCCATTATGATATCGGCAGCCTTTCCTGATCAGATTTCCGTTTGGTTTGTCTGTCAGGCGCGGAACAAAAGTCCAGAATTCACCGAGATATGTAATGCCTTGCAAGCCGATGCATCTCACCACGCGCACACATTTCTTCTTGCTTTGTTCCCGGTGGGGAAGCGGGCGGACTTTCAGAATGCCCTCTTTCCCAATTTTCCCCCGTTTCTGCGCGTCCTACCACTGCAGGTCTTGCCTCGTTGCTTTGCTTCCACCGGAGGCACTTTTTCTGCCTATGTATGCCTTCCAAACGTGGTGATGACGATCTCTCTTAGGTCTTCCCATCGTGCCGATCCGGTTCTTCTCAAGTTCTTCTCCCCCATATGGGCTCTCGGAGCCGTGCTCTGGGTGTGGGGATATCAGAGATCCAGACTTGCCCTGCCACAGCTTGCCATGCCCTCACTGCGCTATTTCGGCCCGAGCACCTATGTGGACAGTCAGAATCGAACACGATCGGTGCTGCTGTCCGCAAAACTTGGCGTGCCTGGCATCCGGCGACTTATTACTTCACAGGCACCGACGCTCCCCACTTCAACTACGTGAACCTCAGCTGCGTCATTCAGAAACTGCTCTCGCGAACCGTTAATTGACAATTAAGTATCGGCCGCTATCCTCGGGACACCGCAGCCTCCGATTGGTGAGACCGTAATCTGCTCATCAAATGCGATACAGATCCATCCCACACCTACGGTATCAAAAAGCTTGCACAGCGAATCTGTCCAACACTCGATGAATGGCGCCGGCCCAATCCCAACTTGAGAATCGTACCACGATACTTAAAGTTCCGCTCGCTGGATTTCACCATTTCAAATTCGCGGCCATCGCACCATGTATTCCTCGCCCAACCTTTCAACAAAACGCCGCGGGCAGTTCCGCGAGTCTTATGGCCGCCTTCCATGCGGACTGGCAGATCGTGGCAATTGAGTTCAACCTCTTGCCTGATTTGGACCATGGCGTTGATACTCATTGATAACGCGCCGCTGATGCGCACTTGGCTGTGCTGGTTTCGATGTTCATCAGCGCGAAAATACTGCTTCTGCCACCTGTACAGCTCCTGCCAGATTGAATTGCATGCATGACGGAAAGATGGACGGATCCAGATGACTCGGAAGAGGTCACGACGCATCGAGAAATGCTCAAGATCCGCAAGGATTGGGTGGTGGCTGGCAGGCCTGAGGCGGCTGAAATGAAATGTGCATAAAATAAAATAATCAGAATGGACAGGCACGGAATGGAGGTGGTAAGCTATTTGGGGATGGAGGAAGTGGAGGGGAGATGGAAGAGATTCAATGGGGGACGGCGGGCATATTGTTGATTTCGAGTTGGTTGGATTTAACTCGAAGGATTAATCTAGCCCCTCCATATTTTAAGCCGGCATATTAGATTGAACTTCATCAACCTCAGACTATGCGGTCTTGCGGATCGCGCCCGTCCAACGTAGGCCCGAGCCATAGAGGGCGGAGTGTCTTTCCGCTTCCCTTTAAACTCCATCAAACCGGCTCTGGACAGTCTGTAGGCGGAGGGCTTCCGAGCATACCCACACATTATCTTCAAGTGGACACCCCAGTGAGAAAGGCCAGGTTGCGCAACAGTGCGAATCCACGACGCATTCGTTTGAGCGTCTTTTTTTTTTTTGAGAAAAACTGGCAAAGGTGCCGGCTGAACTTGCTTCCAAAAAAAAGGTCGATGATCGCGATGAATTCGGGGAAGCTTCAGACTGGTAGGTTCGGGGCGCCAATGTTTCACGGCTATTGACGCGATAACAGAGAATGTTTTCAAGACCTGGATACAGCGTAAACCTCAATGAGAAAAAAGACAGCTAATCTTTCTTGTCCCGCGGGAATCGGCTCGGATCCAACCTGAGCCTCTTATCTGGTAGCTGATACCCCAAAAACGGCGCTACCCATCCACCCAGCGCCACAATCACCTAAGCGCGAAAGAAGTTAGATGAGTGAGCCTCATTCTGCGGGGAGACAAACTCACAAGTCGTTCGAGCCATCGCAACCCAGTGGGAAATTTGGGGTATGTATCCCCGTAGTAGAGTACCTGCATGATACCGAGGGGAGATCTAAGCATGCCGGGGGCACCCATGTTACGGAAGAAAAATATCTTCTGTTCTGTCTGCATCGCAAAGTAAACACCCGAATGAGCCGCCACCTTGGTTTGTGAAACTCACATCCTCAGGCGCCGTCGCAGTCTCCTCCAGGATGAGCTCCTCGCCAGGGAAGCCCTCGAGGCTGTGGATGACGCCTCTTCGGGTGAGGCAAGCGCCGTCTTCGGGGCCGACGATTCGGCGTACACCGTCTTGAGTGACTATGGCTCTCCCCTTGACGACGACGTGGATCTCATCGTGCGCAGCGTGCCAGTGGGGCGGAACGTAGAACTTTTCCCCTACGCCTGTGACAAGTATACGCGTCCGGAGCGGATTCTGCAGGACGGTCATGCTGATGCCGTCTTGAAGCGTCCAAGAGTCAGTCAGGAGAGAGTCGGACATGGTTTCGACTATTGAGAGGCGGATGGCTGGGAAGGAATGACAGGTGAGATGGGAAAGTGTGTGGGGGCACATCTCACCTTGGTCTACTTTGGTCCTTATGAGTTACATGAGGCGACCCAGACATTGAATTGATCAGACAATAAGCGCCGTCATCCGCTTAGCCCCGTCACCGCGCCGCGTCACACCTTGGTCACACCTAAAGCAGTTGCGGTTGATGCTGCGCTCTGTTCTCCTTCGTTTTGGTGACATGACATAGGTAACCCATGCGCATTGAGGGAGGAACCTCCACGATTGCTTTGGCTGGGTGGGGAAGAGCCTGAGCAGCAAGGATTTGCTACATAGGATCAAGATCGTAGTAAGCGAGGTAAGCACTAGAAACGATCAAGTGTCTGTCTAGAGGGCCGAGGCAGCATAGGCGCCATAGGATGATCGATCGTAACACGATTCGGCGTGTTCTCCGTAATCGTGGAAGCCACCGCGGCCAGACACTCTACGGCTCGTATGATCACTATCGTCTTGGATCACTCACCGAATTGAATCCAAACCGCGCGGATCCGCAACCCACCACACCGTATTCGATAGCAATACGGTCGTTTGCGTTGAGTACTTACACGTAGAGGCCGCGGATGAGCGGCAAATCAGGTATGCACTTGATCGTGATCTCACTTTACTTCTTCAAGTTCTTGTGTTGATCTATCGACCTCATGTCACTTTCGCAGCTCACCAACCTCGGTGTGGAAATTGAGGACGAATCTCAAGGGAGGTTAGTTCGAAATTGGGCTGTCTTCCTGAAGTGAAAAGTAAATTCAGAAACCTAGCTCGTGCTCTGGCATGTAGATACAGATCACACGCTCACCTTCGAATCCGTCTCCGATTCCGACTTGCGCGTCGCTGACTTTTGAGAGCGGCAACTACATAGATAATGATCATGGGAAAAGAAGGCTTGCCGCACAGATGCCGCGCATGTCTTCCAAGAACCTCGCTCGCGTGCACCAGCTTTCATCCTCTGCGCTCTCATGGCTGTAGCTTTCATCGACTATCTTGGCCTCTTAGATACGGGTACGCTCCTCACTCTCGCCTTGGCGGGCATTGTGGCATTGAACTATATCCGAACGAGGAAGACTTCACCTGTCCCACCTGGTCCACGTGGTATTCCTTTGGTCGGCAATGTCTTCGATGCGCCCACGGAGAGACACTGGCTTAAATTCGCAGAGCTTGGAGATATTTGGGGTATGTTTCAACTTGCATTAACCGCTCTCGCCACCATACAGGCTCAGCAAATATGCGAACAGGTGAAATATTCTCCCTCACTGTATTGGGGCAGACCATGATCATTGTCAACTCCGTGAAAGTGGCAGAGGATCTACTTGACGTCCGGGGCGCAATTTTTTCTGACCGCCCGGTGATTCCGATGGGTGGAGAACTGTGCGGGCTCAACAATGCTCTCATCCTTTCTCAATACGGTGATCGAGTGCGGACGGAGCGCAAGCTCTTTCATCAGCTCTTTGGTACCCATTTGGCGAACACTCGGTTTGCTCCCTTGATCTCGACGGAAATCCACAAACTATTGCGCAACATTGCATTGAAACCGACCGCCTTGATAGACGAAATTCAGCGGTGCGTGGATTTTCCTGTTAGAACCGTGCTGTGATTTACTTGAGGTGTCGCAGCACGACGGCGGGGATTACCCTTAGGATAGCATATGGATATCACCTGCGCGAAGGCCCAGAGCAGGATCCATTTCTCAAGATGTTCGCAACGGCCGGAAGTAATTTTTCTCGCTCTACAGCTCCGGGGGCCTTCCCGGTCGACGTTCTACCAATTCGTGTGTTGTTCCTCGAAGCTACAAAATTCAGATTTCATTTGCTTATTCATTTCAGTCCGCTATTGGCCTGAGTGGCTGCCTGGAGGCGGATTCCATTCCACAGCCAAGATATGGTCCAAGCAGCTCCACGATACTGTGGACGCAGGGTTGCAATTTGTCAAGAACACAATGGTGATAATCATTTTCTATAATCACTTCTTCCGCTCGAATTCTCATCGCTTATATAGGTCTCCGGAACAGCAGAACCTTCGTTCGTGTCGACCCTACTGGAAGAGAAGAGCCACGATGATTATTTAATCAAATGGGCCGCTATCTCGATAGAAGAGGGAGGGAGCGACACGGTGAATTTCAATTGCTTCTGTTTGATACCGGTTGAGCAAGCTTGAATATTCATTTGGCCCTGCAGACAGCCGCACAACTGGAAGGCTTTTTCCTGGCCATGAGTCTTTATCCCAAGGTTCAACAGGCGGCACAGGAGGAACTCGACAGAGTGATCGGCCGCGACCGGTTTCCAGATCTCTCGGACCGCGCCCAACTTCCATACCTTAATGCGCTGTGCAAAGAGGTCTTCCGCTGGCATGTCGCATCCCCAATCGGTAAATGTTCTTCATAACATTTTTCTCATCTTTACCACATGAAACCTACAGGCGTCCCACACCGTGCTCGCGAGGATTATATTTACAACAGAGCTGGCTCGGAGCCGGTGCTTATTCCCAAGGGATCCTTGGTCATTGCGAATATCTGGTCTGTCATTGGATGATTCAGTCAACACCAGGACGTAAACTCAAATAATTCTGCTCAGGAAAATGAGCCATGATCCGGAACGATATGCAGATCCAATGGAGTTTAAACCCAGCAGGTTCATCGCGAAAGATGGCAAGGAGGCCGAACAAGATCCTGCACGTATTTGCTTCGGATACGGGCGCCGGTAAGCCATATCTTCAACCGACCCCGGCCCGGTTAACTCGGCGGTAGGGTATGCCCTGGTACGTCAACGACGTAAAGCGACTTCGTCTAATGTTTGTGAATGTCAGGAAAATTGCTCGCCGACACCATCGTGTTCCTAGCATGCAGTGCGGTCCTTTCGGTGTTCAACATCTCCAAGCCGCGAGGGAACGGGGATTGCGTGGAGCCCCAATTGGGTCAAGCCTCCGGAACCGTGAGGTGCTGCAACTTGAAACGTCCTAATTCTGTTGGACTGACTTATATTTAAATCCGTAGTCACCCGCTACCGTTTAAATGTGTCGTAGAGCCCAGAGACGTGCGCTCGTCAGCTCTCATTCGGAGTGGATGAATATATATTGTTCCCGCGCCAGCGAAACTTCAATCGGAGAAGTATGTAGGCTCAACATAGGGGCTTGATTGTTACTCATCTCGGAGACATCCGGAGAATTGATGCGAATTGAGTCAAAACGTGCTCTTGCTCTGACTCCCTCGAGCTCCCAACCAGACGAATGAATCCAGCCCTTTGAGCTCTTAAGATGGAGCATTGCATCCCCCACCTCGCCTCCGAATCTCCTTAGCCTGTGCATTGAAAGTTCTCGGCTGTCGGTACTTGCAGTCGGGACTCGGGACTCGGTACCAACTCTTCGACTCTCCTCGAATTACCGACCAATGGATCCATCCAACCCTCTGAATATCCAAGAACTGCTAGACCACTGTCTCTCTTACCTACACTCCCTCCACGACTTGAAGTCCTGCGCTCAGGTCTCCCGACTCTGGGTGTACGCGGCCCAGTCGCGTATTTTCTGCGCCCCACACATCACAAATGGCAGCTGGAACCATCTTTTCGAGGCCCTCACCTCTTCCCCGCATCTTATTTCGCACATCCGGCGGCTCGACATCCAGTTACGCCAACCGGAAGCGACGACGACCCTCTCCACGGTCTGCGGCTTCCCCTTCACACATGTCGGCAACATAGTGTTCATGTACAACGGCGTCATCGACCCTTCCACTGTGATGGCCCTCCAACACCTACTGGCCCTGCCCACCCTGCGGCGCAATGCACGTTTGGCACGTTCCACGACTTCACGCGCCTCTGGGATCGCTGCGTTCCCGGAAGTGGGATTGTGCGCGTGGTGCTTGCGTGCTACTCGCATGAGTGGACCATGCCCAACGTCCAATGGCCTGTGTTTTTGCCGTCTCCGCAAGGGGGAGAGGGCGTGGGCATCGCGCTGAAATCACTTTCCCTGCACTCGGCAGAAATGCTCGATTACAACCTCCTGGCGCATTCCAACCTGTTCGACCTCTCGAGGCCTGAAAACATTATCTATTGGTTGGCGTGCGCGTATCCCGTGGCGCGAGTTCGCACCGCATGTAACGAGCGTCGAAGAGTTGGAAGTGGTGCTCAACGGCACGATCTCGGCCCTCGCACCGCTCCTCTCCCTCTCCTTTCCCTCAGCATCTGCGTTCCCGAACCTCACAACCCTGCGCCTCTCCCTCCCGGTCTGGATCCCCGCCCGGAACCGGCTCGCATTCGCAGGGGAACTGTTTGCGGGGCTCGACGCACCTTCTGCAAAGATGACCGCGAATGCCATGAACACGCATGGAAACGCAAAAGCGAAGGCGAGTGGCAAACTGCGTACCCTCGTCCTCTCCGCGGACGCGAACGGCAACGGCATGCCCGACGCGGTGCTCTGTACCCTGCTCGACGGAGTGGCGGTGGAACTGGGGGTAGAGCTCGAGCTAGAAGTAGACGCAGAAAGCTACGCAGGCATCTGGCCGTTCTTTCCTCGGTTGTGGGATGTGGGTGCGGTGCGTGCGTCTCCAGTCTTTTACTCCCATCATGATAACTCTTGCTTTCCCGATATCTCTTCCCGCTGGACCTTGCCTTCAGATACTGATATGCTTTGCATACAGGTCCGCTGGACGGATTCGGGGAGTCGCGAGGCCTTGTGGTAGTGGAAAATATGTGAGTGTTTTAGGACTCGCTGTGAACGTTAATTACTCTAACCGGCGAACGACACTCTACTGGCAGATATGTGGCAGTTACTTCACGGCGTTCAATTGCCCAGTTGCATCATCAACTCGAACGTGAAGGTGCTGCCCTGGCATGCTCGACACCACCACTCCGATCCGCGATGTCAACGTCAGCGCCTCCGAACCACCGCTCAGAAGTGCCCTGAAATCGAGACCAACGAGCACACCCTCTCCTCCGTCGCCTACACCGGGTCCTTCTCCTACAACCTCTCCTTCTCCATCGCGTCCCTCGCCTCGGGCCCCACATCGCGCACCGCTTACCCTACCTCCCTCGTCAACTACGACTTCCTATATCTGTTCTCTTGCCTCCATTTTGTCCTTCCCTGGACCATCATTACTGCCGGCGGTAGTCAAAGCTAGGTATGAACACGATGCGATTGATATGGTACCCCATTCTTTCAGGTTTCAGCCACTCACAGCCTGCGTAACAACGTCTGTGGCTCCCAACTATCAAAGATCCATGACTTCACATCATTTGCCGGGCAGCTGGGCTAGCCACACGCTGTATGAACCAAATACCCCGCCCTTATCTATTGTAGTGTTGGCCTGCTGACAACCACCAGGTACCGGCCGACCTCGAGCCATGATTCTCGCAGGATGTCTCCGATACTGAATGGCCCCAGGGCTACTCGAGATCTCTTCGTTTCCGTCACGTCGGTCTTTGGGTTACTTGGGATCCGAAGCCCGCCTGTCCTCCGACATTGCGTCTGATGCCGAGCTAGCTTGACGTTGCGACAGGACGGACAGCTTCATCCATCACCATTAATTTGGTGGTGCTATGGGATTCTCCCAATCCGTTTGATTCCGGGATTTAATTTCGAGTTAGCGTAAAGGCACCGAGCGGAATCTTAGTCCGCTTTCTCTCCATTTCACTGGGATTGGAGTGGTACCTGTGCGCAGTTTGGCTGCTGCCCTGCCATGTCTGCAATCTCGAATACCGAAAAAACGTCCATGGACGATATCCTCTATCTCCACTGCACAAGGGGTAAATATAGGATTTGTGACTATCCTCTCGATGGCCTGCAACAATTTGTACCCATCCCCGTGTCTACCGGACAACCGATGATGTGCCGAGTGAGTCTTTCCCATGCTAATCGACTTTTAGAACAGCCAAACCATGACACTATTCATAGCAGGAGAATGTGCTTGGTCTAAATGGGAATTTACCATGTGCAAACGAAGCATACGTACCCTAAAATCGAGCGTGGAACGTTCCATGGTAATTCAATGGCCGAATATATACTGTACCTTCTGAACAGTGTCAACGGAACAGATTCTTATCAACCATCTGCCACGGTCAATTATGGCTTGCGAACTGTCTAAATGACAGAAAGTGTTTGCCGGCGCACAACTCGGATGCGGCTTGTTGGTACCCTCCCGAAAGGCACCTGGTGAGGTCTTCGCGGCCTAGCTAGTCCAAGCTGACCCGCCGACAGGAGCCGGGAATTGCAGCCGCCAAGAATACAGAAGGGCTCTGTCACACCTCGCCCGCCTCCAGCTCGGAATGACGCTCTCCGCTCTCTTCGTGTGAATTGTTTCACTGAACATTCCGTTTCTTCTGAACAGAAAGTCAGGCCGGAGGCACGACACAACCCTCCATATTTTGTCCCGTAACGCACATAGCGATGCTTTGTACTCGCTTCGGTTACATGTTCGCCGGGTCCCCGGAAAGTAGCCTTTTGTACTCTTTACACACCACTTCATCAAGATCCAGTAGTACGTCGATGTCGAAGCATGCATGATCATTCTTTCGTTACATTCTCGAATGCACTCGGGCTCAGGCTCTTTTTGAAACTCTGCTGTCCGCCAAAAATCTCACCCTCATTGTTTAGAATCCAACATCCAGATTCCAGAGCAATGACAAGTTCAGACTCGATCAGAGCAAAGGGCAAAATTGGTGTTGTATGGGCAGAACAGGAAGAACAGGCATTCTAATAGGGTCCATCGGTAGCGGATTTCGAGCCAATTTCGACCTTGATTTCGAGCTCGATGATTATCAATTTTCAAAGGAAGAACAGTTGATGTTGAAACACGAACGGAGAGGTGCAGGTAGGATCATCGATGGAAAGCAAAACAAAAGCGTCAGGGACAAGGGCAAGGACATCCATACTGAGAAGTTTAGTTGAACATCGCGGAGTCGGGATATATTTTACACTGACGGACCGGCCCAAATGTGGAACATTGAGCATGAACATTCACGCTGTCAACTTCAACTTCCATATCGGGCTAGGACAGTTTGATCATGCATGTTTGTGCTGAGGAAATGTAATTGTCGCCCCGTCGCGCGAGGACCGACGCGACGTACGGCTGGCGTTAACATCAATGCGGTTACAGGTGATTTGTATTCCGCGAGCCTGGAACTGTGAACGCACACTGCAGTGCCTCCTTTAACTGTATCTATGTGGTTCAATTTTTTTGCAACCATTTATTGGATTTTATTTCTTCACCATCCATGGACTGTATACTGGTCTGAGTAACCTCCTCGAATTCGTCCACACTTCCGCCCCGGGCCCGCAGACGGGATATCGCCTATCACCTAATTCGTTTTAAGCCCATGTCAGTGTCAGTGCTCGCGTTTCGCTCGCGTGGCCGAGACTGACTAAGTGCATATATGTACACATACGGCGTCTCAGCTCGACGTGGCGCGATGCACACGTCTGACGGGGTGAATGTTCTATGATAAATCCTGATGCTGCCATTCCGCTGCTGTTCCGCCCCCTCGAGGGCCTAGATCCGCACACATATCCACCCACAAATTTTCTAGTTTCGCTTTTTTTTTAGGGGGGGACGACACAATTTGACAGACTGAATGAATGCTCGCCGGAATCCAAATTCCCCTTATAAGGCCATTGCAGGTCTATCCAGTATTTTCATTTTTTGGCCGTTCTGGCACAGGTCCGTCGCAAAATACAAAACAAAACGCCTGTAGCTCAATTAATTTTTACTCACGATGCTTGTGTGGCGGGAATATGATCAAACTGTCTCAGCTCGATATGGAAGTTGGTTCACACTGGGGGCAACCACAGACGCATGTGAAGGCCGCATGCGACAAATGCATGTGGTCTGTACTAGCAACAAGGGTCACAAGGCGGCCTTTGGCATTCAAAGGCAGGCTTTGTGGCATGCTTTATGCCTCTGTGTGGGGACAAAGCCTGCAACAAAGCCACCCTTTGCCTGTCAAAGGCAGCTTTATAGTCTTTATTCCAAGTGCAGACCACATGCATTTGACGCATGTGGCCTCTGCATGCGTTTGCTGGTTGCCCCCGGTGTCACTTGGACAGCGACAGCGTGAATATTCAACGTCCAATAAGTATTCAAGAATCAATGGCACATTCGGGGAGGTCGGTGTAAAATACATCCCGATGTTCCACTTCTCAGTATGGGTGTGCTTGTCCCTTTTGTTTTACTTTCCACTGGCCTGTATGCACGTCTCCTGTGTTTCAGTTTTTTTTCCTCGCCTCTTCATTGCAGTGTAAGTGACTGATATCAATATTCTTCCCCAGTCAGTCTTCCCCCGATATAATACGATGCTAAATTGAATTCAAACCAATTAATCTTGGTTGGATTTTTGACCAGCAATTCACAAACCGCCGTAAAATCACGATCTGATCAATTTTCATCGCGCACCACCGTAGAGCGAAACCGTCTGGACGACTGGCGGAGGAAAGCCCACGGAATTGCGTCCCATGTAAGGGGTCGACCATTCATTCGGTCTATCCGCCCGAAGAATTTAAACAAACGAGAAACATGTGGGTGCTTGTGTACGTGCGAGCATGCGAGCGGGGCTGGACCCTCGACGGGGGGGAACAGCAGCGAACGGCATAGCGCGGACGACGTATGCGCATTGCATCACTCACCCCGCCAGGCGTCGAGCTCAAGTATCCGTGCACGTCGATCTGAGACGCCGTACTTATGTGGTCGGCCACGCGAGCGGCACTGACGCGGGCTTAAAAACGAATTAGGCGGTATGTTGTCTGCGGAGCCGTGTGAAGTGAAGATTGAAGTGTGCGCGGACGAATTCGAAGAGGTGACTCGGTAAGTATACGGTCCAGGCAATGCGGATGGTTTCAAATTAAAAAATTGAACTACATGCAAGGAGGCGCTGTAGAATGAATGAATGAAGTCAGTGGAGTATGTAGACAGGAGGTGGATGACGAGGCAATCATGCGACCGCACGCAAATATTCACTCTGTCGCGACTCGCATTCGATCTCCACCACGCGAACACGATCGCTCCATCGACGGACCACGGCACGAGACAGCGGACCCGGGTGATTTTATTACATTAGGCCAGAGGTGGTACTTAGTCTGGGACTGGGGCTGGAGTTGGAGTTGAAGTTGTCCGCCACGGAGTTGCGCGACTACTGTACTATTTCGATCAATTCGAACCGGCCTGTGACCTGTGACCGCGGGATACGAAATTTAGGTTTCGTACTTTGGTCGGAGTGAGCGTGACACTTTTTGTTTTTCGTAAATCGGTCGCAAATTCACGGCAAGCCCTCACATATGCCTAATTTGTCGACCACGCGCTACGGGGAGTTCTGGCGGCACGCGAATGACAAGGACAAGGATCTCGATGTTCTTGGGTTGTAGCAGTGTTGAATAGTGATTAATCCTGTGTGTTGGCTCGACTGAATGTCTGTCAAGAACTGTGGTCAACGCAGAGTCGTGAGAGGGAGAGGAAAGGCGGAAGAACCCGATCAACGGTTTACTTCCGCTCACGTCAAAATTGACAGTTGGTGCGTACGCTGCGGCATCGCTGGCTAACTGCACATGCGCGGAGGCGAAAAAATCGGTTTTTGAGTCCTTTTACAGCATTTCTGTGACTTGGTATACTCGGTTAGGTGTAAGTTGTAACCGTCACGGGCCGACTCGAAGATTGAACGTTGAACCCGAAGCGAAGCAAAGCAACGCAAGAAAAAAAATCCTTACCCCATGCTGACTCAGGACGGAGAAGTTCAGTAGAATACAGTAAACAGTGAAAACGACGTGCTTCACACCGACCCGGGCCATATCTGGCACATCTGTCGCGAGCAAGTCGACAGTGTCGCGCCGTGACAGTTTGTGAGCAGAAAATCCCATCAAGGAAGTACTTTAAGCTGCAGGCGATAACTCATCTGCGGGGCGACAGCTGTGATGCATGTCATGCATGGGTGTATGTGGGCGCTTGCCCGAGATACTGATATCAATATTAATATTTGGATTACAGGGACCAGGACTTGCGTCCGTTGGGGAGGTGACTCCGCACGCAGGCAAGCAAGCAAGCAAGAAAGAAAGAAAGAAATACAGATAAATCACTTGACGTACTTACACTTGATCTTGGCCCACCGCAATGGCGTTACGGAAACAAAAGGGGTTTAACCGAATTTCAAACTCAGCGGCGCTGTAGCTATAGATTGATGCCGCAGTTTGGGGTATGCAATAAGTTCTGACTGATTGAACCCCGCCATCATACATCATATTCAACCCGGAATTCATCAAATAAAAAGGAACGTGCGCAGGAAGGAATAGTGGGACCAGCAAAGTACAAGGAGGCGCTGCACCCATAATGAAACGACGCGACACACCGCGTCGGGACATGTTGTGCACCGACGCCGCGACGCGGACGCGAATAGCATCGCGAACAACATTCAGTCCGCCAACTTGATCAATGTCGATCAATGGCGACACAGAGCTGACTGGACTGACGGATTCGCTCAGCAACTCCATTGCGTTGCCACGCAGTGCCGATTTGCGGAGAACGAGTGAATGCAGCGTCCGAGCCGGCGCAGGCGGGAGGAAGAATAGCAGTGCATTAATTGCATTAATTGCCAAGGGGGGGACGATATTATCGGCCTCGGACAGAGATTGGGCTTAAGCAGGGCTCGGGCTTGGACACAGCTGGGCAGGTAGAGCCTGCTCGGGAAAATCAAAAAGGATAATAATACATCCATACGGCGCCGTGCGAGCATCCGAGTTTGAGTCCAGGCCTCGCTTCGTAAGAGTCAGGGGCGAGGCAATTGCGCGACGAGCATTCATGATGTCTTCTGTCCTCTCTACCCCTAAGCCAAACAAAAAGAATTAAAAAACAAAGCAAATGTGGGTGGTTGTGTGTGCATGCTCGCGATGGGTGGGTCTAGACTGTCGACGGAACAGCAGTAGGCAGCACAGACGATCATTCTGCGCGCCATTCGCGTCACAATGAGACGCCGTTGTGCTGTGAAGTGTGTACCCTGCCACGCGAGCGCGATACCAGGGGCGGGAAGAGCGCCTGCAATTAAGCAATTTAGTAATACGCGACCTTGAATGAAGATGGCAATTGGCACCAGGCGGCGAAGCGTAAGGATTACAAGGACATCGCTCAGGTTGTGCATATCAAGGCGCTGGGCCTTCTTCGAAGGCTTTCATGGCTTTGGGAGGGAAAGAAAAGGAAGGTGAAACGTGACCAGAACGCGATCACGTGAATCTCAGAGGCACTTCACGGTCGCGGGATCCAGTTCTCAAATTAAATTCCTTGGAGGGGAATAATCCAGTCAGTGAGCAGACAGCCATTATCCATACGGATAGTCTTCCGAAAAGACGGCGGACAGAGAGTGAGCGGCTTCCACCCTTGCAGTGCAGGAGCACTTCGATTTTCGAATTGCGGCGTCGACGATCGAGTCGATTTGCCGGTCACGATGGGTCCCAAGGGAAGTACGGAAGGCTTGGATTGTTCAAGAGGTGTACACACACCCCTTTTGTTTTGGGGGGGTTCGAGAGCGCCAGGCTCCTGAATCTGCTTTCCAACAAAAAGGTCGATGATCGCGATGAGACGGAGCTCGAGCCTCGTAGGCTCGAGACGCCAATGTTCCACAGTGATTAACGCGGTAATATATAAGGTTTAAAGACCTGGATACAGCATTAAACTCTCAACGCATATTAACTGAGCTAATCTTTATTGTCCCTCGGGAATCGGCTCGGATCCATCCTGAGCCTCTTATCGGATGGACGATACCCAAAAAACGGCGCTATGTATCCGCCCAGCGCCACGATCACCTAAGCTCGAAAGAAATTAGACGAGTGAGCTTTATTGTGCGGGGAGACAAACTCACAGGTCGTTCGAGCCATCGCAGCCCAGTGGGAAATTGGGGTATGAATCCCAAAGTAGAAAACCTGCATGATATCGAGGGGAGATCTAAGGGTGCCCGGGGCACCCAGGTTACGGAAGAAATATATCTTCTGTTCTGCCTGGATCGCAAAGTAAATACCCCAACGCGTCGCCAACTTAGTGTGTGGAACCCACATCCTCAGGCGCCGTCGCAGTCTCCTCCATAATGAACAGGACTCGAGGCTGTGGATGACGTGTCTCCGGGCAAGGCAGGCACCGTCTTCGGGGCCGAAACGTGGCGCACGCCGTCTTGAGTGACTATGACTCTCCCCTTGAGGACAACGTGGATCTCGTCGTGCACCGCGAGCCAGTGGGGCGGAACGTAGACCTTTTCCCCTACGCCTGTGACAATTACACGCGCCCGAGCGGATTTTGCAGGACGGTCGTGCTGATGCCGTCTTGGAGCGTCCAAGAGTCGGCGATGGGAGCGTCGGAGATGGTTTGGTTTCGAGCGGCGGATTGATGAGAGGGAAGGAAGGTTGAGATGGGAAAGTGTGTGTGGGACACATCTCACCTTGTCCACCTCGGTCTTTTCAAGTTACGGGAGGCCGCCCGAGGCAACTTGTCCACCCACGCATGGAGCGTCATAGCCATTGAATTAACATTGAATTGATCGGTCAATGAGCGCCATCACAGCTGCCAAATGCTGCGCTCAGTTCTCTTTCAGGCTCGCGACCTGTATCTTGTGGCAGCCTGCAGGAACCCATTTCCGAGTCGTCGAAACAATACTGCGCAATTTCTGGTGGTGTTGGGTACGTTTGGCCCAGAATTTTCTCCAGCCGGCTGACATGGGCCTGAGCGTTGCTTACATCCTCTGGATGGCGCCGATACACCAGTTGGGAGGCAAATCTCCAAGGCAAATCAGTTCGACGAATCGAATTTAGGCCGTGCATACTTAGCCCTGACGTCTGCCGTGAGTTTCTCGTATAAACCCTCGAAGCCAAATTCAGAAATCTGGTCGCCGATGCTTCATGCAGGCCACTACCACTCACTCACCCTTGGATCCTCCATCTGCCGCACCTTGTTTGCGAGTGCTCGCCGCGCGCTCATCTTGACCCTAATCTGACTTGCAAGAAATCAGACGAAAAAACAGCTGACACGACAAGAAGCTCGCTGAGATGTTTGCACCCGCAGGCAAGTTCGTTTCCGCTCTTCAAGTTCTCGCCAGTACCACTGGTGCGCCCCTCGGAAAGGCTTTTATCTGAGTGCAATTAAGACTGGTTCCAGGTTGCGACTTTTCAAACGCGCACACCCGACTTTGAATTTAGATGAGGATGGTAATTGGCACCAGCTGGCAGTGGTTCACTTGAGATGCTTGGGCAAAGGTAAGGATAAAATGTTCACGGTGCAGCGTGAGGAACGCCCCGAGGAAGAGAAACATTCATGTCACCCCCCACTTCGCTGCAAGCTGTTTCCAGGTGTAAACGATCCGCGATTGAGAACTGGCCACCAGGATCTGGTGCAAGACTGTTAAAATCTTGCTCGGGGTCCGGGAGAACGGTTTGAACAAAAAAAGAGAAGCATTGAGTAACCATCCAGATCATCGACGAAGTGGTCCCCGAGGAGATCGGCCCCAAAACGTATGTGGGCTGCTCGAAGGAAGAAAACTCGGCGAAGGAGGGCAAATTTTGGAGTCTTCAGGGTCCTCGGTATTGTGCAAATCACGTTCTCCAAGAAAAAACAGTCGTGCACCAGCCTTCTCCAGACATGCTATAAATAATCTGGATTACGGGACCCATTCCAAAAAAAAAGCATACCATTTAAGGAGAACGAGTCGGCGGTTCCCCCGGGAGTCAAGGTAACTGACCACTTGAATGCAAACCCCGACGTTCGCATATTGGATACCGGCCATCGAGGAGGATGACTGGTGTGGTTGATTAAATGCGAACTCCACAAATTCCACAGTATTGTCATATTTGATGCCGGCCATCGTGCGATGATGACTCACCTGCGAGCCTTGCCAGGATGGCACTCCGAATGGTCACCCTGTTCTCGTTGTCAGGGCTCTCATCGCCGTTGGAACCCGTCAATGTGAAGGCCGAGACAACGATAATAATCTGGGCTCTGGGTCATACAGAATGGTCCCTGAGCGCTTGAGCCGCGGTAGAAAGCGATACGATCGGCGATGCGCAACCTTGGTGAAGACCGGCGAATTGGTTTTGAATACTGTTGCGGCAGTATCATTGAGGCGTCAGTTACTTGCCCTAGTTCCGGTTCAGCCCGTCCATATTCAATAGTTGGTGTTCCAGTAGATTTTGCGTTTTAACAGGAGCACGGAACGACTCCAGTTCAGATTAATTCAATTTCCAGCTTTCAAAGAGGCAGAGATCTAGAGCAAAGGTAGAGAGAGTCCTTCCAAAGCACCTAGAATCTTTGAGCTAACCAAGAATACGGGTTCGCGACGTGAATTCATTCTAGATAGTGGAAGAAAAACTGGTCGGAGGGCGCGTTCCATCACTCGACAAGAACCGGTTGTGGAAGTTGAGAGAGAAAGGGGTATCCCTAACCCTAACCCCACCATCAATGACGTAGAACAACGAAAACTCTTCCCTGACTTCATCATGGCTGTAATAATACCGCTGTATCTCACTGGCAACCGCTCAGTGCGGAACATCCTGTTTTTTTCTTTTCTTGCCATATCCAAACGAAGAGCCTTGTGTTCTGGTCTCAGCGACACGAGTGCCAGCCAGAACTTTCATGTATATTTTTTGACTCGGCGGCGTTGACGCAGCATCCGCCTGGCCTCTCGCAGGAGGCGTTTCAACTGCAAGGGCGTTTCAACTGCGAACTCGCACCTCGCTTGTAAACCTCGCAACACCGTTTATCTTGGACGACCTCAACATAACTCAATGGAATGTCAGAAAATCTTTACGTCTTGTTCGAGATACGTATACGCTTCCGAGTCGCTTTCACCTCACAGTCCAACATTTCCTTGCTCATACCCGGTTCTCATCTTTCTCTTTATAAAATCGCGCCTTGAGCCAAGTTTTGGTCAATCAGGCCCATAGCTATGGTACCTGCGTCATCCAAAGCTTAATCCGCGCCGCTTCCTCAATCGAAGTGGTGGGGTGCTTCGCACCCTACCGCGGCATTTTTGCGTTGAATTATTATGGCGTGACTCATTAATCCGCCCAGATACCAGAGGAGACGCGTCTGGGAATACTAAACTAAAGTCTCTTCTCTTGCCTTCGTCCTGAAAATACAACAAATTATCACCGCCGAAGGAACGCAGCGACTATAACGAACCCTTTACGTGTAGTTGTCAACCTTTCGCCACACAAGGTCGATACATAAATATCCGTGCAGAACAGAAACCTGATTCCCCTCTAGAAGCTGCATCCCAGAAGCTACATTCCAGAAGATTCATAAATTGAGATGAACTGTACCTCGATGCTTCATCGGAAAAACGCCAAAGTAGACTACGTACTCAGTCGTACTCGTCGGATCGTTCTGACGCTCGGGAGTTTTCGCACGTCCTTGACGTGCGTCACCTTCCAGATTGTCGTGATCGCGCATTTAGAGGTATGATCAGGCTGCTTATGATGATTATACTTAGCGATTCGGTGAAGATGCCCTCTCTTTGGTCGACCCGTAAGGTCTGGGCCCGCCCACGGATTTAGTGGCTCTCCATAGATCCCCTTTCTCTCCCCAGAAGTTTGGTTCGTCTCGAACTGTGACGATCCCCGTGTTGACTTCAAGTGTGTACGTCCAACTCTCCTTGTTTGATTCTTGGTTTCCGTTTTTGATCATCACCGTCCATTTCACCTGTCTGCCCGCCATTCAGGCGGGCGATCAGTCGGGAGGCAATCCTTCCACTGGCATTGGCGTACCGGAACAAAAGCTTCCCTCCCACTCTCCCGGATGCTAATTCTGTCTTAACAGAGACGTATGGTAATTCTCTCTCCCCAAAGATCTTTGTATTCTCTGGGGCGGCGTCTTGTTCCAAAAACAGAACAAATACGTGTGGTGACCTCCCCACGTCGGCGGGCGAGTATTGGACTGAACACAATACCTCCGTTCCTCTAATTTTGTGTACCTCTCGATCCTTCTCATCATCAGACCTTCTTCGGCCTTGGACGGTTAATGGCTAAATCCTTTGATATTCACCTTGAATAAGGCGAAGTGTATCTGTCATTTTAGTGAGCGATTTGTTCTCGTCTGTTCTTGTGGTGTTCTTGTTCCGATTCCAACAGTGTAGATGCCATCATGATATCGGCGGCCTTTCCTGATCAGATTTCCGTTTGGTTTGTCTGTCAGGCGCGGAACAAAAGTCCAGCCGAGATATGTAATGCCTTGCAAGCCGACGCATTTCACCACGCGCACACATTTCTTCTTGCTTTGTTCCCGGTGGGGAAGCGGGCGGACTTTCAGAATGCCCTCTTTTCCAATTTCCCCCCGTTTCTGCGCGTCCTCAGGTCTTGCCTCGTTGCTTTTGCTTCCACCGGAGGCATTTTTTCTGACTATGTATGCCTTCCAAACGTGGTGATGACCATCTCTCTTAGCTCTTCCCATCACTGTGCCGATCCGGTTCTTGCTCTCCATATGGGCTCTCGGAGCCGAGCTCTGGGTGTGGGGGAGATATCAAGTTGAATCGACAGAGATCCAGACTTCCCTGCCACAGCCTGCCCTCACTGCGCTATTTCGGCCCGAGCACTTATGGACAGCCAGAATGGAACACGGTCGGGCTGCCCGCAAAACGTGGCGCGCCTGGCATCCGGTGACTTATTACTTCACAGGCACCGACGCTCCCCACTTCACAATCGTCAACCACCTAAACTCCAGCTGCGTCATTCAGGGACTGCTATCGCGATCCGTTAATTGACAATTAATTCTCGGCCGCTATCCTCGGGACACCGCCGCCTCCGATTGGTGGGACCCTAATCTGCTCATCACATGCGATACAGATCCATGTGGGCGCCAAGCCCACACCTACGGCATCAAAAAAGCCTGCATGCAGCACAGCGAACCTGTCCAACACTCGATGAATGGTGCCGGCTCCATCCCACCTCGAGAATCGTACCACGATACTTAAAGTTCCGCTCTCTGGATTTGGGGGATTCGCCATTTCAAATTTGTGGCCATCGCACTATGTATTCCTCGCCGCCAATCTTTCAACGAAACGCCGCGGACGATTCCGTGAGTCCCATGGCTGCCTTCCATGCGGACTGGCAGATCGTGACATTGAGTTCAATCTTTTGCCTGATTTGGACCAAGGCGTTGTACTCGCTGATAACGCGCCGTTGATGCGCACTCGGCTGTAGTGGTCGCCAGCGGGGATTGGTTCATCACCATACCGACTTCGCGGTTGTTTCATATCCACTTCGCTCGTAGGCTCTCGTAGGCTTCGTTTCAAGCTGACTGAATGCCTTCCGCCGCAAATGATGATAAGTAGCGGATGATAGTCCGGTCGTTTCAAGCTGACGGCCAACGTCCTCTGCATGTGTTCACTGGATGATACGTCTTCCCGCCTTTGAAATTGGCAGTCTTCCTGCAGCGCTTGGGATTCAATTCAATTTTGTAGGTCATGAGTCGTAGGCTATCTACTTAGTCCCAAAGCGTTGCGATCCGGTCAACTACGGGAAAGCTGCCCACCTTTCTCCGGTTTGTCATGCTCACGACAATTATTCTACCCGCTGTCGGGTGTGGCAACGTTGAATGTCCTCGGCACCTAGTCTCGTACCCGCCGTTCTAGGGCGTGCTCAGAGAGAGCAGCAGATATTTCTATATGGAGTTTTTGATGTTGGGTAGTTCAGATGGTGGCGAGGCAGAAATTGATGAAAAAGTGATGGGGGAGCACTGCCCTAGAACATGGCTGCGGGTGATTGTTTGATGGATGTGCCCCAAATTTCGAAGTCCGCCGAACCCCGGAAGATCTGGAGCCGAGATTACTCGGCACCTAGAACCGAGCGACGGTCAGCCTTCGCCGTTTCAACCCGGGGCCCAGTCCATCTCACTGGAATTTCGATTTTTGATCCCATGTTGTTTCGCCGCCGAATTCTTTTTGGCATTGGGATTCGGCAATCAACACAGGCATTCGCGCTGTCGAACAAGAGGTAGACAATGTGGAAACGTCGAGTAGCGTCGGGTACTAATCTCCGTTCCAGCGCTTCTCAATACCTTCTCTGTAGATCCCTGAATCTCCGGCGTTTGTGCCCTCCCTGCAAAGACCTCCGCCGTTCAGAGCTTGTCAATACTAAGAGGTTCCGATGATTCCTGAGTGAAAGGCTGGAGGTCTGTCAACGGAAATCAACCATGAAGTAACCTCTCGCAGATCCCCGAATCTCCGGCGTTTGTCTCCCCTCGCGCGAGGATGTATATAATAGCCAGGGGGAGAGAATATTCGGTTTCGTGGTTCTATCGAATACACCTCATCTGTTCTGTATACAGACTGGATCTCGGGGGCTCCTTGCCCATCGTTTCTAAATCTTTATTCATTAAATATCCCTCCAAAGTCCGGAGATATGCCTTAAGATCGTTGAATTCAACACAACCCCTGAGACGTACTATCGAATAGCCAGCGCTCCTTCCATCGGTGATTGTCAATTATTCCATAGATTTGAATCCTGCAAGACGTTTATGTTGGATGGGACTCTGGTGAGAAAACTTTCCCTCCAAGTGGACCGAGATTTTTAGCGGCAACTCAAAGACGCAGTGAGTATATACTACCTAGGTATGGACAATACTGCCATCGTTATTAGTGACCTGCATCCTTCCCAAGCCTGAGGTCTTTTTACGTCAAGTCGAGTCGAATCAAATGCTCCGACTTCCTCAAATTCAACCACATGGCCCATGGTTCAATTTCTAAACTTGATCCATTCACAATCGGGAAACCTGAGTTTGAGTTGGATCCAATATTTCGTGCGATGGAAGTCGGCGAGATTTAACAGCGGAGAACCGGCCGTCAGTTGTATCCCAGTTCAAATCACCATCCGAGTCGTTATCGCCATAGTACGGCGCTCTTCCCGGCGTTACGTGAGTCGAGGTCTTTTACCTCACCTCAACGACGCAAAACGGATTGTTTCCTTTTGTTCTCTGGCCATATGCGCCTCAATTAGACTTCGAACGCCGCCCGCACGTAAAGGTGGCGGCACCGAGAGCAGCGGGGACTTTTGGTGAATTCTATTGCCGCTGGTGGTCCCTGGATATTCGTGAGGTGTATGTGCCTCGATTGTATCTGAAGCGTACAGATTCGTATGCATAAGATTGGTGGATGGTTCGACTTTGGGAACCGTACATAAATTTGGCTCCATGGTCCATCCAAGTTGCGTTCACGGTTGTTGGGATTTTTGGAACCACCCGAACTCTGGGTCCCCGACGCTCGCCCAATGACACCGGGGCAACCAGTGAGGCATGTGAACACCAAGTGCGTTACACGCATGTGGCTCACAGTCGGAACAAAGCCCACAAAGGTGCCTTTAACAAGCAAAGGGGGGCTTTGTTGCATGCTTTGTTCCCCTGCACCAGAGAACAAAGCATGCAACAAAGCCACCCTTAGTCTGGTAAAGGCGGCTTTGTGGCCTTTCTTCCATATGGGAACCACATGCGTGTAACGCATGCGGTGTTCACATACGTCGTTGGCTGCCCCCGGTGTGAGGGCTTACAAACATACGAAAAAAGTCCTCGTCGCCGTCACTGCTCCATTACGTGGATCAAATAAACGGTTGGGGCGGTACACTATTATACCATTTGTGAAATTGATACATATCTGCCCTGTAGACTTTCACTGCGTTCAAACTGCACATGCAAGTGTTCAGCTTTCTTATTGACGAAACAGCCGTTTAACTCGGAGTCTGGATTGGCTTGTGGCGATGTCAACTTTGCGAATTAATCAGTGCTAGAGGCGTGGATCCGCATTGGGTTGGGGGTCGGGCTCGTTCGAGGACCGACTCGCCGAGCGCTGCCGAGCGGCGCCATAACACCGACTAGCGGCGAAGGGTATAAAGCTTACATCCCGGATCAGAGATGTGTATCAGCGCGGGAATATTACTTCTGCCACCTGTGTACAGCTCCTGCCAGATTGGATTGCATACATGATGGAAGATGGACGGATGCAGATGGCTCGGCATAGGTCACGACGGATCAAAAAATGCTGAAGATCCATAAGGAGTTCAACTGCGAGTCTTCAGAACAACGACATCAAATAATAAATTCAAGTGCGGTCTGGCCACTGGGGCTTATCCACACATCCGACTCAGTGAGAACGGCTCGGTTGCCCGTGGTGCGCATCTATCTTACATGTTCGACTCGGGTCCGAGCAGTCGCTTGGCAGTAATTCTTTTTCTTTCTTTTCCGGATGTTCAAACATTGCACGACAGATCCAGAAGTTCAACCTGGTAAGAGTATTTAGGCTACTTTAAAACTTCACAAAACCTGCAGGTGCGGTCGGGTTGTCTGAGATTCCCCACACATTCACGGACATCTCTGTGAGAAAGGCTTGGTTGTGCGTGGCACACATCCATCTATTTGTCGACCGATGCATCAGCTTCCAAACCCCCGCCTTCGACTTGAGCCCAGGCCATTCTCGTCGTTCGAATTTTTTCGAATCGCGCAAAACGAGCGGCCCAAGCCGTTTTCCGCAAGGATAGAAACTGGGCTCCGATGAAATTCGGGGCTGCTGTTGAACAAAGGGCGGATCTTGGGTCGAACGTTGACACAATTCATCAACCCCACTACTTAGTGAATGTTACAGGTTTAGACATACACACACGTACCCGGACACCTCTACGTGAACAAGTCTCGGTCGAGGCTCGGTTGCACATGGTGTGCATCCACTTTGTATCTGTTGGACAAACCGAAATTTTATGGACTCCGCTCGTTTGACTCCATTCCCTTTATGTTTTCTTTTATCTTTGGATATGCGATCAACTAGACTGACTGTGAAAGAGCTCAGCTACGCAGGCCTCCAAATACAGAACTCAAGAGCTTACCCACACATTCAAACGCTCAGCGAGGGTACATGCGCATCTCGGCTCAGCCGGCGTCTGTGTACATGCGCCTCTCGTATTATTCGAACCCGAATCTTAATACGGTCCATCTCCCGCGCGCCCGACATTTCTCCGCCTCCAACGCCGCAACGCCGCGACGCCGCGTTGGCGTAGCGCGTGCAACATCGCGATCGGCGTCACCCGAGAATTCCACGGCAAGACGGCGTCAAAGTGGAGTGGGAGTACGGGTATGTTGACTGTGGGTTTATGAGGAGTTCGGCGAGGCAGCCGTCGGGACCGATGACGTACTTGGGGTGGGTCAGCGCGTCGGGCCCCAGGTAGGTGGGAAGTTCAATTAAGTGAAATAGAGCGGGGGTGGGATGCATCATGGGAAGGAAGCCTCAATCTCTGTCGAAGGCGGGCGGGATGTCTAGAACCAAGTCACCGTGAACGTTCGTACCTCTTCGCATGCACATGGCGGGGAGCCCGCCAATCGCAGCATCCTTTCTCGGCCCGTGGAGGCGACGGCGACTCGGACGAAGGTGTGCTAAATAAATTTTCTTTCGAAGGCGGGCGGAATGTTGGGATTGGAACCGATGGATCCCGAGCCTCGACTTTGTTTCGAATCGCATGCAGCGAAATCTACACTGTACATCTTGATCGTCATCGGTTTCTGGTCTGTACCAAGCGAAATCCGCTACTCGCAACATCCTTTCTCCGCACTCCGCACTCCTAAGTATATCTCCTTCTCTTTCTCCCAAGGACTTATCGCCATCCCCTATCGTTTGTTCTCCATCCTCCTCACCACCCTGTTCTTTATCCACTCCATCCATCCCTTCATTCACTCACTCCGGCTCCAAGACGATCCAATACAATCGATCCAATTCATATGAGTCATTCCATTGCATTTTGCATTCAATATTACACCCGACTCCTATTGTACACCAAGAAAATGCGTTGCGTTGCGATTGCGATTGCGTCGTGCTGTGTGTGTTGCGTGGTGTGTCCCAAACAGTACAAGAAAAAATCGTACGTGAAGAAATAAGTAGTACGTGGAAAAAAGTACGTGAATAAGTAGAAGTAAGAAGTAAAACGCCGCAAATGTACGTCGCGAAGAAATAAGATAAAATACGTAGGCAAGGCAAAAGAAGATAATAAGTCGACGAATAATGTACCCAGAGCCCAGAACCCAAAAACGACAGTGAAAGAAAGGAGCGAGTGTACAGTACATACAGTGTACAAGGACGTCGGGAAAGGACAGGAATAGGAAAAAGAAAGGGAGGGAAGGAGAATTAAGGCGAGCCCGAAGCCGAAGTGTACGCTAGGTATCCAAGATAAGAAAGTGTCATGTGAGTGTCGTGTGTCTGTGCGGATTGTGTTGTGGGCGAGTCAAGGTCCAAGCGAGCGGCCGCGTCTGGTGGGTGGGACGCGATTTTTGGTGGTACATACTATAACATTCTGCACTCGCCGTCGTCAGCGCCCGTCACGTCGTCGGCAAAGGAAAGAGAGGGGACTCACACATTCGTACATTCTTCCTCGGAGCCAAAGCTAGGCGTACACACCCCCCGTGCTGCTGGTACGAGAAGTACTCGCCGCCCTGCAGCTGCTGCTGTTGCTGCTGCTGCTGCTGGGAGTGTGCGTCGTGCAGATGGTGCGGGCTCTGCAGCGCGGCGTAGTACTGCCCGTTGCTCATCTCCCCGACGCTCGACACCGTGCCGTCCGCGAGCCAGCCGTAGAGCTGCTGCTGCTGCTGCTGCTGCTGGTCGTGCCCGTGCTGCTGGTGCGGTGCGTCCCACTCCTGGGCGTGCGCATATTCGGCGTGGTGCGCCGAGTGGACGGCCTCCCCGTAATACGGCGGGCTCTGCGGCGGGCTGGGCAGCTGCTGCTCCGCGCGCGCCTGCTCGAGCTGCCCCGCGGCCCAGAACGTCCCCACGCACGGGCTCCCCGCGGGGCTGCTCCCGACGCTCCCGACGCTGCTCGGCGGGGGCCGCGGCCCCTGCCGCGCGGTGTCGGGGCGGGTCGCTCGCCGACGACGACGCGGACGAGGACGAGGAGAGGCTGCTGCTCGAGGCGTAGCTCGCGAGGCCGTGGTGCCCGTGCGAGTGGTGCGCCTGGTGGTGTTGCGAGCCGGACGCCGCGCCCTCGAGCGCGGCGTAGAACCCCTCGAGCCCGAGCCCGAGCGCGTCCTCGCCGTCGCGCTCCTCCTGCTTCACGCGCACCGCGCGCGCGGAGAGGTAGTCGCCCCCGGCGCCCTCGTACAGCGCGGCGGGCGAGGCGTACGGCGAGCCGCCCTGCGCGTGCGCGTGCGCGTAGCTCGCGTACGGCGACCCGAAGCCGCCGAAGCCCGGGCTGGGGAGGGGCGAGCCGGAGCCGTCGTACGCGCCGCCGTACTCGGACGGCGACGCCATGGGGCTGCCGCCGCCGAACGCCGACGCGAACGAGCCCGGGGGGAAGGACGGCGGGACGCCCGCGCCGGGGGGGAAGCTCGCGGAGGACGGCGAGGCGGAGGCGGACGACGGGGAGTTGTTGGAGGAGGTGGGCGAGTCGGCGCCGTAGCGGCGGCGGCCGCGGACGCCGGCCATCATGCTGGCGTTGACGCCCGCGAGGGCGCGCATCATGCGCTCGTTGAGGGCCTTGTCCTCGGGGGCGGAGTGGACTGTCTGTGGGGGCGGCGTCAGAATGATGTATTGGGTGGGAGCGGGGTAGCTCACCTGCGCATGTTGCCGCAGATTATCCAATCTTGAGAACTGCTTCGTGCAATGGCACGCAAAGGGGCGCTCGCCGGTGTGTTTTCTGCGGGGCGGGAAATGATGAGCATGTGGACGGAAACCGAAAACGAAGACAATTGGAGAAATGACGCGAAATTGATACGAAGATCCGCAGAAAATGAATCGACGGAGTGCGAGACGCCCAAAGATACCGCGAGCGTCATCGCAAGCCCCGGGTAAATACCATCAGGGGAGACGCCGGACGCCCAAAGATAGGACGCCCCACCGCAAGCGTCATGACAAGCCTCGGGGAAATTCAATCAGAGGGGACACAGCCCACACCCCACCCAAGAAACCGCGGAGGCCCGCCTGCCCGAACACCACCCGACCCCCGTCGTTGCCCGCGTCGGCACACGACTGAATTAGTCACTCGCGGCGGCCGCGCCTAAAAGCGGAACAACGCGTATGCGGGTATGAATGCATACCGGAACAGTGACAGCGGGTGCAATATGCAATATGCAATACACAATTCCCGAATATGCGATGTGCGATCCACGCGTGAGATGTCTCGATAAGGTGATCGCGGAATAAAAAAAGAGTGGGAGGAGAAAGAGTAGAGACAGGGGAATGGTGCGGTGTGCGGCAAGACAGGGTGCCCGTAGAAGGGAGGCGACGCCCGTAACACAGGACACAGGCCAGAGCACAAAGAGGGAACGGACACACACCTTATATGCCGTGCCAGATGCTCGCTCCGGCTGAAGACCATGCGGCACTCGCCGTAGCCCGCACACTGGAAGGTCTTTGCGGGTGCACTCCGGTAGCGCTTAGCTCCCGTGGGCGGGGGGCTCTCGCTCTGCTGTGGTTGTTGTCCGAAGTGCGACGACGAGGAGGACATGGGGTAGAGCAGCGACGGGTGTGCGTGCAACGAGTGGTGGACCGAGAGCATGTCGGAAGGGTCGGAGACGGAAGGGTGGAAGGAGGCGTCGGAGGGCGGAGACGGGCTGGGTGAGAGAAGCATGCTCGAAGTGTGCTTTTAAAAGTGCAAGTCGAGGTTGAAGTAGAACGAAACGAGAACAAGAACAAGAAATGAGTTTACAGAACACAGCCATGGCCAGGCGGGCCCAGGACCCATCACAGGATCGCCATCTGGATCGAGATATCCCATATCGGGTCTTGACGTGCGCCGTTGTTCTGGGCGCGATCATTACGGTGATAATCACCACCCACGTCCATCGTCCGTCCGTCTGTCTACTCGACTTCCAACTCACACACACCCAGTGGCGCGGGTGCAGTCTGCGTCAGTCCCCACCCACACCCGCCCCGCTTCCCACTAGGCGTCGTTATCGTCTACAGACCCATTTTACGTCCCAACGCCACAAGCGTAACAGCGGCGCACTATTATGTCCCGGCCCTGCACCCTTACTCCCTACATACTGACTACATAATCAACACTCGTTCTGGGCTCCACCTTGAAACTTTTCCTCTTCGCTGCGTTGCTTGGAGCCCACTCCCTTTTCTCTTCCCTGACGCTGCACCACCCTGCACAAATCTGCTTCCGCGCACATTCCTAAATCCTATCTATACCTTACACCTTAAAGTCATATTACCTCTTCGCCCATCCGGCGAACCGCGCCGCGACAAATTACGTCCACGGCCGCCGTCCCGCCTCGTATCCAGCGACCCGACTTATCACCGCATAGCTCAATTAATTTTAGGCGCCCCGGTGTCGCGCTCGCGTGGCGGCGCATCCTGTGCACACGGCGTCTCAGCTCGGCGAATCCCACATACATTCGCTGCTGTTCCGTCGTCGACACCGACGTCGACGGTCTAGACCCGCCCATTGCCATATTGCCCCCGCGCACGTTTTTTTTTTTTGGTGTCTTTTAATTCTTTTTTCCTTGATATCGATATGATGCGGCTTTCGGTTAGGGGTACAAGACAGGCTGAATGCTCGTCGCACTCCACTTCATCGATCTGTTTCCTCGATACCCGCCTGGCGACATCCATTGTTCGTCTATTTATTTTCTCCCTACTCCTCCTCCCAACCCGGGGATGTGCACTATGTACATACACCCTGGGTATCTGCATCAATATTCTTTTTCTTTTTTGTGGTTTGCTTTAATCTCATCCCTGTGGAGTGCGCTTGGGGTGAATTGGACTGGACGTTTCGTCTCGTTCTGCGTTTCGTCCTCCGTTTCGTTTCGTCTCATTTCTTTCCTCGGCTGCCCAGCCGCGCGGGACCGCAGGCAAGTCCCCTATTGCAGCCCGCAACAGGGATGGCGAAATTAATTTTAGGCGCGTCGCATCGCAACACCCACTCCTACCCACTTACCTCGCCTCACCTGGCGGGCGAATGCTCCCCCGCTCTGCGATGCACTTGCTGTCGTTCCCCAATCATAAATATTCTTTTCTTTTCTGTGGCTTTAATTCCCTATGGAGCCTGGACTGTCCTGTCACTCCACTCCACTCCATGTATCCTGGACACCCACACACCCGCTCAACATTGCCATCCATTTCTTTCGTTTGAGCCTGGACTGTCCTGTCAGTGGACACCACTCCACTCCATGTATCCCGGACACCCACACTCCCGCTCAACATTGACATCCGTTTCTTTCGTTTATTTTTATGCCTTCTCCTATCGCGGCCCGCAACGCAGATGGCTTAATTAATTGTATTGTGAGCTCTGCACCGCCCCGCCCCCGGTGTCGCGCTCGCGTTCGCGTGGTGGGGGACACAGCACCACTTGAACGGCGTCTCAATGGCGCGCGGAATGATAGTACGATACGCCGTTCCGTTCGCGCTCAGTGCAGCCTCGACGGTCTAGACCCGCCCCCAACCATCCACACTTTTTCTTTTTCTCGGTGCGTCGTTCCTTGGCTTTGGTTTACGGTAGGGGTGCAGGAGACGACAGGCCGAATGCAATGCATATCGTCGTCGCGCAAATGCCTCCCCACCCTTACGCTACCCGCCCAGCTCTGCCCAATCCCAAGCCCAAGCCCAGTCCCTGCCCGAACCCAAGCCCGATAACATCACCATCCCTGCATCCCTCCCCGTTGGCACTGGCAACCACCAGCGCAATTAACGCACCGCAATTTAATCTAATTTTTCCTCCCTTCGGGCCGCACTCTGCATTTATTCGTCCCCGCACCCCAAGCCGACCCCGGCACCGCTGTCGCGCGCCGCATCGCACGGCAATAGGATGGCCATGGGGCTGAGCGAATCCGTCACAATCTGTGTCGTGTGTGTGGATCATTGTGTAAGTGCTAACGTTGAACATTGATCGACACTGATTGGGATTTGGCGGGCCGAATGTTGTCGTTATTCGAGTCCGCCTCTCGGCGTCGGTGCAAATCACACCCCGACGCGTCCTGTCGTCGTTTAATTATGCGTGCAGCAGTGCCTCCTTGTACTTTGCTGCTTCCTATCCATCAATTATTCCGTGCTGCGATGGCACGTTCGTGTTCGTGCCCTGGGCTTTTGATGGATATGAATTCGACAAACTGCCGTCACAATCTGAACTAGCCCCAAACTAATTATCACCGTCAATCCGTAGCGCCGCTGAGTTTGAAATTTGGTTAAACCCCTTTCGTCTCGGGCCAAGATCGAGCGTCGGTAAGTCGAGTAATTTATGGGTTATTTCTCCCTCACTTGCCTGCGGAATCACCTCCCAACGTATTCTGCCCCCATCCATCGACGTCCATCAATTATCGGAACCATATCAATAGCTCTCGCTCGCACAAGCGCCCACTGGCATATACACCCGTACATCCATGCATACATCACAGCTGCCGCCCCGTATGAGTTATCGGCTGAAGCCTAAAGTTTTTTTGCTCGCAAGCGACTGTCGACTTGCCGGCCCGCGGTCTCACTTACCCTTACCGCTTGGGTAAGTAATTTCTTTCGTCGCTTCGGGGTGAACGTTCAACCTCAGAGTCGGCTCGTGACGGTTACAACTTACTCCCAGTAGCCGAAATTATATGATAATTTATGTTTCTCCGCTCGCGGCTCCACATGAATTCTTGCGTGCTTGCTTGCTTCCATAACAGCCCGTAATTGATGGCCAACAACTCCAACATTGACAACTCGACCTCCAACGACTCCAACGACTCCAACAACTAACGACTCCAACTACCATACCACCTATGGCCTAGCAATTAATTTTAATTTTTACCCGCGCCTAATATCATCCGCCTCCCGCTCGCGTCTGCTCGCGTGATGCGGGACTAGCGGGGTGAATGGTCGCAGTACTAGTCGCGCAACTCCATGGCCAGTCAATCTAACTCCAGCCCCAGTCCCATAATAAGTATGTACTACCTCTGGCCTAGTGTAATTAATTAATTCAATTGCGCCGAAAATCACCCGGGCCCGCCGTCTCGTACCGCGGCCCGTCGATGGAGCGATCTTGCTCGCGGGGTGAAGATTGAATCCGAGTCACCTCTTCGACTTCGTCTGCGTACATCTCAATCTTCGCTTCACACGGCTCCGCAGACAACATACCGCCTCTTGCCTAATTCGTTTTAAGCCCGCGTAAGTGCCGCTCGCGTGGCCGACTGTATGTAGCACATAAGTACGGCGTCTCAGATCGACGTGCACGGACACTTGAGCCCGACGCCTGGCGGGGTGAATGATGCAGTGCGCATACGCCGTCCGCGCATGCCGTTCCGCCCCGCTCGCATGCTCACACGCACACAAGCACCCACATGCGCCCCCGCTCGTTCAAACCCCCCAGGCGGACAGACAGAATGAACGGTCGATCCCTTACGTGGGGACGCAATTCCGCGGGCCTTTCACCCGCCAGTCGTCCAGATGGTTTTGCTCTACGGTGGTGCGCGCTGAAAATTAATCAGGCTATGATTTTACGGCGGTTTGTGAGTTGCTGGCCAAAAATCCAACAAAGATCTTTTTGCTTCTGCATCTGATGCGGCGAAAACGGTTTCAACTTGAACTGCTGATGGCACACGTCCGCTCCCAAAGAGAGAATTCAACTTCGCATCATATTATGATGGGGGAAGACTCACTGGGGAAAGAATATTGATGTCAGTCACTTACACTGCGGTGGAGAGGCGGCATTGTCCAGGAAGAAAAGTTGAAACACAGGAGAGGTGCACGCAGGACAATAGAAAGTAAAAAAAAAAAGGACAAGAACACCCATACTGAGAAGTTGAACATCGGTATGTATTTTACACCGACCGCCCCGAATGTGCCATTGATTCTTGAACATTGGACGTTGGATATTCACGCTGTCGCTGTCCGAGTCAAACAACTTCCATATCGAGCGGAGACAGTTTGATGATGTTCCCGCAGGTATCGGGACATGTAAAAATTAATTGGGTTACAGGCGTTTTGCGAGAGAACTGCGCCAGAACGGCAGAAAAAACTGGATAAGCCTTGACTTTGTAAAGGGAAATTAGATTCCGACGAGCATTCATTCAGTCTGTCAAATCGTGTCGTCCCCCCTAAAAAACCACGCGAAACGAGCAAATTTGTGGGTGGTTGTGTGCGCGGATCTAGGCCTCGAGGGGGCGGAACAGCACCGGAACGGCAGTAGCAGGATATATCATTGAACATTCATCCCGCCAGACGTGTGCATCGCGCCACGTCGAGCTGAGACGCCGTATGTGCACTCAGTCGAGCGTTGGCACTGACACGGGCTTAAAACGAATTAGGTAATAGGCGATACCCGTCTGCGGGCCCGGGGCGGAAGTGCGGACGAATTCGAAGAAGTATGCAGGGGTAGGTGGCTCAGACTGGTATAATGTCCGTGGATGAAAAAGAAATGAGGTTCAATAACAGAATGCTGATGGTTGCAAAGTCGAACTAAATGCAGTTAAAGGCAAAAGAGGCGCTGTAAAATAATGAGTGAGCCTGTAAGGTGCGCGTTCCCTCACGAAATACACAACGCCTGTAAGGCTGTAACCCAATTGAATTTATTTTCTACCGCGATTCTCGCGCGTCGCGTCTCATTGATGCTGACGATAACCTTCCCCAGCGCAAGCATGAGCTTCCGAATATGGAAGTCAGTTGGAAGTAACATCGACAGCGTGAATGTTCGCACATTCGAACCTGTCGGTGTAAAATACATCCCGACTCCGCGATGTTCAACTCCAGCTCAGTATGGATGTCCTTGTCCTCAAGCTTGTCCCTTACGCTTTTTTTTTGCTTTCCATTGATGATCCTGCCTGCACCTCTCCGTTCGTGTTTCAACTGTTCTTCCTTTGACTATCATCGAGCTCGAAATCAAGGTCGAAATTGGTTCGAAATCCGCTACCGTGATGGATCCTATTAGAATGCCTATTTTTTCTTTTCCGCCGATACAACCCCAATTCCGCCCTTTGCTCTGATCAAATCTAAACTTCCTCATTGCTCTGGGATCTAGATATTGGATTTTAAGCAATGCTTCTTCCGCCGCATGTGCCATATCCGAGTCCATGCGCGTCTCGCTCCGGCATGATGCGTACGGCTACACTGTACATACATACGTTCGCAGCTGACCGCCGCCGCCCCGCATATAAGATATTGTTTGCAGCCAGCCGACAGCCAATTGGATTTTGGTCCGCCCGCCGTCACGACCACGTTCCTCATCCCTGGACACAAGTTCGAATTCGTCCGCCCACGTCACTCCACACGGGGGTGAATGATCGCTGCTGCCGCCGTTCCGCTGCTGTTCCGCCCCGCCGAGGGTCAGGACTCGCACATACGCACACAACCACCCACAAGCGACAATGTTCTCGTTTGTCTAAATTTCTTAGAGACGACAGACTGAATGATTGAATGTTCGCCAAATCTAGCCCCTCACAAGACCTATTCATGATACACGACGCCTTTAACCCAATGAATGTTTAACTTCAGCCGTCTCCCCTCGATGCTCGCGTACTTTCTTAGCGCTAAATATGGAAGTTGAGGTTGACAGCGTGAATGTTCAATGTTTGTTCGCACATCCGGGTCGGTGTAAAATGTATCCCGATGTTCAACTTCTCAGTATGGATGTCCTTGTTCTTTATGCTTTTGTTTCTGTGTCACTTTTGAGATCTTAACTTCTCGTTCGTGTTTCAACTTTTCTTCCTTTGACAATAATCGAGCTTGAAATCGAGGTCCAAATCCGCTCGAAATCCGCGACTGTGATGGACCCTATTAGAATGTCTATTCTTTCTGTTCCGCCAATGCAATACGATGCCAATTTCGCCCTTTGTCTCTGATCCGGTCTCAATTTCCTCCCTGCTCTGGATGTTAGATGTTACACAGTTCTTCTTCCGCCGAATCTGCAATTCCCAACTCTAGTCTCTTGTTGACAGATGCTATAACAATATTTATGCTCGTGAACTCGCATGTTATATATCCCAACTCCGCGATCAAGATAATTTATTATCCTCTTGCGCCCACATACATACGTATGCTCACGGCCGCCTGCCGCCGCCCCGCAGACAAGATATCGCCTATAAACCAATCAATTTTAACGCCCGCCGTCAATGTACGTCGCGTCAATGCTCGCATTTCGCTCACGTGGCTGAGGGCACATGCATACACATACGGCGTCTCAGCTCGACGTGGACACCTGGCCGGGTGAATGATACATCCCGCAGCTGCTGTTGTTCCGCCCCGTCGCGCACACAACCGCACGACAAACAGACTAAATGGGTTCGGACGAGTGGTCGCTAAAGCCGACCCCCTGGAGATTCCATTATTTTCTTGTCAGTTCTGGCTCAGTTCCAGGCTCGCTAAATACAGAACACCTGTACCTGTAGCGCAATTCAAATTAATTTCAACGCCAGTCGTCTCGAGTCAGCCGATAAACGTTCTCAGCCTAACATGAACTGAACTGTCTCAGCCCGATATGGAAATAAACTTCAAGATGACAGCGTGAATGTTCGCACATTCGAACCGGTCCGTCGGTGTTGTAATTACATCCCGATGTTCAATTGCAACTTCTCAGTATGGATGCCCTTGTCCTTGTCCCTTGCGTTTCTGGTTTACTTTTACCACTGTTCTGCCCTTGATGTCGGTCCTGCTGCAGCTCTCCGTTCGTGTTTCAACTTTTCTTTACTTTGTTTGACTATCTACGTCTTCCGCCAATACAACAGCGATTCCGCCCGCTGCCTCGGACCGATCCAATCTCAAGTGCAAATTCCTCCTTGCTCGGGATGGTGAATTTCAAATAGGTCTTCTTTCGCCGCATATGTGCCATATCCATATCCATATCCATACCTCTCATGCGCGCCCGGACTCCGCCATCAATATCATTATCCCCTAGACAGACGCTTCAACGAAGAAATGCCTCGTCTCTCGTTTGGTTGAATCTATTTCCCTCTTGCGCGCGCCTACACACACTTGGAATCTTCACGGCCGCCGCTCCGCCGACAAGATATCGCCTGCAGCCAGCCCGCCTAGTTGGATTTTGGGCCTTGGCGCCTGCTGTCTCCCGCCGTCACCATCATGCTCGCGCGTCAATGCGATCATGCTTGCGCGTCCCGTCAATGCCAACAGCTCGCGTCAATTCTCACGTGGCCGAGCGCGGCGAACATAAACTGCCACTGACTGTTCAAACATTCTGTTTCAACGCAATGTGGATTTGCCGTTTCGACATTGCCGTTCGACAACTGGCGGGGTGAATGATACGAGACACGGGACACTGATGTGCATATGCATATGGACGCCGTTTGTTTATTCCCTCGGGCCTGGACCCCAGTCGATGTCAATCAGTGGGCCCATATTGTATGAACGCCGTTTGTCTGTTCCGTCCAGCCTGGCAAGCACAGATGTGAATCAGTACGCCATGGACCATGGTTGCGGCAACTTTTGTTTGGTTCGTTTGCTGGGGTTCTACTTTCTCTCTGCGAGCGGACCTCCTCCAACGCAACCTACTTCCTTGTCCGTCTCCTCGTTTGCCACACGCGGATCCGATGTCAACATTGACAAGACTTCTTTATTTTTTCTTGCGCGCGTCTATCTTGAGGTTCGGCTGCGGCCCCGCAGACAAGATATCACCTATTCCCCAACTATGGCCTAATTAATCTTAAGCCCGCGTCAATGCTCGTTTCAATTTCGCTCGCGTGTAATATGTATGTGCGGCTACATAAACTCAACATAAACCGTCTCAGCCCGATATGGAACATGGAAGTTGACTGCGAACTTACGGAGCTCAGCTCGACAGCATAAATGTTCAATGTTCAATATCCGCACTCGGCCCCGCCCGTCGGTGTAAAATACATCCCGATGTTCAACTTCTCAGTATGGATGTCCTTGTTCCTTGTCCCTTGTCCTTTTACTTTTTGGTTTACTTTTCCATTTCATCTGCACCTCTCCGTCCGTGTTTCAACCCCCCCAGATCTTCCTTTGACATTGGTGAATGCCGCCATGATTGATAACGATGCTCTTTCCCCAGCGAGACTTCCCCAATACAATATGACGCCAAGTTGAAATTGTTTTCCCCGTATTTTGGTTGAATCAGATGCAGAAGCAAAATGATCTGTGTGGGATTTTTGACTGGCAAGGTAGAGCAGAGCCAATGCAGAGAAGCTGCAACTCAAAAAACGCCTTAAAATCATGGCCTGATTAATTTTCAGCGCGCGGCACCATGGAGCGAACCCGTCTCGACGACTGGTGGAGTGAGTGTTCGGAGAATTGTCAATGCCTTCCCGAATCCCGATGAGTTGAAGGTCTGGCTCTGTTGGTCGGATTTGCCATCTATCAGTGTTTCAAATATGCATCCCTGTGCCCCTACTTGCACACTCGACGTTCCCGGCCCCTGGCGCCCCGCAGACAAGGTATCGCCTGAACCTGAGTAGGTGGTCAATCTGAACTTTGGCTTTGGCGCCTGCCTGCTCACGAGGCGCTCGCAGGGACACCGTCGCGACAGATGTGGGGGATCGGTGTAAAGCACATCCCGACGCGTTTCCTCTCCTTGCCGAGTTTCTCCATCTTAGCATTGCTTCCCAATCAAATTTCGCTGCGGCTCCCCACACCGGCATAGATTCGGCATCTTAAGTTCATTCTTCTTCCTTCCTCCTTGCCGGTTTTTTTTCGGACTCACCTGAAGCCAGTGTACCTCACTGCTTCAACCCCAGCCCGTAATAACTCAGGCTGCTGCACGGCGGCCGGCTCCGCGCAGCAGAGGAAGGAGGCTGCCCCCGAAGGGCCCGGAAGAAACGAAGGCCTTCAATAGGCCTGGAATTCCAGCTTCGGAGGGCAGTGCCACTGCGCACAGTTTGGACTACAGCATGATCAACTTAGCGTTGGCTGGCGTGTTTCGCGCTAGGTGGTAATGAAGCAACACCGGTATCACTTTCGTTTCAAGTCGCCATTTGAAGCTTAAATGGAGGGCGGGCTGAATCTTCGGTCGCCGGATTACCTCCCCCCGATGATTTCAAGGCCTGGACCGTCCAATCCATTATTTTCATCAATTATTTTCGTTTTCACATGCGGGTGACGCTCTCTCGCGCGCGCCTACAGCTTGATCTTAGCGGTCGCCGCCCCGCTGACAAGAAAACACCCGTAGCCGAACTGTATCTTTGGCGCGCGTCAATCTTCGCGTACTCGGGACCGTGTCGGCGTAAAACACATCCCGACGCGCCGACGACTTCGACGCAGTCCAAGGCCGCCGTAGATGCTCGCGTGGAAGGAACAAACATAAACTGTCGCACTGCCTAAATGGAATGGGAGTCGAAGTTGACGACGGCTGCGAGTGTTGCACCCGGTTTAGAATCGTGCCAATGTGAGTCCGCGCCATCTTCGTCACTTCGTTACTTCGTTACTTCGCTTAACTTCGCTTAGCGCTGCGGAAGTTCGTGAGTTTGAATCGCTTCCCGAGAAAGTTCGTGACTTCAGCTGGACGTAGGAGAACTTTGTGACTTCCCCTGTATACCGTGAAAGTTCGTTACTTGGACCGCCAACGATCAGCACATGACCGCGTCCATTCACGTGGAGAGTGCATGGTTAGTCGTGGCCATAGTGCACACGCTCGATACTCTGCATCAGTTGGTATTGTAGTAGCTCGGAAATCCATATTTTAATGCTATTCTAATTATATGCATCGTCGTGCTGGCTGTACCTGCCCTCGCCATTCCTGCTCGCCCCGCCGTTCCCGCTCGTCCTGCCGTTCCCGCTTGCCCATCAACCGCGCTCTTCGCGTCCCAAGTGCCCCGTTCTCCCCTTCGCACTGCCAATCCTCACCACACCAGCTCCCATTGTACTGTGTATACGACTGCCTTGGAACGCTTGACCTCGGTCAATCATATCTGTAGACTTTGAGTCAGTATTGCATCAAGCATATTAGAGGGCCAACGTACTACAAGTATAACGTGGAATCTGTTCAATAAGCACAATTCCACAAATGTCCTGAATTGCTGACCAGATCGCTATGCCCGCCCTTCTTTGAATATAGACCTGGTTTGGCATCTGGAGCTGCAGCGTGGAGGGAAGGTTATTAATTCAAGCTCATACCTTCGAAATCGCTGGACCTTACATCCAACGAGAACGGCACTGCTGGATTGAGCGCAGTCAGGCGGCGAACAAGCAGTGATTGAAGAAAAGAGCTCCGAACTCACCTTGTCTCTCTTGCAATTATGTTACACAGTCGCGTTGGGATAGGCATGTGGCACAGGAAGAGCCATCGGGCCCGGCGATGGTGAGATGGTGGTGGTCGAGAAACAAGAGCGAAGTCGGAAACACCGTATAGTCCATAACGGGCGGGCACGCGACTGCGAAGCGCTGGCAGCGGGGTGTCGGCGGTGGTAACAAAGAACGGCATCCTGTTCGTGTCATTCTGTAATTCCGGTGATCAAACAATGCACTTCCCACGCGTGCACGCAGAAGTGGCGAGCTTTCCCAAAAATTTAGTCGAGGTGACGAGCTTTCTCAGATATCTGTCGAAATGACGAACTTTCACAGTTTCCATCAAACTCACAAACTTTCCCACTTTTAAGCGAAGTAACGAAGTGACGAAGATGGGTACTACTCTGCCAATGTGGCTGGTGCTCATTTTATTTCATTGTGAGCTTCACAGCCGCCGCCTCGGACCGCACTGGCCCGCCACCCATCGACTCTTGTCCTATCACAGTCTTGCATGCACATGAGCAACTTGAATAGCATCGACATTTTGGAACGTTCGGGTCCGTCGGTATCGGTTCAAAAGACATCCCGACCCAACGCGCTTCCCTTCCATTGCACGTATTCAAGTTGTAAATATGTACTGATCCCGATTCTTCGGATAGGATTGGCCTCGGGTGCTGGAAAACCTTCTTTCTCGATCGCAGGAACCTATATTTCTTCAAACTCAGGCCAACCAAAATTCAATCATCCGGGCCATCAGAACGTTGAATTGATGTATGGTCGCTGCGTCAGACACCGTATGGGATCCGGTCTATTTCCTTGTAAGTAACCCGGTTCCCATCATCGACGGAGTACGTATATACTGTTTGCTTTTACTTATGTATTCTCATCCTTTCGAATATTAATCCGTTCCGGTTCGCGCGCGCAAACACGGCCGCCTCTCAATCCCAACAACTCCACCAACTCGAATTATCACATGGCTTACTTCTCCCGTATCGCTCTCGCTTGCACCCGGGAACGGAAGTGGTGGTGTTGGAGACGTGCTGGAGTGGATTAGAGTGGAGTGCTGTAGGGAATAACATCGTGCCGCGACATTAGCTTGATAAGTTGATTGATGCCCGAGCAGCCCGACGCGCGATCAATACTCTATTGGGTCTATATAAATAGTGCTTAGAATAAAGCGACGGGCGCGGTACGGGAGGTGCGACGCGGCTTCGGGGATTGCGATGGGTGTGAGACAAATGCATCTGCATTTGTCTTGTCGCAGCCAGACGGTTTACGCTACACATAAGTAACACCACGGAGTTTAGTTAAGTGTTTGTCGCCTCCCGTCGTCAGTACTCGCCTATATGGTGGCGTCGCAAGCACTACATATTCAATTGCACATCATCAATTACTGTAGTATTTTGTTCAATTCGTATGTCACGCGTCACACGGCCAAAAATCTACGAAAATTTTCGTAAGTCACCCAGTCACAGATGCGATTTCGGGCTTAGCCGAGCTAGCCAAGATTAGCCGAGCGTTGCTGGTGGATCAGATTCCCTAAAGGGGACCGGCTAAGAAAGTGTCACTTCGTACGCCAAACATGCCCCAAACCACCTTACGAATTGAACAAAATACTACAGTATTTTGCGCATCAGATTGGATTGCCATAATGCCAAACTGTGAGGTCCTTCTTTTTGCCTTCCCAAAGTTCTTTGTTTCTCCCGTGCTCGCCATGTGTACCAGCCTCCTCGTCCCGGCAGACCTCACACGGCCGCTCCCCGCAGTCAGAATATCACCTAGCCTAAGTCATAGGCTAATAGTACTCGTCAGCTCGACACTGTTCGACACTTGACTGGCGAATGATGCGTGTACGACTTATGTACACACACCGTCGGTTCCGTTCGAGGCCTAGGCTCATCTCGCGACCCTGGTTTGTTTTCTTTTGGTTCGTCGCGGTTTTGTTTTGTTTTGAGTTTGATGTTCTGGGCTCACTGGCACTTCACTCATTTTAATTCACTTCACTAACATAACCAACCTTCTCGAAGCGATGTCAATGTTCGCGTGGTGTAACGGACGAGCAAAAGGCCCGCCCCCCGACAAAGCTTGGACCCTGCCAACCGTTATCTTCCGCTCACGGGTCTGGACGCAACTTCCCTGAGACTGTAGCCAACCGACTCAATTGTTTCCCGCATCTGTGTCTTTCTATTCCTTGCCGGTGTCCATCCTGTCAACCGGCACCTCCAAAACACCTATCTAGCGTAATTCGGCTAATTCGATAGGTTCAGCGCCCGCCGTCTCGCTCCTGCGCGTAGGTGGGGTAACAGAGAGCATCTCATTGCGACGTCGATGCGGGGTGAATGTTCGGATGGTCGTTCAGTGTATAACACGTTCCGACGCGACGCGACGCGTCGCGTTGTTTATCCAGTGTGGATATTCCAAGTTCGCCATTGTGCACGTCTCCCGTTTTTGTCTGCGTGTCAAACTCGCCCGCGCACGGCTCGATACGACGAATGGTGCCCCCCAAAAAAGAGGAAACGACTGGACTCTGGTCCTGGGATCGAATCCCGCTCTCGGGCGATCAGGTTCATGAAGTCATTCGCATGACAAGCGCGTGTACTGAACCAATATACTAGCCTCTTTCCTTCGTCAAATTGTTTCGCAGTTATCGATTTCCGTGTGTATTTTGCGTTCTGAATTTGACGGTCGCCTAGAATTGTCACTTGAACGTTGAAAAACGTTCATTTGCGATCTCAGGCTGCCTACATGTATCCAAACCGGAGGAAATTAAAATCCAACCATCCCACAATGTTACACCAGTAACCGAGAACTTGAAATATCACCGCATAGCTTAATTTGCCCGCATCACGCTCGCTTGTTTGCCGGGGCCGATATGCCAGTACATAGCGTAAAGCGTTGTTGCGTGAACCTTCTGGTCGTGTCGACATCTGGCAACTCGACAAAACTCGCGAGACACCGTGACTTGATTTTTGAATGGCAAGTGTTTACTTGCATACCTCTACACAAGCGCACGGTCGCCGCTCCGCAGAAAAGATATCACCTACTAAGGCTGTAGCCTACTGAATTAGATTTTGGCGCCTGCCCGCATGCCGCGGTCCAGCATCAGGCGACGCAAGTAGCAGAAAAAGCGTCTGCCTTCGACGTCTCAACTGGTCGGTAAAGGCGGTATAAAATACATCCCGACGCGACGCGTTCTTATCGCCACGATGCATGTTGAGGTTAGCGCTCTTCCTGTTGTTTTTAGAGTCCGCGCCACCTTCGTCAGATCGTCAGGTCAGCTATTCCTGTGCAAGTTCGTCACCTCATTTAATTCCTACGAAAGTTCATCAGTAGGTGGATTTTTGAGAGAAAATTAGTCACTTGAGCTGTCTTTGCTGAATTTTCGTCGCATCGTAGTGGCGATGCTGAGACCGAGACTGAATCTGGGGCGTTGAGGCACGACGCCTCCAGAACTTCGGTGTCGATGAGCTCCCCGGCCTGTGGCGCACGGCATCCGAGGCTCACCATTCCGACCTACCAGGATTTTCAAAAAACGTCAAAGATGCAGCTACGTCGCTGCGGCTAAGTATGTCGTAGCATAGCCGGGCGTTCTGAACCTCAGAAGGGAAGAGAAAATAAGTAGGAAAAACGCAAAGATAACCGAAACAGACTTGCTAGATTATTACTGCGAGGAATCGGAGCCCCAGAGGCTCATAGAGGCACAGCTAAGATTGTAGACTGCGTGCGGATAGGCTACTGGGATCTAGAGCAAACGGGCACGTGACGTGCGGGTTTTTGGAGGGAATGGAGTGGCTGTGTCGGATCAGATCGCCGATCGAGTCTCCTTCACTCTTGTCACCGTCGAGATGTAGGTCGCGTTACGCATGAATCGGACACGCTGTAGGTGCGCCAGCCTTCTCGTCGTCCGCGCCGTCTATTAAGTCGTCTTTCTGCCCTAGAGCGGAAGGAGGTGGAGCTATAGCTATTAGTTATTCGATACCATCCGAGGTTAGTCTGCTTTAGACCTCACTTCTCTCACTTCGCTGATGGCAGTGATGCTCATCCGTTCCTGTTATTTGTGTCTTTGTATGTATTTCCGCGTACGCATCGAGATATTTAGTGATCCTATAATTGCTCATCATACTCTTTGTTCGAAGGAGATGTAGTCTCCGTCTCCATGTCCGTCTGTCCTGTGCATTTTGCGTCGACTTGCTGCATTATTGGCGAGTCCGGAGGCACACCCACCGTATGCATGTCCTTGCCCCGCATATGAAACATGCGATGGCGAGGAAGATCGTATGAGTGGCTCGCATGGGTGGCGGGTATGCCGTGGTCGCGCACCCCGCGCTCGGGTGCTCGTGCATCCGCGCGGCCTCTATCGTCCCTCGCGCATCCGCTCGTCTGTCCCATACGGAACGGGCGCCTCTCTTTTCTGGACCTCCGCAAGACTGCGCATCCAAGTGCGCCAGCCTAGCCCCCTCTTGCAAGCCCTCCTCACACACCAAATAAAGCAAAATTTCAGTCTGGACTGAAATGTGAATTTGTTTGGTAAGAATCAATATACATATCAGCTGCATCAGATTTGGCCGGTATCTACTGCGGCTGATTCTCATAGTTATGTTGTAAGAATCAATACACATATCAGCCGCATCAGATACGGGCCGTATCTGATGCGGCTGATTCTCATAAAGAAACTCAAAGAATGAATGTGAGTTTCTGCTGGGCTGAAATCTTTGAGCAAATTTTGCTATTCGGTGATAAAAATAGCAGCCAATAGCATAAATAGCTCAGGGATTTCAGCGGTACAGAAACTTGCTTCGATTCTTTGAGTTTCTTTATGAGAATCAGCCACATCAGATACGGGCTGTATCTGATGTGGCTGATATGTGTATTGATTCTTACAAAATAACTATGAGAATCAGCCGCAGCAGATACCGGCCAAATCTGATGCAGCTGATATGTAGATTGATTCTTACCAAATAAATTCACATTTCAGTCCAGACTGAAATTTTGCTTTATTTGGTGTGTATGCCGTTTCACTGCTGTTTCGCCCCCTCAAGGGCTCGCATTGGGAACGGGCATCGGCCGATCCGAATGCGGCAGCTGTGGTCATGTTTGTTCCCTCTTAGCACCCCAAATTTGATGTTCCAACGTATTCTGCTTTCTACAGACCTTGTACCGACTAGATTTGGCAGTAGAAAGTGCTTGTAATACCTATATCTATACAGCCATCCAAATAAAGTCACATAAAAATAGTGTAATAATTTATTCGGAGACATCCTCCCAGTCATTGTTGTCACCAGCAACATATCTGTATTCATCTATAATTGTGGAGTCGCCAGAGACCGGTTCAGAGTCCAGTGGTGTAGCATTCTTTGTTTTTCTGAAAATGAGTGAGGAAACACCGAATTCTGCGCTGAATCAACCTGCTGACCTTCGTTCCAACTCACGCGCACGCGCTTCCAGAACTAGATCTCTTCGCACCGCCACGGTCGACATGTCCTTCCACAGTTTCTTCAGCAAGACTTTGTCCTTCAAGACATCACAATAGACCTCCAGCTGCGCCTTGAGCTTGGGTGAAGAAAGACTGTTGATCTTGGCAATGTTCAACTCGAGTGTTGTCCCCGCCAAGCGAACAGCGTAGGCATTCTTTCGAGCGGCCGTCTTGTCGTGTCGTTTCGAAGCCTTCTGGGCTTTCTCCCGCTGCAGCACGGCAAATGCCCTGCGGAATTTCGCCCGTGCCCCACTCGCGCCGTCTTTACGAACCTCCCGAATAACGTACTTCTCGACCGCTTCGTCACAGCACTTCCTGATGAATGCTTCCGTGTTATTCCGTTCGGTTCAGGCCTGATTGGAGAAGGATCGGGTGGTGCTGTTCAGGTGATAGCACATGTGTATCCGGTATGTTCCCAGGAGACCCTCGTTGCAGTCATTTGTTGATGGAATATGAACAATGGCGCGTTGTTCGGGGGTGAGCTTATCAAATGTTCCACCGAGAAATTCCGGCGTAAACTGAGTCCAGTCTGCTGCACAACCCAAAAACATGGCCGAGATTACAGGGAGGAGATTGGGTAATTCAGGGACAATCTGTTGGATAGAATGGATCAGAATTCTGTCGCGGAATGGCTTTCCATCGATAGTCAGTTGGTCAAGTGGAGTGTCGGGGTCCAGGAGTAGTTCAGGATGTGAAGCGATGTGTGCACAAAACTCCGGGAGTTTGCGATGAAGTGGGGTGAGAGACAGAAGGTCAATTGGATTCTCTTTTGTTCCATGCACCATGGCCATGTATGGCCAAGAGACCGAAACCCCGTAAAGCGCCAAGGCCACGAGTTCCGTGATTGTTGGGATGCAACGGAGGTCTTTCAAAATGTTGTGCTCGACATGATTTGCCTGGCCAGATTTAGTTTTGCCGTCCATAATTTCGTTGATGAGCTCGAAAATGAGTCCAGGGAAACAGATCACCTCTGCAGCTGCATAGGTATGGCAGCCGTATCGGGTGTTTGAGACATCTGGAAACTTTCCCGGCGCCTCCAAATCGTAAAGCTCGAGTTTCTGTTCCCGCATGAATATCCCGCACTTGTCCTGGTATCCCCGCTCTCCATCTTTGTGGCGGAGTAAAGAACCGAGCAGCGAGAGGAATTTGATGGCCCCACGAGAACTGGAATCAACCGCGGTCTGTAGAGCAGCGCTATCCGGGGGGTCGGGATGTTTGGTGAGCTCAATGATTGCGCTGTTCACCTTGTTTGCGAGTAGGACAGGGGGAGGAATATCGAGGCGCACAAGGTAGAGGCGGGCTATTTCAAGAACACCATACTTCACGACATTGAGATCTTTGTGGCAACAACATCCGCCGAAGATGTGAGTGCAGGCGTTGCATTGGGCTCCGGGAGAGAGTAATTCGAATTTCTCTGAGCCGATTTTGTGCTCCACTGTACGAGAAACAAGTTGGGAATGTTCTTCCGCAGATCTGTACAGATATCAGAAATAGAAACATCGGAAACAACAGAAGTGGAACATACAATGCGTCTAGCGCAACTTGAGTTATTTTTCCTAGTGCCAAAAGATCGTCATCGGTGATACTGAGCATGGTGAGGAGGATATGACTCGTTTGAAGGTCCTCCATGGCTGTACGGCCGAAATCTTCGATGATTACATCCTTCTTGTTGGCAGCGGAGATCTTGAACTCCTTCTTCCCGTCTGCAGCGTGATCCTTCCCTTCACCCATCTTCTTCCGCCAGTAGTCATTCAGCTCCATCACTCTCCCTTCTCGAGCGGCAAGTGGGCTGCGACTATACACATCTGCAATCCGTTTGGCGGCTTCCTTCGTCCCATCGAACTGTTGCTGTGCAGTGTGGTCCAGAGCAGACTCGGCTTCAAAGAAACGAGTATGGATTGTCTATGTTGACTCGTCGGAATCGTCGGCGTCTGGTTCGTAGGATGGAGCACGAAGAGTAACATGCCGTGATTCAATGGTTATTCCCCGGGAGGTGGTACCGTCTGAGCTTTCAATGAAACCTACTAAACGGTAAGTGGATGCAGAACTAGGTGAGAGTCTGCATACCAGGAGCATTCAAAATTTCCCGTGCCAGCTGAATTTCCCCATATTTTCCTCCTTTGTCGACTGCACGCGACACTGTGCGACGTGACATGAATCGTCTTCGAATCTTGATTCCGAATGCCTCTGCACAGCTCTTTACGGCGAACACCACCTTCTCCGCGGCGCATCCAGCAAGTGTCAGATCCCACACCAGTTTCCTTGCCTCCGAACTATATTGGCCGCAGTTCATCGGATTCCAGACGCGCAGCTGTTTGTAGTCGGCCCGGAGCTCTTTGAGTGACGACTGGGCTCGCTGGACCTGCTTCTGAGACGCATACAGCCGCTTTCGGGTAGCTGTTATCGACGCCTGTTTATCCCGGAGGTCGACTTTCAGAGAAGCAATGGCAGAATCCCGTGAAAGAATGTGAGTGTGCACAGAGTCCAGATCCTGTTCCAGCTGTGTTATGCGTGCTGATTTCTGCTCCAGCTCTTCCTCGAGACCCGAAATCGATGCGATGCTGCCATTGTTTGCACTACTGCGCTCGCGTTCCAGCCTTTTTATCCTTTTCTGCTGTTTAGCCAATTCCTGGGTCAGTGCGATTTCGGCCTTCCTCTTCAGCGATTTCAGACTGCTGTTGGTAAGGGAGAGATTGCGGTTCTGCTCCAAAAGTGTTTCCGTCCTGCGCGAAAGAGATTTCGTGGCCTGGTCACGAGAATTTCGGAGTTCCAAGACCTCGACTTCCAGTGCAGAGACCCGAGTTTCTAGCAAGCTGATGAGACTGTCCCTCTCTAGGATCTGGACTTTCAGAGACTGCCGAGATTGTTTGGGTGGTTCGGGAACATTGTCGGTGGTGATGGGGGAAGGGTCTGGGGGAAGGGTCCGGGGGTATATTTTCGTTGTTGTTACTGCCTGATGAATTCAGCTGTTTTTTAGCCAAGAGTTGCCGTCTGGACAGTGCAGGCATTGATAGAACAGAGCCAGAGCATCAATAGAGAAGATAGTGTCGATTGGGCGGTGAAATGGGACCTTCAGGTGTGGGTTCTAAAGTTAGGAGCGCGTACGCGATCTTGAATAAGTATTGGCCTGTCACTTGTGTCACTCCGTGTGTAGCCGTAACCGTGAAGCACGGAAATACGGCACCGTAGTACGGTTACGGAGCCGTGCCGTGGAGCTCATTAGACTTTCGCATGCGGCACGGACACGGCACGGGAGCGAGCCGTGTGGACCGTGTGGTGACACGACCGTCGTTTTATGCCGTTTTACGGCCGTAACGGCCACACGGAGCCCCACGGTCTCCATACCGCTTGCAGGAGTACCCTGTCACCACCCGGGCCGTAATAAGACGGCCGTGTCTTCGCACGGCTGTGTTGGCCACGGCCGTGGCCGTATACGGCACGGTTGCCAGCCCTATCCGTGTGACTCTACGCGTTCAGTTGTCGAAACAAAAATTGTATCAGCGCTTGCAATTCCCCACGAATCTCTTAGCTTTGGCGCAGTGAAATGTGTGAAATTAACAGGTCTATAAAATGACCGTGCTTATTTTCCTATTGGTGGCCTGAATCCTGGCAAACAAACCGATCTTCGACAGAAGTCCACAAGGTTTTTGGTCATTTCGCTAGTATGCGAAATCCGACACAGTAGGTATATTCTTTGACCAATTACGAACAGATCTGTCTCCTCAGTTTTATTTTAAACTGTTGAGAAAAAATGTAGATAGCTTTACAACACTGGAACCGAGCGACCCCGCCAACCAAACTCGGCCAAATCTGCCGTTCTCCGATCGGCCGATGCCCGTCCCCACTCGCATGCTCGCACAAGCACCAACATGTTTCTCGTTTGTTTAAATTCTTTGGGCGGAGAGACTGAATGAATGGTCGACCCCTTACATGGGGAGGCGATTCCGTGGGCTTTCCTCCGCCAGTCGTCCAGACGGTTTCGCTCTACGGTGGCGAGCGCTGAAAATTGATCAGATCGTGATGTTACGGCGGTTTGTGAGTTGCTGGTCAAAATTCCAATCAAAATTAATTATTTTGAATTCGATTTAGCATCGTATTATATTGGGGAAAGACTGACTGGGGAAGGAATCTTGATATCAGTCACTTACACTGCGGTGAAGAGGCGGCATTGTCCAGGAAAAATGACTGAAACACAGGAGAGGTGCACGCAGGCCAATGGAAAGTAAAACAAAAGGGTCAAGAACACCCACACTGAGAAGTGGAACATCGGGATGTATTTTGCACCGATCTCCCCGAATGTGCCATTGATTCTTGAATATTGGACGTTGGATATTATTCACGCTCTCGCTGGCCGAGTCAACCAACTTCCATATCGAGCTGAGACAGTTTGATCATATTTCCGCCACACGAGCATCGTGATATGTAAAGGTTGATTGGGCTACAGGCGTTTTGTTTTGAATTTCGCGCCGGACCTGTGCCAGAGCGGCCGAAGAATGAAAATACTGGATAGGCCTGCGGTGGCCTTGTAAGGGGAAATTGGATTCCGGCGTCCATACTGATTCTTAAATGGAGACCACCTGTCCAACTTTCCGGGTGCGGAGGCTGGGAGCATTCATTCAGTCTGTCAAATCGTGTCGTCCCCCCCTAAAAAAAACAAGCGAAACGAGCAAATTTGTGGGTGGTTGTGTGCGCGGATCTAGGCCCTCGAGGGGGCAGGACAGCAGCGGAACGGCAGCAGCAGGATATATCATTGAACATTCACCCCGCCAGACGTGTCCATCGCGCCACGTCGAGCTGAGATGCTATATGTGCACTCAGTCAGTCTCGGCCACGCGAGCGAAACGCGAGCACTGACACTGACATGGGCTTAAACGAATTGGGCGATAGGTGATATCCCGTCTGCGGGCCCGGGGCGGAGGTGCGGACAAATTCAAGTAGGTAACTCAGACTGGTATACAGCCCATGGATGGTGAAGAAATAAAATCCAATCAATCCCTGCAAAAAATTGAACCACATAGATACAGTTAAAGGAGGCACTGCAGTGTGCGTTCACAGTTCCAGGCTCGCGAAATACAAAACACCTGTAACCGCATTGATTTTAACGCCAGCCGTGCGTCGCGTCGATCCTCGCGCGACGGGGCGAAAAGGACATTTCCTCAGCACAAACATGCATGATCAAACTGTCCCAGCCCGATATGGAAGTTGAAGTTGACAACGTGAATGTTCATGTTCAATGTTCCACATTTGGGCCGATCCGTCGGTGTAAAATATATCCCGACTCCGCGATGTTCAACTAAACTTCTCAGTATGGACGTCCTTGTCCTTGTCCCTTACGCTTCTGTTTTGCTTTCCGTCGATGATCCTACCTGCACGTTCGTGTTTCAACTGTTCCTCCTTTGACAATAAGGCTCCACACGGTCCCGCTCAAGAACGCCAGAATAAGCTGCGCGCACGGTGTGCATCCTAGTTCAAGCGTTAACGAGTTTATTTCACCTGAGCCGGCATCAAGAACACGTTCAAGTTTGATGTTGAACAACGAGTGCTGGGAAAACTGTTGATTTAGTTTAGGTGCTCAAAGTTGGACAGTGATGTCTGATCTGGGATCTGGCCTGTAGGTTCAGCATTTTTGTTGGCCAACAGGAAGGACGCAAAATGATCATTGCGGGGAGGCCGAGTCTGAAACAAGATCTGGGGCGTTCAGATTGCAAGCGGCCGGGCAGATGAGATTTGGATGAGATTTTTGGCGGACAGCAGAGTTTCAAAAGAGCCTGAGCCCGAGTGCATTCGAGAATGTAACGAAAGAATGATCATGTATGCTTCGAGATGGACATACTTCTGGATCTTGCTGAAGTGGTGTGTAAAGAGTACAAAAGGCTACTTTCCGGGGACCCGGCGAACATGCAACCGGAGCGAGTACAAAGCATCGCAATGTGCATTACGGGAGAAAATATGGAGGGTTTTGTCGTGCCTCCGGCCTGACTTTCTGTTCAGAAGAAACGGAATGTTAATGTTCAGTGAAACAATTTACGCGAAGAGAGAGCGGAGAGCGTCATTCCGAGCTGGAGGCGGGCGAGTTGTGACAGAGCCCTTCTGTATTCTTGGCGGCTGCAATTCCCGGCTCCTGTCGGCGGGTCAGTTTGACTGGCTAGGTCGCGAAGACCTCACCAGGTGCCTTTCGGGAGGGTACCAACAAGCCGCATCCGAGTTGTGCGCCGGCAAACACTTTCTGTCATTTAGACAGTTCGCAAGTCATAATTGACCGTGGCAGATAGTTGATAAGAATCCGTTCCGTTGACGCCGTTCAGAAGGTACAGTATATATTCGGCCCATGAATTACCATGGAACGTTCCACGATCGATTTTAGGGTACGTATGCTTCGTTTGCACATGGTAAATTCCCATTTAGACCAAGCACATTCTCCTGCTGTGACTGGTGTTATGGATTGGCTGTTCTAAAAGTCGATTAGAATGGGAAAGACTCACTCGGCACGTCATCGGTTATCCGGTAGACACGGGGGCACAAATTGTTGCAGGCCATCGAGAGGATAGTCACAAATCCTATATTTACCCTTGTGCAGTGGAGATAGAGGATATCGTCCATGGACGTTGTTCGGTATTCGAATTGCAGACATGGCAGGGCAGCAGCCAAACTGCGCACAGGTATCAATCCAATCCCAGTGGAATGGAGAGAAAGCGGCCCAAGACTCCGCTCGGTGCCTTTACGCTAACTCGAAATTAAATCCCGGAATCAAACGGATTGGGAGAATCCCATAGCACCACCAAATTAATGGTGATGAATGAAGCTGTCCGTCCTGTCGCAACGTCAAGCTAGCTAGACATCAGACGCAATGTCGGAGGACAGGCGGGCTTCGGATCCCAAGTAACCCAAAGACCGACGTGACGGAAACGAAGAGATCTCGAGTGGCCCTGGGGCCATTCAGTATCGGAGACATCCTGCGAGAATCATGGCTCGAGGTCGGCCGGTACCTAGTGGTTGTCAGCAGGCCAACACTACAATAGATAAGGGCGGGGTATTCGTTTCATACAGCGTGTGGCTAGCCCAGCTGCCCGGCCAATGATGTGAAGTCATGGATCTTTGATAGTTGGGAGCCACAGACGTTGTTACGCAGGCGGTGAGTGGCTGAAACCTGAAAGAATGGGGTGCCATATCAATCGCATCGTATTCATACCTAGCTTTGACTACCGCCAGTAGTAATGGTGGTCCAGAGAAGGACAAAAGGAAGGCAAGAGAACAGATATAGGAAGTCGTAGTTGACGAGGGAGGTAGGGTAAGCGGTACGCGATGTGGAGCCCGAGGCGAAGGACGTGATGGAGAAGGAGAGGTTGTAGGAGAAGGACCCGGTGTAGGCGACGGCGGAGAGGGTGTGCTCGTTGGTCTCGATTTCAGGGCACTTCTGAGCGGTGGTTCGGAGGCGCTGACGTTGACATCGCGGATCGGAGTGGTGGTGTCGAGCATGCCAGGGCAGCACCTTGATGTTCGAGTCGATGATGCAACTGGGCAACCGAACGCCGTGAAGCAACTACCACATATCTTCCAGTAGAGTGTCGTTCGCCGGCTAGAGTAATTAACGTTCACAGCGAGTCCTAAAACACTCACATATTTTCCACTACCACAAGGCCTTGCGACTCCCCGGATCTGTCCAGCGGACCTGTATGCAAAGCATATCAGTATCTGAAGGCAAGGTCCAGCGGGAAGAGATATCGGGAAAGCAAGAGTTATCATGATGGGAGTAAAAGACTGAAAGCGCACGCACCGCACCCACAGCCCACAACCGAGGAAAGAACGGCCAGATGCCTGCGTAGCTTTCTGCGTCTACTTCTAGCTCGAGCTCTACCCCCAGCTCCACCGCCGCTCCGTCGAGCAGGGTACAGAGCGCCGCGTCGGGCATGCCGTTGCCGTTCGCGGCCGCGGAGAGGACGAGGTTACGCAGTTTGCCACTCGCCTTCACTTTTGCGTTTCCATGCGTGTTCATGGCATTCGCGTCATCTTTGCGGAAGGTGCGTCGAGCCCCGCAAACAGTTCCCCTGCGAACGCGAGCCGGTTCCGGGCGGGGATCCAGACCGGGAGGGAGAGACGCAGGGTTTTGAGGTTCGGGAACGCAGATGCTGAGGGAAAGGAGAGGGAGAGGAGCTGTGCGAGGGCCGAGATCGTGCCGTTGAGCACCACGTCCAACTCTTTGACGCTCGTTACATGCGGCGCGAACTCGCGCCACGGGATACGCGCACGCCAGCCGATAGATAGTTTTCAGCCTCGAGAGGCCGAAGAGGTTAGAATGCGCCAGGAGGTTGTAGTCGAGCATTTCTGTCGAGTGCATGCAAAGTGATTTCAGCACGATGCCCCCGCCCTCTCCCCCTTGCGGAGACGGAAAAAACACAGGCCATTGGGCGCTGGGCATGGTCCACTCATGCGAGTAGCACGCAAGCGCCACGTGCACAATCCCACTGCCGGGGAACGCAGCGAGCCAAGAGGCGCGTGAAGTCGTGGAACGTGCTAAACGTGCATTGAAGCGCGACGCACCGCAGCGTGGGCAGGGCAAGTAGGTGTTGGAGGGCCGTCACAGTGGAAGGGTCGATGACGCCGTTGTACATGAACACTATGTTGCCGACATGTGTGAAAGGGAAGCCGCAGACCGTGGAGAGGGTCGTCATCGCTTCCGGTTGGCGTAGCTGGATGGCGAGCCGTCGGATGTGCGAAATGAGATGCGGGGAAGAGGTGAGGGCCTCGAGAAGATGCTTCCAGCTGCCATTTGTGATGTGTAGGGCGCGGAAAATACGCGACTGGGCGGCGTACACCCAGAATCGGGAGACCTGAGCGCAGGATTTCAGGTCGTTGAGGGAGTGGAGGTAAGAGAGCCAGTGATGCAGCAGTTCTTGGATGTTCAGAGGGTTGGATTGATCCATTCGTTGGTAATTCGAGGAGAGTGGAAAAGCTGGTACCGAGTCCCAAGTCCCGAGCCTCGATTGCAAGTACCGACAGCCGAGAAGTCAATGCACTGGCTAAGGAGATTCGGAGACGAATTGGGAGATGCAATGCTCTAACTCAAGAGCTCAAAGGGTTGGATTCCTTCGTCTGGTTGGGAGCTCGAGGGAGTCAGAGCAAGAGCACGTTTTCACTCAATTCGCATCAATCCTCCGGATGTCTCCGAGATGAGTAACAATCAAGCCCCTATGTTGAGCCTACATACTTCTCCGATTGAAGTTTCGCTGGCGCGGGAACAATATATATTCATCCACTCCGAATGAGAGCTGACGAGCGCACGTCTCTGGGCTCTACGACACATTTAAACGGTAGCGGGTGACTACGGATTTAAATATAAGTCAGTCCAACAGAATTAGTACGTTTCAAGTTGCAGCACCTCACGGTTCCGGAGGCTTGACCCAATTGGGGCTCCACGCAATCCCCGTTCCCTCGCGGCTTGGAGATATTGAACACCGAAAGGACCGCACTGCATGCTAGGAACACGATGGTGTCGGCGAGCAATTTTCCTGACATTCACAAACATTAGACGAAGTCGCTTTACGTCGTTGACGTACCAGGGCATACCCTACCGCCGAGTTAACCGGGCCGGGGTCGGTTGAAGATATGGCTTACCGGCGCCCGTATCCGAAGCAAATACGTGCAGGATCTTGTTCGGCCTCCTTGCCATCTTTCGCGATGAACCTGCTGGGTTTAAACTCCATTGGATCTGCATATCGTTCCGGATCATGGCTCATTTTCCTGAGCAGAATTGTTTGAGTTTACGTCCTGGTGTTGACTGAATCATCCAATGACAGACCAGATATTCGCAATGACCAAGGATCCCTTGGGAATAAGCACCGGCTCCGAGCCAGCTCTGTTGTAAATATAATCCTCGCGAGCACGGTGTGGGACGCCTGTAGGTTTCATGTGGTAAAGATGAGAAAAATGTTATGAAGAACATTTACCGATTGGGGATGCGACATGCCAGCGGAAGACCTCTTTGCACAGCGCATTAAGGTATGGAAGTTGGGCGCGGTCCGAGAGATCTGGAAACCGGTCGCGGCCGATCACTCTGTCGAGTTCCTCCTGTGCCGCCTGTTGAACCTTGGGATAAAGACTCATGGCCAGGAAAAAGCCTTCCAGTTGTGCGGCTGTCTGCAGGGCCAAATGAATATTCAAGCTTGCTCAACCGGTATCAAACAGAAGCAATTGAAATTCATCGTGTCGCTCCCTCCCTCTTCTATCGAGATAGCGGCCCACTTGATTAAATAATCATCGTGGCTCTTCTCTTCCAGTAGGGTCGACACGAATGAAGGTTCTGCTGGTCCGAAGACCTATGTAAGCGATGAGAATTCGAGCGGAAGAAGTGATTATTGAAAATGATTATCACCATCGTGTTCTTGACAAATTGCAACCCCGCGTCCACGGTATCGCGAAGCTGCTTGGACCACATCTTGGCTGTGGAATGGAATCCGCCTCCAGGCAGCCACTCAGGCCAATAGCGGACTGAAATGAATAAACAGATGAAATCTGAATTTCATAGGTTCGAGGAACAACACACGGTATCGACCGGGAACGCCCCCGGAGCTGGAGAGCGAGAAAAATTGCTTCCGGCCGTTGCGAACATCTTGAGAAGTGGATCCTGCTCTAGGCCTTCGCGCAGGTGACATCCATATGCTATTCTAAGGGTAATCCCCGCCGTCGTGCTGCGACGCCTCAAGTAAATCAAAGCACGGTTCTAACGGGAAAACCCGCGCACCGCCGAATTTCGTCTATCAAGCCGGCCGGTTTCAATGCAATGTTGCGCAATAGTTTGTGGATTTCCGTCGAGATCAAGGGAGCAAACCGAGTGGTCGCCAAATGGGTACCAAAGAGCCGATGAAAGAGCTTGCGCTCCGTCCGCACTCGATCGCCGTATTGAGAAAGGATGAGAGCATTGCTGAACCCGCACAGTTCTCCATCGATCGGAGTCACCGGGCGGTCAGAAAAAATTGCGCCCGGGACGTCAAGTAGATCCTCCGCCACTTTCACGGAGTTGACAATGATCATGGTCTGCCCCAATACAGTGAAGGAGAAGATTTCACCTGTTCGCATATTTGCTGAGCCCGTATGGTGGCGAGAGCGGTTAATGCAAGTTGGAACATACCCCAAATATCTCCAAGCTCTGCGAATTTCAGCCAGTGTCTCTCCGTGGGCGCATCGAAGACATTGCCGACCAAAGGAAGACCTCGTGGACCAGGTGGGACAGGTGAAGTCTTCCTCGTCCGGATATAGTTCAATGCCATAATGCCCGCCAAGGCGAGAGTGAGAATCGTAGCCGTATCTAAGAGACCAAGGTAGTCGATGAAAGCCACAGCCATGAGAGCACAGAGGATGAAAGCTGGTGCACGCGAGCGAGATTCTTGGAAGACAGGCGCGGCATCTGTGCGGCAAGCCTTCTTTTCCCATGATCATTATCTATGTAGTTGCCGCTCTCAAAGTCAGCGACGCGCAAGTCGAAATCGGAGACGGATTTTCGAAGGTGAGCGCGTGATCTGTATCTACATGGAGCACGAGCTAGGTTTCTGAATTTACTTGTCACTTCAGGAAGACGGCCCAATTTCGACTAACCTCCCTTGAGATTCACCCTCAATTTCTACACCGAGGTTGGTGAGCTGCGAAAGTAACATGAGGTCGATAGATCAACACAATGAGTAAAGTGAGATCACGATCAAGTGCATACCTGATTTGCCGCTCATCCGCGGCCTCTACGTGTACTCCACGCAAACGACCGTATTGCTATCGAATGCGGTCTGGTCCAGGTGGAGGTGGGTTGCGGATCTGGGCTGTTTAGATTCAATTCGGTGAGTGATCCAAGACGATAGTGATTAAGTATACGAGCCGTAGAGTGTCTGGCCGCGGTGGCTTCCACGAGAACACGCCGAATCGTGTTAGTGCCGTTACCCGTATGATGAACCTCCAATCACGATCGTGGGAACCATTTACGACAAAATTCTGGACTTCCACGATCGATCATCCTATGGCGCCTATGCCTGCCCGGCCTTCTAGACAGACACTTGATCGTTTCTGGGAGGAGGAGGAGGAGGTATATTGTGCTTACCTCGCTTACTACGATCTTGATCCTATGTAGCAAATCCTTGCTGCTCAGGCTCTCCCCCACCCAGCCGAAGCAATCGTGGAGGCTCCTCCCTCAATGCGCATGGATTATGACATGTCACCAAAACGGAGGAGAACGGAGCGCAGCATCAACCGCAGCTGCTTCGGGTGTGACGCGGCGCGGTGGCAGGGCTAAGCGGATGACGGCGCTTATTGTCTGATCAATTCAATGTCTGGGTCGCCTCATGTAACTTATAAGGACCAAGGTAGACCAAGGTGAGATGTGCCCCACACACTCCATCTCACCTGTCATTCATTCCCAGCCATCCGCCTCTCAAGAGTCGAAACCATGTCCGACTCTCTCCTGACTGACTCTTGGACGCTTCAAGACGGCATCAGCATGACCGTCCTGCAGAATCCGCTCCGGACGCGTATACTTATCACAGGCGTAGGGGAAAAGTTCTACGTTCCAGCCCACTGGCACGCTGCGCACGATGAGATCCACATCGTCATCAAGGGGAGAGCCATAGTCACTCAAGACGGTGTACGCCGAATCGTCGGCCCCGAAGACGGCGCTTGCCTCACCCGAAGAGGCGTCATCCACAGCCTCGAGGGCTTCCCTGGCGAGGAGCTCATCCTGGAGGAGACTGCGACGGCGCCTGAGGATGTGAGTTTCACAACAAGGTGGCGATTCTTTCGGGTGTTTACCTTGCGATGCAGAACAGAAGATATTTTTCTTCCGTAACATGGGTGCCCCCGGCATGCTTAGATCTCCCCTCGGTATTATGCAGGTGCTCTACTACGGGATACATACCCCAAATTTCCCACCGGGTTGCGATGGCTCGAACGATTTGTGAGTTTGCCTCCCCGCAGAATGAGGCTCACTCGTCTAACTTCTTTCGCGCTTAGGTGATTGTGGCGCTGGGTGGATGGGTAGCGCCGTTTTTGGGGTATCAGCTACCCGATAAGAGGCTCAGGTTGGATCCGAGCCGATTCCCGCGGGACAAGAAAGATTAGCTCTGTCTTTTTTCCTGTTGAGAGGTTCACGCTGTATTCAGGTCTTGCAAACATTATCTGTTATCGCCGTGAAACATTGGTGCCCCGAACCTACCAGTCTCGAGCTTCCCCGAATTCATCGCGATCATCGACCTTTTTTTTGGAAGTTCAGCCGGCGCCTTTGCCAGTCTTTCTCAACAAAAAAATAAATCGAACCTCAAAAGATGCTCAAACGAATGCGTCGTGGATTCGCACTTTTGCGCAACCTGGCCTTTCTCACTGGGATGTCCACTTGAAGATAATCTGTGGGTATGCTCGGAAGCCCTCCGCGCACAGACCGTCCAGAGCCGGTTTGATGGAGTTTATCACTACAAGATTTGAATTTGAGGCCCCGCTTTGGGGCGGGGTTCGGCAAAATAGCACTCAAAAAGAAGCTGACCCCCGATGCTAGGTTTAAGAGGGGGGAAAAGAAAGGGAAGCGGAAAGACACTCCGCCCTCTATGGCTCGGGCCTACGTTGGACAGGCGTGGTCCGCAAGACCGTATAGCCTAAGGTTGGTGATGTTCAATCTAATATGCCGGCTTGAAATATGGAGGGGCTAGATTAATCTTTCGAGTTAAATCCAACCAACTCGAAATGAACAGTATGCCCGTCGTCCCCCATTGAATCCCTTCCATTTTCCCTCCACTTCCTCCATCCCCAGATAGCTTACCACCTCCATTCCGTGCTTGTCCATTCTGGTTATTTTATTTTATGCAGATTTCATTTCAGTCGCCTCAGGCGTGCCAGCCACCACCCAATCCTTGTGGATCTTGAGCATTTCTTGATCCGTCGTGGCCTCTTCCGAGTCATCTGCGTCCGTCCATCTTTTCATCATGCACGCAATTCAATCTGGCAGGAGCTCTACACAGGTGGCAGAGGTAGTATTCCCGCGCTGATACACAGCTCCGATCCGGGATGTACCCTTCGCTAGTCGGTGTTATGGCGCTGCTCGGCGAGTCGGTCCTCGAACGACCCCGACACTGACCCGAAGCGGATCCACGCGCCTACTGGGTGATTAATTCGCAAATTTGACATCGTCACAAGCCAATCCTTAACCAATCCAGACTCCAAGTTGGACGCGCTGTTTCGCCAAAGAGAGTTAAAGACTTGCATGTGCAGTTCAATTCAGCGAAAGTCTACAGGCACAAATGATATATTACTGCACCTACACCGCCAAACACTGACAAGTTCGTTATTTGGTCAATCGGCCTGGAACTCGAAAATCATTGTCAATTTTTGACATTGTTCTTTTTTAAGCCTACTGCTTAGCTCATGGTCAAGTGGCAGCGAGCGTGGGGGATCCGGAGTTCGGGTTGGTTCCAAATTCCCTGGCGAACGTGAACGCAACTTTGATTGGCCATGGGGCCGAATTTATGTGCGGTTCCCAAAGTCGAACCATCAACCATGCGAATCTGTACGCTTCAAGTAAAAACCAGGAGCATACACCTCACGAATATTCAGGGACCACCAGCGGAGATAAAATCCGCCAAAAGACCGCGCTGCGCTCGGCGCCGCCACCTTTACGTGCGGGCGGCGTTCGAAGTCGAATCGAGACACATATGGGCAGAGAACAAAAGGAATCGATTTGCTTTGCGTCGTTGAGGTGAGGTACAGAACCTCGGCCCTCGTAACGCCAGGAACAACACCGTGCCATGGTGATACTAACAACTCGGTTGATGATTTGAACTCTGAAATCCAACCGGCAGCCTGTTCTCCTCGGGTGGGGCTGTTTGTGGTCGGGCTCTCGCCGACTTCCACCGCACTAAATATCATGGCTGGATCCAACCCAAACTCAGGTTTCCTAATTGTGAATGGATCGTTGGCACTGTGTCGCACAATTTACGTACATGTTGGAAATTGAACCATGGGCCATGTGGTTGAAATTGAGGAAGCCAGAACAGTTTGCGCAGGATGCAGTCACTGAGAACGATGGCAGTATTTTCCATACCTAGGTGGTATATACTTACTGCGCCTTTGAGTTGGCGGTAAAAATCTCAGACCACTTGGAGGGAAAGTTTTCTCACCAGAGTTCCATCCAACCTAAACGTCTTGCAGGATTCAAAATCTATGGGATAACTGACAATCACCGATGGAATTTAAGGGGCGCTAGATGCTCACTGGTACGTCTCAGGGGAGCTGTTGGATTCAACGATCTTAAGGCATAGGAAGATTTAACGAATAGAGATTTAAAAAGATGGGTAAGGAGCCCCTGAGATCCAGCCTGTACACAGAACAAATGAGGGGTATTCGATAGAACCACGAAACCGAATATTCTCTCCCCCTGGCTATTATATACATCCTCGCAAAGGGGATACAAACGCCGGAGATTCGGGGATCTGCGGAAAGGTTACTTCATGGCTGATTTCCGGTAACTGACCTCCAGCCTTTCACTCAGGAGTCATCGGGACCTCTATTGACAAGCTCTGGACAGCGGAGGTCTTTGCAAGGGAGGGCGCAAAGGCCGGAGGTTCAGGGATCTACGGAGAAGTTATTAAGAAGCGCTGGAACGGAGATTAGTACTCGACCCTACTCGACGTTTCCCGCATTGTCTACCTCTTTTTCGACAGCGCGAATGCCTCTGCGTCGATTGCCGAGTCCCAATGCCAAAAAGAACTCGGCGGCGAGACAATAACATGGGATCAGAAATCACTGCATTCAGACCCCTCCGCGGCCCAAGGTGCGCCCGAGGCGTCGCGGCTGAGCGCGACCGATCCGAGGGCGGACATATTCCGCCGCGGTCTGCCTCCATTTCCAAATCTACATCTGGTATTCAATTGTCGAGATAAGTACTGTTTCGATATGTAGGAAAGCAACGGCCCAGGGACCGTGACAAACCCGTTGCCTTTTTTTCAGGCAACGGAGCCTAGGGTGATCGTGACCGTTGCGTTTGAACGCGACCAGAAATTCGGTGTTCCTCTTTGGCTCAGCTGGATTGGTGTTTTGCCTGTACTCAGCCTCCGACCCACGGTCTCCCGTTCGATTCTGGCCGCCCTCAATCTTTTTTTTTCTTCATGATTTTTAAGATTTTTTTCTATGTCACGAATTTTTTGGGCAACCATTTCTACCGTTACCGTGACGAAGGCAACACAACGGGCGGTCCGTGACCGTGACCGTTGCTCCACTACATATCGAGACAGTACTCACCATCGACAGGTTCTGTGCTTCCTGCCAGCTGAGTGACATCAGACTGTCACATCATCGGCTGATCTCGCCGATATAGCCGACGCTTCCATTCTCATAGCTGCTAGATCGGGTAGTTGGTGGCGGCGGATACCTGTGCAAAAATAAATAAATACCAGCCTCTGTTGGAAAAATCCTCGGCTTTAAACGGCTTTGAACGTGTTCAAAGCCGTTACATGGTCACATGCCCTAGCTGGCTTCCAACGCACAATCCAGAATCATGCAACCACTCCCAAGCCAGGTCAAGGGAACCAAGATCTGGCATGGTCAGAGGGTTCTATAGAACCTTCAAACTACTTGTATGGGTCTCAAACCCACCCAGGCGGCACAGCACATAAATATTGACAGTCAATAATATTTGTAATGAATTCAATGTGATGGGGTGCACAAGCTGAAAAATATATATTGGACAAGAATATTAAGCTACATAGTATATACAACAGTATATACGAGTTGTAGCCAAGTGTGGTATTACATCTGAGTATCAGGTATAAGCACAATGAACGACCGAGATGATAAGGCCAACGTACCAGGTAAACTATAGAAGCAACCCTGGATGTACATAGCATCAGTGGGGACTCAAAAAGAGAGAGCGTACCTGAGCATCGTCGCCAATAAGTATGGGTGAGGAGTCAGAAAAGTAAGACGGGATTACTTACATATGCACTTGGGGAGCGGGAAGATTCTGAAATCAAAGGAATCAACACAAGTGATCGTCGTAGCGGCCAGCGCAAGTACCTCGAGCGAACGAGGGTGGGTGAGTGGGGAAGGGGCAAGACGATGGTGGGGTAAGGAAAGGAAGAAAGATGGAGACATTGTCACAGAGTTGGGGTCGATATATCCGCTCCATGGTAATGACATCATTTCGCTCCACCGCCCAATACGCGAAAAATTGCCGTTGCACTTTCAAAAAATCTCACAAGCTCCACCTGACGTCGCTTGGGCATAGCCTGCAGTAACAGCCGTAGAAAGTGGAGCAAAATTACTGCAAAAGGTAATTGATTGACAGGTGGAGGCGGGGAAATTTTTTCGAAACTGGAGCACATCATTCGTGGGGCCTTACTCTCTCCACTCTTTGGGGGGAAGGACGGCATGCATTACATGATGGATTGCATTGACGAGGACATGTATCTGTGAGTCAATAACCTGAATTAATATTTATTTTGTTGTTGCCTTTGTTCTTGAAGTTGTTAGGCTCAAAATGTGATACATACCTTGGAATGGCATGAGACGGCTTAGAGCTTACACCGAGCCTTCGAACGGCTTGAGACTGGTTTGAAGTCGCTCCACCATGGCTTCGAAGTGGTCCGATGCCGTTCCAAGGTCACATGCTGGACCAAGCCGTTGCATGCTGACTGGCTTTTTTCCGACATCAATTCCAGCGAATCAAGCAGAGAGGGGAAGAGGAAGAGCGTGTGTGAGTGGCAGCCACCCACTGCACTGATACAATAGCAACACCAGGGATGATGGAGTCCTCTCAAATAGTCATCAAAGCTAAGCGGTGAGAATATTCCCAGGCGGTCAACAGCACATAACATATCAAGGCCAGGATGCAGGGCAGGAGAGGTCCAGCAAAGGTAGGCAGGGTGTGCCGAAATCGGTCGGAGGTGGGCCACAAAGTGCGGCGTAGTCTGCTGACCTCGTCTCAGCACATGGCGGTATAGCGCGTTGTAGATCTGCCGCCATCATCGCGACAGACTCTGTCACGGCACCTTGGCTCAGCGCGCGTCATGGCGGTGCAACTTGTGAATCGAAATCCCAGTAAGATGGACTTGGCCTCAGGTTGAAACAGCGAAGGCTGACCGATGCTGGGCTCTAGGTGCTGAGGACGTTCAATGTTATCACACCCGACAGCAGGTAGAATATTTGTCGTGAAGGTTGCCAGCTTTTCCGTAGTTGACCGGATTGCAACGCCTTGGGACCAAGTCACTAAATGCTATTCACCCAACACCGTGGCGCATTCCGTAAGGCAACGTAAGGCGGTGATTCCCGTGATGTGGCAGTTCCGAGTGATCTGAGCTGCCTTAGCTACAAGAGCCCCAAAGAACGATCTTCACATCTACAAGTGCTATGGTCGGCCAAAAACAATTTTGAAGTACGTAGGAAGTAATTACAGTACATGATATCACTTTTTATGATACCCCATCGTATTTTGGGTGTACCTCACCAACTTATTATCACCCCGTTTGGCCCAGGTAGTTGGGCGACTCTGTGTGAAATGACGAATGTCGGTCACCATATTTTTAATGGCTTGACCGATATTTTGGGTTCTCATGGATTTCGGCCAAATTTTAGCCTCGGCCGGACTCACAAGTTGCTCTTGCAAAATGTTGATGCCTCGCTGAAGTTCAGCGATGCGCTTCTTGATAAATTCTTGTAAGTGATGAGAAAGGCTCGAGGGAACGTCGGGGAATCAAGAGCTCCAGCCCTGTCCCAGTGAGCCTCGCCTTCCATGTCTGGGAGGATATGTTCTTCCGTTTACGACACTTGCTGCATTTGGGGCCATCTTCTATGTCTGCGGGCTGATGTCTGCTGGCGTCGAAGACTGATGATGAGAAAAGGCCTAGTCACAGTCACTTGGGGTGACATGATGCGGTGGGTAAGTAAAATTTTGCATTCTTCTTGGTCAGTTAATTTTTCTCATGAAGCCACACTACTTCAGGCATTGTAAACATGACTACCTACTACTACTTGTGCTTGACAAAAGTAATGGCGCCATGTGGTTCTTGATGTTGGACACATCAGATCACTCCAAACAACTTGTAGACCAAATTTATGGGTAAATAGAAGACATTTGGATATGTTAACAGACTTCCATAAAAGGCAATTCTTGTAGACGCGATTTTTGCTTAGATTTTGAAACCGACTTTTTGTAGAGGGTGCGTGGGAAAAATCTGTTACCGCAGTCGAAAAGTACTCGTCGAGTAGTGCAGATTTCCACTTTGGATCATGTCAATACCATGTCATTTGAGCTCACAATCGTTCTCAGAAAGTGGCCATTTTTGCTCATTTTTGCTATTTTTGGCCTATTTTCGATAAAAATGGCCACTTTCTGGGAGCGATTGCGAGCTCAAATGACATGGTATTAACATGATCCAAAGTGGAAATCTGCACTACTCGATGAATACTTTTCGACTGTGGTAACAGATTTTTCCCACGCACCCTCTACAAAAAGTCGGTTTCAAAATCTAAGCAAAAATCGCGTACTCTACGAGAATTGCCTTTTATGGAAGTCTGTTAACATATCCAAATGTCTTCTATTTACCCATAAATTTGGTCTACAAGTTGTTTGGAGTGATCTGATGCGTCCAACATCAAGAACCACGTGGCGCCATTACTTTTGTCAAGCACGAGTATACCTACGAAGGTTGGCTCGACGTTCGCAAAGACTGCGCCAAGCACTCCAGAAGCGCCCTGACAGCTGCCATATCACGGGCATCACCGCCTTACGTTGCCTTACGGAGTGCGCCACGGCGTTGGGTGAATAGCGTTTAGTGACCAAGTCGATGGCCCACGACTCACAACCTACAAAAAATTGAGTTGAATCCAGGAAGACTGCCAATTCCGAAGACGGGAAGACATATTGTCCAGTCAACTCATGCAGAGGACGTTGGTCGTCAGCTTGAAACGATGCCGGGCCATCATCATTTGCGGCGGAAGGCATTCAGTACGAAGGCGGTTTACGAACACAGTTTAGTGAAGCGAATATGAAGCAACCGCTACGTCGATATAGCCATGAATCCGCACTAACGACAGTGTAAGCTTGCGTGTCACGTCGAAACCAGCGCAACCGAGTGCGCATGAACGGCGCGTTATCAGCGAGTACCAAGGTGTTATGCCTTGGTCCAAATCAAGCAAAAGATTGAACTGAATTGTGACACTCTGCCAGTCCGCAGGGAAGGCGGAGTCGCCCGCGGCGTTTTGTTGAAAGATTGGCGGCGAGGAATACATGGTGCGATGGCCGCGAATTTGAAATGGTGAATAAATCCCCAAAATCCAGCGAGCGGAACTTTAAGTATTGTGGTACGATTTTGAGCTGGGATGACCGGCACCATTCATCGAGTGTTGGACCCAGGACAGGTTCGCTGCTGTTCGCAGTGCAAGCTTTTTTTAAAAACCGGATCGGCACAGTGATGGGAAGACCTAAGAGAGATCGTCATCACGACGTTTGGAAGGCATATAGAGTGACTTCAGAAAAATGCATCCGGTGAAAAAAAGCAACGGGGCAAAACCCGCGGCGGTAGGACGCGCAGAAACGTGGGAAAATCGAGAAAGCGAGCATTCCGAGAGTCCGTCCGCTTTCCCACCGGGAACAAAGCAAGAAGAAATGTGCGCGTGGTGTGATGCGTCGGCTTGCAAGGCATATCGGTGGAAGATATTCTGGACTTTTGTTCCGCGCCTGACAGACAACCCAAACGGAAATCTGATCAGGAAAGGCCGCCGATATCATGATGGATAATATATCCCCCCCCCTATCCACGCTACTGGAAAGTGGAACCGGAACAAGAACACCACAAGAACAGACGTGAACAAATCGCTCCCTAAAATGACAGATGCACTTCGTCTTGTTCAAGGCGAATATCAAAGGATTTAGCCTTCAATCGTCCAAGGCCGAAGAAGGCCTGATGAGATGGATCTACCGTTGCACAACATTAGAGGAACGGAGGTATTACGTTCAGACCAATGCTCGCCCGCCGACGTGGGGAGGGTCACCACACGGATTTGTTCTGCTTTTGGAACAAGACGCTGCCCCAAAGAATATAAAACCCGCCTTTGGGGATAGAAGATTACCACAGAATTAGCACCCGCCCCGGAGAGAGTGTGGGAAGCAAGGTGTTGTTCCGCTACGCCAGCGTCACTGAAAGGATTGCGTCCCCATGATCGAACGAGATCGACCACTTGGATGGCGGGCAGACAGGCGAAATGGACAGTGATGATCAAAATCGGAAACCTAGAATCAAACAAAGGAAGTTGGACGTACACCCTTGAAGTCCAAGGGACACGGGGATGGTCGCAGTTTGAGGCGAACCAAACTTCTTGGGAGGGAAAAGTCTAGAGAATGCCACTAAACCCGTAGGCGAGCCCAGACCTTGCGGGTCGACCAAAGAGAGGGCATCTTCATTTTCACCGAGGACCGCTACTCAAATTAGCCTCCTTGGAGTACAATCATTATAAGCAGCGTGATCATACCTCTAAATGCGTGATCCTGACAATCTGGAAGGTGACGCACGTCGAAGACTACGACCTTCCCGAAATCATGCACAAACTACGAAAACTCCCGAGCGTCGGAACGATCCGACGAGCACGACTGAATACGTAGTATATATTCGCATTTTGCCGATGGAGCATCGAGATACAGTTCATCTCAATTTATGAATCTCCTGGGATGGAGCTTCTAGAGAGGAATCAGGTTTCTGTTCTGCACGCATTTTTATGTACTAACCTTGTGTGGCAAAATGTTAACAACTAAACGCAATGGGTTCGTGAGAGCGGGATTGGATGGCGAGAGCGGGGATCATTTCTTGTATTTTCAGGACGGCAAGAGACGTAGCCCAGTATTCCCAGACGCATCTCTAGCATCTGGGCGGAATGGGTCACACCAGAATAGTTCAACACCACACGCAAATTTTAAAAGCCTCTTGATGAGTAAATGAGAACCGGGTATGAGCAAGGAAATGACGAGTTGTTGGATTGGGAGGTAAAAGCGACTCAGAAGCATCACGGTATCTCGAGCAAGACCCGACGTTTCATTGAGTCATGAAATACACGGTGTTGCGGGTTTTACGAGCGAGGTGCGAGGTTGCAGTTGAAACGTCTTCTGCAAGAGACCAGGCAGATGCTGCGCCGGCGCCGCCGAGCCAAAAAATCTAGATGAAAGTTCTGGCTGGCACCCGTGTTTCTGAGACCAGAACACAGGGCTCTTCGTTGGGAGATGGCAAGAAAAGGCCGGATTTTCAGCCCCGAGCGGTTGCCAGTGAGATATAGCCATGGATGAAGGCAGAGGAAGATACTTATACGTCATTGATGCTGGGTTAGAGTTAGGGATACCTAAGTCTCTAACCATTTAGTTTTAGTTTAAGAACCTTGGTAAACTAAACTGTAAACATTTCGTAAATATTTGCAAAGGTTTATAAACCATTTAAAACGGAAATAAATTCACCCATAGATTAGTTGGGTTCAATTGGGGTTGAAGTAGAAGGGCGGGTACCCAGGATGACTTTGGCCTGAACAAGGGACTTTCTTTTGTCCATCGCTTCGTGAGAATAGCTATATTCATAGCATTGAGTATGGAGAAACATGTTTTTCAGTACCACAGAGGTGTAAGAATCATGGTGGGATCCAAGACCCTTCCACCCTGTCCACACTGTATTACAATTCCGTCCGGGATGAGCACCACATGGCACTCTGGCGTGCTCACCCCTTATGTTGTTTTGAACCGACCACCATGTCACCGCGGAGCTTGAAATCCGAGATGCCCGAGATGCCCGGAGTTGACATCAAATTGAGTGTGAAGTAGGCATAGGGCAAGAGCAGGTGTGATATTGTCACAAACAACACCTCCATCCACTGCTTGGTAAGATGAACATGGAGTCAAGGGTGTGGTATGAATGTTTTGAAGATGAATCAATAAAAGGCTTGAAAGTGTACACTACTTATACTACTAGAATGAACTGTGAGAATGACTACACTTTTGTTGTACAATAGCTTTGCTCAGTCTAGGAAACCATTTCTAACTACGATGCTGAACATTGTAGGACTGGTGTTTGGTTTGGAACTCAGATCTGAGTTTGGGCACAATTTTTCTTGTCTGAACTTTTGGAAATTTGAGCCTCAAAAATTTGTCCAAATAGTGTGTCCAGCATGGACCAGGACTAAAATTTGTTCGAGCTTTGCCTCCAACCTCAATTTTTTTCCGGAATGGCTCCAGGGGCCAAAAAAAGCATAAAAAGTCAAAATATTGCTATTCCGCTACATCATCATCCTCTAGCACCTCCACGAGACTAATATTTTTCTGCCCTTTCCATCGCACTGTGTTTAGGCTTGCTACTGCCTTGCACACTGGTCCTTTCTCTGCTGTTAAGCCTTCAAAAAGATCCAGTGTCGCTGAAGATTTCCATGGATGAATGGAGTAGATGTTTTGGTTCAGTAGTTTTGGTTGTAGTAGAGAATACAGAAGAGTTTGTATTCACTGGTTGGGAGATTCAAGTTTTTCAGCACAATAGGGGAGTTCAAAGTAAGTCAAGAGGTGGGCGGACAGAAAGTCGATGATATCATGCTCCGAGCTTTCTACGCTGCGCAGGCCCTGATACAGACGGCTTTGTCTTCCTCTTCTGCCCTGCAGCCGTATTCGCCCGATCCAGCCCCTCATCCAGTCCCGCAATGTCCTCGAAGGCAGCTGGGATACTTGTCGACGGAATACCAAGCCCCATCTCCTCCTTTGTGTCCACCTCCATACTCACCCACACCTCATGCGGCAGTCCCGTTCCTCCCGGATTCAGTGGTGATGCATACTCCGGATGGGCAATAATTGAGGTGCTCCGGCATATTGTAGCGCCATTGTGCAGGTTGGGAAGCACCGGGTCGAGGTGCGTCAGGGAAGCAGAGCTTGCATATGACGGGAACATTGCAGCACGGAGTGGTCTTGGAACCTTGATCAGTTGGCTTATAATTGAAAGCTGACCTCATTGAGCACTCACACTCGACATGTGTGACTTGTGCCTTTTTGCGGAGATGGACCTGGTGTTCTGGCTTACCAGAAGCAGCGCAGAAACCACAGGGCAGGCTTGACCCAATCTGCATGGGATGAGAAGATGAAACCAGTCCCCAATAATGCACATACTGGTGCCCGAAGGGTCTTGTTGATGCGACGGATGAAGCGGAGGATGTGGGCACCGATATGGGCCTGCCAGTTAATGCCACGGTCGCCGCAAAGATGACAGGCACATTCAACCTTGTTGTCATGCTTGTCAGCAACGGCCTCTGGGTCGGCTAAACAGCGAGTAACCCGGCGAGAACCCCAACCAGGAGAAACCCGATAGACGCTAGTAGCTCATGTGTTCCCTGAGCAGTAGGACCAGTCATATGGCGTCCTCCCTAGGAGGCCGTATGTTGTAGGTCGGGATGCGAGGTGGAACCCGGAATGAGTCGAAGAGGGTGTGATATCCACCCAGGTACAAAACCCGGGGCGTGGATACAACCCATAGTAAGGTGCGAGGGAAGCGGGGCAGGGTGGAGACAATCCCTATGTCAAGCCAAGGTAGAAGCCTGAGATTAGACGAGGTAGAATCTACTGTACATGGAGATTCTACCGTGCTTATATAGGCTTCTAATAAATTAAAGCGATCGTGGTCAATCACGATCAGTTCCTGCACCGTAGCATTAAGGAGCATTAATGCTGATGCTCCTGGACTCCTCTGTGTTGGTTTCCGTGGCGTCGGTGGACCTAAGAGACCCAACGTTCGGGTTTCCTAGTCCTAAGTGTCATTGTATCCAGTGGTTCAAACCCCGATCGGGTTTGCAACCACTCCTGTACTCCATGTACTCTCCTGTGTCAGCCCTTGGTGCGTCCGGGGACTAGAGCCCGTCTGTACGGGTTCCTAGTCCCTAACGTCTTCTGTATTCCGTGGCGCAGACTCCCTGAGTCTGCGGCTTTAGAATCCGAGGCCGGGTTTCAACCGTGAGAAGGTCACGTGGTGGCGTCATGAGAGTCCCGTGCCGCTAAGACGTGTCTGTATCCATGCGGACGTGTCACGCGAAAAAGTAGAACCCGGGCAATTCATGACATCACCCCCCCTCTTCAAGGTTGTTGTCCTCAACGACCCGTAGGTACCACGTCCCCATCTTCCCAATATTCCCTGCAAGGCGAGTTTTATCCTTCAAAATTTTCCTGCGTCGTGGGGCTTATTGTCACTGCCCATCGATTATTACCCGTGAAGGCGTCCTTCAGTCTTCTCCGTTCGGGAACCCGCAATCCAAATTCTCCAGCGTTCTCCCTTCGTGGTGGTCCTGTTATCCGGATTGTAAACACCACACCATGGTCGTAGGGCTTATTGTCACTGCCTATCGGTTATTGTCACACACCGGCGTCCCCTTTGTCTTCGGTGCTCGACTCCCCATGTGGTAGTATTTTCCCTCCTCTGTGGTTCGACCTTGTCGAGGTGCCCGGGTTATGCAACCCGGTGCACCCCCTATCCGCTACTTTGGCTAAGTTTTGCCGAAGTTTTGATGGCCGTGAATGCTTCTGTCATTATGGCGCCCGAGGAGGATTCTTTGATCTACTTCCAAAAGTAGACCTCGCTTAGTGCTTCTTCTCGAAGCACTTTAAGCTTTTCTCCTTGAAACATGGGCTCTGGGTTCTGAACTTAATCAGAGCCTCGAGCCCTTCTGTTCTTGTCCTTCCGCAGCAAACCATTCTTTCTACCTCATCACCATGTCCACTCCCTTGCGCCACTTCGCCCTTTTCTGGAACGCTGGGCTCCGTTTCTTCCTTGACCTCAGGACCTCGCCTCGACTCGACTGGGATTCCTTAAACGCGGACGGGACCCTGCTACCACTCGGATATGGCGCGGAGAGTTTCTGCCGCCCTCGTCGTTTGTTCCATGAGCATTCCGACAGCGCGTCGGTCACCCTGGTGTTTGGATACAACGGGGTGGGTGGTGGTGTGCCCGGCCCCGAACCCGTCACTCAAGTCAATGGGTTTTCTTCGCCTCTGGCTGGCGACCTTTCTAACCAGGGCTTCGTTTCGGATTTTTCTGGAGTCCGTACTCCCTCCCATTCGCTACCGTCCCTTCCTCCAGCTGCCTCTCTTCGATTTTCGCCCTCGGGTTGCAGACTACCCTCAAGTCTGGTCCCTGGACGAAATTGCACATCAACACTTCCTGGCGTGTGCCTGGTTGTTGTTTTGGTGCATCGAGGAGCGAGGTCCAGCGAACTGGCCAATTAGGGTTTTCTGGCTCCATCGAGCGGAGCACCCCACCATGCCCCCAATTTTTTGACGAATTGTTGGATCAAATGGCGCTGTCTTTTGAAATCTCCTTCGACCAGTACTGTCAGTCTCGGCGAGATCACATTCGCGAAGATCGCCTCCGGAACCACCTTTCCGAGTGGTGGTAGGTCGTCCTATCGTCTCGAATGTTCCGCCTTCTCGTTGTTAACCCGTCAAATAGCTGCACATGGAACGGGTTCTGTTTTGGCTCAGCCGAATGGGTTTCGGGGTGTCTTGGTCCGAACGGTACGACCAACTCCTCGTTCGACTGTTTCCCGAAGTGTACCCCGACACGCTCGAGGCACATCGGAAGTCGAACTTGGCTGGTCTCCGTTTGCGACTTCTCAGTTTCAGTCGCCCCGAAGAAGGTCCTCGCCATGGTCCCGCGCCTTTCGAGGCACCTCCGGGTATCGCCCGAATCCGTCTCATCCTGACGAGGGAACCCAATGTTTGCTCCGGGTTCCAACCCTCTCCGGATTCGTCGGTCCACTCGGTGGATGGTGCAGCTGTTCGGTTTTCAACCGATGGAGTGCTGGAATATCTCGACGGTGTGTAACCCGACCGTAGGAATTTTCTCGGGTTTCTGACGCTTCTCCACAGAACTGGCTTCTTCCAACGGACAAGGGTCCTCCCCAGAGGAAACCGCCATCCTGGGGCATATCATGGTGGGCGATGAGTTGGACCTAGAGATCATCGCTGCTGGCTTGTCGCCCAGCGACTTTCTAGGGGCGACCCTCCCCACGCCGCCTCCGCCACCGTTGCCCACCCCGTTGCCTTCCCCTCCCGTTGCACCTACTCCCTCCCCTCCTCCAATCGCCGTATTGGAGACGGAGGAGTCCTCTCCGTCACCTCCCCCCACGCCGCCTCCGGTACACAAGAAGTGGTCAAAAGCGCAGAGGGCCCTGGCGCACCACCTGCAACCCGCAGGCGTCAGAGAGTGGCGCGTCGCAACCCGAAGGTCGAAAGCCACCTGTCATTCGCATTCCCTCGGCGGTGCGCGGTCGTCCGCAGGATGGGATACTTCTCGACATCCCCACGTGTTTCCAGCGGAGAGATTTCATCCGAAGGGGGCAGTGGTGCGCACTTTGTTCCCTCCTTGCAAGTATTGCAACAACAACGGGCGGTTGTGTACTTTGGAGGCGGGGTATCCGCTATCTGCCAAAACCCCGCGGTGTTGCTTGCCTTGCAAGGCGGCACATATCTCTTGCCCTGGATGGACCAAATTCTCCAATGCGTACGAGGACGGCGACGACGAGATTTTGAGCGATTTCTTGGTGTTGCTCTGGGAGCACCTCGGGGATGGGTCCTTTTCGCCTCTGCAACCCGACCCTCGGTGGTCGGACTTGCTGCAGACCCGTGCGTATTTCCTTCGTTTTCCTAGGTCTGTTCCCTTCCATCAACACTTATCCTTTCCCTTAGGACTCTCGACCACATATCGAGAGTTCCTTCTGCTCCGTCCCGAGCCTCGTGCGACGGGTTCCTCGACACGTCGTCCTTCTGTTGCGTCGGCATCGGATTCCGAAGCAGAGATTTCAGAGAGCGAGACACCTGTCCGCAAGAGACGCAAAATGCCATGTCCGCGGGACACTCGGTGCACACCCCGCCCTGAAGTGGTCGAAATGACTGACGAAGACGACGCTCCCACCGCAGCCGACAACCCTCGAAACTATGACTTCGAGCTAGAACCCGCGCTGGACGCCGTTCCTGTGGAGCAGCAAGTGTCGTCCTCCCGTATGACTTTGGACGATCCACCCCCTCGGGATGCTCGCTTCCTCGGGTTTCGTCCGCATTCTGCGGCTGAAATCGCCTCTGCCTCTCGTGCCTCTCTCATAGAGGAAATCCTGCAGCAGTCGACCGAGAATGTCGAAGGGGAAGAACAGTTGGAGAGCACGCTCCTGGCGATGTCCGAGGTTTTTGAGCAGGCAGGTAGGGTCCTGGGCAAGAGACGCCGTGGGGACAAGGGGAAGGGAAAAGGTTGTGCGTCGTAGCACCACGAACACACATATATATATTTTTTGTATTTTCGTTTTTTACCAAATCCAGCGAAAAGCGTAGTGTTGTCCATTTTTGGTGTGCCAAGATTAAGTTTTCATTTAAGGATTTTCGCCAAGAGATTTCGACAAGTAGATGAGAGTGAGGGGTATGGGTTTGGGTATAACCCATTCCACGGGTTCTTTGTTGTTCCTCCTTCTCTAGGGTCGCCCCCGCACCACCTCTACCCACGTATTGGTGGTTCGGGTTCTAGAGTTGGAACCCGGCCTTTCTTTGTAAGGTGGGGTAGACCCCGACTCGTCATCCACTATCCATCCTGGAAGACCTGGAGTACCGGGAGGAGGAGCGGGACGATTCCTGTTCCTGCGGGGTTGCGCCAACCCCGTAAGGAGGATATCATCCATGTATACAGAGATATTGGCCCCACTATCCAGGTTGGTTACCGTAGGGTATAGTCGCCCCCTGTTGGTGTAAATCAATACCCCTGGGTTCTGATTCGGATGTCCTGTTCTCTGAGTGTCTCCTCTCCTGGGTCCGTCTCGGCCCCCTGTGGGGCGAGCCCTCCTTCTTCCTTCCTCTTGACTGCGCCCAGTCGAAGGTCCCGTAATCTTCACCAACCAGGCCCCAACACGTTCTGTCAATTGCCGGAGTTTTCTCATCCAAGGGGAGTGCGGTCCACGCCTTGGAACCCGCCTGTAGCTGCCTGAAGGTAGAGCAACCCGTTCTTCCTGGGTTGCCCATACCAGGGCGACGCACAGTGCAGCCATTCCTGTGAATAATCCCCCCAACCAGAGTAGGGTTCCAACCCACTCTCCAACACCCTGTCCAGGCGTGCTTCCAGCAACCATAATATTGGTGGGTGCCATCTTCTCGTTCCAAATGTCGATCGGTTTGTCGGGGCTGGCAGAAGAGATTCTACCTTCTGTCAGCAACGGCCTCTGGGTCGGCTAAACAGCGAGTAACCCGGTGAGAACCCCAACCAGGAGAAACCCGATAGATGCTAGTAGCTCGTGTGTTCCCCGAGCAGTAGGACCAGTCGTACGGTGTCCTCCCTAGGAGGCCGTATGTCGTAGGTCAGGATGCGAGGCGGAACCCGGAACGAGTTGAAGAGGGTGTGATATCCACCCAGGTACAAAACCCAGGGCGTGGATACAACCCGTAGTACGGTGCGAGGGAAGCGGGGCAGGGTGGAGACAATCCCTATGTCAAGCCAAGGTAGAAGCCTGAGATTAGACGAGGTAGAATCTACTGTGCGTGGGGATTCTGCTATGCTCATGTAGGCTTCTAATGGATTGGGGCGGTCACGGTCAATCGCGATCAGTTCCTGCACCGTAGCATTAAGGAGCATTAATGCTGATGCTCCTGGACTCCTCTGTGTTGGTTTCCGTGGCGTCGGTGGACCTAGGAGACCCGACATTTGGGTTTCCTAGTCCTAAGTGTCATTGTATCCAGTGGTTCAAACCCTGATCGGGTTTGCAAGCACTCCTGTACTCCGTGTACTCTCCTGTGTCAGCCCTTGGTGCATCCGGGGACTAGAGCCCGTCTGTACGGGTTCCTAGTCCCTAACGTCTTCCGTATTCCGTGGCGCAGACTCCCTGAGTCTGCGGCTTTAGAATCCGAGGCCGGGTTTCAACCGTGAGAAGGTCACGTGGTGGCGTCATGAGAGTCCCGTGCCACTAAGAGGCGTCTGTATCCATGCGGACGCGTCACGCGAAAAAGTAGAACCCGGGCGATTCATGACAATGCTCCTGTATCAACAGTTGAGTTCCTGTTTGACAAACGAGTGCTGGTTTCCCTGGGTAGAGTTAGATGTAGTTGAAGACATATAGGAATAGCAAACCATTGTCGATTGCATACAGAAACTCAGATGATTTCTTGACACTTGCGAGGGAGGTGAGTGGGATTTTTTGCACGACCACCACGTCTCAAAGAAGCTCGCAGACGGCGCCCATTGGGCCGTCATCTAACTCCCAAGATCGACCCTCGGAATTGATCTCGTACACACACTCTCTGAGACGAGGAACCACGTCGACCAGACAGTGATTGACGAGCTCGGTGAGGATGCCGGGGACAGACATGACGACCACCTTCTCTGTCGTCTGCTTCGTCCCAGCGATGAGTGAATCGACCTTCAGGAATCGGCCATTCCAGATCCATGACCAAGGGGACTTTTCCTCCAATGTCCAATCTGCAGCTCGTAAATCTGGGTGGGATGGTGGCCTTGGTTGTGCAAGCGCACTCTCGGACTCTGAGAGTGTGTCGTTGAGGGTGGGGATCATTGTCATGCTCAGTACTTGGCCGCTGAGCTTAACTTTGGCCATCGCATTCTGGATTGTCAGAGCAAGGATGCTTCCACAGGAGATACCGTCCTTGTGGATGGCCGTAGAACGAACAACAGCAAGAGACAGAGTTTGGTCTGTGTGGAGTAGGGTGAAAAAGGGATCACCGACAATGAATGTGTTGGCACTGAGAATGGCCTCGGGATTGACGTCGTCACGCTTCTTGGCATTGACTTTGGTGTGGCCGCGGACACGTTTCAGGTGCTCGGTCGACTTTGGCTCAAAGTCTGTGTTGATAATGACGCGATGCACTGCTTATGCACCCATTTACCTTCGACGCTAATGTAATCACTTGGGTCGACTCCACAACCAGTTGGGAGGGCGAGTTCTGGGACTTCATCCAGTGTCTTCAAAAGGAATTCCTTCGCCTTGGTCCTCAATGTTGTCATCGTCATCCGGGTCCGCTGGTGTTTCAATGAAAGCAGTAGAAGGAGAAGGAGTTGAAGGTGTCACGGGCGTTGTCGAGGAAAGAGCGGTGGACAGAGATATAAGAAAAGTAGATGTGGAGGAGTCAGAGAGGGACGGAGATGGAGCAGGAACAGAGGATGGAGGCGTCGCTGCAGGGTTCTTGGGAACAATTATGGAGTGATCCACGTTGGATTCAACACCGGGGTATTTGCCATCCCCAAAAGGACGAATCATGTCGATCTTTGGATCAGAGAAAATGAGGGGATAGTTGTAGGAATGCGGGGGGAAGCACAATTTTGCAAGGATCTCTTGCGCAACCTTGGAACCTTCATCCCAAGCCAACGGAATATGGCAGTTGCCGGCAATAGGATGGCCAGTCCATGACACCATGTTGAGGTGATCCACACCCTCCGAGTGATTCATACTGATGCACCGCTGTCCTTGATCAAGATCAAGCTGCCTCAAGTACACGGACTAAAGATCACAGGCATACCCAAGATGCTCAATGGCCTGCGCATAGCTCATGGCAGAGTTGTGCCCACCAAGCATGCACAACTTGCCAAAGAGTTTCTCGAGAGGATCATCGCCGACTTGGAACAGATAGAATGGTTGGGTAGGATCGAGGACCTGCTGTTTGGCGAGGCAGAAAAACACATTCTTGATCATCGAGTGCGAATCTCCGTACGGCTGGTTGGACATAAAAGTAAGCCGATTTGTGCGAAAGTGGGTGAAGATCAAGTGGGTGTAGGTGGATAAATGAGTCATCTGTTTAGTGAGTGACATATCTGGGGTAATGAATGGGGCGAGAATGGACTTGAGCACCAACACGAGAAGATGGATGGAGTCCAGGTCTGCAGCAGTGTCTGTGTCAACTTGTCCAAAATCACAAGCCAGAAACTCGATAATGGTCTCCATCAGCTCAACCGCTCGGGGAACGTCTTGCGGGTCGTCTGGGAAAAGAAGTCTCTGAACTGAGTCGGGAGTCTGGTCAGGAAGACACACGAGAAATCAGGTGAGGACGGCTGGATTAATAATGTGTCCATTACACAGAGCCATTCCAGCGGTGGAACGAATCAGAGTGCACAATCCTATTGTTTCGTGTCAGAGAGAGAGAGAAACTGAAAAAAACAATTGAAGATACGTACGCTTGAAGACATGCTGATAATCGAAGTCCAATGTTATACTGTGTATTCCCGTGAAGATGTTCAAACCGACCATGCTCGCGAGGGTCCCAAAGATGGGTGAAGTCGCTGCAAGCTTTTGGCAGATGAATTGGTCATACCCAGCCCGGCACTGAGAGGACTCGCCATCTGTCGACCACGACCACAGCATACCAACCATCGCTGCAGCATGCTCAATCCAGGCAGCCGCGACTGTCTCGAAGATCATGCTGGACTCAGTAGGACTAACAAATTTGCAGGTTGGAAGCACTAAGATTGGGTATGTCCCCGACTCGCCAAAGCACAAGGCGGATACAATGGTCATCTCCTTGCCGAGGTGGACATCGCCTGCCTTGATCTTTGCAGCAATTTTGAAGGCATCATTGTAGGTTTTCAGCTGCAGATTGACCGTCGGAGAGTGTTGCCAGCAGAGACCACCAATGCTGTTGTTGCGGCAAAAATGGCAGGCACGCTCCTCTAGCACAACCTCGTCGATGAGCAGGCTGACGCCGCAGAGTGGTTGGGGGATTGCAGCGGCTGCACAGGGCTTGAGAACGACCTTGTGGATGTTGTGAACAACGTCGGCGACGGAGATAGTGCCGACAGTTGGCATGGTTTTAGTGAACACCATATGGTTGAGGAGAGTGCAGAGTGAAGGGAGACCAAGCCCATGATTGACGGCATAGAGGAGTTTACGACTGCCAAGGCGATAGACCATGAGCACAATATCCGGTGTCTGTGAATCTAGAACAGGACACGGAAGATAGACACCTTCAGTGCCAACTGCATCATGCGGATGATTGCACTTGGACTGGCACCACGTCGGAGACCAACACCGACAAGCTGTTGGAGTTGAAGGATGTTCATCTCAGCTACCATGTCCATGAACCGCTTGTAGTCAGCGAGTTTTCAAACTGCTGTTGCGAAGTTGCGTGTGGAATTCAGGCTCTGCAAAATAATTAAATTTGGTCACTATCTCGGATCCATGAGGCTTACCTTTAGCCGCCATCTGCGAACCTCCTCTGTACGATCCGTCAACAATGCCCGAATCTGTTTCCAGCTAAGGTAACGGTGATTAACACGAGAATCTGCCTGGACTACCAGATCAACGAGCTTCTGGACTTCAGCCGGAATTTTCACACAGTGCAAACAACAGCTGTCGAGACGCGCCTCCCCTGTACACACCTTGGAAAACGCGATGATTTTTGTGCCATGGTCGTGTATTTCAACATTGAACAAGAGAGAACCTGATTGTATCCCGATTCTGTGGAAGGGGAACATCTCCATGAATGGGCCGATGTCAACGGGCCAATCGAGTCTGCTGCCAGGGCACATCTGTACAATGACCATCGAAGAAGGGACAGTGGATAGGGACTCTGGCACTTGAGAGGAGAGAGCATCCGGCGGAAGAGAGGAGGATCTGCCGTATCTGGTCACAGGTAAGCAATGAGGTGGATGAATATTTGCAGAATACGTACTGGAAGTCAAAATGCTCATCATCATTGTCGTCTTCGACAGCTCCTGGAGGTATCGCAGAAGAAGAAGCAGATTTACGAGGGGACAGGATGGGCAGAGCAGTCGAAGCTCGAGCAGGGCGTGACATGCAGTTGGTGCTGTTGCAGTGACTCTCCAAATTGGAGAAGTGATTTGGTATGGAGAGGGACCGGCGAGTGGGGACCGAAGTGCGAACCCACTTGTCGCAGATAATACATTGAATCTCCCAGCAGGTTCCTGCTCCTCGTGCCGCCAGGTCACCGGAATTATGGAGCTGAAGATAGGTTTCACATGGGGTGGATTTGTTTGGTAGAGGTGTCGCAGGTGTCAAGGGAGAATCATAATGTGAGGTACGAGAGGACAAGGATTTATATCTGGAGTTGAGGATTGTGCCAAAAGTAGGATGATTAATCGGAGTATTGTATACAAAGGCCTTGGGAACATAGTGAGCGGGGGTATCCATCGAGAGAGCGGAAACTGGGGGGGAAACACGAGGACACGAAGAAGACTGGGTGTTGTTGACATTATGAGAGCTATAAGATGTAAAGGCAGAGGTTTCCAGCACGGTGGGGCCTGGAAGAGGGTTGCAAGGGATCACGGGCGTAGTAGGCGGCGTCGGTAAGGAATTGCGAGCCTGGACATTAAAGAAGCTGGTTGACAGGAAAGAAAAAGCCATGATAGTCGTGAAGTTGTTGTAAGGACAATGGGGCACGTCTGAACATGTCCGGGACGCGAGTCGATGACGAAAGGCACGCTTGTTTGGTCATGTTGGCGCTATGGACCAGACATACCGAACTCCGAGGTCCAATCAAACTGACCTTAATTCTCTAGTTTGCTACATTCTAAAAAAATTGAATAGACATATCTTTCGGGGTCATATGAATATGGGGGGGTACCAGTTTACTGCTGGAGATTATATCAAAAATTCAGATAGCTACATTGAAACTGAGTCCAATGCACTTCAAGAAAGTCACTGGATGCCAGACCGAGCTCCTGTGGCACTGCAAAGCAGTGCATGATATCTCGGCTCTTTCGGCTGCCCACCTCTTGAAGTAAGTGCATGCTTTTGCGCTTTTATGCTTTTTTCGTTTTTCCACTCTTTTGTAATGTTCCGAGTGATTGATGGGAGCTTCGGCATCATTCAGCAAAGAACACCATGTGACGCAATTGTGTGATTGCTGTAACCCACCACCTAATTTTTTTTGAGTCCACTGTGACGCGACATCTGTGTGCTCTCAGTCCCCTCCCGAAGGCAGCCCAAGCAAGTGCCACCATCGAGTTACTTCTTCCTCCTCTTCCCGTTGGAATAATATCCCAGGTAGTTCTCCTGAGCAGGGTTTGGATAATAGCTTAGGTTCACATTAAGTTCATGTGCTGTATATTGATCTCTTTCAATTTCTCTGATGTCTCAGGTAATTACTCTTTGATTCTCTATATTGGTATCCACATTTTAATCAACCTAATTTTGATGTATGTGTGCTGCTGTGCTCTGTGTGCCAAAAGTTCTAAGGAGTGTTCTCATGTTGCTGCGCATCGTGTCGCAGTTGGACTCAAAAAAAATTCAGGTGGTCCAGGTTACAGCAATATTAATCACACAATCGCGTCACACAGTGTTCTTTGCCAAATGATGCTGAATCTCCTGTTAATCAGTCAGGAAATTACGTTGGAATACGGTGTCCCAATGTATGAAGCAGATCATCCTGTTGCACCTCCGGAAGAAGAGTGAGTTGAAGGCGGCCCAGGCAATCCAGCATGGAGCATTGGGGTAGCGGCAGTAGTAGTAGGTGCCAATGGTGTCCTTGGTGAAGATGTCAGAGTGTTTTACCCACTTGTTGTGCTCCAGTCTGTAACCTTTCCATCATACCATGTACCAGAGGCCCCCATAGCAGATCTGTCCTTGGGGGATCTCAGCAACCTCCCACCTCTTGTCTCTGTCCATCTGATGGATGGGCAGTGGCTCATCGTTCTGGGGGGGGCCAGGGAATGGGTTCGGTTTTGTGAGCTCCAGTTTCACCACTGGGAAGACTGGTGAAATGGTGACTATGGGGCAAGCGGTGAAATAACCACAAACCAAACCTTGTAAATGAATATGTGGTTCGATAATGCAACTACAACAACTCAAACACTATAATCCTCATGCAAGTTTGGGGTTCCAATCCAGTATAGATTGTGGCAATTTGAACTCTAGTTCTCTTTGAGAAGCAAGACTTTATAGGTCTACAAGTTGTATAGATAAATTGCTCGAATCCATTCTAGGCGCAATTGCGGATAGACAGAAAGATTTTATGTTCAACGGTTTGTATGATGTGGGTCTAGGTTTGGAGATAGTACTCCGATGCGTAATGCAAGTGATTCCTTATGAATCCCGATTCCAACAGTATCCGTGATTGCTAATCCTTATGAGATTACAACCAATTGTCAAGTCCGATCTGTTTCCTTATATTCCACGCACACGTTCCCGTTTATCCGATATGTCCACGCGCTGCTATAAAGATCCAAATCCAACACAGATTATATTCAAACAGGGAAAACAAACGAAACTTGGTATAGCTTCTGGGTGTCTCTGAATGAATGCCTACTCAACCGGTTAAGTGTGAAGTCTAGTAACTTCGTGTCCAACAGGTGGGTGAGATTCACTGGTGTTCCTCTCATAACCATCCACTTAGATACTTTACAGGATTCTAAATATAAACGAGACAGATACAAATGTGCAGCAGGGTTCAGGGTATATGACTAGTGGTATGGCAGCTAGCTGACGAACTCCTGTCAGATATCAAGTGATTAGTAAAAACGGAACAGATTCAGATTTATAAGTCTATTTACAACCCATGCAGAAGACCAAGTGAGAAGAGTATCCAAAAAAAAAAAAAAAAAAAAAAAAAACCGGGACACAAATCACAAAGGCGAGTGAGAAGCACAAGGAGCCACAAAACTGGAGGTCCTACCACTGTGGCAAGGGATAGAGGTCAAGCGATTTCACTCACTGGGCAAAGAACAACCAGTGTACAAGTACCTTTGATGCATGGAAATTTCCCAAAGAAAATCCAGTTGGATACGAGTCAATACATAGACCCAAGTGGAACACCAATAATTCATGAAAATCCGAAGAAACACCCAGGAGCACATAGTTTAAGGTCTTTGGCCCAATGTTCGATAACAAGATCGGAAATTCCTTCAGGAAAGACTGAACTGTCTCTGGATTTGAGAATTTCGGCTTCTTGTGAGGGTGGCATCTATATGGTACCAAGTAACTCAGAAATCCGAGAACACGCACTGCACTACTACACTACTATATGTTGAAATTCCGCAGGGGCCCGAGGGAAGTGGGAACAGAGGAAAATTGGACATTCACACCAAACATGATGGGCCTAATAATAATAACAGAATAACAACAAAATAAAACAAACACATGTAGGTATCTGTACTGCTTCCAAGCTACAAATTTCAGACACAACTGGTGAAAGCTCACATTGTGAGTTGATTAAGTTCACCAATGAATTCCACCTGCCCCTCGTCTTCAATGTGGGATAAATTGCCGGAAGGGGCATCAAGCCTCACCAGACGAGCTATGTTCTGTTTGTGATGGTCCAGAACATTGCTGCCAACATGAGAAAGCTTTTCATCAACACATTGAACCTCCTTTGCCTGAGATGATCTTTCAAAGAGCGGCCTCGCTGACTCCCAAAATTCGACTGCTTTCAGCAGATCACCGTGCCTACTGGAAATGTCACCAAGTCTGATCATACATTCTGCTCTGCTTCGATGGACATCCATATAAGTGAAACCCACAAGGGCTACAGTGAACAAGCTGACAGCAGTGTTGTCATCCTTGTGTGTGAGGAACATCTGCCCAAAAAACTGCAAAGCTTTGTAGACTTGTAGCTTTGCTTTTGACTTGAGAGAATGTACCAGAAATAGAGTTGTCCAACCAGGTGTCAATTCATCTGCACCCCAGAGGCTGGCATTGCCCAATCTTTCAAAACAGAACAACTTGATTTCACTGTGTTCTGTGGCCAATTCCAAACACTTTTTGAACAGTCTCTTTGCTGTTGGTAGATCCTTTTCCCTGATATACAGATCGGCGAGGGTAGCATCACAACAGAATATCATTGGCTTGGCATTTAGGGTGGTGAATATTGACTTAGCAAGTTCAATATTTTCCTGTACATCCTGTTTTTGGACACCCATTGACACTGCAATTTCAGCCAAATTCACCAATGCAGCAGCACGGTTATAGGCACTTCTGTTTGTAGATATCTGAAGTATCTTGGTCTGAATTGTCCAGGCCTCACTATATTCTGATTTACACCTGTGGATGTCAGCCTGAGTGATCATGATGCCAAGATTGCCATCACTATCAGACAAACCACAAAGACTGAGGAGACTCTGTGCTTTGATGCTCAAAGAGAGACTTTGTTTGTAGTGACCAAGCTCTTTCCAGCACCGGGCTTCTAGATTCACAGCCATTGCTTCCCTATGTAAATTCCCCGAAACCCTTGACAGCTTCTGGGATTCATGTGCATCTATTTGCGCTACAGAGTATGCCCCAAGCCAAAAGTTATTCCATGCCAGATGATACAATCCTTGACTGTGTCTCCTGATGTTACCAGTTTGAGTCGCCAAGGATACAAGTCTTTTGCACATAGTCACAGTGCCAACAAGATCATTTTTAGCATGGTGGTAGTAGCCTGACATGCTGTGATAAAATTGGCCTAGAAAGTCCAGGTGTCAGTTCTCATAGATGAAGTTCAGACAGAGAGCACACATTTCAGATCTGGATCATCAAAGTCCTTGAAAAGCTCCACAACTTGGGAAGCCAGAGCCTCAGGATCAGAGATTGGATAATATTGCCACAGGTCAATTGACTCAATCAAAAAGTAAGCTTTGAGTTGATGATCATTGAGCTGTGGAAGGAGGTCTGGGATTTGGTCCATCAAAGTAGTCTGCACCTGCATGTTGAGCCCGCTGAATCGGCTGAAATAACATACACAGTAAATGCTATTCGATAGGGTTGGTTGTTTCTGCTTCAGACCCCATTGCAGCACATTCTGGATGTTTGTATGATTTGATTTTAATTGGGGGACTGTGCTGGAACTCGACTGGGTTCCCCCATAATCCATATAGAATTTAAGCATCTCCTGGAAGTATTTGAAGAGGCTCTGAACAAGATGATCTCCAGGGGGTTGGTGCTGTTGCAGATATTCCCGGATGGGCATTAGTACCTTCAGTCTTTTATGCTCATCACTGTAGGCCAAAGCAGTAGACTTCAGGGTTGTTTTGCATTTAAGGATACTTTCCAATGGTACTTTGCTTGGATGAGGTCTACATCTGTGAGGCCATCTGGGAGCATTGCCAAGAGGCTCAAGAGTTCTTGTGAATGAGGAATTGATTGGATCCGAGGGCTTGATAATGACAGAGAAATGGACATGTCCAGGTTCGATCTTTTGTCAAAGCCTTCTGAAATCAGAGAGGTCTTTTCATTCTCCCAGCGGGATAATACACTGGAGCAGCCTTCAGTGTCGACCAAATGGGCAAGCAAACTGATTGCAAGTGGCATGTTGCCTGTTAGGGAGAGGATTTGGTCAACCTCCTCCAGATTGTGTCCACTATCCGCAATATCAGCAAATGTGAGACGAGCTGCTTCTTGATCCAAGGGTTGTAAGGCTTTCAAAAAGGGTCTAGTCCATAGGACTCTGGCAGGTCGTTCTGCTCCTCGAATGGTAATCTGAGATCAGGTAAGTTGGCAGTATGGTTCAGAAGCTATTTAATTTACCATCAATGAAAGATCCTCTACACCTGTGAGCAGTGAGAGTAATTCTTCAATGTTGGCACGAGAACTCGCTGGCTCCCACAAGGTCTCAAGTTCATCTAGAATCAAGAGACTTGGTGGATTGTTTGTAAAATACTGCAGCACTGCTTGGGTAAGGTTTTTGCCAGGCTTCAGTCCCAGATGGCTCCCAATCAGATTTGCCAGTTCGATCCCAGTTGTTGCGGAGTTGCAAGCAATAAAGAACCTATTCTGTATATATCTGGCCATGATATCTGGGTGGTGCAAGACAGCTCTTGCTAGGGAAGTTTTTCCCATACCACCTGCACCCAAAATTGCTATCCGTGGAATTACAGTGTTAAAAAGGTGAAGGATGTCTGAAAGCTCTGACTCCCGGCCATGGAAGATTTTTGGCTCTGATGGCAGCATTGAGATTGAGTTAGAGCTTTAAAATCACGGAATAAGTATTATCCAAAGACTGTATAGGGAAGATGGATACTGTACCTATTGGAGGACCAAGAATAATGTCCGCTTATCTATGAAACAATAGGTGTACATCTGGCGATGCTCACAGTTGAATTACTTACTGTGGATGCTCTTTCTGAAGCAGTTGCTTGAGACACTTTCTCAATCACATCAAGCACTTCTTGGTGCCTTTTTTCTGCATCTTTCCGCATCTCTATAATGTCTGACAGAGCCCTGGGTCTTTCAATCTATTGAAGATATGTCTATGAATTGCTGCTAGATAGAGTTTAAAACAGACCTGGAAAAAGTCAAAGCTTTGTTGTAATCCAGCTTGGCAGTCTTTCAGTAGTGTGCTAATTTCACCCTGCCGGAAAAAGCTTTTCACTTTGTTGCCCTTTTGCTGAGTCTCAACAAAAGTGTAGATTTTGTGAAGGATCCTGATTCCAGTGGTTAGTACATAGCAGTTTTTTCAATGGACAAGGTACTCTGTGAATTTCCCAATGTGACTGAGCACTTCTGAAGGCAGGTCTCCACCTGCATCTGACTTGATATAAAGAATCGTAATTTCATTCAGCAATTTGTGGATTTGCTCCAGAAGCTGAACACAGTCATCTTTGTGTTTGGTAACAGTCTTGGGAGTGACTGAGCTTCACAACAATACAAGTCTCTTTCACAAAACTCACCTGGATATTTTTCAGGACAGCTTGAGTTGTGTTGATTATAGCACCTAAGAATGGAGTTTGGATGCTATCTGCAATGATTTCCAAGGTATTTGTGGTCATGGTCAAGCCTGTGATAACATTTTCCAATCGCTTCTGAGTGACGGTAGATGGGGGCATGCTGGGAGGGGTGCAGTGATCTTGTGAAATGCTTGCCTTTAATGCGGCCATCCGTGGGTTCGCAATGTCAGCAGTTCTTCATCAATCTGCCAGCAATGCCACACCGACATGATAGTTCACACCATGTCCAAGATAGAAGTCCTTGTGCTGGCACCACCCAATTGGTCAAGCTCGCATTATCAAGCTGCAACGACATGCTCGTATGCTGCCTTTTATTCTCAGGCCCGCTCAAATTCAGCAGTATCTCGATTGGTTGCTGGCCAGCAGGAACCACAATCCGCCTGCTTCTAATACACATCAGACTCCCAGCTATTCCGGGATCAATATCAGATTCTGCTTCGCTTCTAGAATCGGGCCAAAGCCTTGGACAACCAATTACAGGCCCTCAGTTGGACAGGCTCCCGAGGCAGCAGTAGATATGACTCGGCCAACCGAGACTGAACGGTCCGCACCCTTGCATGGAATCCCACATTGTTATTAATAGTGTTGAATTCGCCGGTGCCTCCATTCAGGTTACAAGTCAGGGAAATCGTATCTCTTAAACTAGCTAATGACTAGCCAATCTTCACCATATGTATACAGTACCTTTTTCGCCACCAATACCGGTGCGTGTCAAATGTCTTTTTTTTGGCCTTCACGGGACAATCAAACAAACGTCAAATGTCGGTGCTATAGACCTGTGATGAAGACCTGGAGTGTTTGGCACGTCCATGCTCTGTCTGTAATTGGGAGAGGATTGTTATGGAACCACGTTTGATCCGGGGGTAGGTCTTCTCTTTGGACTTTGGTGAATTTCAGCACAACGGTCATAAATTCAGAAAATGACTAACGACGAGTGAAACTGTACGAAATGAGGAGAGCAAGATCCGTGCGCGCAGGTGTGGAGTTAGAAGCGAGTCATCGGTGGCGGGGCGCGGGCTTAACGGTCACCTGATCGCGATTCACAGTGATACGCTTCTGACATCATTGGCATCAATAATGACAATATGACGACGTTACCCTTCCCGGCTTTCTCTGCTTTTGCATCCTTGTAGGATATCGTGATGCTCTCAAACTCTTCCACAATGCATCTGAAAGCTCCCTTTGTCGACTCATCCAACCGCATGCCCTTCACAGCGAATCCGAAACACCACACCCATTTACGCTCCTCCAGCGCCCCTTCCTTCCGGAAATCCCTTCCCACCTGCACTGTCTCCCTTGCGAGCGTTACCGCCGACCTAATAATTTCTTTGGAACTCCCTGTGACGATAAATTTCCCTTTGTCTTCCCCACGTTCCTCCTGTTTGCCGTTCCCTAGCGACGCCGCACCTCATGCGGGGACCTCAGTCCTGCTCCCCAAGCACGGCGCCCCCACGCGCGCACATCGACCCTCGAACCGCTGCGCCGTGCTTACCCACCGAAGTCGCGTGCGGCGCGCGCCTCCTTTCCCAAACAACCGCCTTTCACCCCTCCTTCCAGCGCTGCTCTGTCTACCTCAATCAGCTCTCGGACCCCCACCACCGCCGACCTCCGCCTCGCCTCCCTCCTAGCACGTAGCATCGCGACCAACCTCGCTCGCCTTCACGCCAATCTCAATGCAATTCCCGAACCATCCCCATCGCTCTCCAATCTGGAGCAGCAAGATCTCCTCCTGTGCGAGCGGCTGCAGGCACTTCTCGCGCTCCATGGGCGCGGGGTGCGCTCTGCGTCCCCCGCACCGACTGGAATCACACCTGCGGCTTGCGCGCCGTCGGTCCTTCTTTCGGGGAGCGAAGGCGTCGACATGACGTACCCGCTGCTTCGACCGTGACGCCTGCGCCGCCCGCTCCCTTGCGCTTCATCACCACCACGCGTGCACGCTCTAGCTCGCCCGGGAGCGCCGGAAGCAGCGGCGCGGTGCTAGAGATGCCCGTGCTGGTGGCGACGCTGCTGCTGCGCCGCCGGGAGGGAAAGGGCCAGACCGGCGCCGATACGAGGAGGGTTTTCGTGCCGCGGGCGTCAAGGCTCCGCGTCGTGAGCTAGTTTCTACCCGCCGACATATTGGATTGTGGATGCGAGACGTTCCACTGTGATGTCGAGCTCAAGCTTGCCCTTGAGCTCGTCCTCCGATGCTATTCTGCAGCCCGGTTTTGATCCCAAGCAAGCTGTGCGTCCTGGCCACGTCGCCTCGCTAGGCCAGAGTTGCTCAGACCGACTCGAACGCGAGCCATTTGGTCTCGCGTTTCCTTGTCTTCCCTCAGCGCGTAGTGCCATTCATCGCAGCCGTCCCTGCCTCCGCCTCCCATCTCCATATCGCATCGAAACTCCCGCCCGCATCCTCGACTTCAGCACCGACTCGGCGTCGCGTCATCTGGCACAGCTTTGCCTACTGTACTTGTATCTACACCACGAATTTCACGCACGCACACACGGACGCATCGCGCGGACCTGGCCTCTGTCTGGATCCACGCACACACGACAGAGTCGCATCTCGGCGTTATCTCACTCATCTTTTACTTATAATTATGTCATATCATATCTTCGACTCGTGGACTTCACGACTGCACGACTCTCCTCATTAGCTGTATCGCAATCGCTGTAGATTTCGAGGCACTGTACTGGCAGTGTAAATTGTAGCACCACCGCATCGCACCATCGTCTGTACACATGTACCTCTATCGCTTTTGAATTGATTCTCGACGCTTGGATTTCAGAGAGAAGCGGAAAGCGGGAGTGAGGGAAAGCCAGGCATCTTGACGCTACGGTTATCTTATGCTATCGTGCTCACAATGAAATCCGAAACCAACCTCGCTGTTCAATAAGGAAAGATGTGAAAGTCGTACAAGGATCCAGAGGCTTTCCCCTTTCCCCCCTTCCTTCTGTTTAAAAAAAACAAGGTGTGGAGGTATTTTACAACCTGCCCCCGAATCCAACGGGGTATGAAGGGCGGGTGCGCCCAACGCAACGGGTCTATTCCAAAATGTGTATGTACCACTCGAGGCCTGAGTATGTGTATGAGTTTAACTTGATTCAATTTTTGCTTACTGCAACATATCTATTGTTCCCCGGTTAGATTGATTAATGTTTGCAGCGAGTCCAAAAACACTGACATATTGTCCACTACCACAAGGCCTTGCGACTCCCCGGATCTGTCCAGCGGACCTGTATGCAAAGCATATCAGTATCTGAAGGTGAGGTCCAGTGCGAAGAGATATCGGGAAAGCAAGAATTTGGGATTCGGAGTAAAAGACTGAAAACGCACGCACCGCACCCACAGCCTGCAACCGAAGAAAGAACGGCCAGATACCTGCGTGGCTTTCTGCGTCTACTTCTAGCTCGAGCTCCACCCCCAACTCTACAGCCGCTCCGTCGAGCAGGGTACAGAGCGCCCCGTCGGGCGGGTCGTAGCCTCTCGCATCCGCGGAGAGGACAAGTGTACGTAGTTTACTGATGCTTTCGTTTCCACGTGCGCGGTATAAATTCGTGTTGCCATGCGGAGTGGCATGCGCGTTCACATTCGCGATGATACTCGCGGACGGTGTGAGCTCCGCAAACAATTCCCCTGCGAAGGCGAGCCGGTTCTGGGCGGGGATCCAGACGGGGAGGGAGAGGCGTAGGGTTGTGAGTTTGGGAAACGCAGACGCTGAGGGAAAGGAGAGGGAGAGGAGGGGCGCGAGGGTCGGGGTTGTATTGTTGAGCACCACGTCCAACTCTTCGATGCTCATCACATGCGGCGCGAACTCGCGCCACGGGATACGCGCGCGCCAGCCGATAGATAATTTTTTCAGCCTCGAGAGGTCGAATGGGCAGGAATGCGCCAGGAGGTTGTAGTCGAGCATTTCTCTTGAGTGCAAGGAAAGTGATTGCAGCGCGATGCCCCCGCCCTCTCCCCCTTGCGGAGAAGGCAAAAACACAGTCGCGTGGGTGTGGGACATGTTCCACATATGTGGGGTGCACGCAAGCGCCACGTGCCGAATCCCACTGCCAGAAACGCAGCTGGCCCAGAGGCGCGTGAAGTCGTGGGACGTGCCAAACGTACATCGAAGCTCGACGCGCCGCAGCGTGGGCAGGGCAAGTAGGTGCTGGAGGGCCGTCAAAGCGGAAGGGTCGATGACGCCGTTGTACATGAACACTATGCTGTCGACATGTGTGAAAGGGAAGCCGCAAACCGTGGAGAGGGTCGTCGCTTCCGGTTGACGTAGCTGGATGTCGAGCTGTCTGATATGCGAGATGAGATGTGGGGAAGAGGCGAGGGCCTCGAGAAGATGCTTCCAGCTGCCATTTGTGATGTGTGGGGCGCGGAAAATATGCGACTGGGCCGCGTACACCCAGAATCGGGAGACCCGAGCGCAGGATTTCAGGTCGTTGAGGGAGTGGAGGTAGGAGAGACAGTGGTCTAGCAGTTCTTGGATTTTCAGAGGGCTGGATTGATCCATTTGTTGGTAATCCGAGGCGGAGAGTCGAAGAGCCGGTACCGAGTCCTAAGTCTCGACTGCAAGTACCGACAGCCAAGAAGTCAATGCACAGGCTAAGGAGATTCGGAGGCGAGGTGGAAGGAAGATGCAATGCTGTAACTTAAGAGCTCAAAGGGCTGGATTCATTTAAATGTCTGCCAGTTTGGGAGCTCGAGGGAGAGCACGCAATTCGCATCAGTCTTCCGGATGTCTCCGAGATGATAAGATAACAATCAAGCCCCTATGTTGAATCTACTTCACATCATCATCCCCAAAGGTTAGTGACGCGCAAGCGGAATTGGAGACGGATTCAATGGTGAGAGTGTGTATTGGCTTTCATGAGGCATCGGCGGCCCGATTTCTGAGGACTCACGGCAGACGTCAGGGGTGAGTACGCACGGCGATTCTTTCGAACTGACTTGCCTTGAGATTCGCTCCCCAATCGGTGTGTCGGCGCCATCCACGGGGTGTAAATGACCATGAGGCTCCAGTTCAGCCGGTCGATGTGCTTGGAATCGGGCCATGCGACCTCCTGCAAGATATTTTGGCAGAGTCTTACTTACCACGCTGATACTCCGGGTCGAGGTCAATCTCTCTGCGGATGGGCGGATGAGCGGAAACACGGAAACGCGGACTCGGGATGGGTTCCGGCAGGCTGCCGCAAGATACGGGGCGCGAGGCTGAAAGAGAACGGAGCGCAGCATCAACTCCCAGCCTCTGGCAGCTCTGATGGCGCTTATTGACCGATCAATTCGTTGACACAATGACTATGACGCTGCGCATAGGTGGTCAAGCGGCATCTCATAACTTATAAAGACCAAGGTAGACCAAAGGTGAAAGTGACCCCCACACACCTTCCCATCCCACTCGTCCTTCCGTCTCAGCCATCAGTCGAAACCATGTCCGACTCTCTCATCGCCGACTCTTGGACGCTCCAAGACGGCATCAGCATGACCGTCCTGCAAAATCCGCTCCGGACGCGTGTAATTGTCACAGGCGTAGGACCGAAGTTCTATGTTCCGCCTCACTGGCACGCGGCGCACGACGAGATCCACGTCGTCCTCAAGGGGAGATTGATAGTCACTCAAGACGGTGTGCGCCACGTCGTCGGCCCCGAAGACGGTGCCTGCATCACCCGGAGAGGCGTCATCCACAGCCTCGAGTCCTTCCCTGGCGAGGAGCTCATTCTGGAGGAGACTACGCCGGAACCTGAGGATGTGAGTTCAACAAACCAAGTTGGCGACTCGTTCGGGCATTTACTTTGCGATGCAGACGGAACAGAAGATATATTTCTTCCGTAACCTGGGCGCCCCGGGAATGCTTAGATCTCCCCTCGGTATCATGCAGGTGTTCTACCACGGGGATTCGTACCCCAAATTTCCCACTGGGTTGCGATGGCTCGAACGACCTGTGAGTTTGTCTCCCCGCACAATGAGGTTCGGTCGTCTAACCTCGTTCGCTTTTAGGTGATTGTGGCGCTGGGCGGATACATAGCGCCGTTTTTTGGGTATCGGCTACCCGATAAGAGACTGAGGATGGATCCGAGCCGATTCCCGAGGGACAAGAAAGACTAGCTCTGTCAGTGTTCGTTGAGAGGTTTACGCTGTATCCAGGTTTTTTGTTTTGGAAATTCTCTGTTTCACTTTTTATTGCGCCAATGACCGTGAAATATTGTTCATCCCGATTATCGATCTTTTTGTTCGGGAGGCTGGCGCTCTCGAAACCCGTAAGTTAAACCATGAAAGGTACTAGAGCTCCGGTATCTGTACATGTACAGGCATATTTAGGTGAAAAAAAGGTGAGGGAGCAAGATATTTTTCCTGAAAAGGTCAGCGACTGGATTATTTTCCTCCGAGGAATTCAATTTGAGAACTGGGTCGTCCCAAGAGCCGCGACCGTGACGTAACCTGAGAAACACGTGATCGCGTTCCGGTCACGTTCGACTTCTTTTTCTTTTGCCTCTCGCATGAAGGCCTTCAAAGAAGGTCCAGCACTTCCGCAGGAGCTATTCGTCTGGGACCTCCCACTCACCTTTCTGACGCATTTCCCGGCGCTACGTTCGTTGACGCTCAACTGGGTCTTTTTCGAGAACCCGGGTAATTATTCCGCGGCGCTCGCCACCGCCTGCGCAGATTCTCCCCCTACGCACCTAGACCACCTCGACCTCACCCTCGGTATCTATGAACTCAATCAGCTGTCGTCTTGGATCGCTCCTCCGGAATCCCGGCTCGCCATTTCGCGCCTCCGCTCACTTACATGCACCCTCGACATCTCGTTTGCTAGCGACTACCTCCAACGGCTCCTCGACGTCTCATCGAGTCTGCAGCGCCTGCGACTCGGAACTCACAGGACCGTGAGCCCCTCATTTCATCCCGCATGTAATCGTGACTGATGCTCAGATAGCTGGTATGCTTGACCTGAGCGGGCTTAGACAACTGCACACGCTCTCCGTGGACGTATCTATTGATGGATATGCGCGGATGGATGTGCATTTACAGTCGGTGGCCGATGCCTACAGCTTCCCCCCGCCGCCGCAAACCCTTGCCTTCGTCCTCAACGCCTCCGCACCGACCGCGAGCCCTGATTACCTCCGGGTCGCTGCCGCCGATCGCGTGCTGGCGGCGCTCCCGTGTATCACGAGCGTAACTGCGAATTTATTATCTCATGATGTGGCTGGGCTGGCGGAGGAGCTCATTGATGTATCGGATGTCTTCGCACAAGAGATGCCGCTGCTGGCGAGCAGACTCGCGGGGAAGGGCCCGCTGCGCATTCTGCGGTCCCGGTAAGTCGTCCGCTCGTCATTTGGATCTTGCTTGACACATTTTCTCTAGCCAGGTCTCCACTCATCCGGTGCGCTAGCGTCGGGGTACATCAGCGCGGATTTACCTCTCGCCCTCCTGCTTCGTCCCTGCTCTCTCCCTCGTCCCCTCGGTGCTGTAGCCCCTCCTTGCCTAGCCCAGCACTATCGACTTGGAGGTTACTCAAAACGGATTCTTTGCGCTCCACTCTCCACCCACCCCGAAATTCCGACTCTGCGAAACCTGTGGCCCTGCAGGCCGGCGGAGCGCGCGGCGCCGCAGGAGTGGGTGCACGAAGTCTGCGGGCGAGCGCCTGGACGTCTAGGGTGCGGCCGTCACGCATGCGGGCGACAAGACAGATACTACACCCCAAGACGAGGACGTCGATGGACCTGAGCGTGGAGACTTCGTGCCTCACCGCCGCACGGCCCCATCTCGTAGACCCCCTTCGTCCTTCTCCCGCCCTCCTTCACCCACCCGCTGCAGACCCTGCCACAGCCGTCGTGTTCTTACACACGGATCAGTCCGCGCTCCGCGCTCGACCCGCAGAAACTCGACTCGGACGCACTGCAGGGTGCATCTCGTGTCTGCCTTACACCAGCCCGGAACGCTGTGGCGGAAGGCGCGGCACTGCCGGAGTGCGCTGGGCGAATCGTGTGTCTGAGGTCGCTGCCGGAATGCGCTGGGCGACGCGTCTGACGTCGACGCGGGAGAAGTGGAGGCCCGCGGCGCCGCTCTCGGACATTCAGATGTTTTCATGCGGGACATGCTGGCGCTGGTGGGCAGGCCCGCGGGGAATGGCGCGGTGCGCGTGCTGTGCTCGTCGTGAGTCGCTCAGTACCTGTTCTCTATTCGAGTCCTTGCTTAGCCCCCGCTTTTTCTTAGACAGGCCGTCCGAGTCATCACGACTCTATGCACGGATCTCCCCTCGCCGACCTTCGTACCTGTCCAGCCTCTCTCTCAAGTCACCCACTCCACTCTCCGTTCCTGAGGTCCAGCGCGGTCGAAGTTGAGAGACCTCTACGCCCTCCATCCTCTCCGAGACCCCGCGCAAACGCCTTGTGAACCATCTGATTCACCAACACCGGGACGGCGGTGGAGGGCGCTTCCTGGCGGTTAATTCGTGGCCGGTGCGCGCGAAAGCTCAGATATCTGCGCATGCACGGATGAGGGGATATGCCAGACGACGATGCCCGAGACGTCGCCCGTCCCAAACCGTTCGGCGGCTCCGATACTATCTGGGCCCCATGAACCCCACTCTGTCCGTCCTTACGCGCCTCACCCGAGCTTCGGTCATCTTTCCCCGTCTGAGGTCGTATGCGTAGTCAATTGTCCCACCCAAAATCATCGCCCGGCCGCGATCAGTCAATTAAAAGATACGATAGTGTGAAGAGGAGAATCCGAATAAGCACCAGCCGGCGCTACCACCATCGCGTCCATTGGAGCATAGCACATAACTCCTCATCTTCCCGTTTCTGCGGTGGATCTGGTGGGCTGCGCCGCAGCAAAATGGTCTCTTCCATCCGTACAACAGCCCGCCAGATCGCGGAGCCATGCTGTGAAGAAGGGCTACGCGACAATGAGGATGCTGAGATCCAGGCGCATACGTGATGATACGGAGCTATTCGTGTATTACACGCTCCAACTGGTGATGAGAAACACGTCAATGTCATTGCATTTTTCTGTTCCCTCGTTGCCGACAAGGCATTATTTTCGGCTCATTCTGTGCTTGCCCCTGCTTGCCCATCTTCACACGGCCGCAGATCGTCATCAATTGACAATCTGTCAGTTGGGTGATACGGCGAGGACTTCTTCAACGCAGTATTTAAAGCAGCTGCTTCCCTTGCCCCCCAGCTCCAGCATTCATCTTTGAAATGGGTGATCCTCTCGTTGACGATTCTTGGCCCGTTGGGCAAGGCATGACATTCACTGTCCTCCGGAACCCCCTCCGAACTCGTCTGTACACGGAGGGCGAAGCGGCGTAGTCCCGCCGCATTGGCACACGACGCACGACGAGCACCATACGGCGCTCAAGGGCACGCTTACTGTCATCCAAGATGGTGTGAGGAGGGTCGTTCGACCGGAAGACGGGCCGCTTCTCACGAGAAGAGGAGTCGTCCACAGCCTCGAGATTCTTCCAGGGGAGGAAGCGATTGTGGAGACTACCTTGCAGTCTGACGATGTTGTGGGTCCATTCTGCATGCATCATGCCCCTCGGCGCAAGAATCTCAACAGTGATGTACAGACTGAACAGAAAACTCTGTTTTTCCGCAATTCATTCTTCCCAGGCATTTACTCTCCTGAATATGCCTTGCCCATACTAACTCGTTGTCGTAAGGTGTACTACAGTCCCCCCTCCGCGTCATGCAGGTCTTTTATTATGGGGATTCTTATCCGGAACTTCCCACTGGGAGTCAATTTCTCCGCCCGCGGCTCCCCAAGGGTGAGAAAATGATGGTCGCGTTCGTAAGCCACGGGAGCGCCGCGAGTGCGTCGTCAAAGTTCGCGAGCTCGACGGCACCGAAGATCCCATCTTCCCTGCAGATATCGAGCAGTTCAAGCGGCCACTGAAAATTTGGGAGGATGAGATTCTCAAGCAGTGAAAGCGCCACCTCGACATCCCAGTGTACCAGGTTAAGTGTTTGCAGATGGGCGAGTCTGTGCGACTCGATCTGGCTGCACTGTATGCGGGCTCCCTTCCCGGCCCCGCAGCGCAATTGGTTAGATCTTGGCCAGCCCTCCACAATTTTAGTTGAACCATGCAAGTGAAAGGTAAATGTCTTTTGCAGAATATATCTCACTCGCATTGTAGTTCGCCCTTCGCGGAGCGGGGTTGGAATAGATTATCCACGGTAATTTTTCTGATTGCTCAAACGTTCCGAGGTTAGGGCAATGCCAGCCGCCCAATTGGGACCTCAGCAATTTCGGCTTTTCGCGGACTTTCTTGCCATCTGCTCCCTAGCCAGCAGCCGCTCCAGCAGACGTGATTCCCAAGATCAAGAATCCATCATTGAATATCTTAAGCGTGGTCTGGGTTCTGGTGGAAACAATGTGGAAAACGAGGACTGGGCGCACTCGAGCTACGATTTCCGATAAGTAAACGTCTTCCAGCGGCGCAGTCGGAGCATGAGGTTCGCGCGACTTGAGTCACCATGATGTTTCTAACAGTCCTCCACAGCACCTGCGGTATTATCCGAAGATGCGGAACACATGATAACTTCCGCAGCACCGTAGGCCCTCCGAGAATAACTTTATTGTAGGAAACAGCTGCGGTGTCGAAGGTCATCTTGGTACTTACAACTGCGTGCGGGCATATTAGAAGGGAGTGAACAGCGGGGAGTATAAGAACCAATCTTCTACAGTCTACAGGGACCCCCGCAGTAATTCCCATTCTGACACTTCAAGCGCCCGTCAGGCGCCTATCTCTCTCTTGTTTCCTCCCATGATCCTCGACAAAGATGCATCCTCTCCACCTCCCTCCAACCCCCCACGGCATGGTGCGTCATGAAAGAAATGTGGAACTCCTGCTGACCTGTCTTTTTTGGTAGTACACTACCGAGTATACGCACCGGACGGTGTGATCCCTTCCAAAACAGGATCAGATTCAAACCAGCCATTCATCGGACGTATAAAGGCCATGTCCGTTCCGCCCCCGCATACCGCAGCCTCTTTGCAGCGCGCACTGGCTCACGCAGAACGCATACCGGATCCCCTGGGTGTGCGCGCCCGCCTGTATCGACGTCCATCCGACCAGACGCCCATAGATGATGCAGCGGAAATGTCCATCCTTGGGGCATCTGCGATAGCCTCAACACCCGGAGACGCATTGGTGCTTGTGTTCATGGATGAGCTCACCGCCGAGGAGAAAGGCGACGTACCGCAGATCGAAGGAGCAGAAGCGCGCGAAGTGGAAGTTGGCGGATACGGTGAGTAGATCTATCTATGTAAACATCCAGGCGCTGATAATTGAACGTAGTGTATTATCATCTCTACACTCGGAGCGGGGAGGACCAATCGGCGCGCGCATTCGACCCCGATGAACTTGCTATTGGACGCATCGACCGGTCGACCATCGCGCCCCCTCGGGATGCTCTGGCAATTAAGCGCCGCATCGCAGGAGCGGAGGGGAAACCCATCTATGCATTCGCGGAGTTGTATGCGGATGTGTCGGGTGCGCCTCTCGCAGATGATGACTGTTGCACAGGCCTCCCGGGGACCGACTTTCTGGGCTCTGATGCAAAAAACGCGCTGCTTATCGTACAGCCTGAACGACGCGCTGGGCTGTACAATCGACTTCTAAAAATCCTTCAAGCGCAGCCTTCGCCTTATGTATTACCAGTAAACCATTTTTCCCCTCCCCCACTGTCTTGGCTCGAAGTCCTCCCCGGCGACATCGTAAGGAGCGACGGCATCGCACACATGGCTGATTATCACGGATTCTTTCGGCCTGGGGCTTGGAATATGACGTCGCAGGTCGCATACACTGTTGTCAATGCCAGCGGTGTCAAAGGATGTACGTTTTCGTCCAGCGTTTTTTCAATTTTTACTCAATCTGCACTAGTGATCAAAGCAGGTACCAGTAAACTACCAATCTCTACGCATGCAATCGTCTTATGCGACGCCCCACAGAACATGTTCTATTTCTTGACGAGTAACACACAAAGTGCTTTCAATCTCTTGAATGATACTACATGAATCGTGATTGTTAAACTCGTACTTTTGCATCTTTTAGCTTATTAAAACAGTCAGTTGTAAATCTCGTTGTCAAACCATGGATGTAGTATATGATCCCGTTTCATCCCAATTCAACAGTTTCAAGTGTCGTTCAGCGCGTGCGCTCCAAGTCTTACTTCCGGTATTTTATCTTGACTTTGTTGCTTGAATTTGAAGTCCGAGCTTGAGATTGCAATTGAACAGCTTCAGACCATGACACAACAAGGAACAAGAGAAGGAATCAACCGTTTCAACCGAGTGGCTCTCGTTGGAAAGCCGATACCGCCGAAGGCTGATCGGCAGACTGATGGGAGTGACTTGTTTGGCCTTTTCGTCGTCCATCCATCTATATTTTTACGCTTCACCTCATGGCGGCATCGTTGCCTGGCGATCCTCGAGATCCTGCAGAATATATGCAGCCATCTTCGGCTTATGTACCGAGGCAACCGTTCGCTCGCAATCCTCACGCGCACATATAGAACTTTCCATACTCCTGCACTCGATTGTTTGCGGGAAATTCAGCACTCTGGAATGCTCAATATCCTGCGTTGCATGCCTCCTGATCTTCTCGCAATTCGAATTCGGCCTGCGCCGCGGGATGTGGTACGCGATCTCAGTTGCCTCCTTCCTCGCGAGTCGCACACGTGCCTTCGTTCAAAAATCTTCGGCACCTCTGGGAACGATTGAGCAGGGAAAATAGCACGAGCGATCGATTTACGGGGATTTAAGAATAGAAAGCCTGCCACCCCTCTGCGTGAGCCTGTCTACCAGCAACGGCATCTTTGGCACAAATGTGCGGGACACATCGATGAGTTGCTCCACCCGCGGCTGCCCGTAATTCTCCAAGGGCGAGAAAATGACGGTCGCGTTTGTCAGCCATAGGAGTGCCGCCAGTGCATAGTCAGCGGCAGCGAGCTCTCCGGCGTCCGGGAGTCTGTCGTCTCTGCACATGCGGAGGAAAACCGCAGGCGCCTGCAGTAAAGACGAGAGAGTGAGATTTTCAAGCAGCGAAAACACTTTCTCAACATTCCAAGACACCACATCGAGTGTCTGCAGATGGGCGAGCTCGTGCAGGTCTCCATTGACACACACAGAGTGAGGAAAGCGGACTGACAGGTCTGACCACATTTGAGCAACAAGCGCTGCAGACCCAGCGCCGAAGCATTGAGGAGGTGCTGAATCGGAATTTCATCACCAGCGCATGCAAGCGAGCACAGGGAGGAGGATCCAGCGTAAATATGGATCCAGTTGAGAGGTGCTGAGTGCGAGGTCGACATGCTCTAATCGCACTGGGGGCGACGTAGCGATGTCGGAGGTATCGCGCTTATCAAAGCTGACTCCCCGAAGCGCCACCGAACGCAGTGCCAGGCAGGCAATCAGGACAATGAAGGGCAAGTCGTATACGTAGTTCAATTCCAGGCAGGTGAAGGTTGTTCGGGCGAGGGTGCCCTGGATCGAGTTACGGAGAGGAACGGGTATGCTGGTCCAGGGGATGCCTCGTTTGATCGTGGGTGAGGGACCCGAGGAGCGACGAAATCTGAGCTGAGTCCGTGTCTGCACCGATTATCTCAGCGTAGTCTCCGCAGACGTGAAGGTATTCTACGCGCGCGGCGAAGGATGGCGAATCTTCGAGCAACTGGCGAAGTTCTGTGGTATGCTCCTTGTCGAGGGAGTAATGTACTCGGAGATGAGAGATTACCAAGAGATTACTCGAGCTCGAGTCTCGACTATAAAAGCTCGACGAAACTAACGCGCAGGAGCGCAATGTGGCGAGATCGTCGGTCAAATTGTCAATGATAAGATCGAAAAGCTCTGGACCGTTTTCCATACCAGATTCTCCCGGAGAGCACAGAGAAAACGCTGAGAGCTGCAAGCGGCAAGGCTGTCCGATCAAAAGCCGATATCGCCGAAGGCCGATGGTCTATTGGGGTGTGTTTGGCTGCGGACTTTTTTCATTACAAGTACCCTTTATCTTCCGTTCCTCGATAGCACCCTCATGCATCGTTGCTTGGTGATCTACAAGATCCTGCAGAACATATCGACACGTGCCTCACGCTCACCCGCTGCGCTGGCGCGCACCTGCAGAACCTTTCATGGTCCCGCCCTAAGGCGCCCTTGCATCAGGAAATTTGCGCAAACCGGGCAGTGCCATATATGGTAACGTGAGTTGATGTGAGCGCTATGAGCTGATGTGAGTCTGACATCGACTGACATCAACGTATAACGACGGATCTCAGCGACCGAATCCGGTCAGCTGGGATCAGAACCATCACGTCGGGTGGCGCACCGATGAGAATGCTGCCCGACGAGACCCCCAGACGATGAGTTCACGGCCAGTCGCGTTTCAATTCTTATCCGACACCAGAGATAATAGCCAGAAAATAAATAGAATTTCTTCGAAAAACCAATACACAATAATATCTACGTGTTGGACTGAGTATACAGCTCGGCCATCGAGGTAGCTGCCGTCTTGCTCGACACAGTACGGGAGCCATGCTTAGAGAAGATCTGTTTAAAGGAAGATTCAGTCAGTGATAAGCCGTAGTCAAAATGAAGCACGCACTTGGTCCACCATGCCAACAAGGCATCCACATGTTTTCTCTGAGCGCTGCCGGCCGGAGGCTTTGAGGGCAACTTTGAGGACAGTGTGAGGACAGCTTGAGGGTGGCTTGAAGACGACTTGAGGGCGGCTTGAGGACACCTTGAGGGCGGCTTGAGGGCGGCTTGAGGGCGGCTTGAGGGCAGCTTCAGGACGGCTTCAGGACGGCTTGAGGGCAGCTTGGACACTTTGAGGGCGGCTTGAGGCAGCTTGAGGACGACTTGAAGGCAGCTTGAGGGAGACTTGAGGGCGGCTTGAGGACGGCTTGAGGGCGGCTTGAGGGCGGCTTGAGGACGATGAGGGGAGCTTGAGAGGCCTCGAGGGCTTGATGGGAGCAGGGGCTTGAAGCTCAAAGACGACCGCAGACGAGGGGAAGACAATGGTGGGAAGAGACAGGAGATCAACAATATGGCGGTGCATGCGGTGCCACGCACGGACCATCCACGTGCTGATGGCTGGACTTGCAACTTTCCGGCGCATTTGCGGCGCATCGGCGCATCCTCGATATCAACCTACAAAGTTTGAAACCTACCGCAAGTTGTTCTAACACTAGGCTGATGACGCACAAGCTATAAAGATGAAGCACTTTATAGCTTGTGCGTCTTTGTGCATCATAGGGATCCAAACGACATCACACACCGTGCCCACAGACAGCCACAGACGCCTCCACAACTGACGCGCCTCCAGTCGTGTAGCACGGCACGTATGCTCCCCAGGAAGACATGATATTAAGCTCGTGATTTGCATACCTTGTCAGACAGCAGAATGGTGATTGCGTAGCACATCTGGCAATATGCTCACGGTCCCCATAGAATCTGGCACTCTGCTCACGAGTACCCATCGAGCTGGTAAGCCGCTCACAAGCGCTCGCGATGACAGGATCCGCGTTGCATCAGATCCTAATGTCATCATGATCCCCATCGCGGCAAATCCGGATTTTGCAAATTTGCTGATGTGATTGCTTGTGGGCAGTTCAGCATGGGATGCTGAATATCGTGCGTTGTATGCCTTCGGACATTTTTGAATCCGATCTGGTCGGTAATATCTTGAACCTCTAGATGACTGCTAACATCCTGTAGCGCTGCTTATTGCGCCCTATCGTGGCAACGGATTGGGAAAGGCCGCTCGTCCACATGCGTCACATTAGATCTATGACCGTTCACTCCGGTACCATCATGCCGAATATTTTCCCCGCGCTGAGCGCCTCTTTGGCTGGCAACGTTGAATCCGTGTTCTCCAAGTTGCGATCTTTGCATTGGTTCTACAGAGAGGAATTTCTGTGTATACAGGGGGTCTCTCCCCCAGGCTCACCTTTATCCACATATACTGTGAACCGTCGATCACCACTCTTTCGTTCCCGCATTGAAAGATCTCAATGTTCGGTGCTATGACATAACACAATCTGTGCTTTTTGCGCTCTCCGGCTGCATTCACTCCAGTCCGTGAGTATGCTGATTCCCGACCTGGCGGCGCTCGAGCATCTCGGTCAATCTCGGGGCCTCGTCCGCCTCTTCACGACGCTCCGAGACCAGCTCTTCTCCTGTCCGTCGGATTCCCCTCTCCCATTCATCGCCCTGAAACGGCTTATTGTCCACAGTAAAATCGAAACAGCGATGCACGCCACCCTGTAGGAAGCGCGCGCGCACGCTTCGCTTACATACCTGAACATCGATAACCGCGCTGAAACCGGCCGTCCGGCGACGGGGGAACACACATATATTCCCGATATCCACTCCCTCCAACCTCTCTTCTCTTTTATCAACCCCACATCTATATCCATCACTTCGTACTTCGGGTTCCAACATCGATGATGATAAGATGAAGGAATTGACACTCGCATGGCCACGAGCCGCTTCTCTCCACCTTCAGTCTGGACTTTTCACCGGGCATAGCCGACCGCAGGCTTCACTCAGCTGCTTGCTCCTGTTCGCTGAGCACTGCCGCGCGTTTACGGAATTAGAAGTTACGGTTGGCGCCCACATCTATCCAACCACTCTCCAGCAACGCAGCGCGACGTGTTTCCCAGTCCGTCCTCCGCACACTCCGCATTGGAACTCCTCTATATCTGAGCCCAGCATCCATGTCGCGCGGTTCACCTCGGCGATCTTTCCAAATGTATCTGAGATCATGACGAATCATACATATCTCGACAACGAGGGTCTGGACGAACATGGGGAGCATGGGGAGCATGGGGAGGCAATCAGGTATCACAAGCTTTGGATGGAAGTTCAGCTTCAGCTTCCGGTCCTCACTGAGATTCGTGAAGAAGGGTGGTCGTGGGCACAGGAGGCGTCGGGCGGGCAGTAGTTATTTCCTGTCGTAGCACGCCTTCGTCCCCGAATTATCTGGGAGCAGATATAGTCTGTCCTGGTCCCGCTCAACCTCAGCCGCCGGCTGTTCTGTCAGCATCTGCAATATCGATCCACCACTGATTCTAGCGGACTGGAGAATTGCAACTTGGTGATTTGAATGGTTCGGATTCGAACGAACCCATTGTTCAACCAAAGTTGAACCAAAATACCGTAAATTTAGCATGTAATTTGTTTGGGGGCATAACATGGAGACCATGTGTCGCAAGAGACTTCTGGCGGTGGTGTCGGGGAAAATGAGCCAAAACGGGGCTGTCTCGCGATTTGGTCCTTTGATCGCCGTGCGGCTCTTCTTCTCCTGCCATCACCCTCTCTTGTCACCGTCAGGCTGGCGATTCTCAAGCGATGCTCGCGAACAACGCACGATTAGACACCACTCGAGCCCAAGTGGGATACTCTCGTTTTAGCGGCCAATATTCCCATTCTGCGGATGATTTTCGGCGTGCGTCCCAAGTCGATATTTCTAGGTGCCGTTATCACCGCAATTCTTGTTCCGTCCTGCCTGGTATTCTTTTGTCTGCCGAAGTTAGGGATCGTGCCTCATTCCTCCCTACACTCAGACATAGGAGATCGGTTATCGCGCTTTGACCTCGAGGCTACATCACCGCGCATGTGCCGTGTCATCAAAGCACGAGTCAAAGCGACTTCATATAAAGACCAGCGGCGTACGGCTCACTTTCTCTGCCCCTCATGTCGTCTCTTTCCACTCCAGCAACTGTCGGGGATCTTCAAGCAACCTTTCCTACCAGGGATACTCAACAAACGATCTCTTTTGTTATAACTGTTTCAACTGCAAGTCAAATCCGTTTCGATATCCGGCAGGTGCATCTCTTCATTGTGTCGCTGTTGCTAAAACTAGGCTCTAGATCTGTGGACGCTCCAGACGGACGCACTGTGCTTGTCGATTTCCAGCACTCGGGAGCCGATGTACGCCTCGTCCAGTCCTTGCGAGCATCAAGATCGTTCCCCGCAACACACGATGTGGCGTACTCGCATCGCGCACATAGGTGACAATTTTGCTCTCTAATCATATTCAGATCCTTGACGAGCAGTTGTAGTTCTGTGACGTCTTCAGCAATAACCCTCGAGCCTCCGCTCTACTCCGCTCTTGAGCCCTTCCAAATGCCCTTGGCATCCAGCGCATCGCTGTCGATCGCAGGCGGGAGCGATCGCGACTCTCTGCCAGCATACTCAACGGTCGCCGTTGCTCTGGAGGCTTCCCAGATCCCGCCGCAGCTCTTGGTCGACCCCACTACCCAAGATCGGGCCACGACACAGCGAACGGCGGATGTCACCTGCCAGTACGGCGAGGATTCGAGTAGGACGGACATAGTTCCAGAGCTCGACTCAGAAGTTGAGGATGAGCCGCCTGAGCTACCGTATCGCCGCAGGGTGCGCGCTCCCGGCGTCATCGCGCTCCCATTAGACGACGACGAGGTTGAGCAGGAGGCGGTTCTCAATTCTATCTGCGCTGGCGAGGAGTACAGAAGCACGGACCTTAGACCACTTCCGCTCGATCGCTGTCAGTCCTCCTTACTCCGGGACCCGTTGCCCTGTGGCGGGGGCAGACGGCCGAGGGATTACGACTCGGATGAGGAGGAAGAGGAGAGGTACGCGAAGCGCAGCCGTGTTTCCGAGGACGAGCAGTGGGGACCCTTCCGTTTTATTCGTTCACTGTGGGTTTAGCCTCGGTCAAGTATCTAGGAATTCAGACACTAAGACTTTGTTGTAATGATGCTTCTAGATTGGTATACTAGCTAAAACACCAGCGTTCTGCAGCGAGAAGTTCTTTTGAATGCATAAAATAAGCAGGAACCGACGGGGTGCATCCTGGACGAAATCATATGCAGGGTGGAAGCCGCAGCAAAGCAGCAAGGCCATATTATATGTACGCCTAGAAGTAACGTGTTTCGCGAGGGTCGTGCTCGATGCCTTCACATAGATGGTGCGGTGGGCGTTGGAGGAACTGTGCGTCTTTTCTTTATCTTTCCGACTCGCTTCATTCATTTTCCACATTTAGACCGTTTGTACAGTACTCGGTATATCCCTTGATAAAAATACGAAAGTATGGCAGTGTGGTTCAACTTCCAGCGAGTGCAGCTGCGAGAAGTTCGGGGAATATGGGTGTTCCAAGTCCGGCTAGACGAATGACTCTTGTAAATTTCCACTGTGAAGAAACATGAGGGTGGACATACTGAGTGCATCCCAGCCGATGGCTGCATCGAACGCGACCTGGTTGCAAATCCGTCAACACGAAGATTACACACAAACTGCGACAACACACCGAGGAGACGGGACAATCATTCCCTGAGTTGTGTCCAATTGTTATGTCTGTGAACGAAGAATTTTGCTGCAAATATATGAACGGGTTGAGGAAGCCGAGAACGGGCTTCCCCGCCGCAATCAGGCGGTCGTTGACGAGTGCAATCATACTCGCGAACGTCGGGGTCGATAGGCTCGTTCCTCCAACGAGCCCCGTAACGCCTCCGGTTACGAATTGAAAGTGAACTCCCTGAACGGACACATCCGGATAGCCCCGCCCAGACCTATTGAACTCGCCGGGAAATTTTGCAGGTACTGTCTTTAGGAAGCCTGCGACTGCGGAACTCTGATATGCGGGGGTAGGAAATACGCCGCTGAAACCTCCCCCACTGAAGTTGGCAGCTGTCTCGGGGCCGAACCCCTGCGTTGAACCCACAGAGGTGACCCATGGGCATGATGCGGGGAATACGGCGGAGAACTCGGGGGAGGTGCACGTGTCGTCCTGGACACCTCGCACGCCGCCCTAAAGGGAAATTTAAGAGACACAGCGAAAGCGAAATTGAACGACGAACGTCTCCCGTCGAAAAGACCAACGAAATGCCTCTTGCGCCGAGAGCCATATAGCCGTTGCAAAGTTTGCTGTGGCATTTCAACAGTCAAATTCAATGAAGGAACTTGCGCAAAATACTGTAAGGCTGACGTCGACATGGTATTCAAAAAGCCAGCTTCGAGCGTTCCGTACGATGTTGTCACTACCGTCGGAGGGTTCGGTACGCCGTCGAGGAATGTTATGGTGTCCAATAGAGCGGTGGCGAAACTACTACCCACGGATAGGAATTGGACAGGAACCCCCGTCGCAATTCCTTTTTAGGTTCAATAATTGCAGTCTTGGGGAATGGGACCACATACCGGTCGTATATTGGACATCGAGATTAGCCTCAACTCCGGCAACAGTAGGATTCTGCGTATTTTCTCCATGGTCGATGCTCAACATCGTAAACGTTGTATTTGAGGGCATATCCGGGCGAAGAAGTTTCAGAAATGCCTACGACACGATCGAATTCTCTCACACAAACAGGAATATTGAGAAGAATCGCGCACCGCAAGATCTGCAGTCTGCGCGAACTCTGATAAGTAGCCAGTGACGAGCAAGGTGTTGTTCGGGGAAGTAGCAGCGGTTGTGGGAATCCCGTAGAGTTGCTGTAAGCAGGCCGGAGTCATGACGCCGCTGGCCACAAAAGTGTTGCACGACGCAGCTGGGGCGCGCTTTTTCAGAGACGCAATTGTGGCCGCATGACGAGCATTAGGTTCTGTGAACTCGGTGGTAGGATGCACGACATCGATGTGCCCGACTAGTTCGACTGGCAGAGATACCGAGAGCGTGCGTGTGATTAGGCTGGCCATCGATGGATGCGAGAACAGCTCGAAGTCCGCAGCAAAGAGATCGTTGGCCCGCGAAACGGGGAGCGTGATGGATACCCAGTCTTCGTGTGGCGAGACCACGGAAAAATTGAGACCATTTGTCGCTGCGAATGATTCAAATGCGGCAACCGTCGTTTTGGAAGGTTGAACGAAAGTCTTGACCTTTGCATTACCTCGTAAGATGTACGTACAAGATGAAAGGGCAAGTTAGCGAACCTCTTCCATTGACAGCCACTGGCGAAACTCGGAGCTCCCGGGCGTGGAGATTGATAAGAGCCTTTCCTCCAACCCCGCGATGTTGTTCGAAGCCAGAGCAATGCGGAGCGTCAATTCTTGATCGGCGGGGGCGCGGCCTAGCGGAACGAACGGCGCGGGAGCAGCCGCACGGCTTTCGTGGACCACCACTCTGCCGGATACTGCAAACATGAAAGATAGGGAGACAAGGAAATTGAGAAAAGCCATGATTCTGATACTACGGGAGATCGATAACGCGTCACTGCTGTCTTTATAAGTTATAGCCCAGGTAGATAAGACGCGGCCGGCACTTAAAACACCGAATCTGGTGCCGGAGGCTCTGTCTATCTTCAACCGGTGGTGGAGTTGCATAATTGGAACTTTTCCAACAAGACCGTGCGCCTCCTCGCGGGCCCGGGAACGCAAGTGTCTTTATCTTTGCTATCGATGGTTACCCTGTAAGTAGGCAATGTCCCTTGCGCGATACTATAAGACTTTTCATGCATCGCCTGCCAATGCCGGCTTGAACTCGGGCGATTCTCTGCCATCGCATGCAAGTTTGCACAAGGAACCCGAACAGCCAATTCAGCCTTGATAGATTCTATGACATGCACCATTCAAAAGCTATTAAAGAAGTACGATAGGCAACCTAACATTCACCTATTTCAATTGGGGTCGGACTCTGCGGGCCGGTAGGAAATTTCCGGAGGGTAAATTGCCGGCATGAGAAGATGAGGCGGCAATGTTTAGCCGTAATCGCCGATATAGTCTAATCTTGTTTGAACCAGTTGCAGCGCTCCGGCTATGTGGGCGTCCTCCCTGTTTTCACAACTTCGTTCCGTATTCATGCTGTGCCGGTTCCGACCACGTCGAAGGGCCCTTTCCGAAAATAAATTTGGGCATCTCAGACATCATTTCGGGGAGGCCCAGCGATACAGTGCCGAGAATGATTTCTTGATCGATATGATCCGGTGGCTGGTCCACGGTTCAACTATGGCTGAACATCGGCTTGCCATTTGAGATCGCTGAAGTGTCAGAAGTATAGGGGATTACAGTAAAGGAAATGGCCGTGTCATTGGGTGAAGGGATTGGTACACATTCATGGTGTCTGTCTAGGAGATAGACTGAGCGAAGTCGAGATTCTCAAGGGCGATGGAGAACCCATAAGTAAAAGCGGTCGCCGTTCATACCTGTAAAATCCCTCCGGCACCCATGTAAATCACCCTTCCTTTTCGGCATGAGCTCGAATCCCAGGCGCTGATAAACCTCAACCTGTATTAATGACAGTTTCAACCGCTATTTGGAAGTGAAAAGGACTGCGGCCTTACATTGGTCTCTTCGGAACAATCAACCCATAACGGCGTCTTCGTGATTGCAGCTTTCTTTATCCCAGCGCCAGCCAAGAGGGTGGTAACCCCTTTACGCTGATATTTCGGGTTCACCGCAATTTTTTGGAGACACCAGGAAGCTAGCTCTTCACCCTCACCCAGGGCAATATTTGTGTGCTTGATGTAGCTCGGAAGGAACTGGGAAGGATCAACATCGGTTCTCGAATGATCGAGCGGGACTCACATCATTCCACCATTGCTTGAGCTCATTACTGAACGATGCTATAAGTGGTTGAAGTGTGAGCTGTACTTGATCACTAGAATTCGAATCTGTTTAAAATAGTCAGAAGAATAATCAAATCTCAAGGCTTACGAGTCGTATAACGCGCGACCGGTCCCAAATCACACAGCACACCCGACAATCTCCGGCTTGGGGTCACTAATTTCCGCCACATATACCTCTCCACCGAGCAAGCCAGGAACGGCACTGGATCTGCACAAAATTTTCACCAGCGGGTTGGGCTCAGTGCAATACGGTTGATGCCCAGTTACGATGGCGGTGAACGGATCTGTATATTGCAGGATGTTTGACGTTTGATATTATTTTAAGGCGGAGGATAGAGCCAGCTGACCGGTGCTGAACGCTCTGAATAAAATATCCACGATTACTCCCAGGTCTGGTCTATTCAACACCTCAAGCACGATCGGTGGGTCGATTTTTCGTACACAAACGGTGAGAGTCGATCTCTTGGTCATAGGCGTAGATAGAGATGCAGTTCTAGGAATCTATCGACTCTTTCATCGGTGTTTATATATAATGGCGGTTTTCTGGATTACAGCTGCCGAGACTTCAATAAATGAATTTCCAATGCGCGATGTCTGTCTCCGCGTATGTGTGATTGACGCGATAAGACTTTGAGAGGAATCAATACCTACTCCGTAGGAGAAACGATAAACGTCTATAGAGTTGAGCGGGCTGGGCCCCTAGCTACGGAATGCATCAGGCGTCTGCGATTGATCTGGTAGGGTAACATTTCTCGTTCAGTTTTGTTCCCTTTCTTGATGTGCCAATACACCTAATACAGCACCATGTTACACTGGCTTAGAGATCACCGTCACTTCGCCCTCGCCGAGATCACCCATCTCAAACTATCAAAATATAAATTGCCAGGTATGTATTAGAGAGGTTGCGCAAAAGCCGCATGCGGCTTTTGGTGGCGCAACATCTTTCTATTTGGCTTTTTAGTTTTTGGCATAAGTGGTCTCGGATGTGCTCATCAGCCGATTCGGTAGTGTGGGGAGGAATCCAGGGTACTGTAGCATTTTATTCAGTTCGTACGTCACGCGTCACAGGGCTTCAAAAATACGAAAATTTTCGTATATGTCACGGGTCACTGGGGTCGAGTACGAAAACCGCCAGAATGTCACGAAATCGCTGAAAATTGCCCAAAAAATCGAAATTTTCGGCTTACACGGTTACGCGCGCCGTGGCGTTCGCACGAGCCGCCATTGTTGACAGCGGAAACAATTCGGCGATCCCACGGCTGCACCTTTCCTCCTTGCGCTCGACCGTCTCACCGTCTCTGGATTCTGGCGAAAATGCTACACAACCCTTATTTAAATATCACAAATTTTACACCCTGCTACTTGTCTGTCTTCTTGCCATTTAGAATTTTCCTGGCACTTTCCGACGAAAGTACGAAATTTTGGGGATGTCACGGTCTGAGTCCATTCGGGAATTCGAGAAACCGGCATCAAAAGAGGCCGCCGGTCAACCGCCGGTTATGCTTACTCAGGTCGGAGTTCAAACGATCAAGGCATAGCCCTTGCTACCAAACAAGTGTCTACCCGACGCACAATGTCGGTGCTCGACCGCTTGAAGGACCCAGTCTTTCAGGAGCTCAGTCTCAGTCAAACTCTTACTTTCATACGACTTCTTTCTCTCCTCAAGGACGACATAATTCTCGCGCAGCCCTACTACATCCCGACTACAGAAGCACCCCTTGTCCTCCCTGCGAGTATTGCCGCCTTTGTAGCTGAATCTACGGGGATCCATATCGACGCTATCGCGGGCTGCTGGGACAGTTTGAAGGAGGACATTTGGGCTTCTCCAACCCCTGAGCAAACGAATCAAGACGACGAGTCATTATTCGAGTACCATGGCTGGAGTCGAGGGATCAGTATGGCAGGTCTACCTTTTTTACTATCGTATCCTCACCGTATTGTACTACAGCCTCATTGTCCTTATACCCTCCCTCCCATGAATGTACAAATTCCATGTGTAACCGCGTCAATCCTTTGAAGAAAGCCGAATGTCGGCAAGTCGTCGTTTACACCCTCGACAAAGGTGTCCGACCTGCGTGGTCCATCCACTTATACTGCGAAGACTGTCACACGAACTATCAATACGAGTTCTCTGTGAACCAGGGTGTGAGAACGTACTACGGCGGCATATCAAAGTACATTCAAGTTGGCGAACACCAATTTGTGGAGCGGAAGTTGGTAGGAATGTGGATAAGTCTTATGCTTGTTGCATGGTGCGCCTTTCTTTCTTTCCTGCCTATTGGATATTTCCTCATGGTGCGCAGGGTCTCGGCAACCAATTGTGCACGCTCATACGACATGTCACTCTCGGAGGGACAGGTTCGCAACTTAACGGCTGCCGGCTGGCAGTTTGGCACTCGACTTTCCACGGACCACGTATGGGACGCCTTCATCATTCTCACGTTGCTTGACTGCCACGACCGCCAAAATACCTGTCTTGCCGTACCCCATACTGGAGATCAGAAGCATCGATTCACGGCGGTAATGCGCGCCAAGAACCTCGAGGTTGTGGAGGAGGGACAAGATGAGATTGGCCATTGTTGTAATAAATGCATGCGGGAATGGATTGACCCGGAGACGGGGGAGGAATGTATGTTGCTACATACAATTCTTTTGCCCTGGATTGATCTGACATGAGTTTGCAGGGGACGTACAGGCTGCACTTTCAGACGGCCTTGCCATCGGTTTTGCTCGCTGCCATTCGATGCATTGCACAGAGGAGCTTGCAAACAATCGCCATCGCTTCTGCCCATTGCACCACCATCTACACGAGATTTGTGCTGTCGTCGGCTGTAACACACCTGTTCGAGCGGACAAGAAGACCTGTGATAACCGGGATCATGCCGAGATGGAGCGACTGCATTACGAGCGAGGCCAAGCTGCTTTCACTCTCAGAACCCGCCTTCAAAGACACCGCATAGCACACCCTCAGAACGGTCTGGACAATGAATCACCAGACGCCGTTGATACCGCTGAAGATATCGAGACCTTCCATCTTGATAACACCGGCCGCTTGCGCATCCATAGCGACGACAATCCAGGCTCTGTCGGTATCACAGACGAGGCTTGCGAGGCGTCGAAATCACCAACCGGTAACCGCAAGTACAAGGCATTTTTCGGCAGAAGCAGGACTCACAATCTGCAAACAATTGTTTGTCCATGCGGTGTCATCGTTGCTCAAGCACCATTTTACAATGCAGAAGCTGTCTCGAACGTTTTGGTAAGAAGAACCTCTTTTTAAGCCTCAGCAACCGTTTATTCTTCCCCAGTATTTTGTTCAGAAAGTATTCTCCGTCCCCCGTGCGCACAAACCGGAGCATCTTATCTACGACACCAACTGTGATGCGAAACAGCAGGTCCTCGCGCATCCAGACCACTGGTCGTGGTTCCTGGACGTCGGGATGACGGTCGATGTTTTTCACTTCTTGCACAAGCACGACGAGCGCCACGAGTTTTGCCAAGAGCATTGCAACCCTGTGGCTTATCCGGAGTTGTTGGCACCTGACGGCAAGTGGTTCTTCAACACATCTGTTGCAGAGCAGACGAACGTATGGCTCGGCGGGTACCAGTCAATGTGTCGGGAGATGCTTCCCACCAAATTCAATTTTTTCTTGAACGAGATGATTCGCTTGCGGAACCAGATTACTGTCGCGAAACTTGCTGCAGACGGACATAATCCTAGAGAACGTGTTTGTCGTGTTTCGTAGTATTTAGTTACAACATGTACTCGACATAAACTCGAAAAATGAATACAAGTCCAATAAAAAACAAGGCGAGACGAATACAAATCCAATAGATGAATGGAAGAAACAATAACTAGCGGCGAAGAGAATGATTCTTTGTGAAAACAGTCCACAGTCCCTCAGAAGTTCTCCCTGCTTCCAACGCATGCTGCCGCTCAGCCTCGGTGACCGATCTCCAGCGCCGTAATTGGTCGTCGTACGTCGACGGAGCAAAGGAGTGTTCTTTACCAAAGACAGTGTGGAAGCGAGCTTCTTTCGTTGGGAGATGCGCGATGTCGGGGCTGTCCATCTTGACGAACCTGTCCACCATGTCGACAACATGGAGGCCCTTCATCCAGCTGCCCTTGTCATTCTTCGGACCGCCAGGTGTCGAAGGGCCAGGTGTCGAAGGAGGAGTGGACCGCGTTGAGGTGTTGCCATCGTCGCCATTGTCATCGACATTGATTGGCACGATGGTGGTGTTGACAGAGAGACGGGGGCGCTTGCACGGTAGGGTCTTGGTGGTGTGATCCCGCTTGCATATTGTACTGACGACTTCGACGTCAGACCCGTCGTCAGACAAGATCGTCTTCAGCTTGCGATATTCATGACGCACGCCTGCGCGTTCTTGAGACAAACCGTACCGTTGGTGGGACGAGGTGGGAGCGGTAGAGCGACCTAGAAAGCGAGTGATGACGCTTGCTTCATCCGGAACACGAACACCTTGCTTTCATAAAAGGACGACGCAATCGGTCGTCAAGGTGAACAGGTGGTGCACGGAGACCTTCATGAAGATGTGGTAGCTTTCGGAGTATTGTTCTAGGCTGGTGTTGTCGACGTCCTCGATCCCCATGTCGCTTAAGGTCCGGGGGGAGTCGGTGAGGCGGAACTGGGGCCAGGATGGTAGTTCTGCAGCGCTGATACAGAGTACAACTGGGTCCTCCGCACTCTACATTATTCGTCAGTTGACAGGCAGCACAATAGAATACGAAAGGACTTACATTACGTAGATACACAAGGAGAAATCTGCGCGCAAGCTCTGGGTTCGTTGGAGGTCGCCGCGTGGGAGCAGCAACATGAAATGTAGACGATGGCTTGGTCCAGTCGTTACTGAGCTGCTTTGTGATTTGGATTGGGGCCGTGGAAGACTTCTTCGCATGCGAGATGGGGAAGACGGTGGCGGGAGGGTCGGGGCTGGATGAAAAAGAACGCAGGCGTAGGCTGGTAGTAGGAACTGGCAGAGGAGAAGGCCGTGTGACGGTGCCAATGATGTCTTGAAAGGTGGCGCGGCAGCGAGCCTGTTCAGCATCACGCGCAGATCGACGCATGGCCTCCTCGATGTCCTTCTCTTCCTGCCGGCGTAGTTCCTCTTCAAGAGGGAGGTCAGGTGAGGGCGACTTGAGGCCGATACTGAGGTCAAATTGGTGGGCGGCAGAGTTTTGCGCCTCCTGGTATGCATTGAGAGCACGCAGTGGCTCGTCGAGGTTTGAAGCAAGGTCGTCGAACGAACGGAAGGGGCGAGCACCCGAAAAGACTGGAATGTGGGTGGAAAAGGGGGTATTCGATAGAGCGGGGGGGATGCTGGAGGATGATGCCGAGCGAGGTAAGGTAGCACGCGAGGATGATGCAGCGCGCGGAGGGAGAGGGGTCGAGGCTGGAGTGGCCGGTATGCTGATACTTGTACTTGAATCGCCGGCATGGTGGCGCGGGTACGCGCAGTTGCCTGTCTTGATACAATGTTTTTGACACATGCTGTTCGTGCAGTGTTTGTTCGTCCGGCCGGACGTGCACCCGGCGGGGTAGCGGCATGGTATCTTGGAGGTGGCGGGCACAGTCGTGGGCGGGGCCGTGGACGTCGCGGGAGCCATTGTAGGTCTTGCCAAGGGCGGCCAGCGATGGTTGTAAGCGTCCGCGTGAGCTGCAGGCTTGTAACACTGATAAAATAATAGTTAGCCATGGCGAGATGAAATAGAACCACAGCGAGATATAATAGAACAACATGTGGCCACGGCGAGAGTAAAAAAGACTATACTTACCCTCAAAAACCAGTGGTCACCGTCTTTCGTCAACTGTGGGGTGAGATACGACCCACAGGCTGGGCAGCAGTTTTTGTATTTCGTTGGCGGCAGGAGCGGCGGGGCCATTTGTGAAGCACTGAGAAGACGAGAGGATGGAGGCAGGAAGCAAGAGAGACGCCAGCTCAGGGCCCAGGGGATGACAGCCAAATGAAGTTCAAAGTCCGATCACTTGCGGCCGGTTGGTTTGCCGGTGTCGCCAATTCCCGAATTTCTTGCACGGTCTGAGAGCTTTCGGGAATTGGTGAAACCGGCATCAAAAGTGGCCGGCGGTTGACCGCCGGCCTCGCTTTGTCATGTCGGAGTTTCCATTTCCCAAGCCCTGAGGCACACACTACCCAGTCTACCCACTCGCCGCCTCCTGCCAACCCTCACAAAACTTACCTCCATGCCAGTGAGATACCTCCCTGTAATTATTAAAGTGCCGCATGGCCAAGGACCCGCGCGCACCACTGTGATGGAATTGAAATGAACGGAAAAAGGCCGAGTGGCTAAAGCCCCTGAGGTACTTTAAAGTGGCAGTGGGAAAGATGCGCGACGAGTGTCAATAGCAACACTGTCTTGACTGCGCTGCACTCGAGTCCGCCCCAGTGCGCTCACCAAGAGCTGCGCAGGTGAGCGGCGAGAGAGCTGGGTGGGCCGCTATCTATCCTGCTGTACCCCGTGCACGCAAGGGCCAAATCGAGACTACGCCCGACGGTGAAATGCTTTGCTGATGCGTGTTCATGGGGGTGGGCTGACAATGGCGATGTATTTGCGCTCGGCGGGTAAGCGGCGGGCGAGCACTAATTCAAGCTCTGATCAGACGCTGCCGGCGGTGCCGCCGGTGACTTTGCCGGTTTCGCCAATTCCTGAATTTCCTGCACGGTCTCCCGAGGCCAAGTACGAAAACTGACTTTCGTACTTTTGGGTCACAGGTTACAGGCCGGTACGAACTGAATAAAATGCTACAGTATCTCCGCAGGCGGCTTTGTGCAACCTCTCTATTATCAGAGACTGCTTAGTGAGCCACACTAGGTACTGGGCCATTTTCATGATATAAGTGGGTGTGATGCAGAATTGTCCAAACTTGTACTTGTACGATGGAACAGAGTCTATGGGGATGCCGTATGTCAAATTTTGGGCGGAAGTGACCCGGTGATCAAAAGTTTCGGCAGGTTTGATTGTCGGGATCTGGCATGTGAACATCATTTCTTATTTCCGGACGGCCTTCCGGTTCCTGTTTTGCTCTTTTCTCCGGCAGTTCTTCACCAATCCACAAGTTTGGGGACTCATTTTCCTGGATTGAAGCCAATGTTTCCAATGCATGTGATGTGGCGAAATCCTTTGCCTTCATCTGTTGGAGGATCCAGAACTACCTCAATGCTGCCACCGCTACAGTGATCCCACCGTGGGCTGAGGTCTTAGAATCTGGAACTTAAATCTGTGGCATCTATTCTAATGCACCACATCACTCCTTTGAGGTTCAAGTCTGCCACTTCCCACTCACCATTGGTGATTACCCCGAATCATCGGATTTTGGTTGCACGGAAAGATGAACTTTGTTTGAGGGATAGTGAACATCAGGGCAGTCTCTACTGCGGTTAGGTATGTCGCAATACTTCCTATGTTGCCATCTGTACCCTAATTAGGGGGTTAATGGCTCATTTCGCAGAACAGGGAAAGGCTTTCAGTCCAGGCCCCGATTGTGATGGCCAAGGGCCACAACTGTGGGGCTCATACACTTTGGATTCTCTGCTGAGTGCATGGGATAGTGCAGTAATGTTGTATGAGTGATTTGCAACCAATTTGAGCCCATAGGACAGGTTGGAAGGAACAATTCAGCGGGGCAGCCCACTAGGCCATTTTTTTGCCCCTTTTGGACATGGCCGAAATAAAAATTCGGCAAGCAATTGGATCATGTTTTAAATTCCTGTAAAATATCTCAGATTACTCTTAGGATGTAGGTCTTTGTCTTAGAGCCCCCACCCCAGTATGTGGCTCACTCTATACGCCGACTCGTCACCAAGCTGGTGGCAAAATAGCTAAGGTGGCCCAGTACCCAGTCTCAGATAATATCTTCATCATCTCAACCGAGGGAATCTGGAAACAATCATTATTCTGCCTGAGTGTGACCTTTTTCTCAACTTCTGCAATACAGTGATGTACCACCTCTTGGGACGGTATCACCACTTGGGACAAATGCATCTGTAGCCACAACGGCTTATGCTATGTGATTGCACACATGTAGGCATTGTCTGAGTAGAGTTAGGACAAGCAGACTTTCTAGATGGGTCTCAAAATCAACATCAATCTGAAAAGTCCGAAATCTTGAAATTTGTGAAATGTATATCTGGCTCAAAACACTTGGGAAAATTACAGTCCATGGTGTATGTGAGTATAGGTATGATAGTAACATCATCATCTACCTTGGCTCTACATCTTCTGTGTGAGTGCCTTGGAACATGAAATTCTCCCCTCAGATGTGATGTGTGACATGTGTGACATCCACACTTTACCGGCTCCAGTTCTGGCTCCTACTGCCCTGAACTGATCAGCAATGTATTATAGAGTCTTTAGACTGATCTTTGGATGATTTTCCGAGATATAAGACCATTGAGTTTGTGGAAAACAAGCACAGAAATGAAAGCAGTGGCTGTGCATCCCAAGTGGTCGTTCATCACTTGATAATGACTTTTGGACACCTGTAACACCCTAGAAATGATGCAAACTGACATGCATCATTTGCATCAAGTGCACGCTAGGATGCGCACTTTTCGGTGAGTTTCCGCGCACGGCTTAATTACAGATAATTCCCTCCACAATCTACCTGTTATCAGTACATGTATAGATAATAAATCCTTTATCTACCATCACACGGCCAACGGTGCCATCACTGGCAGCGCGCCATCAAGTGCCAGGTCCCGTGCCATCAATCGCCATCAATAGGCTTGACAGCGCCGCCACCTCTGAGCCCAACTCCGCCAAAAATACATAGAAATTCATGAAAAAAAATCAGAGGCCTTCTTAAAGTCATCTAGAGCGAAATGTATGGCTAGAATTGAAGAGAAACGGAAAGTACATGCTGCATTACACAAAAACAAAATACACAAGTCCACTTCATCTACTCAGATGAAGGAGCAGCAGTCGCATTGTGCGTTATGCGCACAATGTTGTCGAAGGCCTCCACGATTGCATCCATGTCCTCCTCCTCCTCCTCCTCATCGTTGTCCTCCTCAAGCGCGCGTTGGGGTGCTTGCAGTGCATCTGGCATGTCAACATTGTCTCCCGTCTGTTCTGGTGTGCGGTGGGAGTCGGGTACCCGTCTCTCTGTTGAGGCGCTGACGCCGCGGACCAAGGAGGCCATGAAGCCCGGCTCCTTGGACAATTTCAAGAGCCGCTGCTTGTGGAGATCGTCGAATCGTCCATACTTGATGTGATGCGCATAGACTTGATACGCAAGCACATCCCTTCCCTCCTCCCATAGGCGTCGCTCCTGGTAAATCAGAAACTCACGCTCGTCAGCCATGTAGGTGATGAGGCGGGGGATCTCAACGTCGAGCCTCTGGATTTCCTCCTCGGCACGGACCATCTTGAAGTGCTGGTCCATTGCGGCACGTCCGGCAGGGAGAGCCCATGGCTCGGCGCGGATGTCCTCCCGGCCCTCGCGCAGAAGATCGAATTCCGCCACGAAGGCGTACTCCACGACCTTCTCCCACACGAGTTGTGGTTTGGCCGGATCCATGGCGGCAGCAGCGGCATTGTACCTTTCCAGAGCCATCTTCACAGCTCTGGATCGCACCTGGAGCGACTTGGCTATATGCTTTCGCAGTTTGTAGCCTAAAATGTCATTTAGTTATTTCCTTTTAATTCCAGTCATGCCGTTTACCTGTCCCCGACATATTCATCTTGCAGAGCTCAAACATTCGAGCCACAACCAATCCCTGCAACTGGTCGAGCGCCCGCTGGTAGCGACGTCTTGTTACGACCATGCACTTTCCGATCCATTCCGTTTCCTTTACAGCCGTTTACGGCCTTTCCGGCTACGGCCGTCTTTACAGTCGTTACGGCCAAACCAACTTTCCGTTGCTCCGGCTTGTTCCATTGATGCACAACCTTTGGGGTTTTCGCAATGAAGGTCTTCTGAGCGTTCCCCAAATCAAACATATGACTTATGCAACTATGCTTCTCTCTTATTGTTCTTATTGTCTTTCTCTGTACTTATTGTCTTTTACATACTTCTTTCCGCATTAGACTTATCTCCGTATTTAGTATAAATACGTATTATGTTCTACTGTATCTTTAGTTGAAAATTAACGTGCTTTGCCTCCGCATTGCTCCGTGGTCTGACTTCTGCTTTCTTCATCGTCGAGCCAAGTTAGTTGGTGTACCTGATCCTCTATGTGGTATCACTTACGGCCCTATCCGTCCTTCTGGCCTTTACGTCTTTCTGGCCATCTGTCCTTCCGGCCTTTACGTCTTTCCGGCCTTCCGTCCTTCCGGCCTTTTCTGACACGGATATAACACGTCTACCCACCATTTCTGCTGCCTTGATCCAGTCCTCATCCCCTGCGACCCAACGACTTGCGATGCCGAGGCGTAGCTCCAAGTCCTGCACGGCAGTGAGGCTTTTAGATATGAGTTCGTAAGTGTGGCGCTGTTGCGTCCCCAGGCGCCGCGTCTGCTTCATCGACTCAGCGTAGTTGGGGGCGGTAGGCTCCACAACAAAAGCCTCGCCACGTTGCATGCTACGGAGGTGCTCTCTGTAATGCTGTTAGCCACCCGCTTGTAGTCGCAGTAAAGTATATGTACTCGCAGGCGTAGAAGTTCACCAACTTTTGATAATACTCCATCTCTTGAGTTTCTTGCAGTGGTTCTTTCGTCAAGAGGTGGAGGAACTGCTTCTCCTTTTCTAGCCAGTCCTCGAACACGTCGCGTGTTGGGACGTCGAGGGCACGCATGGCCTCCTGCAAGGCGGGAAGCCCTCGCTTCATCTTCAAAGCTCGTCAATACTTGTTGCTAATCACTATCGCTGCAAACACTGTCAGTATTCGTTTTCAAAGCCCAAGTAGCCCCAGCTTACTGAGCCCCTGGTACACATCACAGAGATCGGTATGCTTCATGTAGTTTGCGATGGCCTGCTGGCGATGGAACACAGTCGAGTACCGCGTAATGGAGGCGAGCGCGTTGGACTTTGAGAAATAGCTTTTGCAATTCTCGCAGTCCTCCAAGCCCATGCCGTTCACATACATCGACATGTTGCAGATGGAGCAGAGGCGACCATGCCCCAGGCCGTGGAAGGCCCCGACAACCAACTTGAAGTTGTTCTTGGCGGCAAGTGGACCCAGTCGGGGGTGAGCTTTGACCATTTTTGCTGTCTTGCACCACATGTCGTGCCCCATGGTGACCTCCCCCAGCACAGAGATCAGGTGGTTGAGGACTGCAAACCCGTATTTTGACCTGCGTGCAATACGAGTCAGCCAGAGTGAATGAGGGCAAGAAACTGCTTACAACTCGCCACTTTGCACCATGTTGACAACAACAAGCACAAACCCATGGCGGCAGAGAGCAGGGAAGATCCCCGTCTCATCGTACATCCCCCACGTGCGAGCCGTGACGTCCTCTTTCATGTTCTCCCAGCGCTCCTCGCAACCCGCCCCCTCGTCTTCATCTTCACCAGCCCCTGGCACAAAACCCCTCATCACCTCGTCCACCTCGTCCTTCGCCCACTCATCCACCTCAGCTCGAGAGAGGTGGTCGTCCAGTGCCTGGCGATTGTCGCGCCGCTCCTTCAACGCGCCCAGAACTGAGACATACTGCGGCTCATCTGGAGCATGGCTGCCAGGCTGTTGTTTTGATGCTCCGGGGACAGGCGCGCCATCCACCAAGACGTCCACACACTCCCGACGCCAGAAGCACTTGAGGGAGTTGTTGCTGTCCATCGTAGAGATGAAGGTGCGCGGGAGTCGGGGCTCGCCCTCCAGCTTGTACAGGCAAGCTGGACAAGAGTTTCTTAAGCGCCAGTTGGGCGCGTCTCGTCCCAGAGCCACCTTGACACGTTTATCAATCTCGGCGTGGATTGAGAGATAGACGTTGAAGGCGGTGGAAAACTGTGAGCTGAGATAAGGGCGGGGAGCGACAGAGTGAAGGTCGCAGAGGCCTCGGACAAAGGCCTGCACGCCGAGGCGAGGACACCGGAGCTGAATCACACGAAACAGCTCCAGCGTGCAGATGGTGACGACAACAGTGGGGTGGAGCGGCATTGAAGGCATTAGGCCTTGGCGCACGTATGTGGAGGCCATGAACACATCCCCCTGCACAATTGGCACATCTTTATAAGAGGCCTCTGCAAATGAATTGAGTTGAGTTAAGCAGGGGAAGAAAAATGCAGACGTACTGAATAAGTCCACCACCAATACACATTGCATGTCCTTTACCACGGAGGTTTCAGGCTGCACGTACTCGCCGCCGATGCCCTCCTCTGACATGGCAAGGCTCCAGGTCATGTACACGTCTGTCATGGCATCGAGCTGGGCCGCAAACACGTCGACTAGGTTCTGCGTCCGGTCCACGCGATTGCGATGGTTGCGAGCCGTTGAGAAGATGTTTTTCTGCAACAATAGGCCCTCAGCAGCCGCTCATGAAATTTTGAGCACGTACCTTTGATGCTCTTTCAGCATTCTCACTAAGTCCTCGTCTGCCTGGTCGACCTCCTCCTGCTGGATCCCCTCACCGGCATGGCTGAGGTCCACGGCGATATTCCCTCTCAGAAAATCCGCCTCATAGTCACCGTCGTCATTGTCGAAGGGGTCGGCGATGTCCATCAGAGCATCATGCTGCTCCTGCTCTTCGCGCGACATAGCTACAAAAAATGAGTGAGGTCATAATTAAAATAGATAGCAAATAAAACGTACTCGCTCGCCGCCGCGCTTCCTTCCGAGTCTCTCGTTGCTCCAACAAGCGCACTTGGTTTACGCTGAGGGTAAGTGTTTGGGTGCACCGTCGGCCACCTCCGATGTTCCTTGAGGCTCGTGTGATGTGGATGCTGCTGGAGAGCGAAGTAGCGCTCTTCAGGTTCTGTGCGCGGCGCTGTGTGCTGAGAGGAATTCCGGCCGGCATTGATTTTGAGGCAGGTGGCCGCGAAAGAGTGATGTGACCAAAGCACATGACTTTAGTCACTCTCTCAACAAACCACCAACCGCCCATAAATGCCTACAAGTAAACGCGGTACGTTTTCCTATGGCATTCTTCTCTGGAAATTTTCTAGCTGGCTTCTGTCCTAGAAGGCTCAAACCTGGGACTCTGGATAGAAGCCAGTGATGAAAATTGCTGCAGAAGAGTGCCTGCCACCACTCTAATCCATTTACTGACGCGTTTTTGGCCTCCAGGACGCAATGTTATGGGCCCTGTACTCACGTAAGGTCAGCTTTAAATCCCAGAGACCATTCTTTTTTTTATGATACAATAGACGCGCAGCGGCACAATTTTTGCTGCTTGGACCCGCTCCATAACCTCTCTTCAAGCCACTGACTTCGATTTGGGTCCTCTGCTGTCGCAGGCCGTCGCTGCTGAGAGCGATGAGCAAGAAGACTCCGAGCCACACGATGGACTCAACGACATCGACGAGGAATGGCTGCCTAATCCTCTCAACAACATTGACGAGGACTGGCCGCCGCAAGATCCCTGGAACGATGTTGACGACTTGCCACCGCCGCCTGCAGCCAAAAAGCGCCGCGCATCGCCCACCTTCGATGACGTTGTTGCCACCGGACCTCCACAGAAAGGTAATCACCACCGCCGAGCTCTTAAACGCGTGCACAAGATTGAAACGGACGGCTTTACGCCTCGTGCTTCCACCTTGCGCGAGCACGTCCAGCCAGCACAGCCCCTTCATGCGCCTTCATTCAACGCCAGCGCTCTCCCCACCGCCCGCGGAGCGTACGCTGCCAAGGTCGAGGACAAAGCTGAGAAGTACGGCGGCAAGAAGCGCCATTCTCTGGCAGAGTTGATCGGCCTTGGTTTTCAGCTCGTACACTGGAATGGAATGTAAGCCGTATCTTTCCATCCTCGCTGCAGCACGCCAACACTTCCCCAGAGCCGCCCGGCCTCTTATAGACAATGCTGGCTGCATATTTGCGGTCCTCACTGGCCAACCAGTTGACTCCAAGTGGCGCGCCGCCGTTTCTCGTGCCTACGACACCATCAAAATGGAGGGATTGAACACCCAGTTCCCCGCGGCAATGCGCCGCCACCAACACGGCCTTTTTGCCGCCATCAATGTCGGGCTGGCGTACGGCAAAGGCCAGAAGATTCCGACGTGGCTCGACAACACGGAATATACCTCGGTGGTGGACAGGCTACTCCGCAACTCGGACATCGCTCGCCTTGCAAACTTTGCGAGCTGTAAGTTCTTCATTCATCTTCGATCTCCCATTCTAACGCCCCGCAACACAGTTGCTTTCAGCCTGTGGGCCCCTCGACTTCACCGCTACTATGTCAACAACAATGCGCGTGTCCGAAACCGCCTCCCTGACCTCCGCCGGCCATTCCCCAAGTCTGTTTTTTTCTTGCGTGACATTCAACTTCGGGCCCAGTGTCTGGACGTTTAAACACCAGGACGTTTGCAACCTGCCATTCGGCTGGTGCGCGATCCAGTCTCTAGGGACGTTTGACGCGACCCAGGGCAGGCATCTGGTCTTGTGGGACCTGAAGCTCATTGTGGAATTTCCGCCCGGCGCCCTCATACTCCTCCCATCTGCCACCCTCACTCATTCCAACACACCTGTCGAAGACGGGGACAAGCGCATTTCCTTCACGCAATTTACCAGCGGAGGTCTATTCAGGTGGATGGACAACGGCAGAAGGACCGACAAGCAACTACGAAGAGAAGATCCTGCAGAATACTCGCGGCTATTGGCGAAGAGGGAATTGCGCTGGGAGGAGGGCCTTTCATATTTTAGCACTGTCGATGAACTACTAGACGAATGATAAACCATTTACACATTGCACGCACTTGAATAAGGGAGCAGACTCGGCATGGTCTGTAGGTCAGTCAATTTCGGTCGCGAACTGATTTACGTCGGAAACTGACTTCAACTCAGATTTCATCCATGCGGGCTGCAGCCCTGTGCCTCAAAATTGGTGAGCTCCTTGAATACCCTCATTCACGCCCTTGCATAACTTTTTGATTTTTTGACCCAGGAATATAATAATAAAATAATACGAAGCCAGCCCTTGCCCGTTCTAAACTCACATTCAGGTTACCAGCTCCTCATTCAGCGGCCCCTCAAATTCTCAAGAGTTTAGGAATCTTGAGAGACGAGGTATGATTATTTCATTACCAGAATAAAAGATGGAAACTGATATTACAAGTGGAATCCGTTTATGATTTCGATACACCGCACGCTTCTCTTCCCACCACCTGCCACAAACCTCGTCATTTCTCACAGAATGCCTGCGGGCCGTCCACCCTTGGACCCCGACATCAAAGAAGCACGCCGCCGAGAATCTCGTAGGCACTATGAAGCAAAGTAAGTGAATTAAATCTTGTCCTGCTACAGGCACTGAGTCCCGCAGAAACCTGGCAGCACGTCGGGAGCGGGCGCGAGCTCACATGGCCAAGCAAGTACAACCCAATACACACCCCCGCGCTTCTCATCCCTTCCAGACACCGCACTAAGATTGCAGAAATGGCTTGGAAAGACAGGAGGCGGCACCGCTGAAACGGCGTAACATAAATGTGCGGCATCTAGGGCTATTTTTGCGATTTCCTAGGACCAGTATATTATACAACGGGAAGCAACTAGCACTTCTGTTGTTACTAGCAAACCAGCTAGTACGCAGACCACTTGTTAGGTGATATAAAGGAGAGTCAGAGCGAGCCCTAACTGCTGACTGTAGCGCGAGGCTGCACTAGTGTGACGCGCTAGCTGCTAGCTGAGTGTACAAACAACAAGGGATTAAACCACTGCCTATACATTCATGAGACATGACCTAGGAGACTCTAGTAGTCCAGAGATGACTTGGGACGGAGCTAGCGAAGGTCTAGCAGACGGATATCTGTGATGGGAGTACAGCTAGGGAGATATGCCTTGAGCTAGGAAGCTCGGCGCAGTCACCAGCGGTACTATCTAATCTCTAGATAAGCGACTAGACGGCGCTAGGTGGAATAACCCTACTAGCGACCGGCTAGGGCTTTGACAAAGACATACCACGACATACGAGATGAGGCAGCACGCGGCTAGTGCCCGATCTGGGCAGCTAGGGCGAAGGGGAATAGCCAGTCGGCTATTGGAACGGAGCTAGGGACGATCACACAGCCTGTACCGATGTTCGGAGGGTGGATCGACGTTCTGACCAACGAGCTATGACCATTTGATGTCAGTCGCAACACTGCGTCGCCTAGATGTAATAGATCGACGCTCTGACAGAGTAGAGATGACCTAGATCACCGGCTACATCGCCGGTTGGTCCGGAAGGGGTACTCAGCATAGACGAAGGGCTGAGGATCCATTGATATACCCACGGTTGAACACTAGCCGGTCAGCGAGGCTGACCTGGCATATACCAAACCAGTCCCAAAACCAAACGGCAGTCGTCTCATTGGCTGACCGTATTTCTTATCATCTAATATTGCTTATTGTATTATTCAGCTCGCTTTCACATGTAACTTACACCTAGTAGTATAAAAGGGAGCGCAGGACAGACTAGGGTCTAAGAACATTACGCCCCAGACTTTGGACGAAGCTGGTGCTAGTGGACTCAGGCTGCTAGTGGAGGTTGATACCAAACTTCACTTGTAGTAGTCTTTATATTGGAATCAGTAACTGTGGACTCTGGAAACATCGAGTGACTAAGTTGAGGATTTCGTGTTGTTGGTCCTAGACCTCCACATATAAAACAAGGGTGTTCTCTTCGAGACCCAACTGCAGTTTGCGCTAGTGACTTTGCCTTCACCCCGACACGACGGAAGCTCTGTCGTAGTGTGTTGGATCACTTGCTAGGTGGATTGTGTGTTGACTTGAGCCCACTAAGAAGAAGACGGACTAGGTGCCCCCACCTCTAGTTTGGCTATAACTTGTCAGTTACTTCGCCTTCACCCCGATATAGACGGAAGCTCTGTCGTAGTGTGTTGGGTCGCTAGCTGGACGCTTGTAGTGAGCTAGTGCCGATAAAAGTGGAAAGGTTCCTATTCTTGGTTAAGGAATAGGTCGGCGGTCAAGGAGAGTCTTGCCGTTTGAGGATTGAAGTCCATTTGTTGTTAGCCTCAGTAGTCTTTGGGATTGCCCTTAGCGAGGATTTTCACAAACCTACATACTCTGCCCTGGTGTTCTCGACCTAGCGGTCCAGCCATCTTGTATCCACCCCATATAAACACACCCCTGGACCATCCCTAGGTTCCTAGCAGTGTTGTTGTTGGCGGTTGCATATTGCTAGTACGTTGTAGAGTGTGTTGTTGGAAGCCTATAAATCAAACTTGTGTTTGTTCAAACCTGCTGGTCGCATACTATGGCCCGAACCTGAACTCACAAAGAGAAGCACTTAGATCTTTGGAGGTAGATTGGTTGTGGTTGGTTGTTTTGGGTGTTTGTTCGCAATACCTATCAATTAGCTATTCCTAGTCATATAAGAAGTGCGCCGTTTCACCGCGAGAGGATTGCAGAGGACTCTGCCCGTTATCGAGACAAGTACGTGCAATCTGAAACTCAATGCTTCCATCCTCTCACTCCTTACAGGCAGCGCAAGGCCGAACTCAGAGCACAGGAGCACCAGGAAACCGTCCGGCATAAAAAAAAGTGAAGTCTGCTTCGTAAATTATCGAAATCTAAATTTTAAATTGCTAACTGCCGTTTGCAGGGTGCTCGTGACCAACGCCGTGTGCCGAGCGCATGGACTTCCCAATATCCCTGCTGCCCAGGGACACCCTCATTTCCCTTGTCAACACCTGAGCTCGCAACGTCGTGCAGCTCTTCCTGCGGCTGGCAGCCAGTCGGATGACGGCGCCTTGTCGGACAAGACCACCTCAGGCCGGCGCCGCACCCGTGCCGCCACCCCTCCCATCTACAAAGGCGGAATAACTCCTCGCACCTGCACTGTTGCCCCACGGCTGTGCCCCGAATGCGAGTGCGAGGGTTTCCCCGGGTGCATGTGCATGTGCCCAGCTTCCACGGACTGGATCGAGCATGCCGACGGCAAGGGACATTTTTTCCCCACCTGCATTTGGTGCGGCAGGGAGGACTGTCCCGGGTGCTCTTGCATCTGCCCCAAAAGCACGCAGCTGAAGGAGCATGGCGGCCATTTTGAGGGTTAAAAAAATTAGTTTGCATACCTCCATTGTCCATCTAGTCCATATTTTTGCACCCCTTATAATTATAAAGATCTTTCTTTTGTCGATGTGGACGGCGATGAGGAGGACGAGGTCTTTGAGTACAGGGAAGATATCATCGTAATCTAATCTCAAAGTGACCATTTGTGACAAGTCACTCTTTCTCTCCTCCTTCACCACCGCCTTCCTCTCTGCTTTCTGATGCCTTTCGGTGCTCCGCCTTACAAAACCGGAGTCCTCCTCTGCACGCCCGTCTACGCCCCCAATCCTGGCCACGAGGACCAAGACACGCACATGGGCGGATATTTTGCGGTTGTGCACGATGATTGGAAAGGAGTCGTGACCTCAGTGCGTTGTTGGTCGACTCTGTTAGGTCTTTACTGATTGCAAAAGAGAGTCGCTGGCGCGCGCTCTGAAGCGTTACCCAGGTGCTCGCACCTTCAACGCATTCACATGGTCGAGGTTCCATGACCTCTGGACCCTTGACTGCACTGAGTACCACAATCACGAGCCCCAGATGCCTGCCGCACCAAAGCAGCAGGCACCCGTGACGCCTGCCATACCAAAGCAGCAGACACCCGCGACACCGAAGAAGCCCGGCCTCAGTGCAGCCCCAGCGCCGACAAAATGAGGAGCACAATGTCTTCCTCGTCGCCGAGAACACCTGCATTGAGGTGGAGGACAAAGCCCGTGTCGAGCTGCAGGAGGGGCTCGCTTACTTGGCAGCAACAAAGCCGCCCCTCGTCCCTCTGAGTCCTCAGCGTGCACATCTCCAGTTCGAGCGTGTACTGGGGCTGGGAGCTGGAACACCTCCTTTCCGCACAGCGCCCGACACAACAATCACCGCCAGCGACTCCCCGCCACCTCCAACTATTCCTGCGCGCGTCACTGACTCACCTGGCTGGCCCGAGGACCTCGCTACAATGAACGGCAACAGTCAACTCAAACACACTTGCGACCGGGACGTCGCCGCAGCAGCGACTCTGCCTCCCGGCTACTCCGACTTCGAGCTTGGCCCTGGTGCGCCGCGCCTCTTCGCTGTGAGCGGCCACAGCCGCGTTTTTCGCAACAGGTGCGTTCCATGTATTCCCAGCTGCCATGCCACTAATTTTGCCTCAGGGATCGTGCCGTTGCTGTTTTGCAGCAAACGCCCGGCGCCGAGTTATTCTGGAGCTGCAACCCCCAGGAGGTGTGGCAATTCATCACAGAGACTCATGTTCTGCTGGAGTAGTGTACTTGTTTTTGTTACTGCCCTGAATCCAATTTGCTTGTGCTTCCTTGCTGCGATTGAGCTCGAGCGGGGTTTTTTTTTGGCAAGTCGAAAGCAAGTGTACTGTATGTAAGCTATTATATTGCAAATGGTTCTCAGTAGTCGTCGGGCCAGCCGTCTCTGCGCGCCTGCGCGTCGGTTTCAGATGTGAGTACACAGATGACCCCGTGCTCAGGCTGGCGCTCGCAGGCAGCTTCTGCGGCCTCACTGTGGGACAGCGTCAAATAAATTTGATAAGAAATAAAAACAACGCACCTGCTGTGGTATATTTCACCATCGTTATCCACAGTATAATAGAGGGATTTGGTTTTGAAGTATCTTCCTGCCTCGTCCCGAGAGAACGCGTCTTGAAAGCCCTCACAAAGTGGTAGATATTTGAGGGCGTCGTTGAAGGTGGCGGCAAAATAAATGGGCTCAATATCCCAGGCGTGATCTGTGGCTTTTTGCAAAAACAACAGCCAGTCACTGCAGTGAATGAGCGCTGGATTATTTCATATAGCAGAAAAAACTCACTGGTCATGAGTAAGTAAACCCCAAGAGTTGATGTACCAGCCTGGGTCAGCTGGTGGCAAGGACGGGGTTGTGGAGGCGACAACGAGGTTGAGGCCAAAGATGAGGTTGATGGCGTGCAAGAGGGAACCAAGGATAGTTTGGTGCGACATGAAGGAGAGTGAAAAGCGTTAGGCAAAATAAAATACAACAAAAAACATACCTTCCTCCTCGTTCGAACAAAATGCCTCAAGGGCTCAGGGGTTGGGTGCGGAGATATCAAATGGTGAAATTTGATCATCTAATGCACCCAACCCTTGAGCCATTGAGGCTTGAGGGTTGCGGTCATGGGAGGTGATAAGAGGTGAGATGAATGACGGCATGACAGAACCTGTCGCAGTCAGCACGTAAGTCACGTAACTGTGCTTCTTCATTTGTTGACAGCACGGTGGGAATTCTCTCACTCACTCTTCTCTTACACCGCCATGGTCAACAACTCAGCTCCCTCCTCGCACGTGCTTTGCAACCCCACTTGCCCTGCCCAGGAGTCACACCCATGCAAGGGTAATGAATCCGGCGTGTCTAAAGCCACCAAGGCCCTGGAGGCCGCAATCACCAAAAACAAAAAAATTGAGTACGAGCTCGCCATCGACGAAATCTTTGTGGAACGCAACAAGAAAATCGCTGAGCTCGCTGCGCGCTTCAACAAGGACGTGAGCGAGGTCCGCGCCACCATGTGCTGCGTGACCCAATTCAAGGCGGGGCGCAAGCCGACACTGCGCAACGGTGTGGCACATCAATGTTCGCTCAACTTGCAGGAACAAGATATGTTCAGGTCTTCTCTCTCTTGGTTTACCCATAACTGTGATTTATTGCCAGGAATCACCAAACCCATGACGGAGCTTATGCCGAACTCGAGGCAGAGCTTTCAAACGGCACCTTCACCTACAAGTCAATCGACAAGGTCGAGCAGAAACGTCTGATTGACCAGGTACTCGAGGCGCGTGCCCATGCCAGACGTGGCCCGCGTGCAACAATGAAGGCTGCTCAGGTCGATGGGAGGTTTACCGCAAAGCGTATTGGGGACGAGGTATTTTTTTTTGCTTAGTTCGCATTCAGGTTCTTGTATTGATGCAGACACAGCTTTTGGACCTTTTTGAGCGCACAGGAATTCGTGGGTTCGCGTTCTTCGCGCATGGGCATGCCGACAACCTTCGCATTCGCACTGCGTCGACTTGGATGACGCCCTTGATTTCTTCACACAGGGGTTGGACATGACGGCTCCGCACTTCATGAGGAAGTTTGAGCAGTGGTCATGCAACCTCGATGAAGGTAGGCTTGCGTTACTCAAAGGTTTGCACACAGCTGATTTTTTTTCCCAGGCATGCGTCTTAAGAACGGCTCCACCGCAGTGCGCAAGGACGTCTCGCGCATGATGACTGAACACCTCCATAAGGGCCTTCAATTTCGCTATTGCTCGGCTGAATCTAATTATTATTTAGGGTCAGCCACCAAGAATCCTAAAGCCAAAATGGACTATGTCAATTACGACAAGCTCCGCGGTAAATACGCCGTCGAATTGACGGGGAATGTTCCTAGGTTGCGCCCGGCCACTTGGAACATCGACACCCTGCGACTGGTACGTGACGGGCTGATGGACGGCACTATCGACTTCGTGCCGATGACCCCAGCCCAGGTGAAGGAGCTGGCTGCCGAGCAGAAGGCGCGGGTTGCCGCCGGCAGGACATTGTGGGGCCCATTGTGGGGCCGAGCTGAGCGCTCCGACAAACACAAGAGGCGGGGCCCACGCAAGGGGAAGGCCACGGCAAAGTCGACCGGTGCAGGTGGGAAGAAGTCGAGGGTGGTGGGGAGCGAGGAGGACAGCAGCAGCGAAGAGGAGGACGACAACGACGATAGCTGCAACGAGGAGCCGGCCGTGCGGCCCACACCCCATAGCGGACATATGCGCACCGTGATGGCAGCAGGCGCAGGCAGTCCGTTGCCACCGACACCTGTGTCAGTGGGATTGCATGCCGCCCCCCGCTCCAACAGCATGCCCCCCTCCCCTGGGCCCGTGCTTCTGGGGCGTGAGCTCATGGAAGACCCAGGCCGTCCAACCCCGCTACCTGCTTCACTGCCACACAAATTGACAACACGGTGTTGGCGGCCATCCCCGATGCACCTGTGCCTGCCTCCACTGCTGCGCTCGTGTCTGTCTCCACTGCCAATCCAGTGTCTGCCTCCTCCACCGCGCTCGCGCCCATCTCCAGTGCCACACCCGTGCCTGCCCCCACCACTGCGCCTGCGGCGGTCTCCAACACCGTGCCCGCGTCCATCTCCACCGCCACTCCCACGCCGGATCCTCCACCTGTCTTCCGCTCCGTGTACGCCTTCGTCGACGACTACGGCGCCTTGCAGAGGAACGTGGCGGATGAGCCATTCCAGCCTGAGGACGAAACCCACATGCCGCCGCTGCCAACAACGTTCAGCAGGTACAGCGGCATGAACGACTACATCGGATGGGATATGGGGATGCCGATGGGAATGGGAATGGGGCCGTACGGCAGCGGGATGGATGAGGGGATGAGGAGCGGTGCGTACGCCCCGTCGCCGATGTGGCCTGTGCTCAACATGCCCCCTCTGAGTCCTTCCGCTGCAGAGAAGCGGGGACGCAACGAAGGTGGGGATGGTGAACACACTGAGCCTGCAAAGAAGAGGGTCAGAAAAGAGAATGCAGTTGCGCCGAGGGGGCAGGGCGGGACACGTGCGCGTGCAATGCGCGGCGGCAGAGGACGGGGTGCGAGGGGTGCTCACGGCGGCCCCGCCCCTTGACCTTATGTTGTTGGCTGAAGGTAATATTTATTGAAACGTCTTTACAAAATGTCTTTGGCATTGAATTATTATCTACTTTCTCCTCTATCTCTACTGTTCCATGCCATGAGAGGCTGCCTGATTTTTTTCATGAATTTCCGTGCATTTCTGACAGAGTTGTGCGCACAGGCAGTGGCGCTGTCAAGCCTATTGATGGCAGCTGATGGCGCGGGACCTGACACTTGATGGCGCACCGCCAGTTGATGGCAACGTTGGCCATGATGGTAGATAAAAGATTTATTCTTCAGTAGGCGTACTGATAACAGGTAGATTGTGGAGGGAATTATCTGTAATTAAGCCGTGCGCGGAAACTCACCGAAAAGTGCGCATCCTAGCGTGCACTTGATGCAAATGATGCACGTCAGTTTGCATCATTTCTAGGGTGTTACAGGTGCTTTTGGACTGATTAGCCCGGATATCCACCAATTCCCTACATATTCTCTCCAAACCTGGTAATATCATATATTTCACCTTAAAGATGATATTGGCTGACTCAGATTTACAGCTAATGTCAGAACCGAAGGTGCGAACAAAAAAATTCCATTTTGGGAACTTTTTCATTGTGCCGACCAATTCCTTCATAACTCTCTGAGTTTTGGTCTGATTACCTCGAAACCTATATCGATATTCCAGATAATTTGTCTGCAATTAGTGATAGAGCCAGATTTGTCAAATAATAATTTCTTTCTCCCACCTGACATGGGGTCCCAATTTAGGTTCAACATGTTCTAGCGTGGTGAGTTCATGTCCAATATGGCTCAATTTCTGGAAGGGAGGACTGCCATACATCTTGAAGGGGGGTGATAGAGCCAGAATTTTGAATTTTATGCTCAGAAACTTGCTATGACATTGGGAGTGATCTGCTGGTCAACATTGTTCAACTCAGTATATCTCGGTCAGTTATGAACCAAATGAATGGCTGGGATCATTCATAGTTATGTTGTAGACCTAATACAAGTATATCAACTGAAGACACATACTAGAAACATCCTAATTAGAGTGCATCGCGTCTGCATCTGCACACATCATAGCTGTCAATTTGGTCACATCACTTGTGTCCACAGTCACTTAGCCTGTGCTGTCTTAGTCTTACACCACCACCACTGTGCTACTCGTAGAAGACCTCTCTAGGCTTTACAAATGGCACACAAACTCAGTACAGAAGAACTCAATGTCAATCCCTTACTCTGCACATCCTTCCTCAGATGACTCATTCATCCATCCAGAAAACGGTTATGCATGTGGCTGCATCTTTGCCTCAAGGCTTTCACCTGGAATATATGCACAAGGCTCTCTTGACCTCTCATGGGCTCAATATGTCCTTCCCTGGAATTATGGCTGCCATGGGTGAACCTGTACAATTCATGTACCAGTCACATTGAACATGTACTAACCTGATAAACAGCTTCCCTTGCTTGGAGCTCCGAGCTCAGCCAGACAGGACACAGCTGGAGGTTGACTGTGTTCCTGCTGTGTTTGTAAGGGGTTTGCAGTATGTGATTCTTTGTTTCTAAATACTCATACTGGGCACTGCTTGTGCCACAGTATAGGTGTCCAGCTTGGACTAAAATATGGATTTGGTTTCCGAAAAAGAGACCTTGGTTTTGAACCATGATCATTGTGGTCACTGTCCAAAGTGAGAAGTCTGTGGAAATACTTTCCAAATCCAAAAACTATCAAGCCAAAGTCAGATCCACTGCACCCAAAACAGTCATAAAAATGAAAACAAAGATGTGAAATCAAAAATGAGATCTCCTTTTTTGCAGTCTCCTTTTTGCACAGTCCGATCTTGATTTCGATTTTGTGATCTCAATTTGGCTCAAGTGATGTCGTTCTTGATCCAGCAGAACTTCATTCCATTGTGGGCAATTTCATCTGACTTAGTCTATATTTGACCTTCAGCAAATGTGATACAGTCTGGCCAATGATCATGCAAACCTTGGGCAACTCAACAAACACCTGAGGTCACCGGTTCCTGAGCGAAAACTCTGTGTTCATCCTGGGCTGACAATGAACCCATCCTCATACCACTCCAGCTGGAGACCATTTGTATTACATTTGTACAGGCTGGAGACCGTTGTCAAAGCAGCCCTTCACATAAAAATAGGAGATAGGCTCCAGCTGCAGGAACAGAACAGTGGTGTATTCCGGATGTTGCAGGCAATCCAGGACCATGAGGTATGCCTTCTATTATCGTTGAGTTTCTTGCGATGAAATTCTTCAAGCATGCCAATGTCATTCCAGCAGACGAGAAAAATTTCAGGTCATGGAGGACAGCATCGATCCAATAATCCATGGACTTGCCACTGCTACTGTTCATTTGGATGATCCACATTCAAAAACAAGCTATAGTTGTTGCTCACCGGGAGACATGGCAGGCCCCACATTGAGATTGAGTATGACTTTCTGTCCTTGAGTCTTCAGCTTCATGCACCATGATCATTGCACTGAGCTGGCAGGTACAAAAATGAAATGACTGGCAACCAGAATTTGCGACCCAAAGAAAATGACAACTGGTAAAACCAAGTGCGAGACAATTGAGATTATGATCCAGAAAACCAGAACTATTTGAACAAAGCAAAAACGAAACCTCTAAAAATGAAAATGTAAAGCTTGAGCGAAATCGAAGTCAGCAGGCTCGAGATTTGGGTTTGATCTTTGAAATTTTATTTTCAACGCCAAGTGAGATCTCATTTTGATGGGCTGGAAACTTGTTCTCACCACTTTTGATTCTGTTTCCACTTCAAGATATCTGGATACAGAATGAGGAGGAAAGACAATGTTCACCTGCTGAATTCCGTCGGTGATCACAATGATTCACTGTGATCACAAGCCAAATTGAGATGGATGACGGCTTCAATTGAAAAAATTGACCACCTAAATCCATTTTATTTTGTCCAAAGAGGACATCTTTAGTGGCCTACAAGTCTACAAATATCAAAATATTGCCTATTTAGTATTCTGCATCAGCAAAAGGTTTGGTGTCTATGTCTGTGGGTGGCTGTGCCCCAGTTCTCACGCATCGGTCCCACGACTTTCCATAATATGAGTGAGCCTGATTTCAAAAGCCTACACAACTCTGAGTGTTCACTAGAAGTCATTAGGACATAAATCAACCAGCTATTTTAACTGAATGAGCATCTACACCAAAATATTACATACTGATGAGCGAAACAAACTTGATACTGCCCCTGGTTCCCCATACAAAAAAATTGCCACTAATAGTACCACCATACAATTTCTGCCATGACAATTTCTGCAAGATTTCAAGCACCAGCTCAAGATTTGCGGGCTGGACCAGTTCAGAAGATCCCCAAACACAAATGAACTGGTTTTCATCCTAGACAATCAGAGTGGTAGTGCCAGAGCTTAAACAGAAGAAAACACAGTGGAAAGATGGAAGCCAGGAACAAGTGCCAGGTGTCTAACCGCTGATCAGAAGGTACCAGTATTATTAGGAGCTGCAGCCAAACAACACAGCCTCTCCACTACTGGCGTCATCTTGCCTTCATCTTGCCACTATCACCACATTCCATTGACTTTTGTCTCAGGCTACAATACAACTCTGTCTCAATGGGTTATCCTTGTGGACCTCTACTAGTGACAACTTGACACCACCAGGCTGGTTGGACACCTCTGAACCAATGAGATTAGGATGTATTGTGGGTTTGAGGGAAGTCATATGTTTATTTTGAGCGATGATATCCCAAAGAAAAATGTGGTCAGAGCGTCCAATATAAATTGGAAGGGCCATGCTTGATGCCTTGGGTTGGCGACATGGATGGTGTGGTGGGTCTTGGGGGGCTGTGCGTCTTTTGTTTATCTTTCCTACTCACTTCATTCATTTTCCATCATCCTTCTCTTCCTCAATTTCTTCTTTCATTGCTTCGCTTCTCAATCGGTGGAGGATGGGCACTGACATGTGCACCAGGACAAGTTGTTACTGGTGTGGAGGTAGCCAGGGCAGGGACAATTGCATAGCTGATAAGGTGCGTACTTGTCATGAATCGTCTGGGTTGCTCTTTTTCATGCAACATGTCTGTATGGATACAGACACATCTAGGATCATGGGACTCACATGATGCCGCCACGTAACCTTCTCATGGTTGAAACCTGATTGAGGGTTCCAGGACTATTCCAAACTGATCGAGGTTTCAACCACTGGATACAGGAAGACGTTAAGGGCTAGGGAACCCATACAGATGGGCCCCTAACCCTCCGACACTATGGTAACCAACACAGAGGAGTCCAGGAGTATCAGCATTGACACTCCTGAATGCTGCGGTACAGGAACTGATCGCGACTGACCGCGATTGTATTTAATTTGTTCATAGTGTATATAAACTCAGTAGAATCTCCCTGTACAGTCGATTCTACCTCATCTAATCTCACCATTGTTGGTTGCTCTTGGCCTGATTGTACCACAAAAAAAAAAAAAACTGCTTTGGCTTGATATAGGCATTGTCTCCACCCCACCCGCTTCCTATCCACCTTATTGCAGGTTACATCCACACCCCAGGCTCTATACCTGAGTGGATATCACACCCTCTTCGACTCATTCCAGGTTCCACCTTGCATCCAGGCCTACAATATACGGTCTCCTAGGGAGGACACTATTTGGTTGATCTTGCTGCTCCAGGAATACACAAGCTATTAATGTCTGCTGGGTTTCTCCTGGTTGGGGTTCTCACCAGGTTACTTGCTGTTTAGATGACCCAGAGGCTGTTGCTGACAGTACTGACCCATTGTTTCACATGCCCCTCAAGCTCACCTCATGTAGACAAATTAAAACTGTATTTCCTGACCACAAAATAACATTGTATTCATCTATATCTAGAAATACCTCACCTCTAGTTGAACAAGGCTATACCTGCTCACACAATCTTCGCCATCTACTAAACTCTGGTGCTGGTAATAATATTGTGTTTCATGAGGCCATTGCACTCAGTCCCTTTCGTTCAATTCTTAACAATCCAATTGTCGGGTAGCCGATGTTTTCCCAGTTCATTCGTCTAATTTGCATCTCATTATGGTAGATAGTGCACTAGGGTGTGGCCATGTAATCTAATGAAATCAACTAGAGAGTGAAGTGAACTAGTCACTAATCACAATCCAACCAAAATCAAAACAAAACATTAATCCAATCCTAATACTTGTGTGTGTGTGTGTGTTCAGGGAGGTGGGGTACGTATCCAGAGGATGTGCAAAGGTTGAATAAGGCTTTATTCTGTGGTACAAAGCAGTGCTGCAACACAGTAAAGGCCAGCATGGATGTAAGTAGATTATGGTTCACAGCCCCGAAGGTTACAAGTCAGAGGCTTGATCGTGCATATTTGCGGAGACTGAAAATTATTTAGTGAGAGGTGGATCCCGTCAAAAGTACAGAGCAAATAGATGGGATGACAGCGAGTCTCTGAGACAATAAAACATGGATAGTAAAACATCGCAGCTTAGCATCCAAAACACAAAAAAAAACACTGGATTATCTAAGGGTTGAAGAATTCATATCCAAATCCCAGTGTGATGAGTTGAGAGAAAGAGAAACACGAACAATAGGAAATGGCTCATGATGGTGTGCTTCATCATGCCTTGACTTATTGAATTGAAACCCGCCTGATTAAATCAGAGAACAATTATGTGTGCTTGGGGCATGAGAATTCCCAAGCAGGCTCTCAAAAGCTGAGAAGTACAGGTCTCAACAGGTCTCAACAGGGTCATCTCAGAAGTCGAATATACTCATCAGATGAGAGAGTACTATAAACTTCACCTAGATCAAGTTATTCATGACTAGAGACAATTCCGAGCGATAAAGGGTGCACTGGATGGTCCAAGTTGTGTGTACCCCAACTTCCGAGACAGAATGTAAATGAAGTTTACAACTGAGGAGATGGGCCATGGAACTGGACTCGGGGACCAAGAAGAACATGAAGATGTGGAATGTGTTTTATATGTGCTGTGTACCCAAAGAACAGGCACTAAGGTGAAAAAATGTTGAGGATGTAGAACCACATGGGCTGTTGATTGAAATTTCAATAAAAGGTGTGCATGCCCGGATAAATAGGGCATGTGAAGGAGAAAAGCACAAAGATAAACAACAGTCTGATTTGAGCAATTTCTTGGCCACTTCTCCGGGGAGTAGAGCAACAATGAAGAAGACCTTGAAAAAAGGCGAAGACTTCAGCCTACACCGCAGATATAGAATTAATGTTGCCCTATTTTGACCCAAACAGACGAATTGTGTAGAAGGGACAGCAAGTGAGGTATGACTGTAAATGAGAAACTAGGCCAGATAAAGAGACTGGATCTTCTATATGTGAGGGGAAGCCCAAGTTCTAGCCTTGAGACTGTTCTCACTCTGATACTGTACTTTTTCCTTCAAATTGGTAGTCACGCATCACCTACCCCCCTGTCGATCACGAACTTTGGTCAAGGTCACACATCACTCAGACCTCTGCCGAACCTTCAAGTGGTCATGGAGGTCCCCAAACTGCCCAAAAAGTGCAAAAAAGACGAAATTTTCGGTTTGAGTGTCAAAATTTTCGGAGGTGTCAAGCAAAAATTCAGTGGCTGCCGAAATGTCGAATAGGTAAAATGGGTCATGCATCACACCCCATTGATTTGAACAAAAAAGTACAGTAGTCTTGACTTGACCTATCTGCACTAGTGTATATCACATGCAAGGGAAATTGAGTGGTAGGCAAGGTCAAACAGGTGAAGAAAGACATCGCTGTGATTCAAACTTGCAAGAGTTAAGTGGATACCATTAATTTTGAAATGCAATAAACATCAGGCGAAGTAAGCTGCTGGCAGAATCTGATGTAGAGTTATTGGAGGACCACCTGCACTGCCTTACACGGTGTCTGTGCACGCTCCAGCTCACCGCTGCCCGTTCCCTGCATGGCACTGATGGGCCTCTCCTGCAAGAATCAGTGACTCAGCATCACTGGCATTCCCTTTGCTGCATAGTGATGCCATCAAAGACGAACCCGTCCCTCCACCCATGGGTTCAGCCCTGCAGCCTGCAGTATGTCCTTCTTCCCTTCCTTCCTTTCTGATCTTACACTATGATCTTGTTTCATAGTCATACAACCATGCTCAGGTGATCAAGCGACTGAAAATTGCGAGTATCTGCAGCGTATATTACTCAAACACCATGTACGTAGTTCTGTACCAGCCCTGGCCATTTCTTAATATGACTGTGCCGCTACCTACCCATCTTAAATAGTGCTGAAAGTTGTAGCTAATTAACAAAACTCCGTTGCTTGTGAAGTTGGCTTCCAGAATGTGTATCAATTTACAGAAAAAATTAAGAAAAGAAGTTGGATGAAGACGTAACAGAGATCAGCGGAGCCGGAATCGTACTTGCCATGTGGAGCAGTAGCCTCAAGCACAAGTATCAGACAAGCGAATGTTCAAATAAAACCAAATCAAGATCTCTCAAGATCTCAACAGATCTAATTCGTGGGTCTTTGCAGACTCAAATTAAGTTTTAGAAGTGTACATGTGAGAACACTAGAAATCTCTCGAGACCTCAAGAAGCAAAATTTATTCGCATCTCGCAAAAACTCTTAGTGTCTTATCGCAATCTCTAGAATTTCCTTGAGAACAATCAAGAATCCTCGAGATTTTGACAAATTTTGACTGTTCCCTGGAGATCTTCAGAGATCTCGACAAATTCCACTCGCTTAGCCCTGAAAGCCCACCTTTTGTCCAATAAGGGCCCTCAACATTTCCGTTCAAGTTCCCTCTCCTTTCCCATCTGTTCTCCCACAAACCAACTCACACACAACAATTCCCATTACAAGAACACCTGATGCCGTGTTCCCACCAAAGCTGCCATCTCTCCCGCTCTCATCTCTCTTCAAACGAACCATCCCATGTTCCCTCCTTCCTAATCCGGCGACTGGTGTTGAGTGGGTTTTTGTGATCCGAATGCGGAACGGCGGCCACATAGCACCAATCTCTTAACCCTAACTCTTATCTCTGCCTTCCATACCGCTTCATCAGTGCTTCAATGTCGGCAGCGTGATCGTCATGGCCATGCATCACCGCCTTTCTCATCCCACTGGCACTGTCTCTAACTAGTCTTGTGTTTACCGCGGGGGGTCTTATGTCAGCTTTGTCCGATTCTCTTCCCTCAACACTCCAGAAAATGTGATGTCTTGGCACTCCTGAAGATGCTCCTGATACCATTAGTATATGAACAAAAATAAGATTGCTTGAAATTGTACCTGATATCCAACAAATATGTAGCACTGGAACTGCAGCCTGTATGGGAAGTACAAGAAACAATTCCAGGCCATCTGATATTCCCCATTTCAGCCACAATTTAGGAGTGACTAATATTGTGACTGATACTCAATGTATCAGTGTTGATTTACGTGTATCCGAAGATGCCGTAAAGCCCGTATCAGCGGCAGTATCAGCCGCGGACCTGATACGGGAGGAATCAGGTGATAGTATCAGTCGCGCTGATTCGGCTTTACGGCATCTCCGGATGCACGTAAATCAACACTGATACATTGAGTATCAGTTGCAATATTAGTCACTCTTAAATTGCAGCTGAAATGGGGAATATCAGATGGCCTGGAATTGTTTCTTGTACTTCCCATACAGGCTGCAGTTCCAGTGCTACATATTTGTTGGATATCAGGTACAATTTCAAGCAATCTTATTTTTGTTCATATACTAATGGTATCAGGAGCATCTTCAGGAGCACCAAGACATCACATTTTCCAGAGTGCAAGACCAAGGCATTCAAATCCGATGAATTTTTGCTGCAGATGGCATTTGTCACTACCTGTCTAACCTTCTGTCTCCTCAGAAAATCTACAAAGTGTGTAGAACCTGTTCTGTTGAACATCGGCCGTTGCCCAGGTCAATTATGTGACTGCAAAACCAAAATCTCGGTTGAAGCACGAACCAATGAAATCTTGAAGGATTATTGCAAAATAATTTCAAGCGAGCTAGTAGTAATAGCGCACACGGGTTTTCTGCAGTTCCTGCTGCAAAAACACGTTATTGACTGGAAATCAAAAGCATGGAGCAGGAATCGAACCCGCGCGCGCAGCAAATTCACCCTCTTTATAAAATTATCCATTCTGTCCGTCTGAAGCCTTTTTAAATTCCGCTTTTAATCTATCATTCCGGCATCTCGGATCAATGTTCTTACTTTAGTTACATCCAGCAAGTGGGAGCCGGCGCTCCGCGCCGGCGAGCGCTTGTACATAATAAGGCAGCACTACGGTTAGAACCCCGCGGTAAGCAACAGACTCAATACAGTGAGGTACGAGCTTGGTATGTATAGAGTGTCTGTCTACGAGAGACTAGTCTCTAACCCTGTTTCCGCTTTTTGCACCCCGCACCCCAATTGCGCGTACCTCAAACTTTGCGCACATTCGCGTTCTCCGGCTCCTGCGGCTCAAACCTGCTTCGCCGTCGCGCCGTTCTTCTGACCAACTCTGTGCCGCCTTGTTAACCCCCACCGTGAGTACCTCCTCTCGCAGCTTCTCCCTCCTCCCACTTCACCACCTCTTATTTCCTATACGCCCCCTTCTTCCCTTTGGTCTCTTGTACCTCCTTCTCTCCCCTCCTCCCACTCCTGATCATTTTAGCACCGTACTGTTACTAACAAACGAGGCAGGTCTCTTTCATCCATTCTCAAGATTGATGCATTATTCCGCACATCCGCGTGCAAGAACGACTTTGGAAGAGCCAGCTCCTGGTGCCGCACGTGCACGAGTGGAAACGGGTTCAAATGCGGACGGGATTATGAATAATTCCACATCAGGGTGCGTGGACACATCCGGGGCTAAAATAGTAAATGGTGCCGTTCACGTAAAGTTTCGGCGATTAGGACCATTCAGTTTGAAACGCACCCTGCATCACTTTGTTGTGCTGTCGCGGGAAACCCTGCGTGGAGTGCCATGCCACATGCCGTGAGCCTTCTGTCAACCAGCGATCGGTGGCGGCTTCGGTTTTTTTCATCATCCTCATGATGCGGCTTTTCATCTTTTGCGAATAATGTAACGCACCACTTTGATATCGACCACTTCCACTCTACTCCGAAAAACTGTCGGAATTCGGCGTACAATTTAAAAGACCCTGCATAAATGAAATTCGGTTCGTTCCTTAGGAACGACGCATAGCGTAACGCTATGCATTTGACTATGCACGGTGGCAAGCACCTGTCAACATCTGGGGTACCAGGGATTTACACGGCTATCCCGGGATCCCTTGGAATTTGCTGGGCCGCCGATTCAAAGGATTCCGATGGTTTCAGATGGCATCAGTTGATACGGCCGGATTGATGCATCAATTCGAGCTATTTCCTACAAGACTCTCCATCGCTTTTTCAAAGGAATTGATGGGAACGATGGGTTCCGGTGGTTTTCCCTTGGGATTCCCTTGGATAGGCGAATCATCGAAATTCTTTGGAAGTCTCTTGAATTCCAGAGATTCCCGGGATAGCCGTGTATGTGCAAACTTCAAGCTTTGCCGAGTTTCGAATACTGTAGCATTTCATTCAATTCGCGTGTCACGCGTCACAAGCCCCCAGATTCGCGAAAAAAATCGCGAATGTCACGGGTCACCGAGGCCAGTCGCGAACTTGCGAAAGAAGTCACAGAATCGCCAAAAAAAAAAACTGCGAAAAATGCGATTTTTTCCTCCAAGTATCTCGATGTTTGATTTGCCGCGGTGCTCACACAACTGATTTGATCGGGAAACAGGACTTCTTCCCACACAACTGCCACATTTGTCACGGTGCTGCGGTGAGTGCACAAGCACAATGGATTTTATTTCCTTGTCGGTGAGTATGGCATGACTTGCGGCTTTCTTGTTGGTGCCATAAACACATGCTGGTGCGTGAATGTGCTCATTTGAGTGAGAAATGAGCTCTGCCTAGGTCTTGGGAGGTCTCAGTGCTCCAGGCGAAAACGCGAATTTTTTTCTGTGTCACAGTACCCCGAGCCAATTCGCGAAAACCAAAGTTCGCGAATGGGTGTCACGCGTCACAGGCCCCGCGAATTGAACGAAATGCTACAGTAGTGTCGTTTTCCAGGAGTTTGAACCCGCTGGGGGAGACGTCTCTGGAGACGTATCTGAAGAAGAATGATGAGACATACATTGATCAAATGAGTCTCTGGAGACAAACTCTGCCGAAAGACAAATAACTATAGGCAAGCCTCTTCCTCAGGCTGTCGTAAGTCAAGTGTAGATCGTTGAAGCATCAGCTATCACGCCATCTTTGATCCGACGGAGTTTAGGGCTGGGCTGGGCAGACCAACCGCAGACACAACTTTTGGATGGTAAACATTCATTCTTCACTTTGCGAACACGTTGCCTACTATCTTGTGACCCAAAGCAACCATCCCATGTCTTTTCCAGCGTATATTCCAATATACTATCGGGAAATGACGGCAATACCGGTAATTTGGCCAGATTGCCCTGCATTGGCCCGAATTGCGGTAATTTAGTAAAGGGCTTCCAGATTGGGGGTAAATTTCCGAAGTAGGTTTTTCCTGATAGGCTAGCTGCCCATCACTTTTTCTCAGGAGAATTTGCGGCCATCATTTTTGTCTCTGGATATGTCTCTGGAGATTTGATCCCAACGGGCTCAAAGCTCTTTCGTTTCACGTTCTCCGTCCGGCCCGTCATCGTAGAGGTCTTTTCGGTAAAGGTGAAATGAATAGACGAAAATTGAACACAATCATTCTGCGTGCTTTCCATATTCGTCGGCAGGGTCATATTCGGGTGGCTATCGCGCTGTCATTTTGAGACGGAAAAACCCACCGGTGCCAATTCGGACGATCCCGCAACCAGCCTCTTACCTCCCGCAAGATCCCTTCTTCCCGCGAAAAATGTCGCAGTACGTTCTATTGTACGTTCCGTCGCGGCGCATTTGCGGAAACATTCTTATAATAAAACCTGACTGATAGCACGGCGCCTGTGGTTAGTAAAACGATTCATCCCATAGGCAGTGTTCAATTTAGTCCGTCACAGCTGGCTGGTACACAGGCCAATTGGGCTTTGATGGCAATACTGACGGTACAGGTTTGTGAGTAATAGTAGCTTTTCACGCTCTCCGATGCCTGAAATCATTCGTCCAGACAAACATCAGACCCAGTATCCAAATGAGCCTAGTTGGATCAAGGCGCTTGGTGAGTCAAGATCTACTTGTTCCTTCCATTTCTAATTACTGCAACGTCACTTTTGACAGTGTACTTGATTTTCCTCTTGGAGGTCGCCCAGACAGCGGTGTCGAGCCATTATGCATACTCTGTCCTCAGTGTCTCCTGGGGAGACCCAACGATCTTCGTAAGATTCCTGTGGTCGACTCTCGCAACGCCCATATTCTCCGGTCTTAGTGAGCTCGCCTTCTAGTCGCCTGCCCTGGGGATGGATGATGTGCAGATACTAACTTGCCATCTCTGCAGCCGCCCTCTTAGTGCAGTTATTCTTCGTCTGGTAACTCCCTCTGTGTTGGGAGAAATTCGGCATCCAACTAAACACTGACGCAGGCGGATATATCGGCTCAAGGGGCAGAATCTGTGGGCACGCATCGTATCCGGTTTCATCGCCATTGTACGCCTTCCATCTTGATTGCCTTCCCATTCCCACTAACTGGTGACAAATTGAAGCTCGCAATCGTACAAGCTCTGACGATATGGATTACCGACGCAAAATTCTCTGGTACGAGGGCGGTGGCAGACCTACATAAATTTAGGGCTATAGTTACTGTGAGTCATTCCTCCTTATCTCCTTCTGCTACATAAGGGTTGATTATTTTTTTCGGGATAGTTCTGGCTTATCGATACTGTGGTTTGTGACGCCTTGATAACTATCAGCATGATTTTTATCGTGCGTTGGCGGTTTTTGGCCCTCCATTCCCACTTCCTTAGCACCTTTGTTGATTTATTTTCTTTGCAGCTGTATCAATATCGCCAACAAACGCCCTGGAAGCACACTGACACCATTATCGTCAGGTTGATGGCCAACACCCTCGAGAACGGAGCGATAACCAGCACCGGGGCGTTACTCAATCTCATTTTGTTCCTTGCGTATCCAGAAAATAACCTCAACGAGATACCGTGAGCGCTTCTCGTATGTACGTAAGTTCGCGACGCTTAACAATATTTGGGGATGTAGAACGCTCATTCTCGGCAAACTGAATGTTTCTTTTCTTGCGAGCCATGTTCTTCACTAACTTTGTGCTCTTTGCAGATATGCCAATGTCCTCCTCTTCACACTGAGCGTGCAACGCAGTCAAGAGTCCCGACGATCGACAATACCAAGCGGGGAGAACCTCAGCCACAGCCACGAGCTGCAACTGAGGAGCCACTTGCAGAGTCCTGACGAGCGCAGACCGCAAAAGGTGCACATCACGACCGATGTGACCAGTGACGCTCGTTCGGATCGGGACAGTGACAGTAAGATGGGCGGTGTCTAGGAGCTTTGTTTCTGCGCCCGTCCCCCGAGCCCTTCGGCCTGGTTCAATTATTTTGGGCCCATTTCATCGCCCCTTTAGTGTACCGTCCTCGTTCCCAACTCGTGTTGGAAATGGGATCGTCGCGCGCCGCGTCGCCCGGTTACCTTACCTACCCCCCCTATCCGTCGCACAGCTTCGTATATATATTCGGCCTGTACCCCCGTATTCCTGTAGCCCTTTGTATCCCCCGCGCTTGTGTTCCCGCGCTCCGAATATGTTTCCCTGCGGCTCACCTTTGTGTGCGACTTCGACTTTCACAGGTTATGGGCCCCGGCCCTGGCCTCTGCCTGCTGCTGCTTCGAACTTCCCCCCCTCGCGCTACCCCTGTACCCCGAAGTCCTCGTTGTGAGGCATCCCAGCGCTCGACTGGACCGACGAATTCCCGTACCGCACATACTCGTCATCTCGAACCGATACCCGTGTCGCAAACGACTGAACTGCGAGTGCCGAATGCTAGCTCCAGGATGGGGCTAGTATTGTCCGACTCGACCCGAACTGCGGGTGCCGAATGCTAGCTCCAGGATGGGGTTAGTGTTGTCCGACTCGACCTGAACTGCGATGAGTGCCGAATGCAGCCGCGGTGGCTGTATTGTCCGACTCGAGCCCGAACCGAAACCGACCGCACTTACTCCGGAATGAGGGCTGTCACGCCAGCTGGAGGTGAATGATGGAGATGGATGGATGGAATGGAGGTGGTTGTGGTGTGTTGTTTCTTTGGCTGCGGATTGACGATGAAAGATGAATGGCGTGTCGCGCCAGTGGGAGTTTGTGGGCTTGCGTCGCACAACGCTCAGTGGGAGTGTTGGAAATGGGATCGTCGCGCGCTGCGTCGCCCGGTTACCTTACCTACCCCCCCTATCCGTCGCACAGCTTCGTATATATATTCGGCCTGTACCCCCGTATTCCTGTAGCCCTTTGTATCCCCCGCGCTTGTGTTCCCGCGCTCCGAATATGTTTCCCTGCAGCTCACCTTTGCGTGCGACTTCGACTTTCACAACTCGTACATATCTAATTGATATCTAATCCAATCCGGGAGGATGGTTGCCCAAAACAATGTTGGACAAGCATGTCCTAATGCTGAAACTTTCGGTCCCTATGGGCTCGGTGGTATAGTGGCTGTAGCACTGGTCGAGTCTGGGTGTGATCACTGTGATGTATCGGATAGGATAAGACTAGGTTCGATTCCTGGTGATGTGCCTGTTTACATTCATTTTTCTGATGCAATGCAACGCATCCCTCCCGCTTTCGAGGGGTTAGGCGCGCCCAAACTCTGGGTACTGGTGTATTTCATTCAAATCAACAGGGGGTGACACGTGACATGTTTTCAAGTTCGACTTTTCGACACCGGCCAAAATTTGGCGTGACACCCTAGAAATTTCGACATTCCCCACGGAAATTCTGGACACATCGTGACCAGCGGTAGGTTTGACAAGGGCCGCCGTGACCTGTGAGCGCGACTAAAATTCGTGATCGACAGGGGGGTGCGTGATCCGTGACTGTCGATTTGAACGAAAAACCCCAGTATTATCTTTGTCATCCCGCCTCGGCTGGTTAGGGTTTGGGTTAGGAGGTTAGGTTTGGGTAAGGTATCTATTGGTGTGCAAGGGAGTTGTCATTCCTTCCTTGAAATGCCGAACTTTCAACTGACAAAAAAAAGGCGGCACTATATTGCTAATATGATTATGTCGGACTCAGGAGTCTCGCCGGAAATGGCTAAACCAGCGAGAGCGCTCAGGATTAAATGAATCTGGATCGGGGAATGCAGCCTATGTCCAATTAGGGTGAAGTGAGAAGCTGGGGACACGAACTATACGTTCCCAGTGATGATCCAGTCCACCGGGATTCGGTACCGTTGATATTCATCTTAGACGGCGATATAGTCCTACGCGGACTTGTAGAAGAGAGTGGGGGGCGAGGAGCCTGCTGAGGAGACTCTAGGTCCCATTCTCCATGGAGAACTTATCGATTTCAGTGAGCTTGACCTCATTGAGCGTGGAGAAACCTACTGTTCGCCCTCAGCCATTCAGCAATGTCGGAGTGCTGCTTTGTGCCCGACTAATCTTCTGTTGCTGGCCTGTCGCCTTGCTTTCTGAACCCTGGTTGAGCTTATGGTGGGAGACAGTTTCAAATATATTTTTCAGCCTGACGCATGAACCCAATTGGAATTGCCGCATATAGTGACACAACAACACATGCGAAGTCTACTGCCTTACAGTGGCTTGAATAGCTTCGACCGTCTGCGGCGATCGCGGCGTAATTGAACACTTGAAGGGAAGTGGTGCTCTATCACTTGGGTGAGCACAGTTATTTATATCGATGAACGGATCTAGACTCACGAAACCAGGCCCTCAAAATATTCGTACGTTGGCTCTATTACGTTGCCCTGCTCGTCTATGGCTTTGCTGATGTCCAAAGTGGCAAGCATGGATGCGATGGTTAGCCAGAGGGAGGCTGAGGCCATGTGTCGTCCGGGACAGATTCTGCGGGGGGATTTGAGCATGTAATATTACTGACTGCCACGAACGACTTGCAAAACAGGAAGACAGACCTTCTTCCGAAGCCGAAAGCAATCGCCTCGGGGTCTCTGATGGCCGGATTCAGCTTCCCATCCAAAAGGAAGCGCTCAGGATTAAACAAATCTGGATCGGGGAATGCAGTCTATCTCCAATTAGGGTGGGGTGAGAATCGAAGGCTGGGGACAACGAACTTTATCGTGGAGCATGGCCCTGGTAGGATGGTAAACGCCGAGCAAAAAAAAAATGGTGGCCAATTCACCACACGTTCGCAATGACGATCGAGTCGGCTGGGATTCGATACCCTTGATATTCATCTTCGACGGCGATATAGTGTGGGATCGCTGCCGGATATTCAGTAATTAAACCTTGCTCTGTATTAAAGTGAGTGCGAACCTATTGGTGTAACATTCTTCCATCGGAGTGTCTCCTTGACAATTGCAGAGACATACGGCAATGCCGGCTGGTCCACAAAATCTGGAAGATTACCGTGGCCGACAACAGAGTCAATCTCGGCCTGAGCTCTCTTTTGCGCCTCCGGATTTGCGAGCATACCAAGTACGAAAGTTTCTAAGACAGAAGCAGTCGTATCCGACCCTGCTGAATACACGTTTGCGGCGGTGGCTTTCACGACCTCTTCCAAAGTCGCCTTAACATTAACGTCTTTGTTGGATTCGTCCACGGTACGGAGGCTCCGTGAAGTGAATGAAGGTGTAGCGTCTCCCATACCCTAACACGGATGCAAGATAAATTAACGGAGGCAAAGGAGTTCGAATCAACCCATCCCACACCATGCGGCGCTTGGCTTCAGCGAATGGGGCCTCGTACATATCTCGTGTGATTTTCTTCCACGCCCTGGCCTTGCGCTGGAATCCTGCGCCTGGCACCCAGCTCGGCACGTATTTCAACACGGGAATGGTATCCTGAGGAACTTTAATCGTTGAAAATAGTCCCGGCACCAGGACTCACAACAAGGAAAGCCCCGGGAACGCCTGCTATAGATATCGCATGCATCGCGTCTTCCGCTAGTCTAATGTACGGGTCGTTGGATGGAAGCACATTGATGCCGTACGTGACATTCATGACCAAAGCAGCGGTCATGCTAGGTGAAAAAACGGAAGCGTCCTGTTAAGAGAGGAGTGCAGGGCTGTGTGGTGCTTACTGCCTGAAGTGCTCTTTCACATCACCAGAATCACGAAGAAGACCCCAAAGCAGCGCATGAATTGCAGCGCGTTCTTGAGGGTGATATTGCCTTTGTGCATCAATATTGAATTCTTCATGAAATAGCCTTCGATGTTGACGCCTAAAGCTCTTTAGAGACCTAGTTGTGCAAGAGGTTAAGTATGCTACCCACCATCGCTCGCCTACGTACGGAACACTGCAATAAGCCATTGAAATGATTCCTCAATATTGATGACCCATACCGTATTTCATGAGCCCTAGAGGAATGAGAACTTATGACTGGAATCGGGATTGACAAATGTACCTATAGCAAAATCCCATCCCATCAGCTCAACTACCATCGGGCATCGCACTCTGTAAAGATCATGGAGGGAAAGTTTGCAAGTAGAGGATCAGGAGTTATTACCTGTCGGAATATAATGAAGATCGTTTATCGAGGAGTTCCTTCGCCGCTTGAATCGAAGACAACACGACAATGGATGTTCCCAGAGCACTCAATTGGATAATGTCTGAATCTGCGGAAGAGGGAGGACGAGTTTCAACAATCGAAGGGGAAAAGAAGAAACCTACTGTATTCTCGGCTCCATGCCATGTAGGTCTCCCACTGTCGTTCCCGAGGAATATCGAATAAATTACCGACTATAGGCAGTTTCTTGGGGCCAGGAGGGAGAGGAAGTTTGGAACGGTTGCGCTTCAATGCAAAACCATAGAATAGCACGACAAAAGCGAGAATAAAGTACGCGAGAGAACTTCCAGCATCAAACAGTACCATGCTGGGCAGTGTAAATCGTCCATGATTCCAAGATCTTCCTTTATAGTGCTCGTAATGATAGCCCGATGCCGTTGTCGTACAGCAGCCGTGGCACCCTGTCTGTGGCGCTCATGACATCCGTTTCCATTCTGCGAAGCCTGTCGTGCTAACACTCATTGATCTGGCTAAAAGAACTAGGGGAACAGCCCTACATCGAGCAATGAAACAGCGGAAAACTCTGGAGATACACCCTCATACAGTGTTCCATGTTAAGGGGTTATTAACGGTCAAGATTTTTCTTAAGGCCTTAAGTCTTAATTAGGACGCTATTAAGACTGGCATATTAAGGCCTTAAAAACATTTTTTGCCGGTCCAGAAAAAGACGCGCTAGTTCCCATCGTAATCTTCTCCCAACCCCTCTAATTCGCCATTGTCAGGTTCTTCGTCCGAGTGCTCTTATGCCAACAACTCCGTCAAGAGAGTCTCGCGGGTAAATGCCTTGCGCGACGGGCGCTGCAGCGGCTGCAGAAGTTTTTGGCCAAAGAGCAGAGATAATTTGCAAGGAAGAAACTGAGGTTTGGACTACCTAGATTATATGGAGTTGCGGTCATAAATAAGGGATGTCTCCAGGGGAATATACATATACATGTGGAATGAAAGGAGGAAGGCTGGGTGGTGGCGTTCAGGCTTGGCGGCGAGGTTGAGTTCGCCGTTCAGATAGTTCCGGATGATCACTGATCACATCAGTACCCCTTAATTAACCCCTAACTTAACCGACCGGTGAAGCTAAGGCTTAATATTAAGCAGTAAATCCTTGAATCGAAAAGTGCACGGCGTGCCCTTGAACTTCACAAAACTGTGTGAACTCCATGAACTTCCTTATTTGGCGGGGTCTGGCTTCAAGCGCCCTCCTGACGTGTGCTACCCTCTAGCACGCCTTAGTGTGGGCAAAGAGACAATAGGGAGTTGTGCAAAAGCCGCATGGGCTGCATGCGGCTTTTGTGCATTGTGCAAAGCCGCACAATAAATCAAGGGTTTTATGAGTGTATCTATATCTATTTTGATGAAATACTACTGAATTAGGTGCTATACCGTATATTGAATCACTTACCAGCCATGATGTGCATCATTTTGACGTCATTACTTGGCTTCTCCACAGCCGCTGTGCGGCTATGGCCGTGATGCTGCCAAAAAACGGGCATTTTCCACACTTGCTCCACCTGCCTGATGCCGGATCAATAACCGACAGCACTCTACGGCATCTACGCAAGGATCAAATACATCATTGATAAGAAAACAAAAGCCGCATGGTGCCGCATGCGGCTTTGCACAATGCACAAAAGCCGCATGCAGCCCATGCGGCTTTTGCACAAACTCTCTAATAACTCCTGGTACCATGCAGTCTGGAGATATGGCGGCGGCGGCAGAGCATTAACACCATTTTATTAACTAATTCTACTGGGTACCCATACCATCGTCTGTGACGGCGAGCAGCCCACCCTCCTGCGACAACATGACATTGCTATATGGTAGGGGACAGAGAGCACACGGGAACTGCGAGATACAGCAGGCGGCGCTGGTGGCGCGCAAAGATCAAGGACCGTGGGTGCACCAGCAAGCTTGCCGGTAAACGGGCCTGCCTTATCCATGCACAATGCTGGTGTTGTGACAGCGGCCACGCTCAACGCCAAGGCGCGCATTTGCAGGTGTCGGATAGGGTGTCGTGTGCGTTGTATTTAATTGCCAAATCCTGTTGACTCCGAGCATTTATTTGGGGACAAAATCGGGTGGAGAGGACATTAGTAGGAATTTCCCTATGTGGGCAGCATTTTCGAGCTAGGCAGGAGTGGCAAAGAGTGATAAATGCGGTGGGATGCTGGGGGCGGGACGAAGAGGCGGGTGTGGCTGTGGTAACCAAACACGACAAACACCGACTCAACAGTTGATGAACTTCACCCATCACTTCACACAGTTCAGGTACTTCACGTAGTTCACAGTGAACTTCGTGAACTTTCTGATATACGTATGCTCTCCTATTAAGGGCAACTTAAGTCTTAACTGGAACACTGCCCTCATAACCGAGCTGCTGACCTGATAACCACTCAAACCGGGGGACTGTCCCGATGGTGCAGTGGACGGCATGACAATAGAGTTGCACGGCACCGGCATCCCGTTATCGACCGATCAAATCGGAGATTGCGCCGTACCGCCGAAGCCTGCAGTGTATTGAATACAAGACATGCCTGTGACGTGCAGGTCGAATAACCGACACGTAGTGATAAGCTGGAATTAATTGAGACACTCGCTATGAGTATATTCATTGACAATTTGAATGATTCACATCCTCCCATAGGGTTGAAGCAGCAAGTTCAATCGAATTAACAGGAATAGCTTCATAAATATATAAAAGACTCAATAAACCCCCTCGAGCGCAAATCCGAGTGTCCAAGGATCAAGCCCTCACCTGCAGCTTCCGATGCTGGAATGTTGGAGAGCCTGAATGAATTTTTGAATGAGTACTGCAAGAACTTCAGAGGACTTACATCTGAGACTTCAGGAGAGCTTGAGCTGTGTCAGCCAGGCAGAGCTCCAGTCAGGCTAATATCAGGGATTGGCATTGAGTCCAACCTGGAGTGGAATTAACTGCGTAGAGGAGGATGAAAGGAGAAAACACTTGACACACAGTGACAGCGGTATGGGTTGACTTCTCAGAATGTCAAGTTCAAATCGTGAGTTTGAGAAGCGTTGGAGGTATGCCAATTCGCAGTGCTTACCTCCCACAAAATCCATGGCCATGGAAGTGTGGGGACTCGTGCCATGTGAGATTGACTCGACTCCAAGTTGTCTGGGTCATTGGGCAAATACCTGCAGATCGTCCAACTCATTCAACACATACAGGACGAAATTTGAAGTGGGCAGAGGAGCGCAAGTAAGAGCAAGTGAACTTTCGAATGTAACAATTCAATCACTTGAATCCTGTTCGAGCCTTGGGTATGACGGGCAAGATACAAAGATTGTAAGACTCCAAAGAGCACAAAGAAAAACCTCTTGAGCTCGAGTGCTGAGTACCGGATAGCTGGCCAGAAAGACATTGAGGTGGCAAGTATTGTGATGCTGTTATGTCCCAGTCCAGAGGAGGACATAATCCAAGGATGGAAATGGAAAATGATCCAGACCTGGGCATAGGGCGGAGGAATCAATGTGAAGGAATGCGGTGGTTCGGTGAACACAACACGGGACAAGAGGTGATAACGTGCGTGACACCACTACCCAGTTTGCATGACCACAGGAAGGTATGGCAAGTGGAACAAAAGCTGGAGGCCGGAGTCCCAAGTTCGGAACATCGGAGATCGGAGGACGGAGGATTGAACCGGAGAACCAGAGGACAGAGGCCGTAAGGTCGAACGGGAAAGAGGCCGGACAATTGAACCATAAGGTGGTCGGACGGCCGAACCAGAAGAAGGGAGGCTGGATGGTTGAACCAGAAGGTAAGAGGCTGGACGGTTGAACCAGAAGGAGGCTGGATAGTCGAACCAGAAGGTCCGAGACAGGAGGACCTAGGACCAAACGAAGGTGAGAATAATGAAGTGGAATAGAATCCCGAGGAGGTCCAGGCCAGAAGGGCCGGAACCGGAGGCCGGAGAGATCCGGAACATAATCCGGAAGGTCATGGACAAGAGGATGACCGACAGATGACAACAAGGCGAGGCAACGACGAATAAGAGGAAGAAGTTGAAGCTGGAGGAGAAAGGCCAGAGGGAATTGGCTGGAGAAGGAATCAAGTCATGGAGGTAACTTGCGCACAATGTCTGCCCACTAAACGTTCGAATTTTGAAGCTAAGGTACTTGGACAATATACTCTAGCTTATATAGGAGGAAGTTTATTGTATGTATGAATCCAGAGAGAAGTCCAAGGGAAGTAAGATATAACAATAAGTACGCACACACATGATGAGGAAATGATGGGATCACTGATCGGATCAGATGGGAGCATGTGGGTGAGTAGTGAAAGACAATAACTACGAATCAGATGGGAGTGCTTGGAAAGCAGAAAAACAATAAGGATGAATAGGAATGCACTCATGAATAATCCAAGGAAGCTCCGGAAGGAGTCTGATAAGTCCAAGGGGCTAGACTGAAGGTAGGACAGAGGGATCTGGAGGTCTTAGACCCGAAGTAGGAACAAGATCCCAGAGGTACAGTGATGTGGCGAGGCATACCGGAGGAAATGGAATGAAACAAGGAACGACCCAGGCGGAGGATTGCCGTAGCCATGGGAAAGGAACTGAGGCATCCAGAAACAGAGCCAAAACGGAGTTCCGGAGTAGGAAGGAGATCCCGGAGGTACAGCAATAGGATGAGGTGTACCGGAGGGAATGGCTGGAAAGCAACCTGGAAAGGATGCAGCCATGAATGTACAAAGGAACAACCCAGGCAAAGGATTGCTGGAGCCATGGGAAAGGAGCCAAGGCATCCGAATGGGTGGAGCCAAGGAGGGTGGAGTTCTGGAGTGGAGATGGATGGAGTCCGGGAGCTCTGGAGTGAACCGGAACAGAGGGAATGAATCCGGCATGGAAAGGGAGTAGTTGACTCGTATCAATTGACCGGTGGAATGCAGCAAGTCGTTGGAGATTGACAGCTCGTTCAGATGGATCACATGGAAGGATGGCTGAAGCCGAGACAGCCAAGGCGGTCGAGGCAGACAAGGTTCGGAGCTGGTGGAAAGCCCAGAACAATGACCGGAAGATATAGAGAACCCGGAGGCATGGCGGAATGGTTACCCGGAAGGGAACAGCTATGGAGAAGTGAGCCGAAAATAATAGCTTAGAGTCCGGAGCCAGAGCACAGCCACAAGTGCCTAGAATGCGACCGGAGGAATACCAGAGGGTACTGGAGGATTTCCGGAGGGAGGTCGGAAGCAACCAAGAACAAATGAATAAAAGGAAAGGGGAAACACTCAGTAATCCTTCATTGCGTGAAAACCCTTGTGGCCCGGAAGACCGGATCATCGGAGTATCATTGACAATGATGCGGTCTAGACCTGGAGCCCGAATCTGGAAGGGACTCGGATCGAGGATCAAGTGGACTGGAGGCGGAACCGGAGGCAGCCTCGGAGGAGTAGTAGCGAAGGGCCGAGGTTGGGAATGGAAATGAAGTGCCTAATAGGGTTGTAGGCGGGCAAGTTGGCACAGATATAACAGATGCAAGGCTTGATCCCAAGATGGTGAGCTTGATGGCCAGTAGTTGATTGCAGTGTTGACATTTGAGGTTACAGCACATCGAGGAGGAGAGAAGGAGAAGGCAGGAGAGCAGGGTGTCAGCAATGGCCTCTGGGTCAGCTAAACAGCGAGTAACCCGACCAGAACCCCAACCAGGATAAACCCGATAGACACTAGTAGCTGGTGTGTTCCCCGAGCAGTAGGACCAACCGTACGGCGTCCTCTCCGGGAGGCTGTATGTCATAGGTCAGGATGCAAGGCGGAACCTGGAACGAGTTGAAGAGGGTATGATATCCCCTCAGGTATACAACCTGGGGCATGGATACAACCTGCAATACAATATAGAGGAAGCAGGGCAGGGTGGAGACAATGCTTATGTCAAGCCAAGGTAGAAGCCTGAGATTAGACAAGGTAGAATCTACTGTACATGGAGATTCTACCGAGCTTATATAGGCTTCTAATAAATTAAAGTGATTGCGGTCAATTGCGATCAGTTCCTGTACCGCAGCATTAAGGTGTTGATGCTGATACTCCTGGACTTCTCTGTGTCCGTTTCTGTGGTGTCGGAGAACTTAGGATACCCAACATTTGGGTTTCCTAATCCTTAATGTCATCGTATCCAGTGGTTCAAACTCTGATCGGTTTGCAACCAGTCATGTACTTCGTGTACGCTTCTGTGTCAGCCGTGGTGCGTCCGGGGACTAGGATCCGTCTGTACGGGTTCCTAGTCCCTAACATCTTCTGTATCCCATGGCGCAGACTACCCCGAGTCTGCATGCAGCTTTAGAATCCATGGCCAGGCTTCAACCATGAGAAGGTCACGTGGTGGCATCATGGGAGTCCCGTGCCGCTAAGACGTGTCTGTATCCATATGGACATGTCACACGAAAAAGTAGAACCCAGGTGATTCATGACACAGGGGACAACTCAATGATGGGAAGGAAGGAAGTGGAACCTAGCCGGGCACCCAGCTCTTTTGAGTCATGCCAGAGGGCATAATGGATGACGTGGAAGTTGCGTAGGCCTATGTCATGGAGCACTGTGTAACAGCACATCCAACAAACTCAGGAGCGGAGATTAATTCATCGAGATTCTTTTGGTTGAACTTCAAGTTGAACAGGGCCAGAAATAAGGGGAACCCTGATGAAAAACATGGGAAAAACTGGGATGATTAGTGTCAGTACCAGAAGAATTTGCAGACCAAAAGTTGAAAGTTGAGGAGCATTGACATCTTCGAAAATTAGTGCATGGTGGTGGCATGGGAAAGCCAAACAGGTGCTTACTGATTCAGTGCTTAGGCGCTAAGTTAATTATTGATGCTGAGGGTCAGCTGGACATTGAAATGCAGTAATTTTGGGAGAACAAACAGGTGCACTCTGATTTGAGGCATCTGCTTAATATACAAGTAATAATAATAATATAGGAATAATCTCAGGCAGAGATACTGCTTTTGGGCTCATGATTGTCATGGATTTATCTCCTCTTTCAATGCTGCCATCGTAAATGCTGTGCCAGAAGCGATACTCTTGCAGACACCAGACTGGTTTCCTCAATATCAAACAGAGATACCAAGGACCAGGGTTTCGGCAGGTAGCGAAATAATTACAGTCAGGCACAAGTCAGGTACTAAACCAGTCCTTGAGGCCATTTAAAGATTTTGGACATTTACCCAAAATGCCCAATCCCAATCCCGCCAAATCCTGAGTAATTTTGGCACTTTTGCCTGTGCTAAGTTACCTTGCTTGTCAAGGTCTCTCCACCCCCATCACTTGGGTGCAACTCAATGATCCTACTTTTCTCGAGACTAAGTTACACACCCAAATGAAACCCAGGTAGAATCCAGCAAACATCAATATGTGTTTCATATGAAATATCCAGCTTGAACTCACATCTGGTGCAGCTGGTATCCAGAGTTTCCGTTAAATGGAATTCACCTGGATCCAGCCCCGACCTGGTTCCAGCTGGGTGAGCGTACTGTAATCCAGGTATTTGTTCAGCCGACCTCATCACTCAGACATCAGATACCCCAATATCACAATAAATTATAGAATATTGAAGAAATCAAGATTACGTTCACAGGATGAGTACAAAGTTAATGCAATTCCATGCCCCGTAACAAGTATGTAGATCCACGCATCCAGTATGAGTACAAAGCCACCAATATGTTTCTAGGCCCACTGCTGCCAGCCCAAGCAAAAAATCACCATGCTTGACATTGACTGTTCTTGATGCATCGAGGCCGCATAGGAAGTTCCTGACGCATTGAGGTGGCATGGGAAGTTCTCGATGCATTGAAGTAGCATGGGAAGTTCTTGTGGCCTTGAGGTGACATTCAGAGCTTGCTCTCGAACTCTTGACAGTACTTGAGGAGCAAGAAATAGCACTTAAGTGACTTGTGGCAGACTTCGAGATCTCGAGAAAAAGGTGGCATGCAATCCAAATGGCTTCTTGAGCACCCATGGCTTGCGGGGGATAGAAGAAACTGGGCTTGACTTTGATGAAGGCACCAGGAAAGTGCTGCAGTATTGTTTGAGGGCAGGAGATAGACTAGGGATAGTGGTGAGTGCGAGATGGTTGTGGTCGAGAAGGAAGTGGCAACACCATCAATCAACAAACAACCATCATATTTATGCACAGCCCTGGCAGTGCTGATGTCGGGACTTCGCATTTTCCACACCTCAGCTATCCCCAAGCCCTCCCTCTTCATGCTGTGCAGAAGAGGCTTAAATTACGGCTCAATTTGCCTGTTATTAACTACATTGTAAGTCAATTCAAGTACAGTAGATGGTATTATGATGATATTCAAATAATATTATGGATTTGGTGGATACCATCCAAACTCAAGGGCCGGAGTCCGGCTGGCATATTTCTGTAATCCAGCTGGTGCACCTAGCTGTTCAATTAGTTGGTATGTGTTTGAAATCCATCCAATATCCAGCTCATCAGTCCAGGTAGACCCAGCTGGAGCAGCCACATGGCTGGAGGCTGGCAACCATTTGGGTGTGTACATGCACTCCAGCTTCTCCAAGCTCGTGCTGATGATGTACTTGGCCCTGCTGACGTGCGGGTTCCACTGCACGTCTGCGACGTCCCAGGTGCCGCCCTGGGGGAGGAAGCACGGGACGCTGAGCGGGGAGGCGAGGTCGATGATGAAGAGGCCGCGGTGCGTGGCGAGGACGATGTTGCACGCGGTGGGGGAGATGGACGTCTGTGGGGCACATTTTTTTAGCCCATGAAAAGAGAAGGGAAGAGGAAGAGAGGCAAAAAAAAGACAGACACGCACATTCCCCACCGCGTCCCCCATGAGCATCTTCATATTGATCTGCATCCCTGCCCAGAAGTTGCTCGCCTCCTCCGAGCTCTCATCCTCGCCCGTCCCGCCCCCACCCCCTCCGTCGTGAATCCCTCCCACAGCAGCAGCGTGCTGGGAACTTGACCCAGAGACATACTCGTCCGACCCCGACCCCGAGTTGATCTTGTTCCACCCATTGCTGTCCAAGTTGTTATTCAAGCCCGAGCCTGATCCAGACTCCTCCGGGTGTGCGGGGGTAAAACAAGCGCTGTTTCTCACTCCATCTGCCCTCCCCCAGCAGTGTTGGCGTCCAGCTCGGGTGCTGTGCCATCCGGTCGAAGCCCATCGGCATGCCTGATGCAGAACTGGATGCAGGGCCACCGATCCAGGAAAGGCGCCGGGCAGCAGTGGGGGAGGCGAAGTTTACCGAGGCAGTGCCAGTGCTGCTGGGGATGCGGCCGCGCTCATCTGGGTGGCAGGTCATTTATCTCGATTCCCAGCTGAATCTAAAGTTCTTGAAGCCTAAAGACAGCAAATCCAGATATTTGTGCAGCAAGTTTCCAGTCCACATTCAAGCCAAACTGATGGTAAAATTCCACAAAGATCATGTTCAAGTCAACCGAGCATCGATATTGCCGCCGAGAGGACAGCAGCAATGAGCGTATTGATGTGTGATTGGTGAAACACCGTCACATGGGGGACGCGTGTCACGTCCAAGTTAAACATGGTGGTGTATGGGATTAGAGCAGACGAACCTATTTAATTTAACCACAAACAAGTATATTTATGCACAAAATTGTACCTCCACCTCTCCTCAATGTGTTTTACCACGGATACTGGGGTTTTTCATTCAAATTGACAGTCACGCATCACGCACCCCCCTGTCGATCACGAATTTTGGTCGTGGTCACGTGTCACTCGAGCCTCTGTTGAACCCCCAAACCATCACGGTGGCCTGAAAACTGCCTGAAAACTGCAAAAAGGCGAATTTTTTGGCGAGAATATCGAAATTTTTTAAGGTGTCACGCAAAAATTTGGCCGCTGTCGAAATGTTGAATAGGTAAATCAGGTCACGCATCGCACCCCCTGTTGATTTGAACGAAAAACCCCAGTAACCTACTCATACAGAAAGAGTAACCACCACAATACACAGGCACTCTATCATCCTGCTTCTGGGATCCACAATCTTTGGGAGTTGAAATAGGTGGGTTTATATATCCAAGTACATTTCAAGTCTCATCTCAGTTTCCGCAAATAGCGATCAGGCTTTGGCTCCCATGCTAACCAAGTCTACATGAACCCAAACGAAAGGTATTTCGTTCCTTAAACACAAAAAATGGCTCAGATAATGTGACAGGCCCCGGGAGGAATTGAACCTCACCTCTCCTTGGTGGGTTCACCAGGCATACAATATACAGAAGGAGTGATCACCACGATCCGCAGGCCCTGTGTTATTTATTCTGTTTCTACGGTTTCTACATGGGTCTAGATTGAACATGATTATTGAATGATTGAGAGGACCATTACTTGGATGACCGGGATTTTCTAAGCTGGAGATCAATCTAACTCATCATATGCTATACACTTTGTTACCCAGCCTCTGTATTCAGGTCCACAGACCAGCAGTGTCCGTAACCTTTGTATCAGGTGAGTGTACAGAAAAGGCACCTTCCTTCCTGGGATGCTAAGAGTTGGTACAACCGTGCGAATTCAAAGTCTGCATGTGTTCACATTACAAAGGGTATTGCAAGATTTAAGATGTGCAGTGGTTGTGCATTCCTTGTGGACATCGGTGGTGAACTCCTGATAGCTGAATGTGCATTGCTTGGGTGGAGTGGTAAATATTCGATGAGATATACCAAGTGATATCTTAAACACCATTACTGGAGTGGCCTTGACAAAAAGACACAAAAAATAAGTATGAGTATATGCTGTGCAAAGCATCGGCCTCCCCACCAAGTTTGGGCTTGCACTGATCTGCCCAGAATGGTTTGCATTTCGGGTTAGAAATCACAACACATCGCAACTTGGCCTTGTAAATCCCATAGAGATCTTGAGCCCACAGTTACTTCTACTTAAAGTTGATTCGAAATCTACGTGCCTGATTATGGACATGAGGATTCAAGACTTTCAACATGATTTTAACATGTCAGTTTCGAGTTTTGTGCCAACATGGACTGACTCCTGACATTCCGCAGTTGCCTGGAAGTCGAACACTGTTTGTGTTGTTGACCTGGGAAGAACCTCGTGGTTACTTTATCATTTCGACCAAAGGTTCACAGGGTGTCACCTGTCACCTCAATTGTTCACTGAACTTGATGTTCATTCCTCAGCAATCAAGAGAAAATTCCCATATATGGTAGTCCGGCGAGTGCCGGACTGAAATTTTTGGTGTTTTTTTTCGCCTATTTAGGCCCTCAAATCACAAAGTCACCGTCACCTAGGTCAAAATTGTTCAGTTCACAACCACCTGTCACCCGTCACCTGAACCTTTGGTTGAAATGATACAGTACGCAAAAAAAATATGTATCAAGGTTCGCAGTTGTAGACTTGGTTAGCAGGAGAACCAAAGCCTCATTACTACCTTGCTGTGTGTCATCAACTAAGATGAGACTTCGGCATGCTTCGGATATGCCCGCATACGCCCCCTTATTTCAACTCTAACGATTGTGGACTTCAATACAGCCTTCATAGATACCGGTGGTCGCTCCTTCTGTATGAGTAACAGCCCAGTAAACACATCAAGGAGAGGTGGGTTCAATTCCTCCCGGGGGGATGTTTTTTGGCGGGCAAGGAAACAGAACACTTATAGTTTGGGGTGCATGCAGACTTGGGTAGCATGGTGGCAACTGAAGCTCAGTACAGGTGTGGTGCCAGCCGAAAACTCCAGCCCTTGTGCGAACCAGACCAAGATGGTGTACAGTGTACACCAGAAATAACTAAACTCCAATGGATCATGGTGATCCCTCACACGAGGGGCAGCCAACGACGCATGTGAACACCACATGCATTACACACATGTGGTTCACATATGGAAGAAAGGCTACAAAGCTGCCTTTACCAGACTAAGGGCAGCTTTGTTGCATGCATTGTTCTCTGGTGCAGGGGAATAAAGCATGCAACAAAGCCCCCCTTTGCTTGTTAAAGGCACCTTTGTGGGCTTTGTTCCGACTACGAGCCACATGCGTGTAATGCACTTGGTGTTCGCATGCCTCGCTGGTTGCCCCCGGTGCCAGTGAGCTGTAACAGGCATGCTGATTGTCTTGGTTCCATCGCTTTGAACATCCGATATCAGCGTAAACCATTTCAATTGTGCATAACTATCATTATCTGCCAAACCATAAAATCTGCGGTTCCGGAAGGTTCGTGCTCATCATGTGCCCTTCATGAACACGAACCTGCCGGATCCCAAGTCTTATGGTCTTGCGGATCCCATGGGCAGTAAGTAGTAGTAGCCAACTTCTACACTGAGACTCCGCGCTGTGATCAGGAAAGATCTCCTTTCAGAGACCGCCAAGAAAAAATTATTTCCTTAACAAACCGTGCCTGATCCGAGGTTCCTTGGGAGGAAACCCTCGACCACACCTGACACGTTAGATCGCGTGTTAGATGCGAGAGGGGGGCGATGCCTCTGCAAGTTTTACGACTTGCCCCGGTGGGGCGGCTGACGAGGCCCAACTAACTCCAGCGCGGTAAACAAAAAAGGCGAATCGACTTGAAGTGTCAATTCGAAACTGTTGTGGCACCTTGCGAGAAGATTCAGAACGACGATCTGTCAACTCGAATCGAGGGTGATTACCGTATGGTCCGTATGTTGACAGGACCGTGCTTGCGCGTCCTCAGTTCCAGACCCATTATGACCTGAAGCTCGTCGTAGGTCCAAAGCGGTCGCTGCCTGAAAAAAAATAGTCCTTAGAGTCATATCATGCGATACAAAGCATTAGTTTAAACCTACCCCGAGTACGGAGACTGCGTCGCGGAGGCTCGCGCTCAGGGTATTGGCTCGGTCCTGTACTTGGGCAGCATCGATCCAGAACTTCAGCTTGGGTTTGGTGGATCCCAAAAACAACTTGGAGTTAGCATCGTCCAGAAAACATGCCATCCTGTTATATACTAATCAGATTCTCGGTCTATAATTTTACCCGATATGCATACTCGTCAAGAATGAGGAGAATGCCGTCAAGTTGGGGAGGCATCATACCCTCGGGACCGAGAGAATTCTGGATCATGTCGGCAACCCGGGCCGCTTGCTGTTCCAGGCTCTGGATCGCCTCCTTACAGCTGTGCACCGCCTAGAAATATTAGCGGAAAGAGAATGGTTATAATGTTCCTAACTCACTTGAGCCTTTTGACAGCCAAAATCCAACATGCCCGCAACAGGCTTCAAGAAACTGACTACAGGCGCATCGCATGCGATAACAAGTATTTTGGCAACAGTGGCAGCGAGCGGCAATGAACGACGATCCATAGGTGGAGACTGAACAACAGATGTGTGCCTTGTACCTGAGAAGCCGCTTTCCGCTTCTTGAATAACGCGAAACGGTTCTTCCGAGTCGGGAACTGTGACGGTTCTGCTGCATCTTGTGAGTAAAACCAAAACGAGAATCGATTTCATCAAACTGACCTGCCCTCGGAGTTCCAACGGGAGAACCAGGTCTGCCTGGCTCTCGCGGCCGTTTCCTGGGCCATTTGATGACCCTGATCATAGAGCAGGTGAGTAGAGTGCGGATGATGAGATTGAAATTCTTCGTGCCCCTTGAACATCCCCATGGTAGATGGGAGGGAATGCTGCAAGCTAAACGGCAAATGGGACGTCTAATAAGCTCAGGCAAGCTGTGAAACAGCTTTGAAAGAAGTTGAACAGGAAAGGCAAATCTGAACCAAAGGAAGACAGGCGCCGGAAGATTGACGCTTGAGAAAGTTCGGGAATGGAGGTTGGGGCTGAGCTGTGAAATATATTCAGTTGACAGCTGTGTTAGCCTCCTCGGGCGTTTTCTAGTGATTCTTAACTACCCTATATATTGTCTTCAAAATGGAGGCTATGGCATGAACAAAGCTACCGGTGGCTGAGCACACGACACAGCCACCGTTCCGAGGGTCAGAACAGCTAACACCGCCAACGGGCACGTAGTCCCTCGGTGAAATCGACATGTGTTCCAGATGTTGCTATAAACTGGTGGCCAGCCGACACAAAGCTGGATTCCAGCCTACATCGCAAATGGGTCCACCATGTCCCCTTCGCCACTTCGTTACTTTGCTTAGTGCTGTTTCACAGCTCCTGAGTTTGATGGCATGTTGTGAAAGTTTGTGAGTTTACCCATGTGAATGTTCGTCACTTTCCGAGGATCGACTCAACGCAGCCTGGTTGGCACATCACTTGATCAGCTGTGTGCCGAGCTTCGCCGGTTAGGGTCGGGTTAGCTGGTTAGAGGTTAGCGGCTCGTGGTTTTTGCAGTTAGGGGTTTTGGTTAGCAGTTCAGGTTTGGGTTAGCAGTTAGGGTCAGTGGTTAGTGTTAGGGAAAAGGTATCTATCTAAAAAAAACACACCCGGTCTGCTTGAAGGAACTGTGATGGCCGATGTGCTGCGTTACAAAATTTGCCCAGTCCAAACGACAAACTTTCGCATAGACGCGCCAAAGTGGAAGTTTCACAGTGCTAAGCGAAACAACGAAGTGGCGAAGGTGGGTACAACCCGGATGTACCCGTGTAGAAACTGTAGAAACAGGATAAATAACACAGCGCCTGCGGATCGTGGTGACCACTCCCTCTGTATATTGTATGCCTGGTGAGCACACCAAGGTGAGGTGGGGTTCAATTCCTCCCGGGACCCACCACATTGTCTGAGCCATTTTTTGTGTTTAAGGAACGAAAAACCTTTCGTTTGGGTTCATGCAGACTTGGTTAGCAGGGGAGCCAAAGCCTGATCGCTATTTACTGAAACTGAGATGAGACTTAAAATGTACTTGGATATACAAACCCTCCTATTTCAACTCCCAAAGATTGTGGATCCCAGAAGCAGGATGATAGAATTGTGACTACTCCTTCTGTGTGAGTACCAGCTCAGTAAACACAGCAAGGAGAGGTGGGGTTCGATTCTTCCCGGGGGCATAAGATAGCATGCCTGTTTTTGTGGTTAAGAAAACGAAACATTTTTCGTTTGGAGCGCATGTAGACTCGGTTAGCAGGAGAACCAAAGCCTCATTACTACCTTGCTGGGCGCGTCGTTGTCAACTAAGATGAGACTTTGGCATGCTTCGGATATGCCTGCATAGGCCGCCCTATTTCAACTCTAAAGATTGTGGACTTCAGACGCAGGATAATACAGCCTTCGTGGATCCTGGCGATCACTCCTTCTGTATGAGTAACAGCCCAGTAAACACACCAAGGAGAGGTGGGGTTCAATTCCTCCCGGGGGCATAAGTATCCATGAAAGGATGTTTTTTGGCGGTCAAGGAAATGGAACACTTACAATTTGGAGTGCATGCAAACTTTTGCGAGCCAAGCCAAGATGGTGTATATCAGAATTAACCAAGCTCCAATGGATCATGGTGATCCTTCAGTGAGCTGTAACAGGCATACCGTGTTAAGATGAATTTGATTCCCCGGCAGCACTTGCACGTATTGTTGCTGAGTTTTTGTGCATAAATATCCTTAAAGTAAATAGGTTCATCCGCTCTAATCCCATACACTACCACGTTTAACTTGTAAGATTCACAAACAGGATTTATCCTGTATGTGCCTATTTGGGGGGAGGGAGGACGAAGAATGTCGCAAATACATCACATGATTTGCATTTATTACCATTTGGAGCTAATGTAAATCGGACGGCCCCGGGGCGATCCCGGCCCGTCTTTCCGGAGCACATCTTTCAGCCACACAAACCTCAATGTGAGCTGGTCGGCGCTTGCGCGCCGACCGAGCGAACATTGAGCTCTCGGCATGTCTGAAATCCAGACGTCTCCCAGTTTTCCTGTTTGTGACCCGCCGCTGGCCGGCCTACGCCCATCATATTGGACGCGCGCGCGACACGCGTCCCCCACGTGACGGCGTCTCGCCAATCACACATCAACACGCTCATTGCTGCTGTCCGCAATACTGTAGACTTTCGACCAAAGGTTCACTATTTTTAGATTTTTTCTCTTCCGAGAAGACCGAAAATTTTCTTTTGAATTAAGGCGATTTTTGCACACATCAAAAAAAGTTGGGTGTCACCTGTCACTGAACCTTTGGTCGAAAGTCTACAGTATCTATGCTCGGTTGACTGAACGTGGTCTTTGTGGAACTTAATCGCCAGTTTGGCTTGAACGTGGACTGGAAACTTGCTGCACGAACATCTGGATTTGCTGTCTTTCGGCTTCAAGAACTTTAGGAATCGAGATAAATGACCCGCCGCCCAGACGAGCGCGGCCGCGTCCCCAGCAGCACCGGCGCTGCCTCAGTAAACTTTGCCTCCCCCGCTGCAGCGCGGCGCCTTTCCTGGATCGGCGGCCCTGCATCTGGTTCTGCGTCAGGCATGCCGATGGGCTTCGACCCGACGGCGCGGCGCCCGAGCTGGACACCTACGCCGCTGGGGGAGGGCGGATGGAGCGGGAAACAGCGCTTGTTTTACCCCGCACACCCGGAGGAGTCCGGCTCGGGCTCGGGCTCGAATAACAACTCGGACAACAATGGGTGGAACGAGATCAACTCGGGCTCGGGGTCGGACGAGTATGTCTCTGGGTCAAGTTCCCAGCGCGCTGCTGCTGTGGGAGGGATTCACGACGGAGGGGGCGGGGCCGGGACGGGCGAGAGCTCGGAGGAGGCGAGCAACTTCCGGGCGGGGATGCAGATCGATATGAAGATGCTCGTGGGGGACGCGGTGGGGAATGTGCGTGTCTGTCTTTTTTTGCCTCTCTTCCTCTTCCCTTCCCTCTTCATGGGCTGAAAAAATGTGCCCCCCGCAGATGTCCATCTCCCCCACCGCGCGCGACATCGTCCTCGCCGCGCGCCGCGGCCTCTTCATCATCGACCTCGCCTCCCCGCTCAGTGTCCCGCGCTTCCTCCCCCAGGGCGGCACCTGGGACGTCGCGGACGTGCAGTGGAACCCGCACGTTAGCAGGGCCGAGTACATCGTCAGCACGAGCTCAGAGAAGCTGTGAGTGTTCGCGCCTATCCCTGCCTACGTTACTTCCATTTGCCCTCCTCTATCTCTTGTGTACCTCGCTGACCCCGCCCACAGACTAATCTGGAACCTCCTCCTCCCCTCCCCGTCATACCCCTCCTTCTCTTCCTCGTCCCTCTCCCCCCTCTCCTCATCTTCCCCCTCCTCCTCGTCCTCGCCCGCCGCCTCGCTCGCTGGCCATGGCACAAACGGAAAGAATCCAGCACCGGCCACCGCCTCCGCGCCGTCCTCGATCTCCCACGTCCTGCACGCGCACTACCGCGCGATCACGGATATTAATTGGCACCCCGCGGAGGCGGAGCGGGATGTGGTCGCTAGTACGGGTGCGTTGCGGTGTCTGCTTGTTGTCTACTTCGAGGAGCATTGTCGAGTGCTTGTGCTCGAGCTCTTGTGCTCGATGTTCTAAGCATGCCCGAGCGGCACTGCGAAGTGTATTGCTCTTCTTTCTCATTTTTGCATACCTATAATATCGAAATGTATGGAGCAACCGCTGACGCACGAACAGGCATCGACTCGTGGATCTGGGCGTGGGACCTGCGCGCCGCGGCGGGCGGGCGGGCGGTGTTTGGGCTGTGTGCGTTTAATGGTGTGTGCCGTTCTTTCCCTGGTTCTGGTCTTTTTCTCTGCCTTTATTTGTTCCTACCCTTCGTCTCCTGGTCTGCGACGTGACGTCGACGCCAGTTGTATGTGGCGGAAGCGCGTACCTTGTCCTCCTCTCCTACCCCGCACTCGGCTTTGTGGTGCTCTCCCCCATCCCCCACCCTCAACTCACCTTCGTCGTCCTCTCTTTCCCCCTTGTTTCTCGATTCCCACCGCCTCTCCGCGTCCTCCCGCCGCCCTCTTTTCCTCTTCCCATCATCTACCTTTCTGTCACACCGGTCGTCTTCGTCCTTGCTCTTCTACTCCTCATCCTTACCTGACCCCGCTTCCTTTCTTCTCTCCCCCCCCTCTCCCACCCCTCATATCATCCTCATGTTCAACTAACCCACATACCCCACAGCCGGCGGCACCCAGGTCAAGTGGAACCGGCAGGACCCGCACGTCCTCGCGTCGAGCCATGCGGGGGAGGTGCTCATTTGGGATCGGAGGGTACGTTGCGTTTATCCGTGGTTTCCGTTTCGTTGTGCGTTGTGCGGCGGGCGATGTTATGGGCGCCGCGACGTGCGCCTTCGATGTCGACGTCGGGGAGAGAGGCGCGCGTCGTACTCGCCCTCCTCCGTCTCCATGGACGATACGCATCTCTCCGCCCTCCGCTCTTTTTCTTTCGGTCTCCTTCCGTCCACGACGCTAACGCACCCCCTCCTTCCGCAGAAAGGCTCCCTCCCGCGCACGCGCCTGCGCGCGCACCGCTCCAAGATCTACGGCATCGACTGGAGCCCGCGCGTGCGCGACGAGCTGGTGACGTGTGCGCTCGATGGAGAGATCAAGGTGGGTTGGCTATCCTACCCGCCCTATACCCTGCTGTTTCGTCTGCGGTGTGTTTCTGGATGCGAGGGGCACGGAAGAGGGGGAGAAGACAGCGGGAGAAGGAGATGTGGTGGGGATGGGAGCTGGACGGGGAGAATGAGAGACGGAGGCGGGGGGTGGTGGAGAGGAGAGGAAAGAGAGGAGGTGCAGGGCGAGAGGTGCGGTGCTATCTTGGGAGTGCAGTTGGGATGAGGCAGTCGTGATGGCTTGCCCGTTCCTGCCGCGTTCTCTGGTGGTCAAACAGACGCCATAGTTCCTGTACTCGGTGGCCGAAGCGGATGGCGAGGCTCAGAGGTACACTGGGATCGCGCGGACCCAGACGGGTCTCTCGTCACCGCCAGCGGTCGAGGGCGCTGTGCGTGTTTTCTGTTTTCCGTTGGAGAGGCGCACTTCGCCCTATGGTACCCGACGCAGCGCGCGTTTGGGTGGCCGTGGTACTTCGCCCATAATCCGGGGCTAGAGGAGCACTGCGGACATGTCGTGCCACTCCTGTTTTCTTTCTCCTCGCGCGATTCTCCCGGCGTCGTGGCTAAAGCGAGCGGCAAGGGCGGGTTGGGCCGAAACGGAGGCGTCACCAGCTGGATGGTGATGGAGGCGGCGCGGAGGGATTGAAAAGCCCTTTCTTGTCTGCTGTGGCGTCGTTATCTGGTCTCTTGGTAGAGGCGCGACGCGTCTTTATCCTTCAATCCCCGCCGCACCCCGCCCACCTTCTCTTTACTTCTTGCCCTTGGCGCTTCCGACCTTATGCTGACCCTCTTTTCTTTGGCTCCGTAGGTCTGGGATGTCGGCACGACGACCGGCACAGGCGAGCACGGCGGCGGGCTGTATGGCGTGCGTGTCTTTCTCTCGTTTTTCTCTTTCCTCCCAAACACCTATCTCTTCTCTGTCTATAGCCCGAAAACTGACATCCTTCACGCAGGGCGCGGACTCTCTGCCAGACGACCACGCCCAGGATCACCGCGACCGGTGCGTCGATCTCTGTCCCGTTCCCTCTCGTCCTCCTCCCTTCCATCCATCTCTTTTCCTCGTTGCCTAAGCCTCCCTCGTATCTGCCCCGCTCCTCTCCTGATCCACCCTCTCACCCTCCCTTCCATCTAACTCAATCGCTCTGTCGCAGGTACAACACCGGACTCTATGCACCGACGCACACGCCCGCCCACACCATCCGCACGGCGCACCCGGTGTGGCGCGCGCGGCACCTACCATTTGGGCGCGGAGTGCTGAGTCTACCGCAGCGCGGGGGACGGGGCTGGGGATGTATGCGTTCGGTGAGCGAGCATCCTTCTCTCTAGTTTTCCGACTATTCCTGCTTTTTTCGAGCGAAATGAGGTTAATACTAATTTCTCTCTGACGCAGGCCCCTCCCCCGCGCGCTCCCGTGCTAGCTCGGGCTCAAGTCCGCAACGCACGCGTACACGGGCTCGGAAACGCCGGCGGGACGAGGACGACGACTCCGACTCGGAAGTGGAGGATGAGGGACGGCGGCGAAGATGGACGGGTGGCAGGGAGGGTGGGGATTGGGAAGGGGACGGGGAAGACTATGCGGGGTGGGGCGGGGACGAGCCGGTGGAGGTGTTTGAAGGACACACGGATGTGGTGAAGGAGTTTGTGTGGAGGAGGGGTGGGGGTGCGTGTTTCTTCCCCTTTTCTGAGTTTCTTCAGTTCCTTGACACTATGCTCCACATAGATGGGACGGCGTTCCAGTTGATTACTTGGTCGAAGGACCGTACGCTGCGGTTTTGGCCAGTGGATGCGGAGACGATGGCGGTGAGTGGCTGCTTTCTCTTCCTCGACCTCTGCTAGTAGTTGCTGATATCGCCCACAGAAAGTAGGGTACGTGCGCCCCGCAGAGCCTCTCCCCGGACCCATATCGACACCAGCCACGACCCTACTCACGAATGTCTTGTCTGGATCTGCGCCAACCGACACCGCGACACCGAAGAAAAAGAATCTCTCGCCGCCCGCGCCGACCTTCTCCTTCCGCAACCCGCCCCCGCCCGAGCCGCTCGATGCGAGCATCCTCACCGGTAGCGTACTCGGTCTGACGTCCCCGCACATCCCCGCACTCTCCGCTCCCGTCGGCGCGCGCGCTATTCTTGCGGGTGTACGTGCGGGGGCGCCTGTGGGAGGGGGCACGAAGCACAATAGCACCCACAATGCACATGGACATGTGCAGGATGCGCGCCGCACACCGGGGCTGGCGGGGTCAACGACGCGGATGTCGCGCGGGACGGCGGGTGGGCGGCGGGTGGGGATGGATGCGCTGACGTGGCTGTCAAATGTCAAAGAGGTGGCGGGCGGAGGTGGGGAGCGAAGTAGCTCGGGTGGAAGGGGCGGCGCAGGGAGCAGTGGGGGCGTGAGCGAGTTTGAGCGCGGGGACAGCGTGGCCGGGATTTCGAGGCGACGGAGCGACAGTCGGGGACGGGGCCTGGAGGCTCCGGAGGGGCAGAGTCTTCAGGATGAGTGCGCGCCTTCGTCTCTCGACTCAAGAAAGAACGCTGATTGGAGGACAGACTGACGTCGGTGATCAACAAGCTCGTGTCGGCCAAGATCAAACTGGAGAAGGTGAGTTACGCGCACTGTTAGTGTTGTTGTACACTCATCCTGCCCAGCACGATCTCACGAAGAAACGAAACTGCACGTTAGGCTTGCATGGCCCGTGGGGCGAGTCTTCCTCGGTGTTCATACGCATCACCTTCACTTTCCCGAAGGATTACCCGCATGGCATTTACCCGCGCGGCACGCCCACCGTCGAGCTCGAGCGCAACCCGCTCATCTCACTGAAGAACCGCGCGTTCATCCTACGCCGTCTACGCGCACTGCGGGAGCGCCAACGTCCATGTCTCGAAGCATGTCTGCGCTTCCTCAGCGAGGGCGAAAAGTCGGGTGCCCCACACACGATGGATTCGGAGTCCTCAGACGAGGACCAGGATAATCGCAAGTCGCGCGACTTGACCGTGACACTCCTCCGTAATCACAAGAATCTCGCCGAGCCGCGCACGTCGCAAGGGACCTTTGGACCGAACGGTGCGTCCCTTAACTTTTCTCGGTGATCTTGATACTGATTGGCGCCAAGGCGAGCTGGTCTGCTTCTTCCGTGCGCCGCCCCGGATCGTCCGCCACGTGCTGCGCGACCTGTCGATATCTGTGTCCCCTGCGAAGACGGTATCCGACATCCCGACCACGGGCCATGATAGCGTTGACCTCACCGCGGAGCACACGGCGCCCCGTGTATTCCGTTCGCCCGCGCTCATTGCAGAATGCTGTCCGGCGACTGAGTCTTGCGGCGACGGACCGTGTTGTGAAGCCACTCGATCCTCGCCGCCCCCAGGATGGGGACCACATCCTGCGGATCATGACCAACCTGTTGACGTTCTCGCACGACACGTCGCAGCACCATCGCGACTCGGAGTCGTCACGGCTGCGAGGCGAGGACACCGTACCCTCGAACAGCTTCGCGTACCCACGCAGCGAAGTACCGTCTTTATCACCAATACGACGCACATTTCGGGCGGAGATCGCAAGGTCGCAATTGGTTATGTGTTTGAGGCGGAGACGCTGGCTATGGTCTGCCAGAAGAACGCTGAAGTAGCCCGGGAGCACGGTCGGTACGACCACGAGCGGATTTTCAAGATCCTGCAGGCGTTGTTCCCCTCCCATTGCAGTGCTGGTGTAGCGCTGCCGGGGACGAATTCGCTTGTAGTGAAGATGGTGACTCGTATGTGAGTGGCGTCGGTTCCACTGCTTTCTTTGCTGAGCGTTTTTCAGCCACCTGGAACTATGTAAGATGAAGGACCTTCAGATGCTCGCGATGTTGTCTATGATAGTGCTCCAAGGCTGCCGTACCCGCCTGTCGACCACTACCAAGTCGCCTGATCTGCGTGGGACAGTGACTCCCAAGTACGCTGGGATGGACTACTTCAGTTTATCGCGGACAAGCTCTGGAAATAACACCGGCCGAATGAGCCCAGTCTCACCCACATGGCCACGACTCACCGCCTCTCCGCCCGTCACGTCTGGCCAGGGCCAGTTGTCCACGTCGAACTCCTCCCGCGGCTCGTGGTCGAGTCTCTTCAATGCCGGAAGCGTGCGTCAGTTCATGTCAGGCATGCAGGACCTGAAGGATGGGCTTACGACACCATCGGAACCACCCGCCACATCGACGATTCCCGTGCCCAAGGTAGACCGCATTAGTCGCGGCCCTGATTCACCTCTGCCGCGCCGGCGTGCATACTGGCGCGATTCTGGGCTACCCTCGCCCTCCGCTGTGTCGAAGTCGTGGAAACGAGGCGACTTCGCCTACGGTGAAGCACGCTGTGTCGTTTTCGTCTGCTGGCCATCGACGCCCCGCGTTTTCCCGGACCAGTACTCGGAAGGATACGATCCACGAGGCGCGTGTTGTGCTTCTCGATCTGCCCACTGGCGACAAGTACGTTTCTGCCCATTTCTGCCATATTGATTCCATCGTCTAATGGTCGTCGCTTCTTTCGCCCAGGTCGGACGCCTTCCCTGCGAAGCAAATAACCGAGTTCATGAATCACGTCTACATCTATGCGGATGTGCTCTTCAGCTGGCAGCTGTTCCACAAGCGCTTGGAGCTGCTCAAGTCGGTCAATTATGCTGATAGCATTGCCGACAGTGCACAACACGGTATAGGTATTTGTGAAGTATAATGTTCTTGGTTTCCTGCTGACCTTCGTGATAGGCATGATCCGGAGCTGCACGACCTGCAGTGAGGTAGTGGAGCAAGGCAAGAACGCATGCCGCAATTGCTCTCGCCCGTGTGGGATGCCGCACTGCACTATATGCCGCCTTCCGGTCAAAGGTCATTATAATTGCCCTTACTCTGTGGTGATCGTTCCGCTAACATCCACTGACAGGACTCTCGCGTAGTTGTTTGCGCTGCTTCCACGTTACGCACATCTCGTGCTGGAGGCGCCTTGATGTGCCGATTTGCCCGTCAGGCTGTGGCTGCCTATGCGATAACCGCGGGTTCGCTCATGGGGCGCCGTTTGCAAGCTTGCCCGCATCGTCCACACCGGTCACTCCTCCGCTGCCATTGGCCAAGGACCCGACGTGACCTAGCCGAACTAGCTACCATTGCGCACATTTTTATGCTGCCAGCTGCTCAAGCAGTTGTACTTCTTTACTTGTTTCTAGAACAGAGATGTGTAATATGTACGATACATGACATTCTGTATCCATGCAGTCTTTAGTTCGATGATTGGTTGCCTTTGCTGTAATCCGCCGTACCTACCGCCGCATCTATGCGATGACTTCGTTGAGCGAGTCGATTCCAAACCATGCTGGGCTGATGTGCGCTTGGCATGACGCGCGCGGCGCATTCGAATCGAAGGGCAGCAGGAGTTGAGTTGATTAGTTCATCATTTCCAGTACACCTGGGAAAACACCCTTCTAGATGATAGAAATACTTTTACTGTGGAGTTATGCACTACTGTAGTCCTAAATAGATCAAAACGATAATACCTGCTCATCAGCGTGCAATATAATCGTTTCATCGGGGGGGCGGTTGTCGTTGGGTAAGGGGAGGGGGTGGCCTGAGCTTCCAATGGCGGTGAAGGAGGAAGCGGTATCGATAGGTATGCCAACGAATCGGTAGAGGATGACGTGGAAGGCTTGTTTTGTTTCCGAGAGACGTCAGATTCGTGCGTACCATCTTCGCCCTGCTGTGTGGGACCCGCGATAATAAGGGTATTTTTACCCAGTGTCGGCCGTCAGGCTCTTGCACAAGTCGGATTGTGGTGATGCTTTTCAAGTCATGATCGTGCGGCGACGGCATGGGACCAACACTTTCTGGTGAGATGTGGATGAGATACACGGCATAACCGCGATGGCCCAGGATGGGTTCCTCTCGGGCACATAATGGCTTCGGTAAAACGCGCATGGAAAAATTCGTCGTTCCACCGATCAATCAAGCCTGCGGCCCGCGTGCGCGAACTAACATCGGATGGGATTGCAGCAGGTTCGATTTCCACAGGTTGGATGTCGCCCTCGATATCCCGGTTCCTATTATTCCACACGTCCTCGAGATCCTGATCATTCAGTTTGGACATTTTTCGGTAAGTAGCTGGAGTTTTGTACCTGCGTAAAGTTCACCCAATCCGCCAGCAAAATATCCCGACTCTGCAGAAAATTCGGCAGCGGATATTTTTGTGAGGCCATATAGCGGAGATCGATCATCTTGACTGCAGCAAAAGGCCGAATTTCGCGGCCAGTTGGTAAGAACGGTCGCTCGAACGCTGCAGCTGGTGTGGATCTGATGGGCGGGACTTTTTGAGTTCGCCTTTCCCGCCTTTCCCGACTTCGCCTCTCTCGGCTTCGCTCTGACCTAGAGGAACGTCGACCATAGTGGGCTTCTGGAGGTGGCAGGAACGGCGATCTCGAACGTGAGCTGTGCATGAAGACAGGATTGGAACCGGATCGGGAGTGCATCCGGGGGCGGCCACGATTTCCATGCATACTAGGCTCCCAAGGCCCAGACTGGGCGCTGACCGCAGCATACTGGCCGTTCTGTACCCAGACACTGACATCCTTGTCCCACTTTCTGTCCATGGCGTCGCCATACTTTCTGAAGGTTATTACCACGAGAGAGAAATATATCAGCGCCACGCCCAGGACGGCGCTGACGCCGATTCGAAGTCCAAGAGCAGCATTGTTCGAGAGCGCAGTGTTGACCGGGTCTTCTGCTGCGCCGGTGCGCCACGTATAAGCCATTATGCAGGTTACGAAGAGGATGATTGACCTTGGTCGGAAACGACAATTTCAGAATTTCGACCGTTCAGTACAGACAAACTGAAAGAAAAACGTACCAAGCAAGCCAAATAGCTGGGATTGCGAGGAGTATCCAGACATTCCATAGTATGGATGCCGTTCCCTTCCTGGCTTCCTGTAATGAAATTTGTTTGGACCAGAAAATATCAGAGCACAAGAATTCTTACCTCAGCCCAGATGGCGGCCCTGGACAATTTTCGCATGGTACCAAACCTTATAATATACACACTCCCGAATAATACGCTCATGAGAGCAGAGATCAGAGAGAGTATTGCTGTCGTCCTCGCAATCGGATCTGATGCCGCTGCGTCGATTTGGAGCATTGTTATGATGGCCCTAAAAGCGCACTTTTATGCTAGTTCGATCAAAAAAATCTGTAATAGCGCACGCTAATAAGAGGGCAGACACATAGTTCTGGGTCTCCCATTGGCGGAGCTGTGAGTCAATGAACCCTTCCCACGAATGGCGAAAGTGGAGAAGGTGAGGCGGGAGAGTAGCATCGGGTGGGAGCCCCTGGGTCGTCAATAACGCGCCTGGCGAACCGGCATCGCGGACAGCCATTCTGCGGATGTCAAAGGAACTCAGCCTCGCGTCATTCAACACACGGGACACCCTGGAGAAGTACAGCGGGGGAAGTCGGAGGAGGAGATACCAATAAACTTGCTGGAGGATTATGACGAGAATGTCCAGAATCAAATTCAATAGACGTTTGACCAGGCTTTGAAGTCGTTTGTGCCAGCTTGGACGGTTTCGGCGGATGAGTGAAGGTGAAGAGGCAGGAAGAGGCAACTCATGAGGAGGTGAATTTGGATGTGAATGGTCGCTACTAGAGCCGGTGGAGGGTGCGGAAGGATGTGAGGCGCCGGCTGAAGGCGCGGAGGGATGCGAGGCTGGCGAGGACACGGAGGGAATGTAGGGGCGAAGGTAGCCGTCAGGTACGTAGTGATGAGTAGGTTCATGGTGCCGTCGACGATTAAAAGTAAAGGGGTCGACAGTTACGTATCGCGGCTCTGGCCAGGAGGTGGGGACGGCAGGAGGTGATGAATAGTAGTACGGCTGAGCGGGGATGCCATATGAGGCATACGGATTCGCGTAGGCATCGTACGGCGAACCGTATGGTTGCCCTGAAAACTGCCCGGTAGGGAGGAAAGAGTGCGATCCCGTTGGCGACGGCGGGTCAGACGCGGTGCGGCCTTGTCGAGGAGGGCGCGACCCAAAGGGGTCGGGACCCCAATATTGAGTCGCGGGAATTACAGGTGGTACTCCTGGCGTTGGGTATGCGTGTGGATGCATCGCAGCTCCGCCGTAAGCCTGCCCCGGGAAACCGTACATTGGCACGGGCGTCGGCTGGGGTATGATTATTGGAGTCCGCGTTTCGGGGGAACTGACGGTCTTTCTGGCCGGGATCGTCCACGCGTGTAGCGTGCATCCGGAGAGATTGGTTGAGATGGAGCAATATGATCTGGGCGGTGAGGGGAATTGAGGGGCGGATTCCGTCGGCCACGCGATCTACCTCGCATGCGATCCTCTCGGCCGTGTTGAATAGACAGGGAATCTGTGTCAGGACTTCGTCGACCTTGATCAAGTGACCCGTATGAAGCAAAGTCTGATCTTGGCTGCGAGGGTGCTGCTGCAGATGCTGCGGTACCCTGAAACTCTTTGGGTTCTGATGCAAAACCCGAGGTTCAATAAACACCCGGAAGCTTGTCGAATTGAAGCCACTTGCCCGGAAATTGTCGATCTGGCCGCACACGGTGCGTATCGTCTTCCCGGGATACGGGACTGTGCATTCCGCCCGGAGACTGCATGGATCCAGACGAAGTCTTCGCCGTTGGATCGGGTTCTCCGAGTGTTTTGGAAGCGGAAGGAAGGTCTTTTGAGCTCATGTTAGGTCCCTGAAAACGCAGTGAGAGAAGGAGGAAAGAGCGGCTGAGGGCGGAGTGCTTAGGTTGCGCGTGGGCGCCGTTTGACCTCGTTTTAGCACGCGTATCATGTCAGAGCCAACTTTGATCGGGGAACGGTCACGTGGGAGCTACTTATGCACCAGATCTTTACGGCCTCTGATTTTTTGATTTCGCTGCCCCAACTATCCCCGTAAAGATCTGGAGCCGAGATTAACGCACGCCTCCTAACTAACCTCTTTGCCGAGTTCTGAATCGACAGTTTGGACCAAGTGCGAATATTGAAATTTGATCAGAGATGCAGGATTACCGCTCCGACTCAGCTTCGCATATAAACAGCTATAAACAGTTCTCTCCCATCTCCGCCTGTCAAAGAGAGAAGTGTTTATGGTCTGACTAGGGAGACTAAGCTTCGCAGGCTCGGCTTTGAGATGACTGGAAATGCGCGAAAGTCGCGGAACTGTGACAGAAAATCAATTTGAATAAAAGGACAATCGCGGGCCGTAACCATCAGCGCGCGTTGCACAGCCGTGATGTCGGGATTCACCACGCATTGCTTCTTCCTTCTTCCTTCTAAGTTCTGGCACGCTCCCTCTGGTCGGCCGCCGAATGGTTTGAGCGTATAATCCATGAGCCTCCATTCACAGCTCCCTTCAAGTCAACTTCAAGTACTAAGTAGTTGTCTGGACTGATGTCGCTGGTTAATGACTACCCCGCGATCCGACGGCCGTATGATCAAGACCATCAGGTTTTACCACCGGTTTCGGAAACATCTTAGCGTGGCGAGCCGTGGCGAGGCGCCCCGCTCGTATAAGAAGAGGTATCACTGAACATGAGACCATTTCCGCTTCTTTTCTCCGCCTTTCTAGTCTTTCTTTCAGCCGACTTGCTCGTGTCTCTCTATTCTTTTCGCCGGCCGATTATCCCTGCCCCCGTACAATTCACAGTCGTTCACCTAGCCCAACACTACTCTCATCATGAAGTCTATCGCTGCATCTGTCACCGTCGCCCTCACCGTCGCCTCTTCGGCGCTCGCGGCCCCCACCTCCTTGAAACGCGGAGGCCCCGGAAAGCGTGGCCTTTGCTGGCCATTCTACAACGGCCCTCTGGACCCCGCCAAGCTGAATGACGGCTCGGGTAGTGTCAACCTTATGTGCGTGTCCCTCGCTGCTTGCGAAATTATCCCCTAAAGGCGCGGGCGTGCAGTTACGACTACGAGACCTTCCTGCCCCCGTCCACCAACGGGAACGGCGGCCTCAACTTCATCGGAATGCAACGTTGCCTCGACTGCGACTCGTCCCCGATTGCGGAACTCGCCAACCGCCAGAAGCAGAACGGCTTCTCGACACTCTTCACGCTGAACGAGCCCGATATCAACGGCATCACCCCTCAGCAGGCCGCTGACTGGTACAAACAGAATATTAACCCGATGGTGTGTTGCCTTCGCTTCGAATAGTAATAGTCGTTCCTCATCTGATTTGCGCTGTTCACAAGGCCATCAAGAAAGCGCTTCCCGCCGGTGACCGCATCGCAGAACCCCGGCCAGGGCCTCGATTGGCTCCAGCAGATGCTCGATGCCTGCGCCGGGCAGTGCTTCTTCGACTATATCAACTTGGTACGCCGCTCACTCCTTTTCTTTCGCGCCATGCTCATCATGGGTCTTCAAACACAGCACCACTACGGCGCGACCTTCGACCAGTTCAAGGCGCACGTCGAGGACGCCAACACTCGCTTCCCCGGGAAGCAGATTGTTGTCACCGAGTTCGCGCTGCAGAACCCCCGCTGGTGGCCAGGCCGACCAGTGCGTCTTTCGTCCTCCCTCTTGTTAAACGGCCTGACAGTGCATCCTTTCTTGCTTTCTCAGGGTCGCGTACTACAAACAAGCCTTCGCGTTCCTCGACGCGGCGCCCTTTGTCGAGATGTACTTCCCCTTCGTCGCGACGACGCCGAGCCTGTTCGCGGCCAACGACGCCGCCGGCGTGAGTTTTGTTGGGACGGGGGTCGACGCTGTACAACGATGACAAGTCGATCAGCGCGGTGGGGTCAGCTGATGCTGCAGTAGATATCCGGGATGCGGTGGACTGGGAGAGAGATGATGGTTTGAGTAACCGTTAACGATGCACGTGTATTTTGGGGATTTAGCATTTAATTTACACTTTTTTTATGAATCGGCGTTCCAAGGCGCCTGAGACGTACTGCCTCCTAGACCCATTTTTCGATGTTCAGATCTGGCAGAAGTTCAGCCGCCCTTCGAGCTGAGTAGGGAGGACGAAAAACACTGGGAGGCACTTCAGCAAGCTACGGTGGGGGTCGAACCCAGCCATCGGGCGTGAAAAGTGGGGTCCGTCATGCTCCACGTGCATGTACATTATTTTAGTCTCAAAGCCATAGAAGAATCGAACATCATACACGACTCAAAAATTATAAGAATATTCAGTACAAGCTCTCTCCAACACTCATTGACTGCCCCGCGTCGGATCCAACGAGAATACTCGCAATATCTGCGCCGACCCCTCCGCCGTTTAATCGGCGGCCCAAACCGGCTTTGCGTAGATTCGTCGTACGCGGGGAATGGGGTAGGGGATAACTTCTGCTGTCTGAGGAACACGGGCAGCCCGCGCGGGGCAGTACGGGGTACCGCCGCACGCTGTTCTTCCAGCGGGGAGTCGGCGTCAGAGTCGGACCATTCGGGGCCGGAAATCGCCCTGCGCACACCGAAATCTGTCAGTTGAGCGAACGTGAGGGAGGAGGGAGGAATTTGACGCACATGACTTCCGCGAGCTTGCGCTTGAGGAGCTGGCACTGATTCCGCGCGGCGTCGCGCTCCGCGCGCATACGCAGCGTGCTCTCCTTCGCAGCGCGCGCGAAGCCGAGGAGGCCCGCGTTGGCGGCGGCGTGCACCTCTGCGCGCCGGCGCCAGGTCGCACAGCTGAGGCGCAGGGCCTCGGCTTCGGCTGCGGCTCGCCCGAGGTCGCTGTTGGTCTTTGGGCTTGGGTTTGGTGTTGGAGACGAGAGTGAGGCGGAGGTCGGGGAGAGGGTCGGTTCTGCAAGAGGTGAAGCGGACGTAGACGCAGGCGAAGAAGCGGACGTAGGCGCAGCCTGAGAAGCTGACGTAGACGCTGGCGCTGAAGGGGATCCTGCCGACCCTTTTTCAAAGTCGAGGAAGACCGGGCGGATGGGAGACTGGACATGCGGCCGCAGGTAGGGCGGAACCAGAGAGGGGTCGATTGCCACTGAGTTCCATACAAATCAGCTGGGAAATTAAAAGGGAGAATACTGAGCGACTCACCGACACAATACGGCTTGCGGCACGCAGGACAATAATGCTGCACACTACAAGACTTGATCGAGTCGATGGTGCGACAGATACACTCGCGGCAGAAGAAAACATGACCTGTTCACAGTTAATTAATCCTCATCGCTCTCTGGACCCGCAAAGAGACTGCTTACCGCATGGGAGGGAGACTGGGGACGCGAATTGCTGATAGCAGATACTACAGGACATGATGGCAAGATCGAGTTAAGATGGGGTGGGCGAGGTGGGCCAACGCGTTTTATATACAGACTCAGAGGCGCCTAGTCATCGGAAGGAACAGGGTGGGCGCCGGAAGCGTCGGCCGGCTTGGGTATTGAGCCTGTCCATATGAGTCGGGGCCGGTCTAGATTCCAAATCGAGCGAGGTCGGGGGCGGGCTTTGATGGGTGCGAAGAAGCACTGCGACGGAAACGGAAGTATATTGCATGAGTCAGTGGTCCATGTGTGTAAATGCCTCCACGAGGAGAGGACGCAGCCAGTCAAAAGCCATCAAAAGTGACTCAGGAAAGCCGAGTTTTTTGGCGTCAATTTCAAGTCAATCGACAGAGCAAGTCAGCAGAGAGTCAGAGGAAGCTGTTCTTTGCGACCAGTCTCGGGAATGCGGACGCAGCGAGTGCGCTGGGGAGGTAGTAAGGTGCTGTTGCTGCTGTTCGCCAGCCAATCGAGATTGACTTAAACAAGTCGTCACAGTGCGGGGATCTACACAGATTCTCAACTGTTTTGACTCCATCCTGGTGTCCTCTGGTTGTCCACAACCGCAGGGTCACAGGCTGCAATGGGAGGAGCGGAGAAGGGAGTGCACAGCCCCAACACAGCCCCTGGGCGCATCACCCGCACCGGTCGCACCGCCACCAGTTGAGTCAATGAGAAGACAAGAAAATCGGTCCCAGTTGCGAATCATAGCCTAAAAAATGAATCTGATCTATAGGAGATCTTTATATTTTAGAGGTCATTGTCCTTTGATCATATCTGGAACGGATCGTGACCTGTTCATAGGTAAGTGAGAAAAGTGGCCAGATATTCTACTGGTTGGCTCCAGTTTCTTAGACCCTAAGAAGAGACTCGACTAAAATACGGTTGACAATGAACTTGGATTTGAAAAGTTCAACCACATCACGCGGTAGTTGAACCAATCGATTTTACCCGACAGCAAAGGTGCTCTTTTCCCAATATGCAGTCCTGCAGTCCAAGAACAAAATTGAACACCGTAATGACTCATAATCAACCAAAATCACAAAATCGAGAGTGGTAAATGCTTTCCAGAGAAATGCCAACTAAGTAGCGAAGATTTCAGGCTGCACAGCTCACACCTGTATCACAAAATGTCAGCCGACCACAGCCTGAAGACTTCCCGGAACCACTTACCCGACAGCAGTTCAAACACATACCCCGCAATTCCCTCGTACGTAAATCCCTTGTTGAAAATCGCATCATCTCTCTCAGCGGTCGAGGTCGTGTACATGTAGTCCGAGTTCGTGGCAACAAGATGCAGCCGATACAATGGGACGCTTCCGCAGATTTGCTCTGGGTATATATACCCTGCCGTGTTCCAATTGGTGTACCCGTTCGCGAGCGCCTGAGTGCGTTCGGTTTCGTTTGCGGTGAAGAAATAGGCGGAGTGGGTGGTGCTCCTGAGGGTATAGAACGGCACCGTTGAAGTGTCTGGGAAGGGGAAAATGAGAGCCGCGACGCCGAGGAACATCGCCGTGTCACCGGTGATGTATGCGGTGACATTGAAATCGAAGGTCGTGTAGTAATGCAGGGTCAACGACGGGGAGTACACCTCGAAGAACGGAACCAGTTCCGACACTTCGCCACATGTCTGAGTAGAGGACTGCCATAGAACCCGATTAATTCAAATAGGCATTTGTGAACCAGTAGGGACACGGACCTGTGCTCGGTGGTCTAGAGTCGGCGACTCCTCGAGCCGTGGCAAGTGAACGGAGCCGTGCGCAACAACAGCGAACGCTGTGAGGATTGTGAGTATAAAAGACTTCATCCTGATCAAACTAGAGGGAATCCAGTGAAGATTTGACAGTGTCAGGTTCGTCGAGCAGTATATATACCAGTAGGCTGCCGGCGGGAAAAAACTATATGCGTCCATTCCTGTGTCGAACAGAGGGCTTGTATCGACTTTCGGAGGCCTTCGATATGCCAGGTGCCTGTATGTGTCTTACCTGTGTCATGTTCCAGACGTCTGCGTCAAGATCGGAGGGAACACACCAATACAAGCGCCTGCACCCAGGTCCATGCAAATCGGCCCGGGAGCCAACGGTAGATCCAAGTTGTCTGTCCTCCTCTACTCTAGCGCTTATAGTAATAGTGAGCTGAGCTTCCATTGTGCTATGTACTTGAGCGTCAATGCCTACCTGTGGGCAGGTATGTCCGACTTCTTCGCGATTCTTCAGACATGTACTAGTACTGTCTAATTTTAGAGATATCAAGTATCATGTGGGTCAGTAAAGTAGAGCATGAATTCGAAGCAGTAGTGTTGAAACTCCGCAATCAGTTTAGGCTATTGCCGAACATCACACCGACGAAGGGGACTGGGGCGGGAAAGCCGGTGATGGCCACTCGCGGCGCCCTCACAGGGCACCTCGCTGCCAGAACAGTGCCGCTCAAGGCAAACACGGAGCTATCATTCGGCTGATCGGCAGTGTTCGGCACCGGCTGATGTTGGTGTTGTTTAAACTGATATCGGGGGGATTCCAATGCTTTCCGATGTCTCAACTCCCGATTAACTATCTACTGGATTCCAATGGCTCTCGATGGATTTTTACAAGAATCTCCACCGATTCACGTCGGTTACAAGCCTATACCCGTCTTTTCAACCATTGAACCTGCCATTTTTCATCCGGTACCTCCCAACGGACCTCTTCCACTCCCCTGGAAGAAAATGGGCTATGATTTCAAGATGAATGCCAAGTACGTCAGCTCAAATATATTCAACCCATAAGCCGAATAAATCTGAATCCAGCTCCTTTGTTCGACATTTATTGAGGGAATCTTAGTCATATATCCGCCCTGAAACACCATTTCCCTACATCTAATGTTTCCCTGGTTTACCAATAAACTTTCCTTGGTCGCTGCTAATTTACGGCGGAGTCCAACACACCTAAAAAAGCCAAATTCCCGACGTGTTAAATGGGAGGTTAGAAGATGAACTTCCTACCACAATTTTCGTCGGTGGGAAAGTTCTTCTTTTAACACCGATTTTCCTCAACTTGAAAGAGGGACATTAGTCACCAGCTTCTGTTGATGCGGAGAGAAGCACATTACCCCAAAGGAGAATGGTTGTTGGAAAGGTAAACTTCTAATCGAACTGAAAGCAAAGAAGATTCATGTTGCCTTTCTGTGGCAGCAGAAATAAAGACATTCCACATAGAAAGAAAGGAAGCGCACTCAAAACATGGTGAAAGGCCTTTCTGTCTTTGTTGAATGTCTTCAATTCTCCAAATGGAGAAGATAATCTCCTCCAGTCTTCTTCCCTCAACTTAGTTAGATGTTTGCCTTTCCGACGGTCTTTCTTTCTTGGTGTAGTATGCTTCATTCCACATCCACAGAAACTGGTGCTTATTGTTGCTCTTTCAAGTTAACGGGAAGCAGTGTTAAAAGAAGAACTTTCCCACCGGCGAAAATCGTGGCGGGAAGTTCATCTTCTAACCTCCCATTTAACACGTCGGTTGCGTTTTTAGGTGTGCAATGGATTGTCGTTAACTCGCCAACACCCTGTCCGGCTACGGCCGTTGGCAACGCGCTCGTGCAACATCGTCCGCCGTTGGCCACCGGAGGCCACTGGTGACCGCCAGTGACCTTTCCAGCGGTGGGTGTATTACTCGCTCAAGCTGCGGATGAACCAGGCCAGGGGTGCCAGGCCCAACTCTGGAACCTGTTCACGCGGGTGAGTCGCATAGTTTTCTCCGCGTCCGCATCTTTCCATTACTCCGTCTCGCTGATTCACTCGAGCGCTATGTGACCAAGCAAGCATCAAGTACAAATCAACTTTGACCGCGTACATACATGCGGCAAGAGGACAGACACAGCGAAGACATCGGTGAGAAGCACTGGGATTGTTACCCTATCCCGACCTCCCCGGCGTTCAACTGAATGAACTGAGCGGCACGGAAGCGCTGTTACAGCTGTAGTTGGCATCGATCACGAAGGGAACTTAAAAAGGTGGATGGCATATCGGAGAAGTCAGAAAGGCCCGCTAATCAGCGCCTCCTGGTGCATCTCTCCCCGGAACAAGAAGAAATTAGTGTAGCAAGAACTAGTCTCTCGTAGCTCTCGTAGACAAATTCTCTATACATACCAAGCTCGTACCTCGCTGTATACACGCAAGCCGGATTTGGAATTTGAACCCTGCTGAATTTCAAGTGCATACAAACAAAAACGCGATAGCTGTTCTGTTAAGGTGAAATCACTGATTCTTCAAATCCGGACCGGGATGGCGCCGATACTGTATGTGACAGTATGTGGCAGGTAAATTCAACTTGTGTCACTTCCGGTCCTAGCACAGCTCCGAGTCTGTGGTTGAACATGCCATCATTTCGAAATATGAATTCATTCCCATTCCAGCCGTCCAATCTTGTACTATTTAACTGAGAGGATTCTGAATGGCCTTTCCCCCAGTTCAACGATGAAGCCCATCCTACCCGCGATACTCCTTGCCGCTACGGTCTCTTTGACCACTGCGCGCAATATCGACAAGCCTTCTGTAAGTCCCTATTTCAATTACTGGACCTTTTCCCCTGATCCCGCGCGAGCAGACACGATCCGCGGCAACCTGTGGCGATCCTGGTGTTGCTCTTCCCTTCTACCGGGGCTTTAAAAGCACCACAGTTGATCACTTCTACACCACGAAAGTAGACCTGGTTGATAACTCTATTCTGGCGGGATACGCTCTACAAGGTGTCGCCGCCTTAGTTTTCGTGACGCAGGAAGAGTCGACGGTCCCGTTTTATCGTCTCTGGAAGGCATCTGCCACGGACAACTTCTACACAACGTCTACGACGGAAAGAGACAATGCCATCCAGAATGGATACGTCCTCTGGACTCCCGATCCGCAGACGTATATCTACCCGACCCAAATCTGCGGAAGCGTTCCTTTTTACCGCTTATACAACTCGGCCCAACAAGACAACTTCTACACTACCTCGGAATCGGAAAGACTGGATTTCATTACCCAAGGATATACCGACATTGAAATTGCGGGATACGTGTTGCCTGTGGCCTCGACTCAATGTGATTAACCAGGTACGACTCTACGCGTTATCCCAGCGCTACCTTTAACGGTGGATTATACAGCGGAAATGTTCTCAGTATGGTAGCTTGTTGCTTTGCTTGTGCAATTTGATGTTTTCGTGGCCGTTGGAACATATTTAAAAACATCAAATTTTTAAGCCTGAAGTGCGGGTGAGATTATAACGCTCGTGAAATAATGGCTCTGTTACTCCCAGAAGTACAAATTGAAGACAAGGTAAGATATATAACGGAAGATTCAGGACTATCGCGCATCAGGAAAAACACTGCGTTCAGACCCCCCCTGCACAGAGGCTTAGTTCAGGTACCTATGCAGACCTCTACAGATCGCTCTGTGTAGGTGGCTGGACAGGCTTTGTATAGCTCTGTATAGCTCTGGGCAGGTCAGTGTATGTCAGTGCATGTCAGTGTAGGTCAGTGTAGGTCATGGTAGGTCTGTGTAGTCATCTCCACAGAATTAAGATACTGTAACAACAACTGCTGTGGATGTTGAGCTGGCAAGAGAAACTCTGGTCTGTGCAGCTCTGCGGATGTACCTACCCTCACTACACTGACATATACAGACTCTGCGTAGTTGTCTACGCTTCGGCTACTCCCACCTACCCGGACACTGTGTGTAGTTGTCTAAACAGGATCTGTGTGGCCGACTAAACATGTCTACGCATATCTAAACTCAACTACCCAAACTGTGTTTAGGCCACCCTTGAACGTAGTGAAAGCTCCTTCGGAAATTTGGAGGAAATTTGGAACCCGCTTGAAAATTTGGCCATCTTGGTCGGATTAGCCGAAACTAGGGAAATTTTGGGGAAAAGGGTCGAAATTCCCTAGAATCCCAAGAAGTTTGGGGCGACAGTACACAACAGTACGTGAAAGTTAAGGAGATCTAAAATCTGACATCAGTGTGGTGGTAGATGCATGCATTTAAAATATTGTAGCATAAATGTGACTTGTCGGGGAGCTGCTTGACGTCTTCAGACAACGAATTCAAAATGCACAAGTCCCTAGCCAAGCGGGCCACTCATCCGAACCATTGGATCAGTTAATGAAACCATCATGTGGACATCCAGGAGGTTGGTCGATTCAGCTGTCACCGTCACTGTTGTCTTCTTAGTTCTTCCACCACCATCTCCTCGCTCCCCATTCTCTCAGCACCTTCGCTTTTCCTCAACCCACAACATGTGCACAGTTGAGTTGCGATCCTGCGTGTCAGCAACAGCCTCTGGCACACTACAAATAGCCGATTTCCAGCAGCCAGAAGTTGGTTTGAACCGCCGAGAAATCGGCTTAGATTTCCGGCAGGGTGAAATCAGAAATTTGGTTAATTGCAGTGTGTGGGTTGGCTAAACAGTGAGTAACCCAACGAGAACCCCAACCAGGATAAACCCGATAGACACTAATAGCTCATGTGTTCCCTGAGCAGTACACCACCAATCGTGATCGGTATTTCTCAAATGTTTGGTCCAAATACTGCAGAAATGTTACATAGAATATTTCCCCAAGGTTCTGAAAACATTTTCGTCACATTTTCAGGTAAACATTTGAAGAACATTTAACAAAGATTCCCACAATATCTGGAATATTGGCGCATCTTGTTGATAGCAAGGCTTACAATGCTGCCTATTGGCTGCCAGTCACACTACAGAAATAAATTCTTCCCGTAGACAGAATGGTCAAGGATTTCTATCGTGAATATAGGCACTACAGACAGCAACCAAATGTTGAACACTCAAAATTTGAGGTCACTGAAGCTTAGCTGATCAGATTCACTGGAAAATAATGAAAGGTTCTCCCTGAAACCAGAAGGATGAAATGGTGTGGATGATAAAAGTTTGCTATGAGTGCAGTGATGGAGAAATTTAAGGTGGACTTGGTGCTGGATGAGGCACCGAAGGTCCGTGTGCACTGATGGTGCATGTGTATGGCCATGTGCATATTGCTCAGACGATTTGTCCTTCTTTCTTTTTGTGTCCACTTCTACTTCCCGGACCCGCTCTGTGCCTGGCTCATCCTGGAGGCTCTTCTACCCACTGTTGGCCCTCAAATACATTGATTACAGTTACTGAAGCGCTCAAGCGTCAAAATACGGTGGCAAGCTTGAGAACGACATCAAAAGTTCGCTGTCACTCTTTGTCAACACTTACACGACAATCCAACCTACTGCAATCCAATTCAAGTGTTTTCAAGCCCACATCCCAAGGCCAGTGTCAGCAAGTGTGGCATTTCAAGACCAAGGCAGACTGGATTTCAATTCAAGACTTCGCGCCTCAAACTGCCGATCTAACTTCTTCTTCAAGATTTCAAGCCCACATACTGCGACATATTAAGCATCAATGATAGCCAAGCTCACAAATTATTAGCCACCGTTCTCAATCATCAAGATGCTGATGGGTCGATGATTTTTCGTTTGCTGCTCCCCACAACATTCCACATCCATATTCAGATCTCATTCCCACACATTTTGGCTCCTTCCTCGTCTTCAGAGGTTCCCCTCAGGGTGTGGAATGTTCTGCGTTGTACACCAGTTCCTCTGACAAGCCTGGCATTCCCGCGGAGGATGGCTGTAAGTACAACGTGTGGCCCAGTCTATGGTACTGCACTTGCCTGGCACACTACTTACTACTACTACATAGCACATGAAATCATGATTTTTATTCAATTTAGTTGGTCGTGATCTCAAACATTGCGTGCAAGATGAAAAATATGTTCAGAGAAACCTTCGGAAAATGTTGCTTGCAACATTCCTGAAATATGGTTCTTGAAAAAGCCTTAAGGCATTGCATTCGTAATGTTGTGAGATTGCTTGAGGCAACATTTTCCAAACATTCACACATAAACATTTATAAAACATTTCTTTCAAACGGTGGTTTAGGACCAACCGTATGGTGTCCTCCCCAGGAGACCATATATTGTATGGGATCTGAGGTGGAACCTGGGATGAGTTGAAGGGGGTGTGATGTCCACTCAGGTATAAAACCCAGGGTGTGCGACAGGCCTCACTACTTACAATTCTCTGGATTCTTGCGATGAACTTGTTGAAGTAGGATGGAGATCAAAGGCATCCCAACGCGAGCTTTCATGGACTGTACTTGACCTCAAACACTCACCTCCATTTGGCTGTTGCTGCAGGCATTGTACCCCCGATGTCCTCTCACGGTATCCAGCTTCAGACCGCCACGATGCATGGCTAAAAGTGTTTGCCTTGGACTTCCTTTTTCCTATCCCAGCTTTCTCTCACCGACAACGGATGGACTCCGGCTCTTCTACAGACTCTCGTAGCACGGCCGGCAACCATTCCCCAACTAGACCCACATTCATTCCCTTCACACACAAAGTCCAGCTCCCCAAGGAACAGCGGGACGAGTTTGAAGCGGCTTTAGACAAATGGAGAATTGAGAAACAGGCGCGCTGAGCAGGCGGCTGATCTCTCTTCTCAAAACAAGTCTTCCTTCCTGATGCACAACTCAAAAAATTACAGATCATGGAGGAGACTTTCTTTGCACTGCTACTGTCACGCCAGATTTAATTGGCAAGTTGCCCAGTTGGACCTCGCTTCTAACGAGGATCTGAAAGACATGGCATCTATAATTATGGATTAGTGACCTGATGTGCAGCTTGCAATTGGTCTGACACCACAGGGAGGGCATCGACAGAAGCAACAGAACACTGTGACAACACTGTCATGCAGTACTGATGAAACACCACGTTTTCCAGTGTGCCCATTGCCCAGCCTTTGTTTTCACTGGCTTGTTTGGCATGCGGCTGTCTATGGGGTCGGGGTTGGGGTCGTGGCCGTGGCGCTGGATCAGCAGGCCAACAGCCGCAGATGACAACTGTCAATGCTGGCGATGTTTTTGCATCTGCAATGCCGCTATTCACCATTGCGCCCAACCCCCCACGTATACATCCCCCACCACACACTCCGTCAACATCTCAGCAACAACTCCATGGTGTTCCCTCAATACCGTACATGCCATATTACTTGTCTGCTTACCTGCCATATACCCCAAATGGACTTTACCATCTCCAGATGTACCCAATGTATGCCTTACCGCCTCGCTATTATCCCCTGACTCCCAACAACGAGAACACAAATAGCTAGACTTGTTATCGTGCTAGTGCTATATATTATCTGGCAAAGGAACAGGCATGGTTCTTTAATCATTTTGGCCTCCACAGGTGAAATATCACCAGTGGTCTCTACTTGGAGCAGAACAATTACTGGGTCAAGGTAAATTGCCACACAAATTTTTACCTTGTACATCAAGTTGACCTTTGGTTCAGCGCGTAAATATTGCGAAAGGCTCAGATGTCACAATCAAGTACATTATCGAGAAGGGGTCGGCGGCAGTCGAGGCATTCCGTGAAGTCAGTCACCAATTTGCACGCACATTCGAGTTTGTGGACCGGGCAAGGAGACATAAAGAAGTTGATGTCGGACAGGACCTACGCCTGCTCACAGAAACAATGCTGGATGCTCGGCTGCATGTCCTGACAGGAAATCGGCCAGTATATGTCCTGTTGAAGGTTAACAAAAGAGGGGATGTTGCCACAGGACCTCGGGTCAGCGCAAATGTCGACTTGTTGGAGACTGGAACACAGGCACTGCACGGAGGGAAATTCAAGGAATTTATTCGTTCAACAGCATGGGACCCTGCATCAGGATACCCAGTGGGCACACCGAGAATCTCTTCCGACACTGATGATCCATTGGTAAATGGTTCGGTGTTCGATCACGTTGATGAAAATCTGCTTGCGAGGGACAGGTTCAATGATGTGGATGACGGAGACACCCATGAACAACACTATCTTGGCCTTGGATCTCTAGGTGGAGGGTTGGAATATTTGTCTGTATTTCAGGTGTGAGCTTGTACTTCCACTGCGGCAAGATTTCAATGCATTCCCGTGCATAATTGTGGAGGCCAGTGCCGTGAAACGAAAAGGCCCAATATGCCACAAACCATGTACACTACTAATCTTAATTAATTCTTTACATGCAGTAATATATGGCCCGACATTGCATGATGCCCACCTGACAGCCCCCGATGCCAACCCGACTGTGCCCGACTCTGTCTGACGTACCTTTCAGGTACGACTATGTACTGACTGTGCCCAATGGCGCACCATCCGCACCATCGGACACTTATCAGGCCGTCAGGCCCGATAACAAAATAAATAAATTTGCGACATCAGCACAAGGAGAACTACGCCGGCATCTGCAAAGGCCACACCACGTTCATAGACACAGAAGATCAGAGCGTCCCGGACGAAGTACTACGAGTGCACGTAGTAGTCATCATTGATATTTTTTGCCTTCTCGATATTTTGCGCTTTGGTGAAGTCTTTTACAAAGTCTTTGGCAAATTCCTTGAGCTCAGTGAGCATTGGTTTCCATTTTGCAAGGTTTTGCCCATCACTCGATATTTTTTTTTAAGCCTGTAAAGATGTCAAAACCAATATAACAGATCCGGCTGTCAAGACACTTACATGACTTCATACAGAATTCGAGCTATCAGCGAGTGGTGTATGAGAGCCTTTGCATCCATCAGCGTAATTTGGTTTCTCTGCATTCCAAGTCCGTTTCAAAAGTCCCTTGTGCCTGGCGAGAGAGCCAGGATCCAAAACCGAATCACCAAAGTGCAGTCGCATGATCATTTGTGTGGCATTAAGCGCAAAGTGCCACAGTGCACTGAGTTCTTCAACGTATCGCTCCATGTTGTTGATATTGTCCATTCGATCCCGGCGAGCACCCCAAATGTTGTTGGAAGTAAGCCAGTCTCCCACAATGATTCACGCTTTCACTGCCCACTCAGATTCCGTGAACCCACTGAACCCCTGCAGCTTTTTCAGCATCTTTATTATCCCTTTCTTCGAGCCCTCATTGAAATTGAAAACCCCTGCCGGTCGCCCGTCTGTGCTCTGGGGCAGTAATTGTCTATCAGACGCTATCATGTCCTCCGCAGCCTTGAGCATGGCATCCCGCCCTTCCCATTCCTTGCGCCCAGACAATATGCGAGTATCAGGGTCATTACGAGCCCCACAAATGACGAGAACATCTTGGCTTCATCGCCATCCGTTGGAACTATATCTGTACACGTCGCAGCAGCACACTTCCCACGTCGTTTCTTCTTGGCTTCGAGGTCATCCGCTGATGGATCTGCCTTGGGGAGCGAAATAACAGCCACATTTGTCGCATGTATCATTGTGTTTTTATTGAAGAGCCATTGTTGGGATTTTTGGAGGAAGATGTTGATATTGTCGAAGATGATGTAGAATAGATGGGACCCTTGGATTAGGTTGATGGCATGCGCGACCGCATCCTCTGACAGGATCCTCTTAAGACGCTCAATGGTCGTAATGGAGACGCAGGCTCCAGCGTTGCTGAGAGTGTTGAGAATGCGGGAACTTGTTCCTCCGATCTCAAGAAAAAGGTCGAGTATCATAGGGAAGACATTGGTGCCAGTTTTCCGTGTAAAAGCCATTATACTAATGACGAATACAAGGGCCTGGCGAATTAGATTTCGATACAGCAAGGGAAAGAATGGCACTTACAAATGTGACATTACACGCGAACCCCATGTCTTTCCAAAAACCCCCCGTCTCCCCCGCAAACGTTGCTCCATTGTCTGAGGACCCGTTGGGCGTCTCTTCCCATTCGCCAGGCTCCACAGGCGTTGCAACCTTCGCCTTTGCACCCTTCTGTGCTCGCTTTTTGCGGTGTGGCGGAGGAGAATGCCTGGTTCGTAGGTTCTTGTTTTGGGTCGGTGATCCGGGTAGCGGTTGAGCGAACAATGGGGAACGAATTTAGAAAATGGTCCTGGGCCGTAGAGTAAGAAAACGACGAAAAGTTAGAGTAAGAAATTGCAGAAATGTTGTGTGAATAGAGTGAGGTCGTGCGATGCGAATTCTGGGGTACTGGTGGCTAAACTGCCCACTGGCGACCTTTCCTAGAGGAAGGGGCGAAGGGATACCGAATCCCTTCTGGGCGAGAGCCCTGCACTGGTCGCTGAAATGGTGGTACGAGCATAAGATTCAATGATGTGGCAATGTTTACATGTCAAACAAATGCTGTAAAGTAAAATAGGGGCATGGTGGAGTAAAATCGAAACCAACGTGCGGATGGATTTCCACATGTCGGCCATACGACCCCTCCACAGCGGTACTCATTGGGAGAGGTTGTGAATACCAACAGAAAACCCCAAGTGTAAGGAGCATCCTCAAGGTATATTCCAGGCAATATTCTGGGATTGAGGATGTTTCGGATGTAGTTCAGTATGCAGTCCTTCAACCGGACCTTCAAACGAGGGTCATTCATGACCTTGTCGCTTTCCTGAAGTGCAATCTCATCCATGCACGGCTTGATAATTGTCGAGTGCAGGTACGGGATACTAGGAATCGGTAACCCGCTTGTTTGACGGACTTTGAAGCAAGCCCCTTCAAGAAGGTACCCCCGGCGCGCCGCGGACCTTTGCGGGCTTGTTCCGGGCCTAGTTGTTGGTGTGGTAGCTTGTTGCTTTGTTTGTGCAATTTGATGTTTTCTTGGCCGTTGGAACATATTTTTAATCCACCTGAAGTGCGGGTGAGATTACAATGCTCGTGAAATAATGTCTCCATTACTCCCAGAAGTATTAATTGAAGATAGGGTAAGATATATAACAGAAGATTCAGGACTATTGTGCAGCTTTCTTTGCAGCGGCCTTGTCTTTTTTGTGATCCACAAACAGCCTGTGCCGGTGATAAGCACGGGATTTGTCCACCCATGAAATCTTCGCTTTTTCGTGTTTTCATGACAAGACATGTGCTGGGCTACGCTCCAGAAGCGTCAGTACTGAGGTTCCTAAGTAGCTGGCAGGGCAGGAACCACTGAGTAACGGATGGGAACGGGGAGGAATACTCTGGAACCATTGGCATGTGCTCGCTCCGAAACCTGTAGGAGATGTGTAGCCCAACGATCAAGTGGAACGAGAAGTCTACTCTATTCCCACTCACAGAACTAGATGGGACAGACTGGAATCCTGTTGTGGTGTGTTGGACATGAGACGTGTAGCGCGTTCTGATCATATGATCACTGGAAGGGGCTGGGAACATCACATCTTGATGGATCCATGCCGTCCCGGGCATTCCGGATAAGGGATGGTCACTAAGCGAGGGTCCAATCACTTGGACCTACACTCGTCGGCTCCTGGAGCAAGTACCCATACTGGGAAGTACTTCGAATGCGGTATCCCTGGAGAGCTACGGACTGGGAGCTTATGTTCCAGACGTTCTGGTAGACGGGAAGGCAAGGGCATTGGGAGGAACAGCATATACAGTCGGGATCGACATAGGGGATCGGTTGTGATGGCTCCATGATGGCTGCAGCACAAGTCTGACCGATCGTACATGTGCACAGAAGTGCACCAAGATGGCGTGCTCGACATGGGCAGCCAATAGAAGGACTCAGATACCCATTCTTACGACGGATACATGGAAGTCGGATGGATAAACAGGACTATTTTACTCATACTTACTTATTCTTAGACGTTTCCATGTGTTTCAGCGCTTTGTATTTAGTAGCAGGGGCATCTTGGGCGACTTCACGGAATCACCCCATGGCTAGTAGGCGGAAACACTTGCGAATTGGGCAGATACCGGGGAGTTCGAACAAGGTGTCTCTTAGAATTCATCTTGGCTTGGAATCTTTTCTTTTGTGATCGGTATCCTTGGGATCCGACTTTGTCGTTTGTCTGGAATAGTCTGAAAGTGACTGGAACTGTTGGGATTGTGCTGAGTATGCACTTGGTTGTTTGGGTTGTGTTGTGAAGAGCTTGGGATCGGAACCCACTACTGTTAAAGAGCTTGGGATCGGAACCCACCACTGTCTGGAGCGCTTGGGATCGGAACCCACTACTGTTGTTACTGTGTCACGCTTGGAATCAGCATCCACCTCGCTTTGGAGAACCCCAGCACCTTGTTCTCGTTTGTTTTCATAGCTGGGAAGCTTTACATCATCGCGCTCTGTGCTTCCTGTCTGTTCGGGTCTATCCTCGTTCACTCAGATCTAGCCTGAACACTTGCACAGCAAGGGTTCCATTCGCATTGACACTCTCGTTGCGTTCCACTAGCTTTCCGGTCTGTTCCAGTTCCATTCCGGTTCACTCAGATCAAGGCTCAAGTACTTGGACTTCATTCCAAGGACTTTATAAACAATACAACGCTCTCTCCTCGTTTCCGAGGTCTATACCATTCCCTGCAACCTTTTATAAGGCCCTGTACCAGGGTCTGATACTCGTCTGTGCACGTCTTGAGCACTTCTGTTCCGTTCCGACGCACTTCTGTGTGTAGGTTTGGTTTTGGTTGGTGTTTTCTTGATAGGTTCAAAGCACATCGATCACCGGGGTACCAGCACCGATGTCACAATATTCTTCTTTGCTCCCTTGTCTGGCATATGTGGCATATGTCTGAAGTCATTCAATGGCACTCCCAACGAGATCTCCCTCTCCCGCGCACACATAGCTCCCCAAGTCCGCATCGCTCTCATTTGCGTGCAGCACCAACTGCATCAGCTCGATCTGCTTGTCACATGTCCGGTACACCAGTCGGTCCCTGAGACAAGGAAGAGTCAAGTTCTCTCAAGTCCTGATTATTTCACAAGACACGGAGAACATCATTGAGGAGGATGAATCTTTGATTATCGCTCCCCCCAGGGGATCAAGACAGATTGTCTATAATATATCCGCCCAATTGACAGGAGAGGTTTGACAGGCCATGTGGTCAAGGGGAGGCACCAGCACACCAGAAATTTAGGTGCGAGCTGGGTGCCTCGGAGGCACCTGAATTTAAGGTGCACAGGTCCTGTGCCCCCTGTGATATGTTCTGTGAAATGAATGTGCAAGCCACCCCCGTTCATCTAGACCTGCCATAGAAAGCTCCCCTGTTTTTACTACAGCTGACTCTGAAAGTGCTTAAGTAAAGGAGGAGAAAGGAGACACAGCAAAAAACCTGAAGCCCTGGTGTGCACCTTCCATGCCTAGGTATAATTATTCATGCACACAGGGCATACCTTCACTTTGCTCCAGTATACAGAGATATTTGGCATCGAGGTAGGATCAAAGCTAAACCGAGGTGAAATCAAGGTGTTGAAAGTTGAAAGTTGAAACTATTTCATGCCAGGGGCCACGACCAACGAGCAAACATAGGATCATATGGCAAACTACATACAACATACAGAAGTACTCCTGTCGAAATATGACAATAACACTAAGCTTGTGGGACAGTGGGGTAATTTCAGAATAGGGCAACAATCAAATTAGAGGACAATGTCAAGCCCCACGATGCTGGTAGGTGTTGAACCAAATTTTGGAGGACAAACAACACACTGGAATGATAAAATGCCACGTCCAGACTTTTTGAAATCCATGCATTACTCCTATTAAAGGGCGCGAAAGGGGTTTGATCAGATTGATCTAGGAATTAGGATAAAAAGTGGGTGAAAAAGCCACACCAAGAGAGTGTACCAACCACCTATGAACCACCAAAATAAACATGGAGTCACACCAGGAATTACAACTGGAAGTCTCAAACCAGTAAGCTAGGGTTGGACACAGGTCAACCCGTGGGTACTAAAGCACCAACCCTAGCTGGACCCACAGAATCCGTACCTGGTATGGAGCAGGTCCAGAACCCGCAGGTGGCAAATCAACCACGGGTTTGCAAACCTGCATGCAAGTCACCTATTATTTGAACATTAAAACTGTCTCATAGAACTTTAATCAGTGTAAAAGATGTGTCTGGATCAGAGACCCCCTGTTGATGAAGCTCTGTACCCAGCTTTAGGAAATAAAATTGAATGTCCCTGCAAACTAGTCAGCTGTTCAAAAAATGGAAAAGTAAAAGGTGTGTCCAGTGTACAGATATATTGCAGCTGATTTAGACCTGTGTAGTTCCATCGGAATCTACCACCATTTCTTGATTGACTCAAGCCTCCAAACCACCTGTGGTGGGACCTGCTAAAATCCACGAGTTTGGGGGTTGGGTACACAGAAATGGTGTGGGTTGAGAAATGCCAACCCACCCATACCCATGAATACCTGCAAGCCAAACCCGTGGGTAGACTCAGTACCCGTGTACCCGTGTCCAACCAAGCCTACAGTAAGCTGTGGGAAACCACAGTGACAGGAAAATTGTGCATCTCAATGCAATGGAACAGAAACCTCACCCGCATGTAATTCAATATGGACCTCAGACCAGTGGCACACCAAAGTTGATATGTACATATCATAGATAAATACCATTGCAGTCGGTCATGATCAGTTCCTGTACCGCAGCATTAAGGAGTGTTAATGCTGATACTCCTGGACTCCTCTGTGTTTATCACTATAGCATCTAGGGTTTAGGGGGGCCTGACCATATGGGTTCCCTAACCCTTAATATCTTCCTGTATCCAGTAGTTGAAACCCCAATCAGCTTGCAACAGTCCTGGAAACACTTGATTGGGTTTCAACTGTGAGAAGGTCACATGGCAACGTCATGTGAGCTCTGCGATGCTAGACGGATCTGTATACATACGGACACGTCACACAAAAAAAAAAAGAGCAACCCAGGTGATTCATGACACCCATTGTGTGTTGTGGTGGTACTTCCAGTGATCTCTGCTTTGTACATCTCGCAAGGCCATTCCCAATGGATGTGCACTGGGTTCACTTCAGTGTTTTCCCAATCTTTTTGCATCCTCAATCTGTCTTGTTCATAGGGGCATGACTTGGAAGGCGGTTAGCATTTGTCTTACTTTGTCAGGGGAACCACTCTGGCTGCTTTTCCATCCGTGGCTCCGGATGCTTTCCCATCCATTGCTCCTGACACTTTTCCGTCCATTGCTCCAGACACTTTTCCATCTGTCGCTCTGGCCACTTCTGCGCCTGAGCATTCATCTGTCCATCTGTCTGTCTATCTGCTTCACCCGAAGCATCCGGAACATCTGTCCGCTCACGCTGGCATGTGCTATGCAATCAAGCCTGGGATCATTGTAGATACCTACGGACATGTGCTACTGGGTAGTTACTGGTTAGTATATAAGGTTTCACCTAGCGTGGGAGTCCCCATCCTTTCTTCTCTTCGGATTCCCCTGCTAGGTGCATAGTATTTCTGCTCCTGTACTTATTACCTATATCTATACTTTGGATTCCCCTGCTAGTTTCCACAGCCTGTGCCAAGCTTAAGGTTGCCCTTACATACTTGGTGTAAACAATAAATGTAAATTGCCATCAGTTTTTTCAGGATAAGAAGACCTCTGAATTCAAGGCAAATTCAGGGCTCCTCAAAAATTTGTAACAATGATGCGGCTATAAGCACACACCAATTCAAGCTAAACTTGTAGTTCAACATTTGATTGACAACTGCTTCTTGGCAATATTGCGTGTACATAGCTGACAGCATCACACCTCGCTCAGTCTGCTTCAGTCTAGAAGGATTTTGGCAAGTGTGTTGTGACTCACTACACAAGTCTGAGTCTGAGAGTGTCTCAAGAGGCTTTGGTGATGAGCAATTTCCTTTTTTGGAGGGGAGAGGGGAGGGGTCCTTGGATGCCGAAAAAAAAATGCATGGAATTTAGTTTTCGTTCTGAGGGCCACGCAAATGCTATAATAAGGCCAAAACAGTTTTCTCAGCTTCCCTCCCAGACCTCCAGATTGCCAAATATCTTCAGAGCTTCATGAGCACAACGAAATGTAGGTGTTGTGTCAAGAGAAGCATCTGGAACACCCCCAAAATACAGTAATTCATCACATACAATTTGGGACATCTGGAAGAGGGTCAAAATGAAAATCCCTATTTCCATCAAAATAAAGCAGAAACATGCAAGAAAGGTCTCTAGGACATACCACAGGGAAAGGCATGCATCCGAGGCCCAGATATCACCAGTTCAACACTGTTTACATGGCTGTGAACATCACGTGCAATTATCATACATAGAGCTGACAGTGTTGATATTATCCAGTAACCTTAGGCCCTGTTCGGGGATCCCAATTTACGCTCCATTATCTAAATATTCCATCTATCAAATATTTTGGCAGTCACCATCAGTCACTCGAGGTCTAGACCACATTCCACGGAATCAACCTGATGATTGACAAACCCTCTCCTCATCGTCAATGGCAGTCCCGCCGTTCCAAATACTGAAGTATGTTCTTTGACTAACTGTGGTCTATTGACTGAATTAACTGAAGATAGTTTAATTTTAAATATACTTCAGGTGATGGGCAAAGAGTGCACCTTTGAAAATGATCCCAATAATGAGATAAGTCTTGTTGTTGTTGGTGGCGGGAATACCGATGCTAGCGGGACAGTGATCAGGGTGTTCGGGTATTCGGGTATTGCCATATCAATTGTTCACACACCCAGTGCCATTACCTGTGACCTGATGTGATGGAGTAGCTAGCTGGGAGATAATAGAGGATAATGGAGCGTAAATTGGGATCCCGAACAGGCCCTAAGATTGCACAATTGGTTGTTAGACCAGATTTCACAAGCTGATGATCTGTTCCTCATCTGAGGATTTATACTGCTGTAACCAAAGTATCTAGAATGTTTCCGGAAGTTTGGTTCTTTGGTCAATCCTTCAGCTGGATCACTAAGCCAGATGCGGATCAGCAAGCTTTCCAGAACCTTCTCCGAGATGCCAGATTGCATTTCCAATATATAGTTCTGTGCAATTGGTGAATAATGTGCACCAGTCAGCCGGAAGCCAACCTGGAGGACAAAACAGTTGCAGTCACCCTTGGAATGACAATCTAATAAATAGAGGGTGCAGCCAGTGCGGAGGAGAGTACCAGGTGTACTTATTGGTGACTAAGACTCATCAAACTATCAAGCCGAAGATTGGGGAGAATACACGGGCCAAAAAAAAAAAAGCACCCAAATTGCAGAGGCCAAGAATGCGATCAAGGATCATCGGGTTTAGACGGATCAAAGCAACCAAATATTTCGTTCTCCATGTCTTCACCTTGACCTTGCTTTGACAACTGTTGGCACTAGGTGCAAAATCCTCCATTTGGTGTGGTGGGCTCAAAGGTCGCTCATCAACCGTCCTGGCTATTATAGCAGGGGTCGGCTCTGTCTGTGGATACCCCGAAACAGTACACCAGCCGGGTGGGATTAGGGCATCAACAACCCGTACGTATTACGCACTACTATCGAAGGGGTACCCTTGCAAAAGTCAGTACCTTTGGAAAAAAATTGATCTATTGTTCGCAATTTTGAGTCAACTGCCTTGAGATAAAGATGATATGTTTATATGTCCTAGATGAGCCTTCCTATGTGGTTTCTGGAGCTGACAACGTGGATGGGGGTCCAAAGGAAAATTGAGAGTCGATTTTGATGGAATCCATCAGAAATGATGGTCTGCCAATTTGGCGGGCCATCATTTTGCAAAGGTGGCGTTTTGAAGTTTTTGACTCGGCAACCTCATGGCTTCCTCTACAGACCACCAATATGCCTGACAATATTCAAGTGAGGGGATTCATATATATGGCTCCATAGATCCCAAAATGTGCAGAAATCCGAGGTGAGACACTCACACAAAATGCCCATCAAAAGTATTTTGCAAAGGTACCCCTTCGATAGTACCCTGTAAATGATCATAACTTGACCAAATATGGAAGGTTTGCCCCGAATTTTGGCTCAAACGAAGCGCCGGAATAGAGGTTATTAGCAGCCGGGTTCACTTTGATTTCGACTAGGATTACTTCAAACCAAAATAATAAATTGAGTTTTTGTGGAGCGTAGAAAATCGTCGGCATGTTCGGCACGGTCTTAAATTAGCGTGTCTCGCTTAACTCTTCAGATGCATCGGATGATCGGCTTTCTACATACCACCGCGTTTCTCACTGCTCTGGACGACGACATCACCCTCTCTGGCCACTTATCGTGCTCCAAAGGTCCCTGCATATGCGCCCAAGTGTTGCCGTGCTTGTTGTGCTTCATCCGAATTTGGTCGTTGCTCCGTCGCATCATTGAGTGGAGCGTTCAGCTTTAGGCGAAATAATTTTAAGGTATTTATTACTTTGACTTAGAAAGTAGTTTTTTGGGGGGCTGCTAATAACCTCTAATGATCCCCATCGTATGAGACGTGATTTGAGGCCAACCTCAGCCAGGAAAGTTGCAAAAGCGGGAAACTTTCCCAAATTTGGAAATCCATATCAAATTACGGGTGCAGAACTTACGGCGACGCTTATACTTCAACGCAACACCCATTTCCCAATCTCTCTTGCAAACATGAAGAGGACCCAAAGGACTAACTTTACCTCATGTTGCTTGATCTCTGCCAGCAGAATCCAGACCACAAACCCGCATCAAAATTTGCCCGTAAAAACGGGTTGATGCCGTAGGCGGGATGTGCAGCGGGGAGCAATCATGTATATGGAAGTCGCCATTCGACCAACCTTTTTCTTCAAGGGGCAACCGGCATTTAAACCGGCGACTAAAGGCTGGTTAGTTAGTCTGGCCGTCAGGCCGGAAAAAAAAGAATGACTCCCAACTTTCTACCCAGGAAGAAAGTTGGAAACAATGCTGGCCGCATTTGATGAGCCAAAAAACCGTGGAACTCGCCCACATCCTGATTCCACCTAGGGCATCAAACCGTACGTATTACACTGACGCCGTAACAAAAACGCCGTATTTTCCTTACGTGAGTCGGTTCCGTACGGCAGGATCATTTCTCACAGCTCAGACGATATGGACGCCGTCCGTATCAGCGTATACACCATATTTACGAGCCAAAGTAGTGTTTATAAAGTAGGTCTATAGCAGTGTGGATTGAATATGAATGTAAAGGATTTAATCATCGCCGTTGTTGTCTCCAACTAAATCAACCACCGCCTTCCGTGCCAATTTCAAGTGTGCCTTAACAAACATCAAAATTTTTATGGTCTCTGCCTTCAAGCTTGCACGCCAAAGGCCAATGGTGTCCCGCCCGCCTGAAAAAAAGTGTTCGACGGCGGCAGCAGAGCCTGCAGAGATCAATAGGTTGAATATCTGAGCTATGAGCATCATTTTTTTGGCACTCTTGCAAGGGTAGGATCTGGCAGGACGTCTTCGAAAGGAGCAATATAAAAAGTTTCGGAATGTTTGAAATGTGGAGTTGGTGAGAGAGGTAGATCCAAAGCCAAAGAACATCGGTCAGGTAATACAGCTGTTTTCAAAAAAGAATACAGATTTTGATGCAACGCTCCACATTCGTTTTTGCTTACAGTTATTTGACAGTGAGTCTCTTTCCGCAGCTTTCCCGCTCCACCCAACCGCATCATAGTGCGATATGCGGTGTTGTGACTCCATGCATCTCCACACAAATGTATTTATACACGCACAACTCGATTTTTGTCCTCCGCTCTTCCCATGTCTAAGCAAACCTCGTCTCACTACCGAGAACATACTCGGCAACAGAGTGGATGGACCATCCTTGCTCCAAGTCTGCCCCCCTGACAAGCAGGGTACAGACCTCCCCCCGGTCCTGGGCAACGTTGGCTTGTTTTCAACAGCGGTCACGGTTGGTGCATAGGTGGACTACAAGCTTCTTGATCTCGTCGGGAATGTCCTTCTTGGTGCCTCGGGCCATGGATGGCGGTTGTGGTCGTGTTGTGCAGGTTTCGGCTGTCTCGGTAACCTAGATGTTCCACAGTGATCCTGTAATCTAATCTAGTGGTTCGGAATTGATCCGGCGGAGTGGAAAGACGGATGACTCACCGTCAGACAAATTCTTTTTCTTCAACATTTGTACAACTGTAAGCAAAAACGAACGTGGAGCGTTGCATCAAAATCCGTCTTTTTGAAAATAGCTGTAAACAAGAAAATAGGAACAACTTGGGCCGCCATGCAACCCGTGTCCAAGTTGGAGACGCCAACCAACGGTTGCCGGGGCTTGGAGTACAGTGCAAACGGGGAGGAACGGCAGCGATCGTAGCGGGATGCAGTGTGAGCCGGTCGGCTAATGTGAAGAGCACGCTTAATGGGAAGAGAAGTGGGGTCCAGTGGGGCGCCTGCTGGCCCAGCGTTCGGGAAATGGGGCAAAGAACGGCGACAGTTGCCATATATGGATTTACTGTGCTTCAACAGGTGGAATTAGGGCATCAAGCCGTAAACGTAATAATACGCTTACGGCTCCGTATCGTCGGCCGTTTGCCCGAGACGTTACGGGTACGAGACGGCTTACCCCGTATACGGGGCCTCGTAATAGTCCGTTTACGCGTATACGCGCGCTGTAGTCTTGTTGTCACAAGCATCTATTTCTCAACTGAGTTGAAAAATCGACTTAATGGTCCAGATGTGATCCTGAACACACCTGAAGCATTCAAAGCTCCAAAATCTACATACATGGTGCGTGGGAACAATTACGTAGTTAGTTAGTTCCAGGCCGAGGTCAGAAAAAAGAAAATCGGCCCTATATCTTTTCTTTGAACGCCGGTTGCCCCTTAAATTTTTCTTTCGCTTTCAGGTACGCACCAAATGCTGTAGAGTTCTCCCCGACAACTGAATTCTGCAACTGGATACGACCTGCTTTCTTGGCGTGTCCTGGTACCATAGCTCATCGGAACTTGATCGGAATTGTGGCCACAATTTATTTCTATGCCGTGCGCTACTTGGGATGGTCTAAATCTAGATGCGACTCCCAACCCACTGAAAACGCCCGCTGCATCATCACTGGAGTCCCTACGATGACACCGAAACAGATGAGTGGATGATAACTTTAGAGCAAGTCAACAATACTGATGCCGAGTAGCAATATTTGACGTTGGGCTGCAGATTCCAACTTGGTGGTCCGTGTCCGCCGTTAATTTACCTGCTAGGAATAGCCATCCGGATATCGGGTTTGCCAGTGGATGATTTACAATGGGTGATAGTGTAGTGATAGCGATATATTATGGTCCAGTCTAATCGGCTTTTTGGGTGGAATGTTCGTTCCTGTAATCACGGCGGATGGAAATCAACGTCTCGGGCGAGCGAAATCACCTCGAAAAACCTATAGCCGCCTCACTGGAGATAACGCACCTTTTTAGGATGTCTTGAGCGCGGCAGCATTTATAAGTCCAAGCAGGGTTGTGGCCGCTCCTCATTTTTGCGCCCCTACCGTTACGCCCCTATCACCATGCTTATACCCGACGTAGTTTCTCAAAACGCCAAAAGAAATCCGTCAGGTCCATTCTATATCTATGCGCATCCCGATTCCAGTGCAATCGTCACCATCACGCATCTCGAATTTCAGCGCGCAACCCATCGTGCTGCCAGTCTCCTTCGGCGAGATGGTGAAGATCTAGACGGCCAAGTAGTCGCTATCATCGCGCAGTCAGATACGGTGCTATACCACGCTACTCTCGTCGGCATCATGACCGCAAATTGTGTTGTGCGTGTTTGCAATCTGTAGCTCATTCGATTCTGATCTTGAACTGGAAAGCCTTTTCCGATTTCGCCCCGAAACTCCCCTGCTGGGATCTTGCAGCTGCTGCGCGCCTCGTCCTGCCATCGAATCCTTGCCACTCGGGCCACTCTCGCGCCACTTTTGGCTGGTCTTGAAAAGCAGGTTGCCGAGGCCGATCCAGAATTCGCGTTGAGCATCGAAGAGATTGCCTCCCTCAGCGATATTTATCCTCATTTAGGAGTCGAAAAGCCGGATTGCCAGTTCCAACCCTACTCCTCCGCGGGTTCCCGACCATCGCTGGACGACGTTGGCCTCTATCTGCATTCGTCCGGGAGTACGGGTTACCCCAAAGCCATTGCTCAGACAAATCGAGCGCTCGAGCACTGGTCCCAACTTCGTATGTCGTATTGTTGCAATCTTCCCCCAGTTCACCAAAATATCGACCTAGCCCCAGTCGCTGAGGTCCGGGTTCACACCGAACAGCCGATAGCGAATATGGGGCTCCCGTCGTTCCATCCGCTTGGCTTCGTTTGCCAGCTCTTACAGCCTCTCTCCGGCACGCCTGTTGCAGTCTACACACCGACTGCAACATCTCCGAGCTCGCTTCCCATTCTTCCCTCCCCGGATAACATTCTCGAGCACGCTCGCAAAACGAAATGCCGCTCCCTCACCACGGTGCCCGCCCACCTTGCGATATGGTTCAACTCTTCGGACGCAGTTGCTTACCTGGCCACGCTGCATACCATCGTCAATCCCTTTTCCATATTGCCTATGGGCTCTGGCTGACCAACGTCAATAGTTCTGGGCCGGAGGACCCCTTCCCCAGCGCATCGGAGACGCTCTCATCGATGCGGGTGTAGGTCTACTGTCCATCTATGGGACCACCGAGATGGGTGCCATCTCAACCGTGTTTCGACGCGAGGAAGATGCAAAGGAGTGGGCGTGGTTCGGCATTTCTGGCCTGATGACGCCACGGTGGGTCCCTCAAGGAGACGGTACATTCGAATGCCAGGTTCTGGTACGTTTTCTTGGAGCACCATGTCTTTTGTGGGTTCTGATTGTGGGATTTATCAGTCATCGGAGCAACACACTCCGATGGTGGAAAATTTGGAGGATGTGAGAGGCTATGCGACATCCGACATATGCATAAACCATCCAACAAAACCGCATCTATGGAAAATGTGAGTCGACTCTATATGTGCTTCACCATAGGACTTGCTAACCACGAACTTAGTGTGGGTCGCGTGGATGAAGTGATTGTGCATTCTTCTGGTGAGAAGACCGTCCCGGCCCCCATGGAAAACATCGTCGCAAGCAGTCCATAGTGAGTGCTGTTTATCAATTTCTTATCCTACTTCGGCGCTAACCACAGAACAGTGTCGCCGGAACAGTGATGTTCGGCGGTGAGCGTCCTCAGACTGGAATTTTAATAGAAACAACCCCAAGCTTGCAAATCGATGTTCGGAATGCGATTGAACTGGCTGAGCTTCGGAACAAAATTTGGTGAGATCTTTGTTCCTATAAATTGCCGCAGGGTTGGACAGTTTCGACGTTAGGCCAATAATTGAAGAGGCAAACCGAAATGCGCCTGCCTTTAGTCGGATCTTCAAGGAGATGATCCTGTTCACTTCCTCCGACAAACCCCTGCCCCGTTCCGGTAAAGGAACCGTGCAGCGAAAGGCAGCAATTACTCTGTATGCCACGGAAATTGAATCGATGTGAGTACTGCAGTCCACGAGCGATATACACACTGAAAGACGGCAGATATAACACTGTGGAGGAACAAATCAGTGCGATTGACACAATCGAGCCACCCGTGGTCTGGGAGGTGAATCTTATCCACGACTGGATTCTCGAGCTGGCCGGAAACGTTTGTAATTCCGCCATAATGTCTTCGAAGGTGGACCTCCGTCAACAAGGATTCGACAGGTTTGAAATTCGTTCATTCGAGCCCGCAGACTCTGAATGTTTGTGTTTCTATTCTTTAGTCTGACCGCCACCGTCTTTAGACTGCATATCGTCAAGGCTCTGCGCTCTCATCAGAACTCCGTTCTGGCGCGCGCGGCTGATGCCATCCCCCAGAACCTTACTTATGCCTACCCCACCATCTCACAGTTGGCGAGTTTTCTCACAAGTCTAGTGGGGCGGGCTCACGGACACGGTGAATCGAGAAATCGATATGGGACATTCGGTAGCGACCAACCCTAGTTCAACTTTGCCCGAGTCAGAGGAGAGTATCGTCGAAATCTGCTCAGGCCCCGAATACCCCTGATCGTATTTCCTGGCGCCACCGGACGTCTAGGTCCGCTCTTGGCCCTTCGCGCCCATTTCACCGGTACCTTGTGGGGGGCTCAAGTGACGAAAGCAACTCCGGCTCCATTGGCCAGTCATGCGCAATTCATCGTGGAGAAACTTCTCCAGAAGCAACCACACGGCCCTTATCGTTTGGCTGCATATTCTGGTTCGACTGTGCTTGGTATCGCAGTCGCCAAATTGTTGGAGGGGAGAGGGGAACAGGTCGTACAGCTGTCGTTCATCGACCACTTCCCCCTTCTATGGACCACGGAAGAGCACGAACTCTTGCTACGAGAGCAAATCTCGGTTTTGGTGGATCGGACGGTCCAATACATCATCGACATGCTTTATCAAGAACCCCTGTATGGCCCGGGCAGTGAACAAATTGCGCAGCTGGAGGCGGCGTTGGCAGGGGCATCTAACGCAGAGAAAAGCGCCGTTGTAATTATAGAAGGGACGCGGCGCATGACTCCTCCGCTTTGCGAGTTTCTCGCCGACTTTTACACACCGAATGTTCAGAGGACCTACAGCAATTTCGCTGAACCGTTCATTCTCTGGGTTCATCCGTCCAGGCGCCTTTCAGTCTGCTAATCGCCGAATTCGGCATTAAAATCACGATGCCCGAAACCTCGCGTCGGTCATGGGCGGACCTCGGTGCGCATCTGTGTCACAAGTCGGTCGAACAGCGGTTCATTACTGGAGTGGGTCATTACGGAATCCTTGCGGACAAACGAACGGCAAAATTCCTTGAGCAGTGGGGGCATTCTCAGTAATCGGTTCGTGATCGTAACTGATATGCAAACTGATTTAAAATAAAAACTCGTTATAGTTCGAGTGCTGGATCTGGAATATGGGCTCTCCAAATCATAAATTGACGGAAAGTCTGCTCCACGTGGACTCAAACATCTCAAAAAAGAAAAGGGTAAATATGTAGTCCAAACAGGGCTGCTGATAGCGAAGGGAAGCCCATGCATTAGATGGCAGACTGTATTTTGAGTGCTTTTTTCTTTAAACTACTATACAACATCAATATTAGTCCCACATTTTTCTAAGTGCGCTTATTCGGGTGAAGAGCATATCTATCTGCTCTCTAGCAGCTTGAAGCTCCGTCTCCACATTTGTCGATGTTCCAGGATTTGTAGTGGCCCGAACTGGGGAGCGCCTCGTGTTGATTTGTTCCTCTTCAGGACGAGACTCAAGAATCTCTGGGGATGCCGATCTGGCAATTCTCGGCGACGTTAGGTTCTCCAAGTCGGTCATGGTCTTTTGTGGCGAAAAGCTGCGCTTCGAGTCGTTATCATTCTGGCGTCCGCATTCTCGATGAGACCCGTGTCGCCAAGACGACCGAGTGAGCCTGTATGTGATGCGAGCGTGAATGGGAAGACGCTGCCCTGCCGGGAGATCATCGTCGCCGCCTCCCAGTCTCTTCCGCAATGGACGGCGCGATAAAATCAACGCAACTGCCAATCCTAAGGGGACAACTGCCACTGCCACCGTGATTACGGAGGCTACACCGGCGGAGATTCCCCGGCTGTATAAATTGCAAATGAGACGGGTTTGCATTGCGCGCAAGATTTCAAGCAATAGCTCAAGATTTGCGGGCTGGACCAGTTCAGAAGATCCCCAAACGCTAAGGATGTGCACGGGTCACCCGCGGGTCTACCTCGAGCGGACCCGGACCCGTACCCCTCCATACCCCACCCCTGCAGGGGTACGGGTCTATACCCGCCCTAAAACCCGCGGGTATACGCAACCACAGCTTAAATACTCAATTTATCGTCTCCAGGTGTTCTAACTTTTTTTTGGCGGCTCACCTTGATCAGTTTCGCGTTCATTGAGTGCGAACGAAGCCCCCAGTGCTCGATGAAATCCAAAACAAAGTGAGCTGTTGATGTGTTTGAATCTCGGCTACAGTAGAATTTTGACATCAATATCCATGTCGAGGGCGTCAGAAAAACCTGAAAATATTCCAAGGCTCAGATCATCCATGCAATGACTCAATTCTACCTACCAGAAAGATTCTGAGCGAAAAACAAGCCTCCCAGGATCATTTTCGCAGACCCGTCTCGCACCCCTGTACCCGCGGGACGGGTCCACGGTATGTTGCGGGTCTGTAAGAACACGAACCGTACCCGTACCCCTTAGACCCGTACCCCCCACACCCCTCACCAGACCCGCGACCCGTGCACATCCTTACCAAACGCAAATGAGCTGGCTTTCATCCAAAACAATCAAAGCGGTAGCGCCACAGCTTGAAGAAAACACAGAGTGGAGAGAAGCCAGGAACAAGCGCCGGGTGTCTAACCGCTGATCAGAAGGTACCGGTATTGTTAGGAGCTGCAGCCAAACAACACAGCCTCTTCACTACTTGCCTTGATCTTGCCACCATCGCCACATTCCGTCGACTTTTGTCTCAGGCTACAACGCAACTCTGTCTCGATGGGTTATCCTTGTGGACCTCTACTAGCGACGACTTGACACCACCGGACTGGTTGGACGCCTCTGAACCAATGAGATTAGGATGTAAGCAAGGATGTAAGTATCCGAGTGGGTTTGAGCTGAGGTAAGTCGCATGTTTATTTTGCGCGATGATAACCCAAAGAAAAACGTGGTCAGGGCGTCCAATACAAATTGGAGTAGAGATCTTTACTCCTCCAGCTTGAGGTGAAACCCAGATTCTTTACGCCAAGTATCCTACCCGACGGGCCTTCATTTCAATGGCAGGATATCAGTCTTCCCTCGCGCGGTAACTATCTCATTGCTCCAGGTGAGTACCATAACCCGTTCAATCTCCATTTTTCACAATCAAATTCGCTCACCTACTTTCGCCTCATACCCGTTGTTCATTAAAATAAGCCTGCGGTGAGTCGAGAACGTCTACAAGTTGAATAAGATAATAATAATACAGCGGCTACTCTAGTAGTCCGACCAAGTGTTCAGGTGACGGTGACCCCCATTTTTTCTTGATGCGCTCAAAAAATAGGATAATTCAAAAGGAAGTTTGTCGGCCATCTCGATGAGAGAAAATTCCAAAAATTGGGAACACTTGGTCGACAGTACTGCTATCTATGAAATGAACGAAACGTGAAGACAAGCCGAATGATCGTCGCAAGCTGGAAAGAACTCCAATCAATCAACCTGTTTTGCAGTTGGGTTTGAGCGTGGCGACGAGGTTCGTGCAGAGTTTTTTGCAGAACTCTGGCACGATTCCGGAATTCGGATTTTCGTAGGGCTTCTGCATCCCCGAATCCGCCTTCATGCCAGACTCGTCTTTCATGCCGGACTCCTCCATCGTCCCAGATTCGTCCTTCATGCCAGACTCGCCCGTCATCGAGGATTCATCCTTCTTACCAGACTCGCCCATCATTGAGGATTCATCCTTCATCCCGACGTCGCCCATCTGCCCCGACTCGGACTTCACATCCGCCGACAGCACATCAAACTTGGCGATGTCGGGCTGGCCCGTGAGCAGCTCGTCCACCGATGCGAAGAGCGCCGCAGCGACCTTGCCTTTCAGATGCTCTTCCCGCTCCTTCTCAGCTGCGAAGAAGTCGACGATGGAGAATACGCAGGTGCCGGGGAACTCGACAGCGTACCAGAACAGCGTGTCGGGCTCGGCCTCGACGAGGGTGAGGGCGCCCTACAAAATACGGTTTAGATTAACAAAGAAGCCCATAAAGCAGAGGCGGTATGGGACGGAAAGGGACGCACCTTGAGGAAATCCCGAACGTCCTGTACCTTGTCCGCCTTGGCCGTGAAATTGACGCGCAGACCTACGCTGACCCCCTCTGTTAAGCTGCCGTCACCCTCCTGGACCTAAACATTTCGAATCACTCAGTACGTGTTCAGATCTGCACCGCTACAATTGACGCACCTTGCTAGCGAGGACATTCGCCTTGTTCACCACCGGGTCAGCGACGAAGAGGGTGTCTGCGTTTGCAAAGAGAGCGCCAGCGACCTTTCCATTGAGATGTGTATTCCGGTCATTCTCGGAGTTGAACGTATCGAAGATGGCGAACGTTGGGGAGTCGACGTCGGTAAATTTGACGCCGTACCACTGGATCGTCCCGGGCTCGGCCTGGACCAGAGGGATGGCGCCTTCGAGGAATTTTTGAGTGGCGTTGACTTGATCGTCTTTGGCGATGGCAGGCACGAGGAGCGCGAGGGATACTGCAACAACGTATGGGTATAGATAAGGATGCTTGTGGAGAAATGCGCACCGCCGCTGACCGCAGATGTCTGCATCCCGGAGTCCTCGTTCATCCCGGAATCATCCTTCATGCCAGACTGGTCCGTCTTCGAGGATTCGTTCTTCATCCCGGAGTCGCCCATCTGCGCCGACTTGGACTTGACATCCGCCGAGAGGACATCAAACTTGACGATGTCGGGCTGGCCCGTGAGCAGCTCGTCCACTGAGGCGAAGAGTGCTGCGGCGACCTTGCCATTGAGATGCTCCTCCCGCCCCTTATCGGCCGCGAAGAAATCGACGATGGAGAAAACGCAGGTGCCGGGGAACTCGACGGCGTACCAGAACAGCGTGTCTGGCTCGGCTTCGACAAGGGTGAGGGCGCCCTATAAAATACGGTTTAGATTAACAAAGGAGCCCGCGAAGCAGAGCCGGTATGGGGGAAAGGGACGCACCTTGAGGAAATCCCGAACGTCCTGTACCTTGTCCGGCTTAGCGGTGAAGTTGACGCGCAGACCTACGCTGACCCCCTCTGTCAGGCTACCGTCGCCTTCTTGGACCTAAAATTTCGAATCGATCAGTACGTATTCAGAACTCCATCGCTCGAACTGAGGCACCTTGCTGGCGAGGACGTTCGCCTTGTTAACCACCGGATCAGCAACGAAGAGGGTGTCTGCGTTGGCGAACAGCGCGCCGGCGACCTTTCCGTTCAGATGTGTATTCCGATCGTCCTCGGAGTTGAACGTATCGAAGATGGCGAACGTTGGAGGGTCGACGTCGGTAAAATTGACACCGTACCACTGAATAGTCCCGGGCTCGGCCTGGACCAGAGGGATGGCGCCTTCGAGGAATTTTTGAGTGGCGTCGACTTGGTCGCGTTTGGCGATGGCAGGCACGAGGAGCGCGAGAGATACTGTAACTACGTATGGGCATAGATAGGCAAGCTTGTGAAGAAATGCGCACTTTCGCCGAGCGCAGACTGGAGCACTTGCAGGATCAGCAGGAAGGTGAAGAAGATTGCAGGCATTGCGTGTTTTTGAACTGTGTTTTCACGTGAATTGAAAGTAAACGAATGGATAGTCCAGCTATGGAGAAACTTGATGGGCGAAGTGGGTCTCGACGGGTCTCGACTTGGGAGTGGAGCTGACGTGGAGGGTATTTATGCACACCCGAAACAACGGTACCCGTACATCACTATCGTTGTCGATGTGGCAATGGTACATATGCGATCAAGTACCAATCTTGAAACATCATTGGAGAATGATACAGTATTAATGAATGCCGGTGGCCGAGTGAAACGAGGTGGACTTGAACGTTTGAACCTCGGGGGACGCACTGGCAGCCTGGGATTAGACAAATGGCAAATGGCCGATCAGTTGACGGAAGATGATTTATTCACATTCGGACCCAGAGCAAATCAGCGCAAATCCCGAACAAGTCCCGCTTTGGCTCCATTTTCCAATATTCCATATAAACCGAAAGAAGATGGTCGTACCTGCGTAATGTTGTAACCAGTCACGTCTTTCTTCTCTGAAAACTTTGGACTGCAGTGGCAACCCACTCGCAACCGCGTACAAAAATATTACGGCTTGGCATATCTTGGAGGTGGCGGATCAGATACAGATGCTATCATTGCCTCCCCTTGACAACGTCGTACTTAAGTATCTACTCCAGTCCTCCACACATTGACAACTAAAAAAATTCTCCCTTTCTCCCTGGGGTTCTTTCAGACCGTCCATATGGCACCCGCAGTCCGGCTACTTTGATAGGATTTAGCGTGCTGCCAGCCTTGCTCGTCCGTTGTGCTCCTGCCCCTTCCTGCCCTGCTTCGTGGTGATCAAGAATCCACCAGGTCCACACGCCAGCTGCGGGGTGTCCTACCACTTCGGGCTTAGTAAAATCCGGCGGCGATGGCTCAGGAAGTGGCAAATCGCAAGTGGGCGCTGTGACGGCCAGCGGGGTGAGCTTGACTCTCCTCAATTCTCAACTGTTTGCTGGGATTTCTTACCTCTCCCAGAGATTTGGTGAGAGGGAATTGTGTTTACCACAATTGTACAATACATTGAAAGTAAAGGTCAAATAAAATCCAGGTATGGCCTGCTCTCCGGAGTGCTCATACCAAAAAACTAGATCATTTGAATGATTGTATCTAGCGTGCGAACCATCCTACCGAAAAACAGTCGAGTCTGAACTATTAGGCCAGGGGACTAATTGAAAATCCTGAGATACCATGCCCTCTGGATTTTCAATGCCAATGCAATGAGCGTATTCTCAAGGAAAACAGTTGAGAATTGATCATGATCTCTGGAGAGCCATCCGACAGAAAATTCATAGAAAAAAAAAATGGGCTGTGCGCCAAGTTCCGCAAAGAGCTGCAAGTTAAGAAATGAAATCTCAATAAAGTTAGTTACAAGCACCTTCAAACTATATCTATGCACATTGAGGCCTGGACTTTGGGGCAGTTGCCGGGGACAACACTGAGAATAAATTTTGACTTGTAGTACCTGGGCTTCGTCTGTTTGCACGTAATTGAACTTATTGAAGTGAATTTCATTAACCTTGGGTACCCCGAAAGTTGGGTATCGCCGGTGCGCCCACTTCTGTCTTTACTTTTCCACCCTCGTCCTCCCGTCAACGTATTATCAACGGACTAGATTACAAATCCAAACTAACATCACAAGTGAAGAGCAAGGGCAGAGGGAATCACAAAACAAAGCAAAAAAACATGAATATTCATCGCACCGCAGTACTAAAACTATCATAGTCTCGTATCATCGTAACTACTCCTTCCAGCGCCTCCACTCCTTCCGCGTAAGTATAGTATACATCAGATCCCATGTCATCCTCTCCTAGATTGATTTTTCGTCGAGTTCGTCTTAGATAAGTATGATAGATATGCATGCGTGCGAGGCAGCAGTGGGCGGAGAGTAGGCAAGCAGAAGGAGCTCAAGCAGCCGTCGTCGGTGTGACCGCGGGCTTCTCCGTGCTCGACCGCTCCTCGCTCGCCTTCTCGTTCTCGGCCGCCTCCACGTCCCGATCGTGCGCCGCGCGCCCCGTCTCGTGGTGCACGCCGTCGTCGTCGATCCACGCGTCGTCCGAGCCTCCGCCCTCGTCGAACGCCGCGCGGTGCTTCTCGAAGTGCGAGCCGTGGTTCCTGTGGGCGGGTCGCCAGTCAGCATGGTCGCCTCGAAATAAGGGAGGAGGGGGAAAGACGCACTCCGGTCCAATAACCGTGATAAAGATGACAAACGCCGCCACCACGCCGATGAGGATCCCCTGCACCTTTGCGTAGTCGGGCACCACCTTGCCCCTGATCGTCGTCTTCAAGTGCTCGCCACCGGCTGTAGGAAAACCAAGTGATCAGCAGGCGACCCGGCACGCGCGGGGGACAGTACTCACTAGCCTCAATCTGCGCAGACGCGCTGGACACCATGTTCCCGAGCTGGTAAGCGACGCCGGGGAAGGTCGCGCGGAACGCGGGCGGCGCCATCTCCGCGAGGTGGATGGGGATGACACCCCACGCGCCCTGCACGCCAAACTGCACGCAGAACGCGCCCGCCGCGAGGCCGCTGAAGGTGCTCGGGATGATCCACAAAGGGATGAAGACCGCCGTCAGGAGCGTGAAGGTACTGTGGAGCGTGTCAGTGAGTCCGCAGGCAGAAGGAGGAGAATGCGATGGTAGAAGGGAGACGAGACGAGACGAGACAAGACACGCACACAATGGTAATCCGCCGCCCCAGGAACTGGGAGATCCATCCGGCAAAGCCGCCGCCCGAGATCGCGCCCTGCGAGATAAAGTCAGGTCAGCTTCGGCTTCATAATGTACACCGGAGAGAGGATAGCGGATGCGGGGACATGGATACTGAGGATGCGGAGGAGGACTGGCATCGCAACGCCAAGCCCACGCTAGTGTGATAGAGAATTGGAAATGGACTGCGCCCGTGCCAGGCACAAGCACACACGCCCGTGAGAGGCCGGACCGCGGGACCCCACTCCGTCACTCCGCTCGCAAAGCGGACCAGAGCGTGAAGGACCGCGGTACAGGAAAGGTAGGGTGGGTGTGGGCGCGCGCGATGCGTAAGAGGAATGAAGAGGTGAGAGTCCAGGGGAATAAGGGACGAGTGGAGTGGGAGCCAAGGGCCATCGTTAACGCGGTGGGATGAGCGTGTGGAAGGGAAAGGACGTCCGAAATGAAGGCAGTGCGGCCGGATTCGAAAAACAACAGAAAAAATACGCACGCAATTCCCAATAATCGTCGCGATCGTCGCCGTGTGCGAGTTGAAGCCCTTCGTCGTTTGCATGTACGTCGGGTACAGGTCCTGCGAGCCGTGCGAGAGGAAGTTGAAGCCTGCGGGGTATGTTAGCACGCACGATTGAAAGTGTTGTTCCTCCGCGAAGCGAGAGGAAGGAGAGGCCAGGAGGAGGAGGGCGGAGGCAAGTAGAACGTTCTCAAGGTGGGCAGGAGGGGAGGGGAGAAGAGGAGCGAGAAGAAGAGAGTCCGGGAGTATGCAGCGGGGCGGAGCGGAGCAGAGGAAGGGATGAGTGAATAGCAAGACTAAACTTACCAGTCATCAACAACACCGCATACACGCACAACGCCCAATGCTTCTTCAGCATCGCGCCCGTCTCGCGCAGGAAGACGCGCGTCTTCTGGGCCTCGGAGACGACGCCGTGCGATTCGGCTGCGAGGCGGGCCTGGGCGGTAGTTAAGTTAGCGCGGGTTCTTCTAGCGAGGAGGACGGTAGGGGAGCGACGGAAGCGTGGGGAGTGGGGAGTGGGTGAGGGAGCGGACAGGAGTAGGGGTAGAAACGGGGTCGTGGGCACGTAAGTGGGCAGAAGGGAGCAGGGAGCGGGCACATAGAGAGAGGAGTGAGGAAACATACTACACACCTTCACGAACATCGAACTCTCGGGCAGGAGCGCGCGCAGCGCCGCGCCGAAGACGCTGATACCCGACGCGGTCCAGAAGAGCGCGCGCCAGCCGACGTGCACGGTAGGGACGAGCTCGAGGGAGATGACGGCGGCGATCTGGGGAGGAGCGAGAAAGGGTTAGCTGGATCCAACGAAAACTAGGAGGATAGGATTGGGGTGGAGAGGGAGGCGGCGATTGAGAGCTCCTGAGACGAAGATAGCACGAGTACGGCACATGAGATGCGAGACGACTGCCCCCTTCGCTGGGTAACAATGGAAAGGGGTACAAATGAAGCACCCGGGGAATGCGGGAATACAGGTAGCAGCCGCATCCGGATGTCCAGCGCGAATACACGCATCCCCGGAATCTCCACCCATCCCCAAACTGAAGAAACGACACGACGAGGGTGCGAGACTGCGTCCGCTCATCCCGGGAAACCCGATACCACCATCCAAAACGGACGGAGCAAGACCGCAAGACCGCAAGACCGCAAGACCGCCAAAATAAAGCAACGAAAGGAGAAGGACCCACCAAATACCCGACCGCGTATCCCTGCTGCAGCACGCCGCTGGCGAGGCCGCGCAGGCCCACGGGGAGGTTCTCAAGCGCGGTGGAGGCGGCGAGGCCCCAGATACCCCCCATGCCGATGCCTGGAGGGACGAAGGATTAGCGTTTGCAAAATATAATGAGCATATGACGAGAAAGGAGAGCGAAGGCAAGGCAAGGCAGCGCGGACGCGACACGATCGGCGCCGAAGCGGGAAGTAAAATGAAATCGCGAAGCCCGCGACGTCGACGCATTCTGCCAGCCGGGACCGCGGCCAAAGACGTAAAGAAGAGAGCGAGAATCGAGTACGTACCGAACAGCGAGCGCAGGGCGAGGAATTGGCGGAAGTTTTGGACGAAGCCTACGCGACCCCCGTCAGTATTTTTCGAGGGAAAAATGGGGGAGGGGGCAAGGAAAACGCACCAGCACCGAGCTCGAGGACCGCGACAAGCAGCAGGTTGAAGACAAGCGGCCACTTGCGGCCGAAGCGGTCGCTGAAGACGCCGAAGAGGACGGCGCCAACAGAGCGGAAGAGAAGGGTGAGGGTGATGGCTTGCGTCTGCATCCCATTCGAAATTGTTAGCGAAAAAAAATGTATCGATGGGGACGCGACGCACGATATCGGGCGTCTCCTTCCCGAACTGCTTCGCGAGTGCGGGGACGCTGAGACTGACGCTGAAAAAGTCGATGGCATCGCACGTCCACGCGAGCCAGCCGGTCCAGAAGAAGGCCCACTGTAGCGGGGTGAGGGAGAGCAGCTGCGTGAGCAGCGACTCGGGGCGCTGAGCGGGCGGCGGGGGCAGGCGGAGGGGCGCGAAGAAGATGGTCATGGTCGCTGCTGCTCGACTGGCTGGGCTGTTCACTAAAGTGGAAATGAAGCGGTCGAAGCAAACGTGACGGGGTTGGAGCTTCTTATACGGTACGATACCCCGCCCTCAACCCCATATTGCGCTGATTGGCATTAGGGTCAGCTGATGATCGCATCGCACGCCGCTTAATACATTTTCACTCCCCTCAATTCCCATTCCCTTTACCACATGCCATTTTTCAATCCAACTCTCACAGCCCTATCTGCCAGCTCAAGAATACGACTCTACAGCTACGATCCTCCCCAAAAAAACTGAACAGAAAGGAGGGATGTGGAGAGGATACTGGACTGCCGGATAACCGATATCTGCACGATCACTGGCATCCTGATCTCAATCAAATGAACCAATCGCGCGCCCTTGATGCGGAGGTGGCGGTGCCCGGAACTTGCTTCCTTCTCACCACCGGACCTCACCGGACTCGTCTCTCCTACAAATTCGCACAGGCACGACTCGGGTCCACCAGACCGAAACCCATTTGTTTCTCACCAATCCGACGATGCGAAAGAGTGAACTCCAGCGTCCCGTTCACCGGCGCGGCGATTTGACACGCGCTAGCGCTGCATCTTGGCGTCAAACTCCCGAGCGGACATACAGCTATCGATCGGCTGTCGCCGTCCCCCAAGTCTGGAGTCTGGCCTGCAGCCAACCCCAAGAATAACTTCCTCCCGCACTTACCGGCACTCGCGGCGGCGTTGAGCCTTGATTGACATCGCGAACGTAGCTGTTCCGACGTTCGATTCGCGGCGACTCGCAGACTCCGCGGTGCGCGTATTTCTTTAATCGACGCCTATGTATCCGAACGCGTGTGTAGGAATCTATTACTTGTTTCTCACGGTTTCTCAGCGCTCATCTCCCAAAGTGCTGTATGCCGCCGCCACCGCTGCCATTAATCGGTTTATATCGGTTCTGCATCTTGATGTTCACGTTCGCAGCGAAACTCCCTCGCTCAGCTCAGCTTACCTCACTCCTTTTCCGGTCCTTCCAACCGCTGACACCCGCCAAAACCCACGTTGGAAAATTTTTAAATACTCCCGCGGCTTGTCGCTGTCAGCCAGCCAGTCAAAGTAAACCCCGCTTCCAAGCTGCTTGGCGGCTGCGCACATGGTATGTCAACCCACCCCATACCCCAGATCTCTTAGCCCGTGCCAAGCTGTTTTCTTCTCTGCTCATCTTGTCGCGTCCACTCGTCCACATAAAAAACAGGCGCTCACAAGAGCGGAAGAGAGGAATACAAATCCAAGTAAAACAAAAAAAACTTCACGTCGATCGCTGCACGACCCAACCCCGAATCGAACGGGGGCCCTCGTACGCTGGGAGACATAAATTATGCATGGAGGGTACACACCGCCGCTAGGGGTCTTGTTCTCTCCTTTCTGAGCCCCATTTTATTGAACACAAGCGCTCGCCGGCGCTTCGCGCCGGCTCCCACTTTATAAATAAGCGATGCATGTCAGATGACCGCAGAAGTTTACAAATGGAGATACGGCTTCGGACAGACAGAGAGGCTTAATTTTATAAAGAGAGTGACTTTCTGAGTCTGCGGCGGTAAAAAACGATACATCCCACCCTGGTTATGACCCAACCCGAATCAAACGGGTTCCTCTGCGGACACATGCATTTTGGTTATATCCATGTCGCCAGATGACAACAATTCTCCCATCCAGCCCCGCAATAAATGCCCGTTCAGCTTTGTCCACAATGTCCTGTGCAGCGACATGCTTCCCGATTCCTTGGAGGTGGAGGTGAAGCTCTTGTGCCAGGTCCTCGTCCTCAAGAACTGATACATCCATCTTTCCGTACTCAGCTGCCGGCAGATTTTTGTTGTCCTTGATGAAATTGATGATCCATTCACGAATGCGCCAGGACAGCCAAGAACCCTTCCTGGCTGATTTGGCCACAATATCGGCGGATTGGGGCCACACTGTATACCTGTCCGACGCGTAAAGCTGCAAGAAGCTCAGCATCAATTCCAAGCGGGCAAGCAAAACTTGGTTCATCTTGACAGATTTATACCCAGGTGTATTCGGTTCTCGGGACAGATGAAGGATGTTATTGAGCTTCGAGATTGCCGTGTCGACTTTTTGGGCTGATGGTGGATGCCCAGGGGGTCCAGCAGGCTGTTCCGCAAGTGTATACACGAAAGATTTATCAGCCAGGGCAAAAGATATTGGTCTGGGACTGTATTGGCGACTGGCTTGTGAATTTGGGGTCTGAAGCGATGGTCCAGACCCTCCGGGAACGGGGGGGGACAGATGCCAACGGGGAAGGGGTTGTGCTCTGCGCAAAAGATGTTGATGGGCTGGGATCAAGAACAAGACCTGCAAAAATCTCCTCTAGATCTCCTAGCCCTTCCTCCTCCCGTTCTGAGGGCGGCAGGCGGACTCTATATCCTCCTCCTCATCCACTTCTTCAACAGTCACCACATGTCTGTGGCAGGGATCCGTGGCACTGGCGGCGACAGGATCAATCATCGAGACAAGATCAATTGTCATTGGTTGCTCTGCATTGGGCTTGGCAGTCGCGTCTGGCGTGTTTCTTTGCTCTGTGGTGGCTCGAGATCCTTACAGAGCCATCCCATCAAGCTGTCACCGTGTGCCGCCTTCTGTTTCTTGTCCTCAGCCCTGTGCAGTCTCGAAGTCCTTTCTAATGGGACTCCGCCAATCCTGCTTTTGAAGTACGGTCCCCAACCTGATTTTCCCGCTGTCTTGAGGTTTTCCATCAACCTTTTCAATTGCTCCTTGCCGGCTTTCAGCCAGTTGAGAAGTGAATGGTCTGTTTCGAAGACAAGAATGTCGTCAAGAGCTTCGGAAATGTCAGATAAAATGGAACTGTTGCCATCGCTGACACTCTGAATAGACCTGTTTTCCTGGGTATCCGGTGTCTCTGAGATGAATGATAATGGAGACAGCAGCCACAGAGATGCTGGAGGCGACGAAACAGGCTCTTCTTCCATTTTCTGTCTTTTCTGTGTATGTTTGTCAAAAAATGGCTTTCCAGCAACAAATTTAATTGAAATACCTTGGAGAACGCACCTAAGGCGTGCTCTTGGCACACCTTTTCCGCTTCAATATCAGCATTTTTCTATGCTTTTGACGCGTCTAGATGGTGGGGAAAGCAGGCAGAAGGGTCACGTGTATATGTTATGTAACGGCAAAATCGCGGCGCGCTTTTTGCGAAGTTGCCTCCAGACGTGTTCTGAGCGCGTTTGGCATTGAACGAAGAAAAAAAAAAAACCTTGCTATACTACTCAGTCAAAAATATGTATATACAGAAAGTGAAACCAGGGATTGTTAGATAAATGCTAAATGAAGGCTTTGTAGGTCAAAAACAGTCCATTTGTTTTCTGTGGATTGAGTAGTATCTTTGTCAAAAATCTGTCACAAAAGTCATGTGACTGTTGGTGGGGAGTGGCTGTGGCCTTAGGTTCGGAACAAGCCGCCTTCTCAGCATCACATGATATTCACGTGCTTCGTAGGGCATTCTGAGAAGGGGCTTGTGCCAAGATGACAAAAAAGGGCAATGTCTTCGGCACGCTCTACTGCTTTAAAAAGCGCATCAATCACCGGGGCGCTTTGAAACTTTTTGTTCTTGGGAATGATTCGAGTATTTCTACCGACTCAGTTCTTTTCTAGTGTATGAGCCAATCCTATGATACGGGCACCATTCTGACCCTTTGACGCCCCATTGTGTATTCTGTTTCAACGTGTAGCACTTGCTACTTATCAAATAAACATATTCTGAAGAGACAGGATTGAAGGGGGGATACTAATGATACTCCTAGCACTTTATACCGACCTGAACAGACCTCAGCTCCGCTTTTTGAGAGAGGTCGCAAAAATGTCCCAATTGGGTCTGATTTGCCATTGTCGCATCACATCTTTTTTTTTCCATCTCCTTTCTTTCCCCTGCATTTTCCTCACATCGCTGGTACATAAACATGTTGGCTAATACAACAAGTATCGGCCACCACGAACCCCATGCCGCCGGCCATTTTCACCCGTCGCACCTCACGGTCTTGTCACACTGTCCCAATCCGGCTGTCAGCTTCGAAATATTTTTGCTGCATGATACACGACGTTAGGCGAATAATTTTTGCTGGGGGACCTCTTCCAAATAGTTCTCTGGGTTCATCAAGCCCATAAGAAGTAAAGAATTTCATTGAAACATTGTTTGTTTGGTGGGAATCCAAAGTGCAAAAGCCCTCTCGGAAATTGCATGTGGAGGGATGTTATCATCTCATAAATTCAGGCTGAGGCACTCTATCTACTCGAATACATCCACTGAACAACTCAGCAACTTACTCCCAAGGATTTGGATCAGAATCAGAGACAATATTCAGCCCCGAAGACATGGCACCTTTTTGTCAGTTTGGATCAAGCCTCTCTCCCAGAATCACCGGCTCGCCGGTACGGAGACAGGCTTGCTCCGAACCTACTGCGGCCTATCTTACCGAAAACAAGTTTATGACCTGTGCCTTCGGTGTAGGGACGTGTTTACAGTTAAAACAATAATAATCATTACACAACTACAGATGGTCTATACACAGATTTGAGGGTTTATTCATTGGCCACACCCCTCGTTTCGGTTGCTCCGCTCCCTGCTCTCGGGTGCGGCCACCTCGAGTCATGGGTCAAACACGTGCAATATGCGTGACTTTATCACGTGATCCACGTGATAATCTGTCAATTGTCTTTTCAAGTATAGGATGTCGCCTCAAAAATCACGTGAAAAGGGCATCATTGGATCATTCAACAAATGCACACAACCTTTGGCAGTCTGAGGCTCACACGGTCAATGTGAGCTGGTCGGCGCACAAGCGTCGACCGAGCGAACATTGAGGTGTCTGAAAAGCTGTCTAAAATCCCTGTCCTTTTTATTTGTGGGCAGCCCCGCCGCTTGCCGGCCACTCACTTTTCATCAAACTTTCATTCAAGTGTTTACATCAATTTTGCATCAATTCCACCTTTCGAGTTCTACGGAGTGGTCCAGAAAATAAAAGGCTCACATGTACAGGCAAATCTGATTTTTTGAATTCTTTTCATTGTTGGTGGCAAGTGCAAGTCACTAAGGTTGCACGTGGAGAACGTGGTCACGTTGATCGGCGATGGGATCAGCTGCCCCTATTCTCGAGCAATGAGATTCTGCTGAGTTCAACCGTGAGCTGTCATTTCTATGACCTGTTGATTTTTCATGACGACTTCTCCGATTCAATTAGACCTTCTTCTCTTCTCGTGGTTTGAAGTGTACTTAGTTGATCAATAGTTGATATAGTATGATACTATCATTGATCGTACTGATTGTGATTGTTGTGCCATCATTGCTTGGTCGTCGGGTTTAATCGGCGATTCACTGCTCGACAGAATCGCACAGAGTCGCAAACTCGGTCAATTCTTGGATGAAATCCTTTGTAACATGGCCCAACCGAACCCTCTTCTCATCCCGGAACTGGCAGACCAATGTCTTCTGCATCTTGCAGAATCGAGGGCAGATTTGGAGGTCTGCGCGTTGGTCTCTAGTCTCTTATAAACAGACACTATAACTGGAACCTCATACCTCGGTTGTTATAGTTGGTCTCCCATGTCTGGGTGTTCGCTGTGTAGCGTCATCTCTTCAGAGAGATATTTCTGGATTTAGAAGATCTGTGTCGTGTTATCGAAAAGACATTGCGTGCATCGCCGCGCCTTGTACCACACATCCGTCGACTTCGCATTCGTCAATATAACGAAGCACTCCCGGTTTGAGCGTTGGCCAAGATTTGTGAAATCCCATTTACCCATCTCAACTAAATATCTATCGAGAACTACTCCCCTTGGCCGACTCCAATTGCCGGCGCCCTTGGTCCCCTTAGACAGCTCTTCAGCCTGCTCACAGTTCACCGCGTGAAATTGGACACCAAAACTTCTGAGCTTGGCATCTTCCTGCCACTCTCGAACACCTGCTCTTCTAGTATATGCCATCTGCATCTATCGTTCCAATACAAAGATATCATCCAATCCCATCCATCCGAGTCCCTTCCATCGTTGTTCTTCCTCCAAAATTCTGCTTGAGTCATTGCAACTCAACCATATTGATACCCCCGAATGGATGAGCCACAATCTCTGCCCTTTCGATTTCACGATGTTTGCTGTACTGCCTGTCCATACTACTCTCGGGTGCAACGTGATGAAGCCTGCCCTCCGAGCCATTGAAGTTTTGGAGTTCATATCGACCCAGGTGTGGATCGGCAATTGCTCGCGATTCTAGCCCTGACACCCCTTGAGAACGTCTTGGGAGTCGACCTCTCTCTATTCGCAAAACTTTCGGTCCTTCGTATCCATGTCGGCTCTTTCGCCATGGCGTACAATACCCTCTCAACCATCACATCCTTCTCCCGCATCCGGTGCATCGCCCTCTATTTCCCGTCCTCCCATACCGCCTAGTGGACGTCATGCTCACATCCCTTTCCTTCGACTCTCCTTTGAACATGGAACATGCTTCTTACACCCCGTTCTTTCCTCTGTTGAGTTCGAACAACGTGGTGCGTTGTTGTCTTCCTCCGCACACACCTACCCTCGATCCCTGAAGCGTTGCGGTAGCTTTGACGGAGTGATATCAATCACAACTGAATTGAAGTCAGTTAGGTTCCACCTAAGATCCCTCTCCCAGATCTTGACTCCCCCCCAGAGCTACATTGGCAAGACGGGCCCATTGTATTAGGCTATATCGCGTAATTTTGCATCGGCCTCTATTGTTGATTTATGCTGGCTGACAGCCGTTTTCGTCTCCAGCGTCCTCGGTGCATCAAATTTCTCCCTCTGTCGTGTATTCCGGATCCGGAGTGATTGGCCGAGATCTACATTGTATGAAATCTTTCCACCAGTAGCGTTACCTGTGGACAAACACCCGCATCTCACCTGTGCTCGCACTGTGAATATTTGGTCCTTCCTTGATACATCCATCACTTAGTTGGATTTTTCTTTCACGAATTCGGTTAGTCAGAGACAATCGGGATTACACCAACTGATAACTGTGCTAAGTAAGAGGCAGACACCAGCTACCGCCACCACTATTTCTGTCGTTATCCAAATTCGTAGCTGCACGGCAGTGGTACCCAGGGAATTTATTTTCAGGTTGAGCGTTCAGATTCAGGATAGCTATGATGTTTGTCCTCGACCGGAGCACTTGCGGAGCGCCCTGTTCGGTGGCAGAAGTGGGAGCTCGGAAGACCGTCGGAATGTTGATAGCGGGGTTCAGAGCGGCTTCGGGCGGGGAGGGGTACACATAATTTTGTAGGTATAGAGAATGACACACAATTTGATAGGTTCCCCTGCGAACGTGCGGATTGCCGGGTTCTCATAATTTAAGAAGGCCCACAGAAACTCGGCCTGCTATTTTATCTCGAAGCTGATGCATAACTCGTCGGCTCTGCGGGTTCTTAGCGTCGGACAACAAGTGCCCGTCAAACCCGCAGGTTCATCAGAAGTGATCCATAATTCGAGGCGACTACACAAAACTCTGGGCGGATTGATATCACGGGCGGCTAGTTTTCAGGGTGAAGCGAAGAAGATTGGTTACAAATGGAATTCCCATTCATTGCGGATAATCTGGCTACAGTCACATTGGTTCTGTTGATACAAGTCCATTGATGTTGATGTTCGTAAGGCATGTTCGGCGCTTAGATCTTAGAAGTCGTTGTTGCGCTGCTCAAACTCGCCCATCTGATGAAAGCCGCGATCAGTTCGTGGGATGTGCGAGAGAAGGCGAAATAAAGTACCTTGCGCTCCTGGCCACACTCTTGCATGCCGGGGTTGCCCATCACCTTGCCCGCGAGTTTCTCGGCTCCACCTGAATAAACTGTGGTCAGACTTCGAATCCCGAAAGTTAGGGAGAGAACAAACCTTTGACTTTATTGCTCATCGAGGCCTTGCCATGCTCGCGCTTGCCGGTGCTGAACTCATCACGGTTGCCTGCGCTAAACTCATCGCGGCCGGCAGTGTTGGTGAACTCGTCGTTGTTCATGCCGCCATAGCCGGCACCGCCCGAGGACAAATTGTCTGTGTGGTTGCCGCCAAACGAAGAGTCATTGTTCAAGCCGCCACCCATGCCGCCTCCCATGGTGCTGGAGCTGGTGTTGTTGAAGCGGTCTTGTTGGCCGTAGTCGCCAGACGTGTTCGAAGACTCGAAACGGTCTGCGAAGAATTATTAGACGGATGCACAAGGCGGGCAAGGTGGAAACTAACCAGTCTGGCCCATGCCGGTCGAGCGCATGTCGTTCGAACACATGCCGGAGTTGTCAAAGTTGTCGCCGGTGCAGCGGGTCTCGTCAGCACCGTAGGCAGTGTTGGTGTTCATGCCGCTTTAAGAGTCCACAACAAGGGGGTGCCGGGCTGTGAATGCCGGAACATACCCTGGGTGGTTGGTTCGTCAGCCAGGTCAAAAAAAAAAATTTCCAGTAGGAAAATTTTGGCGGGCACAAACATGTTATATTTGTTTCTGAAGCATCTGAGATGGTATCAACATGCTCTTTGAATGTCTTTACTACATTCTCCCTATACCCCCTGTGTTTGGTCAATGCCCGGCCTGTGAAGCGCAAATACTGTGACAATCATGCACCAATTTCGCGCCATCATTGTGCTGCGATCAAGCGCAAATTTTTGCGAGATGAAGTGTGCATTTGCGGGAGCTCCGCAGCTCCCAAGGATGAGTGTGAACTTGCCAACATGGCCCGCTGTAAAAACGAAGAGTGCGAAACAAAATGGGTAAGCTTGCACAACCTGGGAATTTAAATTTGTGCTCACTCTGAATAGTACTATATTTGATATCTCAAGCAAGGCAGCGTCCCGGAAGGTTGGATCTGTGTTGCGTGCCTGGCTGGAGATGGTATTTGTACCAAGGCATCGGCACATCGGGAAGTAGGACACCATCAGACCAGCCTAATTTCTGTCCCTGTGTCTCTTAAAAATACAGTTCCTGTTCAAGCTGCACCCAGAGAGAGACAGCTTTTGACTTTGTGTAGGTCTTTGGGCTGGGGTTATGTCCCTAGGCAGCTAGCCTGTGTTGTTGTACTTACAGAGCATGGCATTGATAGGTGACAGCGTGGGCCATCATTGCCTGATATAGACACCATATGGTATGACGTGGTTGGTTGATTCAGCCAAGTTTGAGAAAAAACAAAAACCGGTGTATGTTCCTCCACTCACCTAAAAGTACCCCCTTGGTCCACGATAAATGTGGTTAGTGGTTGGTGTGAATGTGAGTGTGAGGAACGAGTGGGTTGTGAATTAAGATGGACGATCCTGGCAGCCCTTAAGGGCTTTCGTTTGAGTGATGTCATGGCGGGGTGAAGATACTGCCATTTCGTTCAATTACTGTACTATTTCGACCAAGTGTTCAGTGACGCGTGACACCCAAGATTTTTTGATGTGTGCAAAAATCGCCTTAATTCAAAAGAAAAATTTTCGGCCTTCTCGGATGAGAAATTACATAATTTTGATGAACACTTGGTCGAAATAGTACAGTAGTATGGTCACAGGTCACAGGTCACAAGCCTCAAATCGTACGAAAATTTTCGTAGGTCACAGCATCACAAAAGGGTCATATAAGATGGACGATCCTGGCAGCCCTTAAGGGCTTTCGTTTGAGTGATGTCATGGTGGGGTGAAGATACTGCCATTTCGTTCAATTAGTATGGTCACAGGTCACAGGTCACAAGCCTCAAATCGTACGAAAATTTTCGTAGGTCACAGCATCACAAAAGGGTCATATAAGATGGACAATCCTGGCAGCCCTTAAGGGCTTTCGTTCGAGTGATGTCATGGCAGGGTGAAGATACTGCCATTTCGTTCAATTAGTATGGTCACAGGTCACAAGCCTCAAATTGTACGAAAATTTTCGTAGGTCACAGCATCACAAAAGGGTCATACGAAAGGTTCCCACCAGTTTGACCCGAAAAATCAGCTCCAGGTGGCCCTGCGGGGCAATTTTATATACGAAAATTTGCGTAAGTCACACAGGTCCCAGACACACATACGAAAGGATCAATTCGTATTCGGTGTCACACACCAAAGTGCCCTACGAATTGAACGAAATGGGACAGTAATGGGGTGTTCATGTACTGTAGTATTTCATTCAATTCGTAAGGCCTTTTTTGGCTTTTTGGTGTGACAACCGGACCCTTTCGCAGTCGAGCCCGTTTAGGCAATTTGATCCGCCGGTAGCGCTCGGCTAAGCTCGACTAGCTCGGCTAAGGCCAAAATTTGCTCTGGGACGCAGTGACTTACGAAAATTTTCGTAGATTTTTGGCCGTGTGATGCGTGACTATATGAATTGAACAAAATACTACAGTATCATTGGCTGGAACAATTTCATCAAAGGTACTCCAAATATGATGCGGGAGGAGTAGCTGACGGCTACGCGATGGACCGCAATAAGTAGACCAACTTTGTGGAGCATGGGGTTGAATATGATTTGCACGTGACCGTTGAGGATTGTTCGACAGTCGACTCGAGAGGGGGACTGGGTGTGGATAGCGGGAAACAAGGATGATTTTTTGTAGACAGGAGGGAGATTTCGTCAGAGCTGTAGCTAGACATCCAAAGTCGCAGTCATTTGCATTGGAGTAAACTTAGCCCTGCAAAATTAATATGTACGGCACCCTTCCAGCGACTAAACACTATTCACCCAATGCCGTGGCGCATTCCGTAAGGCAACGTAAGGCGGTGATGCCCGTGATGTGGCAGCTGTCAGGGCGCTTCTGGAGTGCTCGGCGCAGTCTTTGTGAATGTCGAGCCAACCTCCATAGGTATAGTAGTAGGTAGTCATGTTTATAATGCCTGAAGTAGTGTGGCTTCATGAAAAAAATTAACTGACCAAGAAGAATGCAGAATTTTACTAACCCTCCGCATCATGTCACCCCAGGTGACCGTGACTAGGTGTGCCTTTTCTCATCATGATGGTAAAAGGCCGGTGAGCGGCAGGTCACAAACAGAAACAGAAAATATAAGACGGAGTTTTGTTAAATTTACAGACATAAGGCTCAATGTTCGCTCGGTCGGTGCTCGTGCGCTGACCAGCTCACATTGAGGGTTGTGTAATTTTGGGCCGGAAGATTGAATAGACGCCGTTCCCAAAATGGTAATAAATGCAAGTCATGTGAAGAAAAGCGACATTCTCAGTCCTCCCCCCTTTGAAACCCCCCAAATAGGCACATACAGAACAAGTTCTGTTTGTGAATCAGTCTTTGATGCCAGCAGACATCAGCCCGCGGACATGGAAGACAGCCGCAAATGCAGCAAGTGTCGTAAATGGAAGAATGTATCCTCCCAGACATAGAAGGCGAGGCTCACTGGGACAGGGCTGGAGCTCATGGCAAAGTGTCGTGCCTGTCTGGAGAAGGATAGCATGAGTTTGCGAGAAAAGCGCCGTGACATCAATCCGGAGAAGGAGAAGGACTCTGGGGAAGAATCAGACGAAGATGGAAACACCTCTGACTCTGGCTTCGCGGACGACACGTCTGAATTTGTTGGTGTTCCTGCTATACCTGTCGACACCTTTCTGGATGCGTTGTCGGCTGCAGGCGACGTCAAAACATTCTCAGCGCTTGTGGATGTCTCGTGTATTGAAAAGGAAGATACCAAAGATACTGTGGACCACATTGCAGAGCTGGTTTGGGAAAGACTTGACTATCGCTTCCAGTATGTCCCTTTTCTCTCACAATTTCCAAAATTGAATCTCATGGGTTGGTAGCTATCATTCTACCCATCCATTCAAAAATAGCACAACCACGCGATATGTATATCACTGTGCGCAGAATTCGTTGCGTCAGCACAAGCCGAAGAAGACGGACACCAGACAACAGCAGGACAAGGGCCGAATGCGCACTTTCGACTGTCGGGGATGGCTTACAGTATGGGCATACGAGGACTCGGAATATTTCATACGCATCCGTCATCGAGAATGCCATGAGAAGTATGTTAGCATTGATTTACCGGAAGATGTCAAGTCATACATCAGCAAAAACCCCAAGATGCGGTCATTCCAAGTCAGCATCTACGCAATTTTCTTTTTCTGATATGCTTACTACATTTTTTTAGCTCTGGAAAGAGATTCTAAAGTCTCATCCACGTCCCGCCTTCAGCCAGAAAGCTGTGTACAACCTCTGGATCAAGCAACAGCAGACACAGTGGCGCCGGCATGATGACGAGCTTGAGTCTGCAAAGTTGCTGAAAGAGTTCAGTCTCGACCCTAAATATGAACTCGAGCCGATTAACCTGCCAGATGATGGTGGCGGGTACACGGCAATCACATTTGCGCTACCGAGTCTCATTTGTGAATGGGCCGGTAAAATCCGTGAAGTTGCTCTTGATTCCACATGTACGTGCACCTGTAAAATCGAGTTTGGTTTTTTTTTTCTGATGCAGATTGAATCTAGTTAACACAACGAAATCCGGCTTTGAATGCTTTCCTTACTCGGGGAAGTATTCGGGTCTGGCCTGCGGATTTCTCCTGATCAAATCTGACAGCGACTCGGAGCCAAACCAGAAAGAGCAATACATTCACTCTGTTATCCACCATTTCATGGAAGCCTGGAACCTTTGGGTGCGCCAGTGTCTATCAGACAAGGATATCACCGAAATCAATGCACTTCTCGGTGAACTGCCGGATGATGTCAAGTACCAGATCTATTTCTGGCACTCCATCTGGTGTGAGGTCTCCGAGCGTGCTATGCATCGCTCATCGCCTCATGGCCCCTGCGAACCATCTGCACGAGTAACAGGACGAGCTCGGACGCACGCGACGGATCTTCCTAAATGGGATTCCACGTTACCGGAAGCAGCTTCCGAGCGAGACCAACGTTCTCCCCACATCCGCATCGTCTCCCCTGCCATTCGGGCTCGCTCCTGCACCATTGTCACACGGATACGACCTGTACACCACGACCCACGGGTTCTCGATGCCTACGACGCGACCTTCTGCATCCAACGAACCGGCGCTCCTTATACCGTGCGGACTGTGTTCGTCGCTACTCGGCCTCCACCCAATACGACCGGTCCCCCGGCGCGTACGACCTTCGCTCGTTTCCGTTCTCGGACGCTCTCCCACACCGGACGGACCTACCGTGTGCCTGACGCTGACCCATCGGACGAGGCAGAGGATATCCCGACACAGCCCTTTCCCTACTTCACACGACGCATCGACTAGCCGAGAGGAGACCATCCGTCTCTCCCCCTTCCTGAGCACTCGAGCACCCACCGACGTAACTACCAGCTGTGCCTGGAGCTCCAGACATATTCCGGGGTCGTTTGGCCTCACCGTGCTTCGCGCGCACCCAGAGACGATCGGTCTCCTCAGCAGAGGCGTCCGTTCTCCTGTCATAATGCACCCTGAAATGCCTCATGACGTCCCCTGCCCCCTGGAAACACCTGTGACCCGCATGGCACCTCTGGAAACATGGGAAGTTGTTGAGGAGGTATAAAAGGGAGCGCATGAAGTAGGAGTAGTCAGTACCTTCCGGCCTGCAGAAGTAGCTTTCGGGGTGTTTTTTCCCCACTTTATGTACCATTCTCAGCTCAATCTAAGGGGTACTCCCAGCCTTCCCCGACCTCGTACCTCTCGTGCACCCTCCTCCTTGCCCACTGCCAGAGGCAGGCCACACATCTTACATTCGCTCGTTCATCGGCGTCTCACCTCCCACACCTCCGTCAGCAGGGTCCCTCCTCACCAGACCCGGTGTCACCATCCCAGGCTTCCTCGATTAGGATCACCGTTCTCATGAGCCTCGCTCTGTAGAAAACAGGCCCGGAGAGAAGCCATCACATACAAATCGCCGTCCATAGTCAACGAGACCAACCGTCTCGCCGTCGACCGAACGACGTCGGTGTCATCGTTTGTACGACACACATCGCATCTCCAGCGCTGGTTCTAAGGGGAAGAGCGCACGAAGGAAAGCGGGCAGGGCAACGCATTTAGGGTTCCAGTACTCTCGTACGGGGAACCAGGTTTAGGCATTCACACCTTCTTTACCGTTTTCACTAACCACAGGTCTGCCGCACATGTCCACACCTAGGAGACGAATGGTCTCCACGATCCACCGTTCACACACAACACACACACCCATCGCTCATACAAGGCCGATTCGCGCACCGACCTTCCGCTCTATCATTTGACTGTACCTTCCCCTCTAGAGGACGAACATAGTCAAATTCGAATCACATATCTTTTGATACCGACACCGCGGTCCTTATCACACCGGATAGTCAAGGGTCGCATGTCTGTTCTGGCACGGCGACCGGTATCCTATGATGTCAAGGAGGCTGTGAGCGAGTTTGATTGGATTGACCACGACTTTGTTCCTATAGCACAACTTGAACCTGAACTGCAGACTGCGGTAATTTCATTATTATAAAATTTGGTGCTTTGTTAACAAATTATTATCGCTAGGATCGCCTCAAGGTCACCCAGAGCACCATTCCCACTATCAAATTACGTGTCAGTGGCCAAACATCGGAGGTGTCTGCACCGCCGTGTCCAAAGGTGATTATCAAGTTGAATAATCAGCCCGAGACCGCCAGATCAACCACCGATGATCGACTGGACCGCCTTTCTGACTCTCTGGATGATCTTGAGTGTCTCTTGGAAAGCCTCAACGATGACAACGAGGATCTCAGCGACGACTTTGCTGCTGTGGATCGAGTCGACGGGCCAGCTTCTTGGTTCGAGCCTGGGGAGACTGTGTTTGCCACCAACAGCAGTTACATCTTTTGTCCCGCCGTTCACCGCAAACAGATCCTCCACATTTTCATCCGGCATTTCTGTGAACACCCACTACTCCCTGATTGTTCTGGAAAAACCCGCTCTTTGAAGGAGATCCGTTATGATGCTGTCTTCGAGATGTACAAGTTCTGCGAACAGCGCGGACTCCATGAGGTGTGGGGTTACATGTGGACGGCATGGTACTGTCCTACCAAGTACAGGATTTGGGCACGGGCAAGTCAGCTCGACTTTATTGGCCGCTCGCATACGACAATGGCTGTGGAGAATTTCTGGCGTAATCTGAAGCACGGAACTCTCCATCACCTCCTTCATCCCCGACTTGACCAGCTCCTTTATCTCATTGCGACAGAGGTGCTTCCCTCTTTCGAGGCCAAGATGCAGATTTTTGACCCCAATTATTGCCCAGGCCACCCCAAAGACCTCACCCCGTTTCAAAAAGAGTTCAAGAAGGTTTTGAAAAACCTTGGAATTGCGCCCGCTTGGTGCCGGTGCCAACAAATATTGCACAGATGTATCGCGCTGGACTTGTTCATGTGGACAGCAGAAGTACAATGCCGTCCTTCTGTGCAAACACTTGGTTCGGGCAGTTCATCCTCTGGAGCCTGCATTCTTCCACGAGGGTAGTTCGCCGGCGTGTCGTTCCATTCTACCATCACACACTCCTAAAACCCAAGAACGGCGGTTCGACAATTGCCGTCATTGATGGGTCCATTTCTGATGGAGATGTTGCCACCACTCCTCTGTCAACCCTTGCTCCCCCAATCAGGGCAGTCAAGCGCAAGAGAGCAGCAGTTCCCAGTTGCAGCAGCTCCCCTGCGATCCCCGAAGCCCCTAGCGCTGGGTCGGGTGACCGTGAAGATGATCCTTTTTTGATCTCATTGTCTTCCCCAATTTGGGTAGATGAATACCACTCGGACGACGTGAGCTCTTGATTCCCGACATTCCCTCGAGCCTTTCTCATCACTTACCTAGGACACTCAAGAATTCATCAAGAAGCGCATCACTGAACTTCAGCAAGGCATCAATATTTTGCAAGAGCAACTTGCGAGTCCGGCCGAGGCTAAAATTTGGCTGAAATCCATGAGAACCCAAAATATCGGCCAAGACATTAAAAATATGGTGACCGATGTTCGTCATTTCACATAGACCGAACACAGTTGCCCAACTACCTGGGCCAAACGGGGCGATAATAAGTCGGTGAGGTACACCCAAAATACGATTGGGTATCATAAAAAGTGATATTATTTACTGTAATTACTTCCTACGTACATCAAATTTTGTTTTTGGCCGACTGTAGCGCTTGTAGAGAAGATTGTTCTTTGGGGCTCTTGTAGCGCTTGCGAAGGCAGCTCAGATCACTCAGAACTGCCACATCATGGGCATCACCGTCTTACGTTGCCTTATGGAATGCGCCACGGCGTTGGGTGAATAGTGTTTAGTCTTTCAACGTCGGGGTCGAGAATGTCACGGTGCATGGATTGATGACGCGCGGGGTCCGTTCACACAGGTACATGACGGCGCAGTCACGACGTCAAAATGCCAACCTTAGATTCAGAGCGTGTAGCCCCGTTCGAATTTACGAGGCAGCAAGACATCAATTCTCTCCAGAAATGCAAGGGTCCCCTAGCCACATCGGACACGGAGCTCGTAAATTAGACACTGACACGAGCCAGCATCGTGCAGACTCAGTGGAGATCCGGCTTGCGGCGGAGATAAATGGTTGCGGGGTGGATCGATGACGTGTGGGTGCCATTAATGAAAGTACCGATGACGGTGTTACAACCAGTTGCAGGGTCCAAGTCCAATGTCACTGTGCTCTTCTTCTAGAAATCCGTTCCAAACCTCGCAAACCGTCTCAAGAATTATTAAAAGCATGCTCCTCAAAAAGTCCCGACCAGGTCCTTAAAAAACTTTTTATAGTAGATTTTGAAATAGGTTCAAATAGCTCAGAAACCGCCTCAGAACCGCTCTGAGGATGCTGCGACCATTCTGCATCATTTCTGTTCCATTGAGAGACCATCCGGCTTAAGCCTGAACAGTGCCGAACCGATTTGGACCGATCACACCTGCACGAGCACGGGAAAACTGTTTTCACTTTGGTGCTCGGCAACGCTGCCAAAATTCGGTGATGGAAAAGATGGTATTACCGCATTTGGAAATTAGCTGTGTTCCGCCCCTATTTACCGTCTTTTGCTTTCATCGCACTACAAAACAGAACTCCATTGTCGTGCCGCCTATCAGAGAATATTGGCAGTATGAAATGTGTGATAAATGATTGCGAAAAATCCTGTTTTGGCGGATTAGGAATAGAAGCTCTGCATCGAGTGCTATTGAGCATTCTAAGTCTGAAAATATTTATTTCAGGCGGCACAAGACAGTAATTGCAGATCTGCCAAAACAGCACTATATCTAGGAACCATGCCAGCATACCTCTCCATACAAAGCCGTCTTCAAAGTGCCTGTAGCAAGAGTTCTGTTGAGTGATCACTCTGTGTGCCATCATCGGAGTTTGAAATCTGCGGTGCATTGCCGAGTACCATTCACTTCCTCCACATATCAGCCAAGTAATGCTGAAAGCGAAGAAGAACCAAGCGGTGCGTGGGTTGGCCGACAGATTCCACGCCAATGATAGACATTTGTTTCACAGGCGAACGAGCCCAGGTTTGACATTACAAGCACGTTACTTGTGGGCACTGGAGGATTTTCCAATCTCGAGAGCCACAAGAAATCAAAGGACTGTGTCAAGCCCCAGGTTCTGATGCTGCACGAGATTGTGACCGAAAGGCGTGTGCGCTACGACAATAGAACAAACATGGTTGTTGGAGTATGCTGGGAACATGCCAATAAGGTTCCCCTGTGGCTTGACACGGAGGATGATTTGAAGATGTTGGTTGAAGGGCTGAGAGGATGCTATGGGCGTCCCCCAAAGGCTCATTTAGTGGCTGAGGTTCGTTGAGCCGGAGAAAAATAAATTATGCACATTCATTGACAAAAATTGGCGGAGGAGTTTGGTAAGAACACGTGATCCGTGAGAAACTCCTTCCCAATTTGGGGGGGGGGTCAGTCCAGGTCCTTAAATCACTTTTCGACGTCATATACAAATTTCGAATCCCGATTGCCCCTTGGCGAAATTGGTACCGACTGCAAAGTGGTAGGCTGGTCTTGGAAGTATCAGAGTCATGCACAAGGTCAGGGGGAGATTGGCATGTACCAGCAAGATACAGCCTCAGGTAGCAGCAATTGAGTCACGGCCTTGACGAGAGAGTAGAGAACGAGAGCGACCGAGCGCTATCTGACTAGCTCCGAGATAGAGTAGATTAGACCGAGGTCGGGATCGGATTCGAAACTGTCTCTGACTCAATAGATTGCAAAAATAAGAGAGACTTTGAGCAACTTGAGCAGGGCAATTGGAGATGAGACGGACTCGGAGATCTCGTGTCAGTGGCAATGATGTGGGAAATCAGGTCACGCAGTGGTTTGAGCGAACCAGGATATATTCGAGGCCAAACGAGAGGCGCCGGGGGATACAGGAAAGCTAAGAAATACATTGATATGTGCAGAATATAAGTAAAGAGGCGGGGGACAGAAAGGGGGGTAGTGAGGGGGTATCAAAGAGATGTAAATGCAATTCGGGGAAAGCAGCGCGCAGCCGATCACTTTCTCAACAAATGAAATGTCGGCGGCTTAATTTGAGTTTGACCCATATCAAGTTCCGTGGCTCGAGCAAGGCTGCCGGTGCCCAGCCTATGCTGGATGCTCGCCGTCTAAAAGGTGGACAGATTATTCATTATAGGGTGATTGTGGGCCAGAGGCTTGATTCAGAAGGCACTCCGACCAGTGAGGCCAGCCATCTGAGGGCCAGAGAATGGCAAGAGGTTCCAGGGAGACGGGTCCAATATGAAAACAAGAGACATGGAAGATGAGAGTAGGTCACTGTTGCCTTATGTTATGCACCACCTTGCTATTGCCGAAACAGCGAAGTCGACTTCCCGATTCGTACAGGGTTTTGTCGTTCTATATACACCCTCAGGCGGGAAGTGGAGACGGAACGAGGTGGTATACCGCAGCCGAAGATGTGCGGGATTGTCGAATATGAGACAATACAAATACAGTATTCTGCGGTTACTTGATAAGTCATTTAAATTTACATGGAATGGTAGAGTACTGTTTGTGGAGCTTCAGTGTCTGGATTACTTGTGAAAATGAGAAAAAGCTGTCATTCACGGCCTTGACCTTTCTTGCTCCTCCGGGACTCACTAGGTCTACTAAGGAGAATACCGCAAGGGAAATGGATATTTGGATTCAGAATTGAATCCAGTAATGGCCCTAAGGCCTTAATTATCCACCCTCGGAATTTCTAAGGCCTTAGGGCTTAGGCTAAAGCCCAGGACTTAGGTAGTCTGAGGCCTTAATTGCCTAAAAAGGAAAGATATTCCCGGTCGTCCCCAAGGGAGGCAGGGGAGGATGCGAGATGTATACAACTGTCATATTCAATCCCAACTTTAAGTTGCCAATCCAATTCCCATGGCCATGTGCATCCATCAGGTATGACGGTTCCATTTTTCACTAATGTAGTGTTTCGACCAAATGTTCACGCCATGTCACCCGTCACCTCAGATGTTCACTGAACTTGGTGTTCATTTCTCGGCAATCGGTGGAAAATTACCGCATATGGTGATTTGGCAAATGCCAGGCGGAAATTTTTGGCATTTTTCAGCCTATTTGGGCGAAGAAAATTGAGAAGTCACTGTCACTTATATAAAAAATGTTCAGTTCACGACCCTCCGTCACCTGTCACCTGAATATTCGGTTGAAACACTACAGTACTCTATTACATATATATCCGTAACTTGCCCTCGAAAGATTTGCTATCCAACACTTGAGGCTTTGTGCATCTCTGGATTCTCTAATATGATGTGTGAGCACTGTTTCGGTTGGCATAAATCACAATTCAACATAAAAATGGAATAAAAATGTCAGAACACAACACGTGAGGCCTAAGGCCTTAGCTGAATTCTGGGCTGCAACCTAAGATCTTAGGGCCAACACTGCAGAATTCACCAGGAATAAATACTAACTGTAATGCCAGGACCAGCTGCTTGTGTATGTATATATAAATAAATTTACTTTTCATTCGGAATCAGCTCAACAGAATACATACACAGAACAATGCCTAGGTTCTCAAACTGCTTTCGGAGCCACAAAGTGTAGATAGAAGTCTTCACACTACAACCTGATCAAGGGATTAGTCAACTACTTCCACCTGCTCCTCATGTTTGAGGGATGGATTGCCAGAAGGGACATTTATCTCTACCAGACGAGCAATGTTCTTTCTGTGCTGTAGAACATTACTCCCAATACAAGCAAGTCTTTCATCAACACGTTGAACCTCCTTTACCTGGGATGATCTTTCAAAAAGCGGCTGTGCTGTGCTCCAAAGTTCAACTGATTTGCATCAGCAGAGCAGACGTGATAACTGAAGGAAAAACAGAATACTGGGATGGCACAACAATAGATAGAATCTCCCATCCTGTTAGTTTAAAACAATAGACAGACAGACCTAGGCCTTCCACTGAGAATCTCATACCTCGTTTGTCGAAGTTTCTAACATACATTGAGCGATGTTTGCAGTTGATTTGGGGTGCAATGGGCCAACATGAAGGTGTAGGACAGAACAGAGGAGGACCTGTTAACACTGGCGCACAAACAAATCTTCACAACTGATTCGTTTCAGAATCGAGGGTACATATGAGGATGGGGGAGCCTGTTCAATTCGGGATCAGGTAGCTGTTTCTGAGGTTGAGGTTATTTTTGCAGAGGTGCCGCACCAGCGAAATGAAAAGAAAAGATGAATAACAACTGCTCCATATTTACAGGACTACAAGAGACTGACCTATTTTAGTTGACTCCTAGTTCACTTCGTACTATCAGAACAACAAAGAATTGAATGACAGCTGAGAGCGGTAGAAAACATGTGGTAAGTGATATGATGGAACAGGGAAGTGAGAACAGAAGGCCTGTTAGCGCTGGTGCGCACCCTCCACAACTGCTTTGTTGGATTCGGTTGAATGCATGAGGGATGGAACCTGTTCGATTCGGGGGCAGACCATTCAGTGTTTATCTTCGCACTCTTTTTTCTCTCTCTGATGAGACGAGTGGTATCTATCTATCTGTAGGCAAGGAAGAGAAGAGAGGCTTTGTAATGGAAATACAATATCACGGAATGAACCCAAATTGGGCAACTGACTGCCACGAGGCCGAAAAAGGCATATCGGTCAGCTGACTGAACCCCAGCCAAAACATTTACGCCACCGTCTGTTGCTGCGTTAGCAATATCGGGATCTCAAAAGCGATGTTGCCGGCAGGCCAGCGATGATGAAAATCAATAGTAGGCTGTCCACACCTGTGCTTTAAATTAGTCCCAGGCGGAGGTAGAAGATTCGCATCGAGCACTGAAAGCAATGAGGCCAATCTGAATTTGATTGATTGGACAGAAATATAGATAGATAGATGGGTATTCAACACCAGCTTAAGTTTACTGTCAATGGCAATATTTCCCAAATGAAGTTAAAATTAAGCACCGCACTCTAGTGCTGTAGTAGGGTGTACAAGCGAGCCGTGATCATAATGTATTGATTGCTGTACTTAACTTCTATCTGAGAGGGAAGCAAGGCCAAGAATACGTTGGCGGTGTAACTGCTATATTATGTTGCAACTGGGGTATTGGAAGGATAAAAGGGTAAGTAGGGATATATTTGAGAGTCACTGAGACTGGGAGGGTTGTCAGTGAATCCAGCTACAAGTTGTTTTGTTGATTGAGCTCCGAAGCAGGTATGCGAACCAAAACCACCCAAAATATTCACTCAATCTGGCCACAGTAAATCCGCACACATTCCAAGCCTCCTGACCTGATTGAAACTTTCGGTCGGCGCACTGGGCTGAACCTAGCCGATATTTACTGTTGTGTGTATGGTAGCGGAAGCAACTTCGTGACAAGTCTTTTGCCCAATTTGGCAATTGTTACTGCGGGTCCAAAAACACACTTTGACATAAAGGGAACTGTGCAAGACATGCTGTAGGAAGGCAAAGAAAAGATCCCCTGGGTCCAAATTTTGAAAATCGAATTTATGTTTTTTGCCAACTGTATTTCGCACTTTTCGGCTCTGCCCGGACATACTGAGTGATCCGGTGGCTGTGCTTCCCCAGCAAAATTTAGAACTTTTCACCATAAACTCAAATAAGGTGAAACAATGTGCTTTTTTGGCAAGAACATTGATCTGGAGTTGGTTCAGCATCAGGCACACCTTCCTGGGCAATGAATTTTTTTTGAACTTCCAGCTCAAATTTCGCGCTTTTTTCCCATGGTACAACCACCCTTGAAACAAAAATTTCACCTACAAAACATATTTCTGTAGTTCTAAATCTTGAATCCTGGATGAAAACAGTCAAAATTCCGGCTTGACATGAAGTTCCTTCTGCTACCATATCACCTTTTGCTTGCACCCGATTTTGTAAAACAGCGAGATAGTTACTCAACCACACCATGTCCACAAAACATTCTTCTTCACTGTCACGTAACCTGGCACAATCACTACTCCCATTCGAACAATTAGAAGAAACTCTCCTCAACGTCTAGCGAAGTTCATGATCTGGTCCACTGCCAGTCCTGGTTCCCAGCCGAGCACGGTTGCAGTGCGACCTGCATCCAATCAAACAAAGTGTGGTGGTCAGCATTCATGTTCCGAGGCCCAAATGTGTAACAAACATATCCGTATCCCGTGTTGCCGTAGATACCTTCCCACACGAGGTTCTGTCTGGCAAGCTGGATCTGGTTTTGCGAATCAGAACAACAAAGCAGCATCGCGAGGAGAATTCTGAAGGGATCCCTCACCTTGTACACTAACTCAGCAAAATGATTGACCGATCGTTCTTCTGATCATATCTCCACATTGAGACAAACACTTTTGGGTCAAACAAAGTATAGGATTGAAGAGAAGGACCTGCCCGACCCGTCTGTACTATTTATGAGATCAAAATATATTGATGAGCCATCAATCTGGGCGAAATACCGAAAAAAGTGAAAACCTGAAATTTCAAACTCAAGCTAGGATCTTGTGGGGGGTAATCCAAATCAACCAGGCTGTAGTTCATGATGTCCTCTACCATCCTGCACTTTGAATTGTACAAAAAGATACAGGGGATAAGGAGATATTGAGCCCGCAAAACAGCTACTTTGGCGCATTTTTGACCATTTTTGGTCATTTTTGATGGTTTTGACCGATTTTGGCAGCTTTTTTGATGGTTTTGCGGGCTCAATATCTCCTTATCCCCTGTATCTTTTTGTACAATTCAAAGTGCAGGATGGTAGAGGACATCATGAACTACAGCCTGGTTGATTGGATTACCCCCACAAGATCCTAGCTTGAGTTTGAAATTTCAGGTTTTCACTTTTTTCGGTATTTCGCCCAGATTGATGGCTCATCAATATATTTTGATCTCATAAATAGTACAGACGGGTCGGGCAGGTCCTTCTCTTCAATCCTATACTTTGTTTGACCCAAAAGTGTTGTCTCAATGTGGAGATATGATCAGAAGAACGATCGGTCAATCATTTTGCTGAGTTAGTGTAGGTGTCAGCCCCGTTGTACAAGAGGCTGAACTCAGCTGGGGTGGCACCCTGGCACACGAAGAGGCGGTTCTAAAAACGGCTGCCTCAGTGCGTATGCAAATACAGAAGGGGTGGAAAAGTACTGACACCCTCGCCAATGCTGACGAACGCATTGCACCCGACATTTCCAATTTTATACTTGGAACCACTTTGGACGGCGATCCACTGCGAACCTACCAGTCAGCTGAATTCATTCCCAAGAATGCGATTGAAGATATGTTACCATGCCGTCGTTACCGTGTTTGCTCGTTGGAGCGGTCAATGAGTACCTCGCCCGATCCTGCGGCGACAAAGGCACCGGTACCCTTGATGCCCAAATTGCGGAGCCTCAACGGGGTGGGGGCCGGGCTGTGATGGAGTACAAATGCGTCGTTAGAGCTTGGCTAAGGTTGTCGCGAATGGCGTGTACTAAGTCTTGCACTGAGAGGTCGCCCTGGGGCGCAACCTTATCAGGGGTCGCGGGGTTAGAGCCAATACTTAACCGACACAAGGAGGAAATCGCACCTCATAGTTGACGCTGATGGCACAGGAAATGGTGTTTTGGTTGTAGGAGAATGGGAACGCCTGCACAAAGGACAAGGCGCAGAGCGCGAGAGGGATGAGTTTGGAGAACATTGCAAAGCTCAACTGCCAAGTGGGGGTGGATAGAGGGGATGAGGATTCGGACAGGTTGGGATGCCTTTTATATAATCAAGCGGGTGAAGTACTTAGTAATGGGAGCATATACGATGGTAATAGCGTCGGCGGAGGTGCGTTGAGCTTACTGAGTAATTCTATATACTTTTCATGGGAATTGGTGGGGAATTCACAGAGATATTGTGAATTCTTTGAAATCATCCCAAAATAGCGGAAAACTGATCCGCGCCTTTGGTACTGCAAATGGCTGTAAGCAACAATGCTTAATCTTAGCAAGTAAACCCTTCAGGGATGTCAACTAGTAAGAACTTTGCAGTTAATGAACCCAGGTGGACTTGATTAAGGTCCTCATGCAGGATTAAGCCTTGATTAGCCATATAGGACTTATGGTTGAATATACAAGACAATACAATATTCTGTGGTTAATAAGTCATTTAAAATTTACATGGAATGGTAGAGTACTGTCTGTGGTGCTTTAGTGTCTGGATTACTTGTGGAAATGAGCAAAGCTGTCATTCATGGACTTAACCTCTCTTGCTACTCTGGGACTCACTAGGTCTACTGAGGAGAATAGCAGAAGGGAAGTGGATATTTGGATTCAGAATTCACCAGGAATGAATACTCACTGGAATGCCAAGACCAGTTGCTTGTGTATATTTCAGTAAATATCCTTTTCATTCGGAATCAGCTCAACAGAATACATACAAAGAACAAAGCCTAGATTCTTAGACTGCTTTTGAAGTCAAAAAGTTTAGATATAAGTTGTCACACCACAAACTGATCAAGGGGTTCCTCAACCACTTCCACCTGTTCCCCATCTTCAATGGGAGATGGATTTACAGAAGGGATATTTAGCTCCACTAGACGCATAATGTTCTTTCTGTGCTGTTCTAGAATACCACTGCCAATACCAGCAAGCTTTTCATCAACACATTGAACCTCCTTTAACTGTGATGACCTCTCAAAGAGTGGCCTTGCTGTTGTCCAAAGTTCGATGGCTTTCAACTGATCACCATGGTTGTTGGAAATGTCCCCCAGTCTCATCATGCATTCTGCTCTGCTGCGATGGACATCCATATATGTGAACCCCTCAAGGGCAACAGTGAACAAGGTGATGGCAGTGTCCTCATCCTGTTCATGAAGAAATATATCTCCACAGAACTGTAGTGCCTTGTGTACTTGGAGGTGTTGTTTACACTTGATTGAATATACCAAGAATATTGTTGTCCATCGGAACATTGAATAATCAGTGCCCCACTGGCTGGCATTACCCAAACCTTCAAGACATAGGGATTTAAGTTCAGCATTATAGGCTGATCGGAGACATTTTTCAAACAGCAGCTGTGCTGCACGTAGATCCTTATCTCGGAGTTGCAGACCCCCCAGGATCACATAGCAGGTAGAGGTGACCCAGGCTTCAATATTGTATATAGATCTAGCAAGATCAACATTCCGTTGCACATCATGTTTTGGAACCCCTGTTAACACCTGAATTTCAGCCACATTCAGCAATGCAACAACATGCCAAAAGGGATTTCGGTTTGCAGACATCTGAACTATCTCAGTATGAATTTTCCAGGCCTCACTATATTCTGATTTACACTTGTGGACCTCAGCCTGAGTGGCCATGATGCCAAGAGCTGCCTCACTACTAGACCAACCACAAAGAGTCATGAGACTCTGTGCCCTGATGTTAATAGAGAGACTTTGTTTGTAGTGACCAAGCATTTGCCAACACAGGGCTTCTGCATGGGCAGCTGTTGCTTCCGTATATAAATCCCCAGAAGGTCTTGCCAGCTTTTGGGCTTCACATGCATGCATTTGGGCTATAGGGTATCTCCCAAGCCGAATGTTAATCCATGCAAGTGTATGTAATCCTTGACTGTGTCTCTTGCCATTACCGGCCAGAATTGCCAAGGATATACTTTTTTTGCACATATTTGCAGCCTCAACAAGATCAGTTTTGAGATGCTGATAGTAAAGTGCTATTTTGTTATACAATTGGCCTAGAAAGGCTATATGTGAGTTCTGATGAGTAGGATTAAACACTGAACACACATTTAAGATCGGGATCATCAAAGTATTTGAAGTGTTCCAAAACTTGGGACATCATAGTGTCAGGATCGAAGATTGGGTCATATTGCAACTGGTAGATTGACTCAATAATGACATAAGCTTTGAGTCGATGATCATCGAGCTGGGGAAGGAGATCATAAATTTGGTTGCTCAACAAAGTCTGTGTGCACATGATGATGGAGCTGAAGTGGGTCAAATGACATGCACAGTAAATGCTATTGGATAGAATTGGTTGTTTCTGTTTCAGACCCCATTGCAGCACATTCTGGATGTTGATGAGATTTGATTTTATGCGGGGAACTGTGCTGGAACTCGACTGGGTTCCTCTGTACTCTGCATAATATCTGAGCATCTCTGCAAGGTATTTGAGGAGGCTCTGAACCAGATGATCTGCAGGAGGCCGGTGCTGTTGCAGATATTCTCGTATAGGCATCAGCACCTTCAGTCTGTTATTTTCATCACTGTAGGCCAGAGCAGTAGCCTTCAGTACTGATTTGCATTTGAGAATGTTTTCAAGCGGTAGCTTGCTTTGGATGAGATCTACATCTGCCAGGCCATCTGGGAGCATCGACAGGAGGCTCAAGAGTTCTTGTGATTGGGGAAACAATTGCATCCGTGGACTCAATAATGACAGGGAAATGGACAGGTCCAGATTAGACCTTTTGTGAAAGCCTTCTGAAATCAGAGAGGTCTTTCCTTGTCCCAACTGGATAATACAATGGCGCAACCTTCAGTGTCAACCAAATGGGCAAGCAGACTGATTGCAAGTGGCATGTTGTCTGTTAGGGAGAGAATTTCATCAACCTCCTCCACATGGTGTCCACTATCTGTGATATCAGCAAATGTGAGCCGAGCTGCCTGTTGATCCAAGGGTTGCAAGGGTCTCAAAAAAGGTCTAGTCCATTGCACTTTGGCAGGGTGTTCAGCTCCTCGCATGGTAATCTGAGATAAGTGAGTTGGGAGTATTATTCAAAACCCATCTAACTTGCCATTAACGCAAGATCCTCCACACCTGTGAGCAGTGAGAGTAATTCTTCAACGTCATCACGAGAACTTGCTGGCTCCCACAAGGTCTCAAGTTCATCTAAAATCAAGAGACTCAGTGGATTGTTTGAGAAATGCTGCAGCACTGCTTGGGTAAGGTCTTTGCCAGGCTTGAGTTCCAGATGACTCCCAATCAAGTTTGCCAGTTCGAGTTTAGTTGTTGCAGAGGTGCAACTAACAAAGAACCTATTCTGTGCATATCTGGCTGTAATCTCTGGCTGGTGCAAGACAGCTTGTGCAAGAGAGGTTTTTCCCATACCGCCTGCACCCAAAATTGCGATCCTTGGAATTCCAGTTTTGAAAAGGTGAAGAATGTGTGCAAGCTCTGACTCCCGCCCATGGAAAATCTTGGGCTCTGATGGCAGCATTGAGATTGAGTTAGAGCTTTGCAAGAAAATGTGCTAAGTATAATCTGAAGACATTTTGGTCAAAGTGGATACTGTACCTATTGGATGACCAAGAATGCTGTCCACTTATCTGTGAAACAGTAGGTGGAGGTCTGCAGAAACACACTGCATTAATTACCATAGATGCTCTTTCTGAGACAGTTGCCTCTGAGAGTTTCTCAATCATATTGAGCACTTCTTGATGTTTGTTTTGTGCATCCTTCTGCATCTCCATGATATCCTGTAGAGCACCAGGTCCCTCAATCTATCAAAATATGGATCTATGAATTGTTGCCACAGAAAATTGACAGCAGACCTGAAAGAAGTCAAAGCTTTGTTGTAATCCAGCTTGACAGTCTTTGAGTAGTGTGCCAAGTTCACCCTGGCGGAAAAAGTTTTTCACTTTGTTTCCCTTTTGTTGGGCCTCTACAAAAGTGTAGACTTTGTGAAGGATCCTGATTCCTATAATTAGTGTATAGTTGATTTCCAACCAAAAGGAAAGTACTCTGTGAATTTCCCAAAATGGTTCAGTACTTCTATAGGCATTTCTCCGCCCGTGTCTGACTTGATATGAAGAATCATAATTGCATACAGCAATTTGTGGATTTGCTCCAGAAGCTGAATACAATCATCTTTGTGTTTGTTAACAGTCTAGGGTGCGACTCAGCTCCAGATTGATAAGAGCCTCCTCCACAAAACTCACCTGGATATTTTTCAGGACAGCTTGAGCTGTGTGTATTATAGCACCTAGGAAGGGAGTCTTCATGCTATCTGCGATGATTTGCAAGCTATTTGTAGTCATAGTCAAGCATGCAACCATATTTTCCAGTCTATTTTTGGTAACAATGGGCGGCGGCATATTGGGGATGTGGTGACCTTGTCAAGTTAAGGTCTTTTATGTATTTGCTCACTGCCAAGGCCCTTCATTTTTAGTTCTGATATTCATCAGACTCCGGTTATTCAAGGTCTTGCCTTACATTAATACGGTTCTGTGTTAGCTCATAATCACTTAACTACAGGCTGTAGTTACCAACCCTATGTCCTATTATCTCCGATCAATACTCAAACATCTAGGTAGGGATCGTCACCGTACCCGTCCAGGACGGTTGGGCGGACGGACGGACGGACAACCGTCCCGTCCCGTCCTTGGATCGAACCTCGCTCGAGCTCATCGTCCCGTCGACGGACGGCAGGGATGACGGCCGTCCCGTCCATCAGAAGACGGATGGACGGACGGATGTTGGGTGAAGTAGTACTTAATTTCACGCGGTCAGTCACTCATAGCCTGTCTTAGTGAGCGGATATAGTCCCGAGTTATTTTTTGACACCCTTTGATGAAGTACCTGAGGGAATTAATGCTCGTGTGGACTATCGAGACAAGTGGGGTCGCCAAGCATGTGTTCGTCAAGTGTTCGCTTCTGTTTCTTGGCACAGCAGAATACACACTAGGTGATTTCTCTTGACCCCCTTGGCACCCTAATCTAAACGGACGTGCGAACAACATTTATGCGCTGCTGAACACTGCGCACACGGCGCAACGCCCGCTGCACGTAAGGTAAATTGAATGTTCAAGGTGATGGCATCATAGCTCAACGAGTTGAGAAGTGACCAAGGGGTACAATTGACCACCTGAGTTTCATGCCAGGTAAGTAAAGCTATATTTACGCCACATTTAATGCCCACGGGCTTGAGCACTGAGCTTACCTGCTGACTGACCGTCCGTCCACCGTCGACGGCCGTCCCGTCCACCGTCCCGTCCCGTCGAGCATCGCGAGAGAGGCTGCTCCACCGTACCGTCGACGGACGGGCCACTCGACGGCCGGCTTTGGTGCCGTCCGTCGGCCGGGACGGACGGTGACGATCCCTACATCTAGGTAGTATTCAGTGTAAATGTGGATATGGTCAAGGGATGTGACACAAGGAAGGAACTGTTAGCACTGCTTGAAAGCTTGACAAAAAGGAATTTGAGGACGCAAAAAGGACAGAAAAGGAGCTGGAAAAGGCCTACCGTGAACAACCTTAATATCCCGCCGGCGGTGCAACTGCTGTGAAGAATTGCATCCGAGGCACTCTGAGAGTAAAATGGTACGGATCTATTAGAGAGCTTGCGCAAAAGCCGCACAAGCCGCATGCGGCTTTTTGGCATTGCACAAAGCCGCATGCGGAAATAAGACCTGAAGTTACTGAGAAACCAAGTCAGTGGAGAGGTAGTTGGGTTGACAGGCAAGTCCTGGTGAGTGAAAAAATTGCATTACTGCCACAACTGCTCTGTGCAGGACGCGAAAAGTGCGCGAAATCTGAGTGGAGCCGGAGTGATGGCTGGACAAACTGCTTCCCCAGCTCGCACATTGACCAGATAGTAATTTAGATGTATGCAATACAGTGTCACAGAGACCTGAGAGTGTAGTGAACTCACGAAATCATGCAGGGAAACCCCGATAATTTTGCGCAATGCCGAAAAGCTGCATGCGGCTGGTGCGGCTTTTGCGCAAACTCTCTATTCGAGAGTTGCGAACCGTGCAATGTCAACGAGAGATCAAATACGTCATGCAAGTGCACTGTGCGGACCAAATCACTCGAATATTTCGCTCAATCTGGCCCCAACAAGGTCATTCCAAGCCTCTGGAATTGATTCAACCACACTTGAACACGAATCGCCATCGATATCAGGGTGTACCGGGCCGAATCTAGCCGTTATTTACCGCTGTGTAGCCTTTGTCTTTTGCGTGTACCCACTTCCGCTGTGCGATGGTCTCGGACGACGAGGTGAAGAGCCGAAACCCTGGAAAAAAGGCCAGGGGAAGGGAAAGAGCAAGTCCAAAGAATACCGGATTCGCGGCGTGCTCAAGGCCCCGCGCGCGACCATCTATAGCATCGAGGCGCTATACAGTGCGTCCCCACAGCTCCGGTGACCAGGATACCTACTGGGCGCAGAGCAGATCCACAACGGGGGCGTCGATTTCGGGCCGGCGTTTCGGCGTCTTTCATGCGTCGCAGCCGCGCGTCTGTCCGGAAGGCTGGATCGTGTATAGGATGCCCGAAACCCCGTCACGCTTTGTTCGACCGCTTCACTTCCACTTTGTGAACAGTCCAAGTCGAGAGTAGCGAGCATAGCCATCTTCGCGCCCCTTCTGCAGTGGGCCTTCTTCTGAACCCGCCGGCTCGCGTGGACGTGCGACGCCAGCGTCAGTCCCAGAGCAGTTCGGGAAGCAGACCGCTAATATTGTGCGTCTCCTTCCCCTTCCATCAGTTTTTTTTTAACTGACTGTATGGCAATGGTGCGCAGGCGCAAGCCTTAACCCTCACCCTGCTTTTCCGCTCCGGCGGCGCGGTCATCCTTGGCGTCCCCAGCGGCCCCTCATCTTCAACCTCCGGCTCGTCGCGGATCTCGAGCTCGGTGCCGGTGCGTCCCCCCCTTCCCCGACTTTTTTTCACTCCAAATAATATCGACGGGGTCGCGCGTAGGCTTCGTCCAAACTCCTACCAATTCCCCGCCCTGCGCTCACTGCTCGGTATGTGCTCCGCCCTTTTACTTTTTTCTGCCTCTTTCGTTTGGGGCCGCGGTACAGGTGGTTGGTTGGTGCGCCCTGCCTTGCCTTGGCGTTGGCAGAAGGCAGAAGGCGTCGACGTCGCGAAGCACGGCCCACGGCTTCTGCGGTTTCGTATGCAGCACCAGGTTCCGTGCTTCGTGCTTCTGCGACGATCGCGCGTGCCCGTTTCAGGCGTTGCCAGTGCCCGCGTCCCCGCTGGCTCGGCTCCCTCTCTTTTTTTATTTCTCATTCTACTTTACTCTCGCTGACGCTTCTTTTCCCCGCAGGCATCGACTTGGGCGGCATCTGGGACCTCGCTGCCTCCACCGCGCTCTGGAACCGCCCTGTGGGGCCTGCGCGGCCTCCCGAGTGGCGTGCTGCAGCAGGGGGTATGCGGTCGGGTATCTGGTGGGTCCTCCTGCTCTGTTCGCCTTGGTCGGGATTTCGGGGATGGGTGGGGATTTCGGCGAGTTAGGGGTGAGGGGGCGCAGTCTCGCATCCCCGCCGTCTTGTGCCTTAAACTGGGGATGGGTGGATATTCCGGGGATGGGTGTATTCGCGCTGGACGTCCTACCTGTATTCCCGCATTCGCCGGGCGCTTCATTTATGCCCCTTTCCACACCCTCCCCTCTCTGCTCTGTCGAGCAGTCGTCGCGAGCGGGTAGGAGGGAAACGGCGATGGGGAGCTCCTGAGACGAAGATGACACGCGAGACACCCAATCGCCGCCTCCCCTCCCGCCTCTCTCCTTCATTTTCCACACCGGAACTACCGAGCAGAAAAAAAAACTAATTCTCCCCCAGATCGCCGCCGTCATCTCCCTCGAACTCGTGCTCACCGTGCACGTCGGCCGGCGCTCGCTCTTCTGGACCGCGTCGGACATCGGCGTCTCCGGCGCCTGCTTGTGCGCGTTGCTGCCCGAGAGCAGGATCCTCGTTAAGGTGTGGCTTGCTTTCCTTGGCCTTCTCTCTGCCTACCCACTCCCAGACCTACGCAGTCCTCTCTCCTTCCTACTGCCCGCTCTTCCACCCCACTCTGCCTGTGGTGGAAGAACACACGCTAACCCTATCCTGCACACAGGCCCGCCTCACAGCTGAATCGCACGCCGTCGTCTCCGAGGCGCAGAAGATGCGCGAGACGGGCGCGATGCCTAAGAAGCACTGGGCGCTGTGCGTGTACGCTTGTCTCTCTTCGATTTTCAGTGCTTGTGTCCCTCCCCCCCCCCCCCCCCCCCCCCCACCCTCCCAAACTCTCCACTCCCTCCTCCATGCTTCCCTGTTCCTCCGCCCCTCCCCTACCCCTCCGCTCCGCTCCTCCCGCTCTTCCTAATCTCTCATCTGGGGGAATTTCTATCAACGACACTCGAATGCATACTAATGACCCCCGCAGGCCAGCTTCCTCTCGCACGGCTCGCAGGACCTGTACGGCTTCAACCCGCACACGGCGAACGATTTGGGAATTGGGTGCGTGGTGTGTTTCTGTCTGCTCTTTTTCACTGCTATGCCCCGTCCTTGTCTACTCTCTTCCCTACCCACACGCTCCTCCACCGCGTCAACGATGGCGCTTCGCTCCCACTCCCACTCCATCTCGTCCCTCATTCCCTTGCACCCCCACTCCTTCATTCCGTTTGCGCTCCCTGGGCGCGCGCGCCCACCCCACGGAGCGATTTGCCTCTCCGGCCTCTCACGGGCACGTTTGTGCCTGGTATCCGCAGCCTACTTGCAATTCTTGATTTGACGAGCGTGGGCTTGGTGTCGCGCCGCCCGCCTCCCTCCCTCCGTCTCGTCCCTCCCGTCATCCTCCTTCCCTCCGTCTCGTCCATCCCTCATCCTCCTTCCCTGCATCTCGTCCCTCCCCTCATCCTCCCTCCTTGCCATCGTCTCCGGTGTAAGTTATGAAGTCGAAGCTGACATAAATTTATCCCGCAGGGCGCGATCTCCGGCGGCGCCTTCGCCGGGTGGATCTCCCAGTTCCTGGGGCGACGGATTACCATTGTGTGCGTCCCACCTCTGCTCCCATCGCACTCTCCCTCTGCTCGTGGACTCGCTGACACACTCCTACAGCGCCTTCACGCTCCTCACCGCGGTCTTCATCCAGTACAGCTTCAGCGGCCTCGCGCGGGGGGCGAGCTCTGTGCAGTTTGGCGTGCAGGGCGCGTGGGGTATTGTGAGTGTTCTTCTCTTGTTCTTGGCCTCCCGACGCTGACTCTGCCGTCACAGATCCCCATCCACCTCGCGGAGATAGTGCCGCCCGCGTTCCGCGCCACTTCCCCGGCATTACGTACCAACTCGGCAACATGGTATTCAGCGTGTCCACGCAGATTGAGGCTAGTGAACGTCGTCGCCCCGCCCGCCCCACCCGCCTTGCCGAGCCGTTTGCTGATCGTGTATCTTCCCTTTCCCTTTCGTATTCGTACACCGGAAGACGACGATCAAGGGCATGGTGGTGCCCGACTACTAAAGGTACAGGGGACCCTCATCGGCGTGGTGGCGGTGTTTGTGCTGATTATTGGGCCGGAGTGCGTCTTTTTCTCTCCCTCCTTCTCTTCCCCATATCCCCCCTTTCCCTTTACTTCACCAGGCCAGGCCTATGCTGACGCCCATCCGGTCCACCCACAGGAACCACGGCTCGCACTTGGAGAAGCGCCGCGCAGCGTTCGACGAGGGCGGACGACGCGTGGATCGACGACGACGGGGTGCACTACCAGACGGGGCGCGTGGCGCATGATCGGGACGTCGAGGCAGGCGAGAACGAGAAGGCGAACGAGGAGCGGTCGAGCGTGGAGAAGCCCGCGGTTACGCCGACAGCGGCGACGGCTGCTTGAACCTCGAGCTCCCCTATCCTGTCTCATCTTGCCTGCTGCCCCACTTATCTAGCAAGATGAGGAGGATTGAATCTGATGTATACTAAACTTATGTAGAGGACGATGCTGGATGGAGGAGTTAACAATGATACGAGAATACGACAGTTCTAGTACCGCGCTGCGATGAATATTCATGTTTTTGTGATTCCTTCTGCTCTTAAAGGACGGGACTCGAGCAGAAGTGGAGCGTGGCGGGGCGACAATCTTGATCCAGCTCAAATCAATGCGGGGGTGGCGGTGCCCGTAACTTGCTTCTCACCACCTCTTCTACAAATTCACCCAGCGCAACTGGAGTGGGTTGGGCACCAAGACAGCCCGAAACCCATTTGTTTCCCACCAACCCGATGATGCGAAACAGTGAACTCCAGCATCCCGTTCCCCGTCGCGGCGATCCAGCTCCCACTTTACACGCACTGAATCTTGGCGTCACTCTCGAGCGGACATACAGCTATCGATCGCCTAACACTGTCCCCCAAGACTGGCGCCTGGCTAGCCGTTGGCCAATACCAAGAATAATTTACCTCCCGCTCTCAGCTGCTCTCAGCGGGACTCGTGGCGGCATCGGGTCCCTACTCTTGATTGACACCACGAATGCAACTGTTCCGACATCGGACGGCGACTCGCGGACTTTAATCGACGCCTATTTAAACGCGTAGGAATCTCAAGCTTGCATCCCCCGCTATTGCTCTATGCGCCGCCGCTCTCCAATAAATATTTATCCAATCCAACTCGTTCTGATCCTTGCTTGATCTCAATGTGCAAGTTCAAGCAGCGAAAACCCCTCATTCATCTCATCTCACCGTTCTCCTGGCCGTTCACATAGACTGGCGGCCATCAAAACTCGAGAGATACTCCCGCGGCTTGTCGCTGTCAGCCAGTCAACCCCGCTTCTAAGTTGCTTGGCGGCCGCGCGCGTGGTACATGCCCCGCATATTATTATCATCCAACCTCGTATCCTCATCCATCTGCTTTCATCTCTGCTGATCTGGTGTCGTCTCGTCTCATCTCATCCACACAAAAAAAACAGTACCAACTTGGAACGAGAGGAAGGCATCAAAATACCACGACCCGACCTCGAATCGAACGGGAACGGAACCCCCACACGCTACAACCGACGGCGCGCAGGCCGCAGGGACGATTGCAGTCGCTGTGGGGGATGCAGAGCGCACTCTGCGCCATGGAGTGCGAGAAGTGCCTGCAGCCGCTCGCACAGCAAGAGGCCCTGCCGCTTCAGATCGGATACGCAAAGCAGAGAAAGGTGGGAAGGACTTCTTCGCCCAAATTTGATTGTCCCTTGAAGGCCAAAAAAAGACATTTGAAACACATCGGTATCGGTGACAAAAAAGGTACTCGAAGATTGAGCGGTGATTAGTTAGTTGAAAAGATCCAGTTTCCCCTGACTTGCAACCTGAACGGACACCAGTTAATATAATGCTATTAATAACAATGTGTGATTCCATGCGAAGGTGCGGACTGCTCAGCCTCGGTTGGCCGAGCCATGTCCACCGCTGCCTCAGGACCCTGTCCAACTGAGGGCTTGTAGTTGGTTGCCCAAGGCTTTGGCCCGATCCTGATATTGAACCCGGAATAGTCGGGGGCCTGGCAGCAGAGCAGATTGGGGATCTTGCTGGCGATCAACCAATGATAGAGATGCTGCTGAATCTGAGCGGGCCCGAGAATAGAAAGCAGCCCACGAGCGTGTCATTTTCAACTGGGTGGCGTCAGTACAATGATGTCCATCTTGAACATGTGGCGAAATGTCATGTTGCATTGCTGGCAGATTGATGAAGAACCACTACAGTGACACTGGGAACCTACAGATAGGCACATAAAAGGCCAGCACTTCACATAGTCACTGCACCCCCAACATGCCCCTGTCCATTGTCACTCAGCATCGATTGGCGAATGTGGCGATATGCTTGACTATGACCACAAATACCTTGCAAATCATTGCAGATAGCGTACAAATTCCATTCTTAGGTGCTATAATCAACACCACTCAAGCTCTCCTGCAAAATATCCAGGTGAGTTTTGTGGAAGAGACTTGTATTGATGTGAAGCTCAGTCACTCCCGAGACTGTTACCAAACACAAAGATGATTGTGTTCAGCTTCTGGAGCAAATCCACAAATTGCTGAGCGAAATTATAATTCTTCATATCAAGTCAGATGCAGGTGGAGAAATGCCTATAGAAGTTCTGGATCATGTTGGGAAATTCATGGAGTACTGGCCTTGTTCATTGGAAATCCACTATACACTAACCACTGAAATCAGGATCCTTCACAAAATCTACACTTTTGTAGAGGCCCAACAAAAGGGGAACAGAGTAAAAAGCTTCTTCCAGCAGGGCAAAGTTAACACACTACTGAAAGACTGCCAAGCTGGACTACAACAAAGCTTCGATTTCTTTCAGGTTTGTTGTCACTTCTGTGTAGCAAAAACTCATAGATGCATATCTTTCATAGATTGAAGGAACCAGGGCTCTACCGGATATTGCAGAGATGAAGAAAGATGCAGAAAGGAGACACCAAGAAGTGCTTGATGTGATTGAAAAACTCTCTGAAGCAACTGCTTCAGAAAGAGCATCCACAGTAAGTGATCCAAGTGTATGATCTCATGTACACCCACTATTTCACAGATAAGCGGACATTATTCTTGGTCCTCCAATAGGTATGGTATCCATCTTTTCTACAAAGTGTTTGGATAATAATTATTCCATGATTTTTGAAGCTGTAACTCAATCTCAATGTTACCATCAGAGCCCAAGATTTTCCATGGCCGGGAATCAGAGCTTTCAGACATCCTTCACCTTTTTAACACTGGAATTCCGAGGATAGCAATTTTGGGTGCAGGTGGTATGGGAAAAACTTCCCTAGCAAGAGCTGTCTTGCACCACCCAGATATCACAGCCAGATACATACAGAATAGGTTCTTTGTTGCTTGCAACTCTGCAATGACTAGGATTGAACTGGCAAACCTGATTGGGAGCCATCTGGGACTGAAGCCTGGTAAAAACCTTACCCAAGCAGTGCTGCAGTATTTCGCAAACAATCCACCAAGTCTCTTGATTTTAGATGAGCTAGAGACCCTGTGGGAGCCAGCAAGTTCTCGTGCTGACATTGAAGAATTACTCTCACTGTTCACAGGTGTAGGGAATCTTGCTTTGATGGTAAGTTAAATGACTTTTAAATCATACTTATTCTCAACTCACATTATCTCAGATTACCATGCGGGGAGCAGAACATCCTACCAAAGTCCACTGGACTAGACCATTTTTGAGAGCCTTGCAACCATTGAATCAAGAGGCAGCTCGGCTCACATTTGCTGATATTACAGATAGTGGACACAGTCTGGAGGAAGTTGACCAAATCCTCTCCCTGGCAGACAACATGCCACTTGCAATCAGTTTGCTTGCCCATCTGGCAGACACTGAAGGCTGTGCCAGTGTATTATCCCGCTGGGAGAAAGAAAAGACCTCCTTGATTTCAGAAGGCTTTGATAAAAGATCTAACCTGGATATGTCTATTTCCCTGTCATTATTGAGTCCACAGATCCAATTGCTTCCTCATTCACAGGAACTGTTGAGTCTCTTGGCAATACTCCCAGATGGCCTCACAGATATAGATCTCATCCAAAGCAAACTACCACTGGAAAATGTCCTTAAATGCAAAACAGCATTGAAGTCTACTGCTCTGGCCTGCAGTGACAAGTATAAAAGACTGAAGTTACTAATGCCTATCCGGGAATATTTGCAACAGCACCAACCCCCTGGAGATCATCTTGTTCAGAGCCTCTTCAAATACTTTCAGGAGATGCTTAAATTTTATACGGACTATCAGGGAACCCAGTCGAGTTCCAGCACAATTCACCAAATAAAATCAAACCTCACAAATATTCAGAATATCCTAAAATGGGGTCTAAAGCAGAAACAACCAGTCCTATCAAATAGCATTTACTGTGTATGTTATTTGAGCCTATTCAACCAGTCCAACATGCAAGTGCAGACTCCTTTGTTTGGCCAAATTTGGGACATCCTTCCCCAACCCAGTGACCATCGTCTCGAGGCTTACTTTTTGATTGAGTCAATTGGGGTGTGGCAATATTACCCTATTTATGATCCTGAGGCTCTGGCTTCCCAGGTTTTGGAGCTCTTTGAGCACTTTGATGATCCAGATCTGAAATGTGTGCTCTCTCTCTAAACTTCATCTACGAGAACTGACACCTGGACTTTCTAGGCAGATTTTATCTCAATATGACATATTACTATCAAGAGGTCAAAAATGATCTTGGTGGGGCTGCAAATATGTGCACAAAACTGATATCCTTGGCAACTCAAACTGATAACAGCCGGAGGCACAGTCACGGATTACATCAGCTTGCATGGATTAACATTTCACTTGGGAAATACTCTAAAGCTCAAATGTGTGCATATAAGGCCCAAAAGTTGGCAAGGGCTTCTGGGAATTTATATGGAGAAGCACTTGCTCTCTGTGCAGAAGCCTTTTGCTGGAAAGAGCTTGGTCACTACAAACCAAGTTTCTCTCTGTGCATCATGGCACAGAGCCTCCTTGATCTTTGTGGTATGGCTGATAGTGATGCCAATCATGACATCATGAACATACAGGCTGAGGTCCACAAGTGTAAATCAGAATATAGCGAGGCCTGGAGGGTTTATACCAAGATACTTAGGATCTCTACAGACCGACATGCCTATTGGCGAGCTTTTGCATTGCTGAATGTGGCTGCAATTGAGGTGTCAATGGGCATTCCAAAACATGATGTGCAGAGAAATATTGATCTTGCTAGGTCAATATTCACCACCCTAAATCTCAAGTTATGGATAATCTGTTGTGATGTTACCCTTGCCGATCTGTATATCAGGGAAAAGAATCTACCAGCAGCAAAGACACTTCTTGAGAAGTCCTTGATATCCATAGAACATGGTGAAACAAAGTTGTTCTGTTTGGAACAATTGGGGAATGCCAGCTCCTGGGGTGCAGATGAATCAACACCTGGCTGGACAACCATATTGCTCATACATTCTCTAAAGTCAAAAGCAAAGCTATCAGTCTATAAAGCCCTGCAGTTTTTCGGCCAACTGTTCCTCATGTGGAATGATGAGGACACTGCTATTAGCTTGTTCACTGTTGCCCTTGAAGGGTTCACTTATATGGATGTCCATCAAAGCAGAGCAGAATGTATGCTCAGACTTGGCGACATTTCCAACAGGCGTGGTTATCTACTGAAAGCAGTTGAGCTTTGGGAGACAGCAAGGCCGCTCTTTGAAAGGTCATCTCAGGCAAAGGAGGTTCAATGTGTTGATGAAAGGCTTTCTCATGTTGGCACCAATGTTCTGGACCATCACAGAGAGAACATAGTTCATCTGGTGAGGCTTGATGTCCCTTCTGGCAATTTATCCCACATCGAAGATGAGGAGCAGGTGGAATTCATTGGTGAACCCCTTTATCAACTCACAATATGAGCTTTCACCAGTTGTATCCAAAATTTGTAGCTTTGGAAGCAGTACAGATACCTACAGTGTTTTTTTTTGTCCTTATTCCATTATTACAATTATGCCCATCAGGTTTGGTCTGGATTCCTATTTTTCTGTTCCATCCGGAATAAAAGCCAACCTGGTTCAAGTATCATTTAAAGGTATTCAAAACTCACTCCAGCATTTTTTGCGGGCTCAGGCTTGATGTACGTTGGGAAACATGTCGAAACACATCCCACTAATTGATTGATTGGGCACGCATCCCTGATGGTTACATGATAACACAGGCCGCCGCCTATTTGATGCGGTAACTAACAGACTATATTTTGCCAGTGTTTTCAAAATCCACTTTTTGCCGGTTGCAGTGTCAACTCACACGTCTGGGTCGTGCTCTCTGATTGTGTGCAATACCCTCAACTCTACCATCTCTACACCATCCCCAGTGCGTTAGAGCTAGGGCTCCAACCTGTGCCCATTGTTGACAGGTCAAAGGACGGGAACAGCCAGGTCGGCACCCATTCATTTGGAACTTGGAGCCTTCCTCTGCCCGGACGGGTCCGCCCCGTTGATGGGTACCTGTACCTGTCCTGTTTGACGGGTTCAACGGGTCCTTCTCGGCATCTTCCGGTGTTCCTGAGCAGCCTGTGCTGAGCAATGTATCCTGCCTACCATCACTTTAGCAACTGATTTGTCGACATATGCAGTACAGCATGATGATCAGACTTGGATCAGACCATATCGACGCACCAGTGCGGCACCAGCACTGCTTGACCAGTAGACAAGGCCCCCCACAAGGGATCCTCGCAAGCAGCATGCATCCTCCTGACTGCCCCATCATCAATGGCGCCACCCTCCCCATCTTTGGCGTGTTCATCATTGGCATCCCCACCAGCCATGGTGACTTCCCTGGCCAGCAGAAGGTGCGTCTCTGTTGTCTCTTTCCTCCTCTGCTTCGAATAGAACGACTGATACATCTTTCATTGCAGGCACTCAGGGACAGCAATGGGCCAACATCGGTGGTGCTGTTGTTAGCACTGCGGGGCCTTGCTCACCACGGCATCATCTTTGTCCCGCTCCGTTGCGCGCCCACTCTTGACCAGCTCACGGAGGTGCACGGTGGTGCGTGTTGTTTTTGCCCCTTTTTCTTCTTTTTTTTTTTTTGCTTCCAATGTGCTTGCATTCCACTCCTCCCTTCTCGCCCCAGACACATCACTTCATGGAAACGACCCGCATCGCGTCTGCAGCCCCTTGCGGCCGTGATTTACATGCTCATTCGCCTTGAATTCCCCATCATTCTCTATCCTTCCCTCGTTGTCCACTCGCTCTCACCATGAATTCCATGCAGTAGTTATCACATTATGTCGTTGTCAGTGCCCAGTAAATACCTGTAACTAATTACCCATAACTTCAATACTTGCAATATAAATTATAACCCTTTCGTTACTATCTCCTTATCAATGTGAGCATCTAAGGAGCATTGGAATGGCCCAGGAATGGCCCAGAAGCACACACCAATGTTGCTCTAATGGAATCTAACCCAGGGTAAATTACCGGGAAATATGTGGTAAATTATCTTCCATGTTACTAGAGCGCTAATGAAACTAACCGAATATATTTGGCCGAATTACCCCGAAATTTGGGCCAATACAAGACTATTGCCAATGGGGGCTTTCCCTGATAGAAGCAGCTTGGGCCGATGATGCTGCTGACGATGCATCCCCACATAATCCTCGTGCAAGTTTGGGGTTCCAATCCAGTATAGATTGTGGCAATTTGAACTTTAGTTCTCTTTGAGAAGCAAGACTTTATAGGTCTACAAGTCGTATAGATAAAACTTGCTCGAATCCGTTCTAGGCGCAATTGCAGATAGACAGACAAGATTTTATGCTCAACGGTTTTGTATGATGTGGGTCTAGGTTTGGAGATGGTACTCCGATGTGTAGCACAAGTGATTCTTTATGAATCCCAATTCCAATAGTATCCGCGATTGCTAATCCTTGCGAGATTACAACCAATTGTCAAGTCCGATTTGTTTCCTTATATTCCACGTGTCCGTTCCGTTTATCCAATATGTCTACGCACCGTTTATAAAGATCCAAATCCAACACAGATAATATTCAAACAGGGAAAACAAACGAAACTTGGTATAGCTTCTGGGTGTCTCCAAATGAATGCCTACTCGACCAGTTAAGCGTGAAGTCTAGTAACTTTGTGTCCAACAGGTGGGGTGAGATTCACTGGCATTCCTCCCATTACCATCCACTTAAATACTTTTACAGGATTCTAAATATAAACGAGACAGATACAAACATGCAGTAGGGTTCAGGGTATATGACTAGTGGTATGGCAGCTAGCTGATGAGTTCCTGTCAGATATCAAGTGATTAGTAAAATCGAGGGAGATTTATAAGAAACATCAATGAGCCGAGCTTAACAATGAGTCAAGATCTACATCACTTAGAAGGATCGTGATGGGATATTGTTGATATGTCAACTTTTAAACCGACCTCCTCGTCAGCGCTCCGTTACCCTCCTTGGTAACCATCCGCCCAACTGGTTCCGCTTTCAACCTCTTCAGTGATTTGTCTGAAAACTGTGATTGCTGCCGCTTCCCAGTACCCGAGTATGGTTTCTTAGTCAATTGGTAGATCGACCAAGTCCAGCCTTCTCTTGGCAGTTCTGAAGACGTCAGATGAAGCCCAACAATGATCCCTCTAGTCCAGAAGGATAATCCCTTGTAATACGACCTTAGTCAGGGATGTGCAATAGCCCCAATCCATGTGAAGTGGGTCTTTGAGGCTTCGCAGCGCTGGAGGTGAAGCGTGCACGGACATCGAGTCTATGGATGCAGTGAGCGCTATAGAGCGCTCCTGCAGTAGATGGTTCCGGGTCGTGTAGACCAAGGTAGACCCCTGTAACGCGGGAGCCGCGGAGCAGTTGTACAGACACTCAGCCAGGCAGGGGGTCTAACACGTTAAGGTGGTTTGCCTTGGTGGATCTTGGGCTTCACGACATAAGAGTTTGTTGCAAAGTAAGATAGGATTAGGTCAGTAATGATCACAGATCATCTACCTATTGTAACTAACAAATATAAGTATGTACATTATATCTATTCGCATCTCGCAGTGGAACTCAGCTGCATCTATAGTCCATTAGTCCATATACCATCACAGAGCCCCCATGCAGGTAGCGTTGTGAGGTCTTCAAGCGTGCTACGCACCGCTTGTCGCCTCATGGCCCCTGCAAACCATCTACACGAGTAACAGGACGAGCTCGGACATACGCAACGGATCTTCCCAAACGGGATTCCACGTTACCGGAAGCAGCTTCCGAGCGAGACCAATGCTCTCCCCACCATTCACATTGTCTCCCCCGTCATTAGAGCCCGCTCCTATCGTCACCCAGATACAACCTGTACCCCACGATCCGGGACTCTCGACACCTTCCTACGATGCGACCCTCTGCATACGCATCCCCAACGGACGAGACCGGCGCTCCCCATAATGGGGATTGGGTTCGTCACTACTCGGCGTCCAGCAACAGGATATGACCAGTCCCCTCCTGGACGACCTCCCCTCCTTTCCGTTCCCAGACGATCTCTCGCACCGGGCGGACCTACCCTGTGCCTGATACCGACCCATCGGATGAGACAGAGGATATCCCGACACAGCCAGTCCCCCACTTCGCACGATGCATCGACTAGCTGAGGGAGACCGTCTGTCTCTCCTCCTCCCCGAGCACTTGAGCACCCGCTGACGCAACTACCAGGCCGTGCCTGAAGCTCCAGACATATTCCAAGGTCGTTTTCCCTCCCTGCGCATCGCGCACACCCAAAGACGATTGGTCTCCTCAGCTGAGGCGCCGAGTCTCCCGCCGTATATGCACCCTGAAACGCCCCATGACATCCTCTGCCCCCTGGAAACACCTGCGACCTGCATGGCACCTCTGGAAACGTGGGAAGTTGTCGAGGAGGTATAAAAGGGAGCACATTTAGTAGGAGTAGTCAGTACCTTCCGGCCTGCAGAAGTAGCTTTCGGGGTGTTTTCCCCACATTCTGTACCACTCTCACTCAATCTAAAGGGGTACTCCCAGCCTTCCCCGACCTCGTACCTCTCGTGCACCCTCCTCCTCGCGCACTGCCAGAGGCAGGCCACCCATCTTACATTTGCTCGTTCATTGGTGTCTCACCTCTCACACCTCCTTCAGCAGGGTCCCTCCTCACCGGACCCAGTGTCATAATCCCAGGCTTCCTCGATTAGGATCACCATTCTCGCGAGCTTCGCTCTGTAGAAAACAGGCCCAGAGAGAAGCTGTCACATACAAATTGCCATCCATAGCCAACGAGACCGACTGTCTCGCCGTTGACCGAACGACGTCGGTGTCATCATCTGTGCAACGCACATCGCATCTCCAGCGCTGGTTCTAAGGGGAAGAGTGCATGAAGGAAAGCAGACAGGGCAATGCATTTAGGGTTCCAGTACTCTTGTATGGGGAACCAGGTTTAGGCATTCACACCTTCTTTACCGTTTTCACTGACAACAGGTCCGCTGCACACGTCCACACCTAGGAGACGAACGGTCTCCACGAACCACCGTTCACACACACATACACACACACACACCCATCGCTCATACAAGGCCGATTCGCACACCGACCTTCAGCTCTATCATTCGACTGTACCTTCCCCTCTAGAGGACGAACATAGTCGAATTCGAATCACATATCTTTCGATACCGACACTGCAGTCCTTATCACAGCATCCACTGCATGTCTTGTAAATTCTATGTCGCTCTTGATTTCTTTACACTCCTGTAGGAGGTGAAACCCTAGTCACGCGGTTTCCACCTTCCGCGGTGTCGGCCACCAGATAGGGGGGTCCCATGCCCCAGTCATCGTCCTCATCCAGGGTCCAGCTTTGCAGAGGGTCGTCCATTTCCTTGTCAAAGTCCTGCACTTGGGTGGATGTGGATGGGGTGTCTTGCTGTCCCACCAAGTACAGGACTCCACTTGATGCAGCTACATGAAGCGCACTCGAGAACAGATTCTGGAGCTCCACCCCTTCCATCTCGCTTGGGGTCAATGACCTCCGACTCGTCGATTCTGTGCTGATCGCCCCTCCCTGAGCAACGGCCGCTCTCCTGGCTTCCGACTCCACTCGCATAGCAGCAAGCTCCCACAGTAGATGTCCAGCTCGATTCCCTCATCACAGTCTTCGAGGCGCCGTTTGCCCATAGGAACTTACCATGCATTCTGCTGGACTCCTTACAATACTCACTGTGTATTTGAGCAATAAAAATCCCAACATGAGGTTAATTGTGCCAGAATATATCTGGTGAGGGTGTCAGATGGCGGCAAATTGGGGTGTCAAGGGGCGGCAAGGGGGTGTCAAAAGGTGACAGTGGGGGCGGCACAGGGCAGCAAGGGGGCGTCACAGGGGGCATTAATTTTGAGGGTGGAGGGCGGCAGTCCAAATATGGGGGTGGCAGTGGGGGGTGTCAGCTCATGTGTGACAGGGCATTAGTGTGACATGTTGGTTGCATGTCGGCGTTCAAGTCGGCATCACCAAGGGCATCCCTCACAATGGATGGTTTATGACTAAAAGCCTAGGTTGCTTGCTCAAGGTCTTTGGTATTTGTCATGAATCGCCCGGGTTCTACTTTTTTCGCGCGACGCGTCTGTATGGATACAGACGCGTCTTAGCGGCACAGGACTCTCATGATGCCACCACGTGACCTTCTCACGGTTGAAACCCGGCCTCGGATTCTAAAGCTGCAGACTCAGGGAGTCTGCGCCACGGAATACAGAAGACGTTAGGGACTAGGAACCTGTACAGACGGACTCTAGTCCCCGGACACACCATGGGATGACATAGAAGCATACACGAAGTACAGGAGTGGTTGCAAACCCGATCGGGGTTTGAACCACTGGATACAATGACACTTAGGACTAGGAAACCCGAACATCGGGTCTCCTAGGTTCACCGACGCCACGGAAACCAACACAGAGGAGTCCAGGAGCATCAGCATTAATGCTCCTTAATGCTACGGTGCAGGAACTGATCGCGATTGACCGCGATCGCTTTAATTCATTAGAAGCCTATATAAGCACAGTAGAATTTCCATGTACAGTAGATTCTACCTCGTCTAATCTCAGGCTTCTACCTTGGCTTGACATAGGCATTGTCTCCACCCTGCCCCACTTCCCTCGCACCGTACTACGGGTTGTATCCACACCCCGGGTTGTATACCTGGGTGGATATCACACCCTCTTCGACTCGTTCCGGGTTCCGCCTCGCATCCCGACCTACGACATACAGCCTCCTAGGGAGGACGCCGTACGACTGGTCCTACTGCTCGGGGAACACACGAGCTACTAAGCGTCTATCGGGTTTATCCTGGTTGGGGTTCTCGTCGGGTTACTCGCTGTTTAGCCGACCCAGAGGCCGCTGCTGACAGTATTCCCTGGGTCAAATACTTATGCATCCTTGTTGCTTTTCTAGACTTGCTTTTTCAAGTAGAAAATTCCAGTGGTTGCTAGTGATGTCCAAGTCCAGTTCGGAAATCGGTTCTGAACCGAACGGAACTGAATGCGAAGTTCAGGTTCAAATTCAGCATTTGCTGAACCTGAAGCTAAAGTTCCGCACAAGGGGAAAATTGCTGAATGTGTTCGAACTCATTCAAACCTCCGAACCTGTAAGAAAAATGTCCCCAACAGGCATTTGCAAAAAATCACCAAACTGGTTTAAAATTTGTCTCCTAAGTCTCTGCAGGCAGCAATTTTACCTGCCGTTGAAACGGTGCACTTGATATACGACTAGAAATAGCTTAGATTCGGGATTGCACAAAACAACCACAAAACCACCACTACAACAATCTATTCCTCCAAAGATGTAAGTGCTTCTCTTTGTGAGTCTGGGTCCGGGCCATAGTATGCAACCAGCAGGTTTGGAACAAACACAATTCAACTGCTAGACTTCAACAAAGCCGTTCAACAACATGCTAGCACTACGCAGCTGCCAACAACAACACCGGTAGCACCTGGGATGGTCTGGGGTTTATGGGTTGGATACAGGTGGCTGGATTGATCACTAGTGGGTTACCACATACTAGTGCCCTTGTTAGAAGGCTGCTAGCACATAGTTTATCACCCTTCAGATCTCAGACTCGCCGCTCACACTGCCTGCTAGCGTACTCGCAGTACCACTCTCCTGTGTCTCATTTCCTAGGTGCTAGCACCTTGACTGTGTAGGCTTATGGTTATTTCCCCGTGGTTTGTGCCTCCAGATCGTACTAGCGCGTCACCCTAGTCGTATCTGATGCTACAACCGGCAGCTTGGGCTCACTCCAGTTCTCCCTTATATCACCTAGCCAGAGTCCTGAGTGCTAGTAATAACACTTCAGAAGTGCTAGCGCTTTCCCATTGTATAAATACTGGTCCTAGGAAATTGCAAAATAGCACTAGATGCCACACGCTCTTGTGACAGTGTTTCACCATGTGTCCAATCAGTTACCAATTCTGCTGCCCGCCATTATAATTCCGGTATTCCCCACTTACATACATGCCCTCATCCTATAAAAGGTGTAGTAAAATGTCGCTCCACTCTCAGTGCATTTCACACCCTCAAATCTCTTATCAACTACATTCACCAGTGACCAAGATTGCAGGCCGTTGTCTCTGCTTTTCTAATAAGCACAAGTGGGTGTACAGCAATGCCCACGTAAGTGGTGCACATATTGTACAATGACCAACTAATGCATCTATTGTAAAGCCCTGGGAGGAAGATTCAGGATGGAGAAGGATGGAGATGTTAGTTATCTTTGTAGTTCATCTTTTACTGTTGAAAAGTTGGAGATGCACACAGGTGGGGGAAGAAGTTCGGTTTGGGTGTTCGAACACCAGTGAACGCCGAACCTAACCCACTGAACCTGAACCCGAGGTTCAGGTTCAGGTTCAGAGAATTGCTTGAACCAAACCGAAGTTGTTCAGAAAAATTGTGGCCAAACCTGAACCGAACCGAACTTGAATGTTAACATCACTAGTGGTTGCTTACTGCTGCCTGTAGGGATCCCCACTGTACCATATACGGTTACGACCGTACAAATTACGGCCATTACGGTGGGCTATCCGTCTGTAACTGTAACCGTAAAATTGTCTCCTGAATGTCTTACAGTGGTACGGAGGATTTTATGGGGATTTTACGGATATCACAGCCGTAATTCGAATAAAATCTGCTATCAATGTGCTACTGTCTGATGTTGGAAATTGGGCTATCAGATATACCACAGTGACCCTCTGCAAATGTGCAGGGGTCTCGATACATTTTCAACGGTACTTATATAAGTGGGTAGTCATAAGTACAAAAAGAGATATGTAACCATGACAAGGAAACAGCATGCAAATGGGTCCATATGAGTATGTATGAATAAATTGGCAAGAAAACGAACAGCATGAGTCCATATGAGTAAAACCAGTGTATAGAGGTGATGTGAACAGCAGTGCCCATAGAGTCAACGATGGCGGTGTGTTGGTGATGTGGTTGTTCCTCCAACATCTGAGATACGGTGTTTACAATCCTTCAATGGCCTGGAGAGTATCCTCACGCACTTTGCGCTTCAAACAGAGATGATGTTTGAGCAACATCAGTGTCCACATGGTTTCCGGCTTTAAAGTTCAAATGCAAGCGCTGAGAATGTCTCTTCTACACAAAAACACCCATTCAACGGCAACTGCAGAACCTGGGATAGTTATCAGAGCTAGAATAATAAACCATTGGGGACGTAAATACCGGGAATGGACATGACACTTATCGCATGCTAGCCAATAGAGGCGCGGGTATTCTGCCCTACAGGTGTACCACCATTGAACTGGGTCAGTGTCAAAATATGGACAGGTAACGTACCCATATCCTTTGGAATCCCTGTGGCAAAATGAATGTTTGACTGAAATTTGTGGGGCGTCAATGTGGCGGCACTCGACGCGTGACATGACAAAATTGACGCCCCTCAAAACCAGTGGGGCCGTCAGTGGGGGCGGCAGTAGTGCTGTCCAAAATATGATATTGATATGATTTTTGGTGTATCATATTATATGGATATCATATTACACCCCAGGGCTCCGTATCGGATCCGTATTATATTATCTTCATATGTATTAATACATATTATAATATGTTATTGATATATCAATTAATATTTGTAAATGTTCAACACCTTTGTTTAAATTGTTCACCGAGCCCAGACTTGAGCCGTTCCTTGGTTACAATACACGTTGACAAATTTTCAGGGGTCATTGAAGTTCAATCATCCATCAGGGTGTGTTTCATGCTGGAAAACAGTCGCTCAACAGCAATGCTGACCCCCTGTTGTTTCGGAGTTGCTGAAAATGTTCCTCAGATCTTAAATTCCAGCAACAGAATAAGCACTGCGCAAACTGGACATTTCAGGGCTAGTTTTTAGCTCACTGAGATAATGAGTATCAAATCTGGTATTTCCGTGGCTGATACCAAAGGTATCCGAGAGCATATCAGTCAGTGGTCCGGGGCGGCCCACACCAGTCCTAGTCATGTGGCAAGATCAAGACCCAGTGGCAGTTATACTGTGGCTGGAACACAGGATATCAGGGACATTTTGGGCCTCACCAAAACGATGGATTTGGCAGTGTGAGTCCGAAAACATGGTTTACTCACGCCTCTGATAGCATCAGCTGTTCCGGAACTTGCCATGATATGAAATAATACGGATAATAAGGGCCTTCCATCTCCCTCTTTATAAAATTAAGCCTATCCATCTGTCTGAAGCTTTTTAAGCTCCGCCATTCCCAGCCACTGATCGCTTCGATGCCAGGCGATCTGTGGGCTCGGCTCCCCACCCCGGCCGTGAAATCACTGATCTGGGATCAGGCTGCATCGCTGGTGTCCCCACGCCCAGCGGCTTGGCATCACCAATAAGCTCAGACATGGGAAAAACAGCCACATTCTCTCACCGCTTGCTCAGCGCTCCGATTTTGAACCGAAGTGGTGGCGGCCTGCTGGGCTCTTGTATCATAAGTATTAACAAGACAACCCTCCGCTTCGCTCCGGTATCCCAGAGCGCAAGATGAAGGGAGCGGCCAACTTTATACTTGACATGGTTCGTGTGGTTGGCGGAAAAGACCATTTGAGAATGGAAATAATTTAAGAGACTTTCACTGTATTGTTTGGACATGAAGGGATAAATTTATTCAGTTACCATACTGAAACATCAGGACGTGCCAGAATATAGAAGATATACAACAGGATCATGGGTTAGAATGTGTTGCATTCAGCATTTTGAAAGGGAGTTGGCTGGCCAGTGCTGTTGGCAAGCAACATTGATCTCAGCCTAGAAGAGAGCACAATAACCAGCGGCTTGAAGAGCAAACAATGAGATAGACATTCTCCAAGATCCCAGCCACAGGACAGGAACGATTGAGGAAGAGCGATATTGACAGATCCACAGAATAGTTTTGGGAGATGGTATTGAGGGATGGTATTGATTAGACCGACGTTTGTCCGAGAAATTGCGCAGAAGATTTGAGTTGAAGCCCAGTACCCCAGCATACAGAATATTTGAAAATCAGATCGTGCCCAGGAACAATGTCGAGGAAGGGCGAAGTGGGTGAAGGAACATCAGCCTTTTGACAAATAACTTGTGGCTTGTTTGGCCTTGTCCACTTGTGGACAAGCTCACAAGGTCAAAGCGTCGAGAATTCTCTGCTAATGAGGAAAGATCAAGCTCTCCAAAATATCTGCAGCACCGTTCCTTCACATTCTAAAAGATTTGCCATACTCAGAAATGATCACCAATTTTTATTTCCCAAAAAAATATGGTGCCGTTGAGAGTCAAACTAGGGACCTTGTGAGATTTCAGACTCGGTTTGTGGGCTTGTCAGCTTGAGAGCTTTTTCGAGCTTGTTCGAGCTTGTTTGGCCTTGTACAAGCTCACAAGCTATCTGTCAAAAGTCTGATGAATGGGATTCAACGATATCTACGAATGCTGTAGGCATTGCGGCGCAGCTATTCGTGGGTTCTTTGAGTGTTGAAATGCGGCGCAAAAAGGGAGAAGAACAGGAGGGGTTAGACCAGATGGGGATGAGACCAAAGAAACACAAAGAATCGCGAAAGTAATCGTTAAAGAACGGTTAATTGACATCTTCTCAGTCCATGCTAGAGCAATAGGATTCATGCGAAAGCGGGAGGAGACGTGATTGCGGCGGCGCTAGCATAGAAATATCCCAGAATTAGTAGAATTGAGACGTAGCCAGCAGCAGATAGAAGGGTTGAGGGATCGGGGCTGGAATCAATCCGAAAATAATGTTGCAAACACAGTAAGTTGAGGAGGATGGAACCGGGGAGAAGATTACCAGTTGGAGCGAAATGAATGCTGCCTTTTGATATATTAAGAGTCCTCGGGAGGATTGCATGGCCGTCCGGCCTGATGGCAATGGAATCGGCTGCGCCGTAAGCAGCAGCAACTGCGATCTGTCGAGGGAAAACTGCGGGCAGGTCAATTTTTCATTCGCCTGGGGCTATGAAAATAAATTTTCATCACAGTTTAGGTTCACTGGAAGTCGGGCCAAGGCAGACGGTTTTGGTTCAGACTGCGTAGTGGTCATTTGACGTTGGGGAGTGAGGGCTAGGAGAGCCGGGCGGAAGGAGATAGGTTAATGAACTGTGGCCCAGGCAGCAGTTGCTGCGATGAACTGCGACTTTCCAAAACCTGCCAAAAGAGAACTGCCGGCTGGTCTGCTGAGTGAATTTGGACGGTGCATACTGCGGCACAGTTCGGGAAGTGAACAGTTGAAGAAATGGGGAAATGGAACGGACCTAATGGGGTCCAGGAACACGGTGGGGATGGAAATACAACGGTGACTTGGCCAGATGGAGCAACAAAGGTCAATGGGGCAGTGGTAAAAGCACGGGAAATTGAGGACAGATGGAGCTAAGCAGAGACGAAGAGCAGAGGAAGAGAAAGAGCGTGGATATATGGGGAAAGAGCACAGCCGAGGAGCCATTTCGTTAAAGAACGGTTAATATTTGTCTCCCTATTTATCTCCCTATTTATAAAATTAAGCCTGTCTGTCTGTCCGAAGCTTTTTAAACTCCGCTTTTAATCTATCATTCTGGCAGCTCGGATCAAGATTCTTAATTTAGTTACATCCAGCAAGTGAGAGCCAGCGCGAAGCGCCGGCAACCGCTTGTATCATATCATATTATATTACTGGATATTATTTCCTTGAATCTACCTCCTCTCCATATCGTATCCATATTAATACTGATATATTAATAATATATTATTTCGTATCATATTAATGGACAGCACTAGGCGGCAGGGGGGTGTCACTTGGCGTCACTGGCATCACTTTCACCGAGCCCTCACTGTGGGTGTCAATGCTGCTGATGTGCAAACCCTCCCAGTGAAACATCTCGACCTGCACGAGTTCGTCCATCTGCGGGCACTTGATGTGGTGGCCTGGGAGGTCGAGATATATATAGTGCTTTCGCTCCCTGGAAATCTCACTCTCTCGCCTCAACAGGCGCCTGCGTTTGTCCTCCAGGATCCACATGTGCAGGGACGGCAGAATTTCCCACGCTGGAGAGCTCGCTGCCGCTGACCACGCACTGGTGGCGCTCTCCTGGCTTACAAGCGCGACCATCGTATTTTCACGCTGAAAGATTACGATTATGGGGTGCAGAGAAGCTTATTGAAGTGTCCAGTGCGTTTGCGCCCAGGAATTTTATTTTGAACTTGAGCACTTGAGTTGGGCGCCGAGTTTTAACTTTGAAACCCCCTATAGTTACATCCGGTTTTCCTGATGTACTTAACTGCTATCTGAGAGGAGGAATTCGAAGCAAGGTCAAGAATACGTCGGCGATGTAACTGCTATATTATATTATGTTGCACCTGGGGTACTTTGGAAGGGTAAAGGGGTCGGCATATATTTGAGAGTTGCTGAGACTGGGGGGGTTGTCAGTGAATCCAATGTTTTGTTGACCGACCTCCGAAGGGGGTATGCGGACCAAAACCAACCCAAAATATTCACTCAATCCGGCCACAGTAAATCCGGCCACATTCCAAGCCTCCGGACCTGATTGAACGGTCGTTAGGTGGGTGCACCGGGCCGAACCTAGCCGATATTTACCGTTGTGTATCACCAACTTTGTCTTTTGCTTGCACAATGCTTGCACCCACTTCTCGTTTTTTCTGGCTGCGATGGTCACGAGTTCTCGGATCCGACCGACATTGACGAGCTCTCGGCCGACTGCGAAGAGCCGAAACTCCGGAAAAAAGGCTAGGGGAAGGGAAAGAGCAAGGCCAAAGAATGCCGGATTCGCGGCGTGCCCAAGGCCCCACGCGCGACCACCTATGGCACTGAGGCGCTGTACAGTGCGTCCCCACAGCTCCGGGTGACAAGGGCTGGGGTTTCGGTGCCTTTCGTGCGTCGCAGCCGCGCGTTTGCCCGGAAGGCTGGATGCCCGAAACCCCGTCACGCTTTGTTCGACCGTTTTACTTCCACTTTGTGAACAGTCCAGTGATCATGGAAATCTTCGCGCCCCTTCTGCAGTGGCCTTCTTCTGAACCCGCCGAGTCGCGTGGACGTGCGACGCCAGCGTCGGTCTCAATGTCCCGGAGCAGTTCGGGAAGCAGACCGCTAATATTGTGCGTCTCCTTCCCCCTCCATCAGTTTTTTTTTTGAACTGACTGGATGGCAATGGTGCGCAGACGCAAGCCTTGACCCTCACCCTGCTCTTCCGCTTCGGCGCGCGCGGTCATCTTTGGCGTCCTCAGCGGCCCCTCGCTCGTCTTCATCCCCCCTTCATTTTTTTTCACTCCAAATAATATCGACGGGGTCGCGCGTAGGGCCCTCGTCCAAACTCCTACCAATTCCCCGCCCTGCGCTCACTGCTCGGTACGTGCTCCGCCCTTTTACTTTTTTCTACGTCTTTCGTTTGGGGCTGCGGTACCGGTAGTTGGTTGGTGCGCCCTGCCTTGCCTTGGCGTTGGCAGAAGGCAGAAGGCGTCGACGTCGCGAAGCACGGCCCACGGCTTCTGCGGTTTCGTATGCAGCACCAGGTTCCGTGCTTCGTGCTTCGGCGACGATCGCGCGTGCCCGCTTCAGGCGTTGCCAGTGCCCGCGTCCCCGCTGGCTCGGCTCCCTCTCTTTTTTATTTCTCATTCTACTTTACTCTCGCTGACGCTTCTTTTCCCCGCAGGCATCGGCTTGGGCGGCATCTGGGACCTCGCTGCCTCCACCGCGCTCTAGAACCGCCCCGTGGCCTGCACGGCCTCGCGAGCGGCGTGCTGCAGCAGGGGTATGCGGTCGGCTATCTGGTGGGTCTTCCTGCTCTGTTCGCCTTTCTCGGGATTTCGGGGATATGTGGGGATTTCGGCGAGTTAGGGTGAGCGGGGCGCAGTCTCGCATCCCCGCCGTCTTGTGCCTTAAGCCGGGGATGGATTTATTCGCGCTGGACGTCCTACCTGTATTCCCGTATTCGCCGGGCGCTTCATTTGTGCCCTTTTCTATCCCCCCCCTCTCTGCTCTCTGTCGAGCGGTCGTCGCGAGCGAGGGAGACGGCGATGGGGAGCTCCTGAGACGAAGATGACACGCGAGACACCCAATCGCCGCCTCCCCTCCCGCCTCTCTCTCTTTCTGATTTCCACCGGAACTACTGAGCAAAAAAGGAAAACTAATCCTTCCCCCAGATCGCCGCCGTCATCTCACTCGAACTCGTGCTCACCGAGCACGTCGGCTGGCGCTCGCTCTTCTGGACCGCGTCGGGCATCGGCGTCTTCGGCGCCTGCTTGTGCGCGTTGCTGCCCCGAGAGCAGGATCCTCGTTAAGGTGTGGCTTGCTTTCCTTGGTCTTCTCTCTGCCTACCCACTCCCCGACCTACGCAGTCTTCTCTCTTTCCTACTACCCGCTCCTCCACCCCACTCCTTACTACTCCCCCCCATCCCTACCCCCCCCTCCCGTGCCTGTGGTGGAAGAACACACGCTAACCCTATCCTGCACAGAGGCCCGCCTCGCGGCCGAATCGCACGCCGTCGTCTCCGAGGCGCAGAAGATGCGCGTCTTGCTGCCCGAGACGGGCGCGATGCCGAAGAAGCACTGGGCGCTGTGCGTGTATGCAGTGTTATTAACTAGTGGGTGCTTGTCTCTCTTCGATTTCCAGTGCTTGTGTCCCTCTCCCGCCCATCCTCCCATCCTCCCAAACTCTCCTCTCCCTCCTCCATGCTTCTCTGCTCCTCCACCTCTCCCTACCCCTCCGCTCCGCTCCTCCCGCTCTTCCTAACCTCTCACCTGAGGGAATTTCTTTCAACGACACTTGAATGCATGCTAATGACCCCCGCAGGCTTCAACTTCCTCTCGCACGGCTCGCAGGACCTGTACCCGACGCACACGCAAAGACCAAGGGCTTCAACCCGCACACGGCGAACGATTTGGGAATTGGGTGCGTGGTGTGTTTCTGTCTGCTCTTTTTCACTGCTATGCCCCGTCCTTGTCTACTCTCTTCCCTACCCACACGCTCCTCCACCGCGTCAACGATGGCGCTTCGCTCCCACTCCCACTCCATCTCGTCCCTCATTCCCTTGCACCCCCACCCCTTCATTCCGTTTGCGCTCCCTGGGCGCGCGCGCCCACCCCACGGAGCGATTTGCCTCTCCGGCCTCTCACGGGCACGCTTGTGCCTGGTGTGCGCAGCCTACTTGGAATCCCTGATTTGACGAGCGTGGGCTTGGTGTCGTGCGCCCGCCCCTTCCACATCCCTGCCCACACCCTCCCTTCCTCCGTCTCGTCCCTCCCGTCCTCCTCCTTCTCTCCGTCTCGTCCCTCCCTCATCCTCCTGCCCTGCGTCTCGTCCCTCCCCTCATCCTCCCTCCTTGCCATCGTCTCCGGTGTAAGTTATGAAGTCGAAGCTGACATAAATTTATCCCGCAGAGCGCGATCTCCGGCGGCGCCTTCGCCGGGTGGACCTCGCAGTTCTTGGGGCGGCGGAATACGATTGTGTGCGTCCCACCTCTGCTCCCATCGCACTCTCCTTCTGCTCGTGGACTCGCTGACACACTTGTACAGCGCCTTCACGCTCCTCACCGCGGTCTTCATCCCGAGCAGCTTCAGCGGCCTCGCGCGGGGGGCGATCTCTGTGCAGTATGGCATGCAGGGCGTGTGGGGTATTGTGAGTGTTCTTTTATCCTCGTAAATGCATGGACACTGACTCCGCCATCGCAGATCCCCACCCACCTCGCGGAGATGGCGCCGCCCGCGTTCCACGCGACCTTCCCTGGTGTCGCGTACCAGCTCGTCAGCATGGTCTCCAGCGCATCCGCGCAGATCAAGGCTAGTAAGTGCAGTGCCGCCGCCTGCCCCCTCGCCCCACATAGCGCTCGTGCTGACTTGGCGTTTTCGTACAGCCGGCGGCGAGCACCTGAAGACGACGATCAAGGACATGGTGGTGCCCGACTACGCGAAGGTGCAGGGGATCCTCATCGGCGTGGTGGCGGCATTTGTGCTGTTCATCACGATTATTGGGCCAGAGTGCGTTTCTTTCCCCTCTTCCCTCCCCCCATCGTTCCCCACATCCCCCTTGACTTCGAGACGACCGTGCTGACTGACCACCGCCCCCACAGGAACCACGACTCGCACTTCGAGAGGTATCGACGCGGGACGACGCATAGATCGACGACGACCGCGTGCGCCACGAGACGGGGCGCTCGGCGCACGATCGGCGGGCGAGAACGAGAAGGCGAGTGAGGAGCGATCGAGCACGGAGAAGCCTGCAGCTACGCCGACGACGGCGGCTGCTTGAGCCCTGCTTGCCTACTCTACTCCGACTCCGCCCTCTGCTGCCTTGCACGCATGCATATCTGCTTCTACTATATAATGGGGTCGTCTTCCAAAAATACAGCGGACACCAACGACCGAACCCCAAATCGGGCAGGGAACTTCGCCGTATAGGCTGGAGGTGCGCACCAGCACTATCAGGGCCTACTGCCCTTGATTTGTAGCCGGGATCTGTTAAATGGGCTCAGTACTGCACAATAAAAATAGCTTCGATGCCCCATATCAAGGACCCGACCCCGAATCGAATGGCTTTCTCTCAGACTAATTTGGACTCGTTCCGTCTAGCTTCAGAGTACGCACCAGCGCTATCATGTTTTCTCGCCTCCCCCCTTCCTAGACTCATTGTATTCAAACACTTTCAGACACTTCTGTGATAAAAAATCGACAGGACAGAGCTCAGATGGTCCATCCCCGAATCGAACAGGTTGACTCATGCACTGCTGTGGATGCGGAGGGTGCGCCCCAGCGCTATGGGTCTTTCTTACATCCGACCTCCCCTCCCCCTTCAGTTTGAGGTATTGGATTGAACTTCCTTCAGGGATCGGTTTTGTGTTTGGATCAAATAGGTGGCTGAGGAATGTCGAGGTGCGCACAAATGGAGGGCCCGCTGCGGGCTCACTGAACATTCTGTTTGATTTTATCTTCATTGATGGACATCCTCACTTCCGGCACACGAGGGAATCTCAAAATTATAGTGGCGCACGCGAGTACAGCGTTGACCGAAAAGTATAGGATCAACATCACTTTCAAGATAGAAATACAGGCGGGGTATAAGAGCGTCACAAGAAACTGGAGGTAAGCATGGGGAGAGAATCAGAGGCGGTCGGAGGTGCAGTGTGCGTATTTGTGTCACAAATACGTGTTTTCTGGAGTGTCTGTCGGTCATCGTGCTACAAGATTTATCAATAGAAAAGTGATGAGCACCCACAATCATGTCGTAGCAGAAATACTGAGAAAGGCTTACTCCGATCTGACTCTACCAGAAATGTGCCAGTATCCAAGCACCAAGGCCCATCGCGCCTGCACTGAGAGCTTGCATGAGCACCGATCCCACCATGATCCCGCCCGCCGCGGCGGACTGTGCAAGCGCGAAGGCAGAGCCAGCAGCGATGTAGCCGCCGAAGCCGGATTGGATCCCGGCGGCGATGGAGCCTGCAGAGGGCGGAGTCGTTTCAGTCAGCCTAACAATCCACGAAGCAAGGAGGATGAAGAGCGAGAGGGATGTACGCACCTGCGGCGACACCCCCAGCTCCGAATCCGATCAAATTGAGGGTGCCCACGAGGAGGGCAGGCAGGATGACGGCTCCGCCCATAACGATCAGTCCGAGGCCTGAAAGGGCCGCGACGGCTGGCACAACGAGGAGGAGGGCAGGCAGGATAATTCCGCCCATAACGAGGGTGCCCACGAGGAGGACAGGCAGGATGACGATTCCGCCCACAACGATCAGTCCGAGTGCCGCGACGGCTGGCACAACGAGGAAGAACATAACAGGGGTTTTATGCAGTAGATAAAAGGCGTCCACGAAGTGGGATGAGGCAGGCAAGGGCAGGCGCTGGTTGCGTGCCAACTTGCACGTTGTTCTGTCTTCTTAAAGCCCGTCTGCCGGCTCTACCGCAGTGATTCCATCACTCGGCATGCTGGCGCTTCGAGCAGTAACAAAGAGTCGACAAGAAACCCAAAACGCAGCGGAATGAGAGGCAAATGAGGACACTGAGTGAGAATGAGGGCAGATCAATTTGGCTCGATGCGGCCGGATTGATGTGGTGATGCCGGAAACCTCTTCACCGGCTCGCTGTCTTTGCGCTGTCTTGAACTCGACCCTGCTGCGCCGTAGCGCGCTATATGACCAGACGCCTGGATTACACACACTCTCTCAACTCCCTCCTTCACATCCGATCAACATCCGGTCCCGACTTGCGCCGCGGCACGTTGTTAACTTCTGCCTGTATCTCTGGAGTCTGTAAGACTGTGACTATCCCCCGCGTTGGTTGACGCTCTGTCTTCAGGTTCTCTTCGAGCCGAAATCTTGATTTCCTGTGCCGTGAACGCAGGTACTACTTTGTTTATGTTCAACAGCTCCTCGGGTATGGACACACGACCCGACCCCGAGTCGAACGGGCCTCCTCTTCCATTTGACTCAAGATACCCGCCTACATGTAGAGGTGTGCACAAGCGCTATCGGGTCTGCCTCCTCTTTTTGGACCTTTGTGGGTTTGACTTCCTTCTTGTGCTTACGGCACTTCCACTAGACTGTTGAGACTTCGAGGCCCCGGCCACGGCGCCCTTCTTTTGTTCACGATAGAGGTGCGAACCAGCCCCATAGGTCTTCCGCTGCTTTTGAACCTCGCAGTATCATCAATTACTCAACTGTTCCAGGTGAATCATCTCGAGGAAGAACTTTCATGCAGACAAAAGACTATTCGGGTGCGCTCCGTGGGTATCAACGCCATCGTGTCCTGCTCGCAATAAAAATCGCTGGATCGACACCATATGACCCAAATCTGAATTGAACTAGCGAGGTACGAGCTCAATTTTGTTGAAGTGTCTGCCTAGGGGAGACTAGAATCGAACAGGCTCCTTGCTTTAGAATATCCTGAATTATCACTCTGGACAGTTCTTATTCCCTCCCTGTTGGACCTGATTTGCTCCAACCAGTTTTAGAGTCTTCGCGCATAAGACGACAAGGATCATCCTCCGACTCAATCAGTACCCGACCTCGAGCTCGAGTCGAATATTTTCCCTGATATATGTACCTACCAACCAGCGCCATGGGATCCTGGTGTGGACCTGTCGATTATTTGGCTCACTTGGAGCCTGTTGCTTGCAAAGGAACACACATCCATATGACTCGACCCTGAATCACACAGGTGTTCTTTGCCCACATGAAAATAGGTTACGCATTTGGAGGCTATGGGTCTGGTTGAATGGCTCGAACAACTAGCAAGGAGGTACCGTTCCTCGTTACAAAGTCTCAGTGTCTGGATTCCGAAATACTGAACCGAGTTACACCCACAGCAAACGGATAAAACACAAGGGTCCCCACTGCTCGTCCTCCGAAACACGGCTGCGCTTCGCGTACCTCTTCGCCTCTTCTTCATGCGAGTCGTAATCGTCCAGATCTCTCCAACGTCTGTCCCCGCCGCAGGGCAACGGATTCCGAAGCAAGGAGGACTGCCAGCGATCGAGCGGAAGTGGTCTAAGATACGTGCTTCTGCACTCCTCGCCAGCGCAAATCGAACTGATAACCGTGTCATGTTCAGCCTCGGTGTCGTCAAACGGGAGTGCTCTAAGGCTCGCGCGTGCCATGCGGCGGTACGGCAACGCAGGCGGCTCGGCCTCGTCCTCCGAGTCGAGCTCTGGGACTATGTCCGTGTTAGCGAAATACTCGCCGTAGCGGTATGCGACATCCACTGTTCGCTGCATCGTGACCCGGTCTTGCGTAATGGGGTCGATGAGTAGCTGCCGTGGGATGTGGGAAGCTCCAGAGCAGTCGCAACCGTTGAGTATGCTGGCAGAGAGCCGCGGTTGTTGTCGCTCCCGCCTGCGATCGGAAGCGGTGCACCGGATGCCAAGGGCATTTGGGAGGGCTCGAGAGCCAGATGGTGAGAAGGGTCGAGGGCTACTGTGGAAGACGGCACGCCCGCCACCGACCTACCACTGCTCGTCAGGAATCTGCATACAATTAGAGAGTACAATTGTCACCTGTTTACTACTGCAAGACGCGAGTTGGATGCCGCATCGTTTGTTGCGGGAAGCGATGCTGATACTGGCGAAGACTGAGCGAACCGCGCATCGGATCTTGAGTGCCGGATATCGACAAGCACAGTTCGTCCACCTGGGAAGTCCCCAGATCTGGAGTGGGACCTCAGCAAACGCACCACAATAAACAATAAAGAAATGCCACTTGCCGAACATCAAAAGAGAGTTCACCGGCCGCTGCAACGGTAATCTCAAGAGAGATCCTTTGTTGCGGGTCCCTAGTACTTATTGTCCAGACGAAAGGTTCTCCGGAAATTCCCGATAGCTGCTGGGGTGGGGGGGGGATGACATGGGCCGCAGGAGAAAGTGGGTCCGTCCGCCACAGCATCCGCTTTGGTGACACGGCACATGCTGGAATATTAATGGGATGGCGGTGATGTGACCTCACTAACCTCGAGGTCAAAGCGCGATAATTGATTTCTCGTGTCTTTAATGTGCGGGAAAAGTAGTAGAATCTACAGGTTCAAAAGAACACCAAATAGGACGGAATAAGAACTGCCGCTGCGGTGATATATAACCGCGGCGAGAAATATCGACTCGGGATGTAATGTAGCACGCCGAAGAATCCGAGTCGCCTGCAGATTCCTTTGCAGAAAGATTGCAGAGGATCATCCCAGTTTATCTGCGCTCTGAGCTACATCCGATCGAGTGCCTGCGAGGTTCACCAACCTCACGGCGGCGCCGTGGCAAGGGAGTGGTGATGGTAGGAAGCAAGAGCGGAAGCGCGGCGATCAAAGGATCAAGCATTGTCAAACCCGCTTTGACCCGAACATCGTGCGCTACAATTCAACGACGACCTTAGTTTTCTTCAAATCCTATCCCAACTGAGAAGCAGTGGCTCCCTAGTGCCACTGTTTGCCCATATGGTGAGCTCCACAGAAAATTATAGACCGAATTTACAGTCTTTTGGTTCAACTTGTGTTGCATGGGGGTTAGCGGCGCGCAATGCCAGTTGGCATCATGAATCATTAGGAAAACCGGATGTAACTATGGCCACTATGCGGTGCTGTCAAGCGCTATCAAGCGCTGCATAGTGACCATATTTACTTTCGGTTTTCCTGATCCGCCGGGGATCTCTTCCAGCTTTGATTCACTCCACGCATTTTTCAATGCCAATTGTCCATTGCCTGTATTTATATTTTTTCCGGGAGGAGGGAGGGCTCATCCGCCTACGGCTTTCCAACCTTCCTTCAATTTACATATTGGAGAAAATTCCAATATCGCAGAAGATGACTGTGGGTAACGGCGTTTAGAGTTATCGTTCATAGAATAAGATAGCTGTCGCTTGTGGAGCGGTTTCATATATATTGCTGATAGCAGAAGTTCCATCTATTTTGGACCTTCGGCGCGATTCTCTGGTACCGTACCACACGTCAAGCCGGACCAGCCACGTATTCAGCACACGGTGTTTCCGCATCTCCGCTCACCTTCCCCCATGACTCGCTCGACCAGTTCATGTGGCCCTTCGTCCTCCGTAAGTATCCATCCAGCTCACTGTCGATGAGATTCGGATGATTCTGGTTCTCTGTTGACGTTGTCAGACGACCCGACTGATTTCGTTGAATCCTGTTGAACAGCAGGCTGCCGACGATAATAGCAGAGCCCAAGCCACTGCTGTTACTGTTTCTCCATTCGAGCTGTGTCCGAGGTCAAAAATCCAGAGGCCCGATCCCGAATCGGACGGGTTTCTTCTACCAATTTGTAAACCTTCTCCCCATACCTCAAGGGTGCGCACCAGCGCTACGGGTCATGTATGCGCTCTCCTCTCTTCTCTCCCGTCTCAATCTCCTTTTGATAAACATTTCCGGAGTTCGCTGCAATAACAACTCGGTTCGCCTGAGATGCTATGACCCGACCTCAGTTTGATTTCCTCTAAAAGTGTGTAAACCTTCTCGCCATACGTCGAGGGTGCGCGCCAGCGCTACGGGTCTTGTGTGCGCTCTCCTCTCCCTCTCTACCTTCTGAGCCTCCTTTTGATAAACACTTTCAGAGTCCGCTGGAGTAAAAAAAACTCGCGTTGCCTGAGATGCAATGACCCGATCCTGAATCGAACGGGTTTCCTCTACCAACCCGCACACCTTCTCGCCATACGCCGAGGGTGCGCGCCAGCGCTACGGGTTTTATCCCCTTCCCTTTTGAGCTTCTCTTTATTGAACACTTTCCTGAAAGAGTCCTGAAACTTTGAGAGGCTGCTCTAATAAATAAAAAGTTGGCTTTATGCAGATCAGACAGACCATGACCCGACCCCGAAGCGAACGGGACCTTCATACACCTCTTAAACATCCATATGGCTCGAAGGCACGCACCAGCGCTATCAGGTCTTCCTCAAGGTATTTAGCCTCATTTGATTTAACTCTTCAGAATTAGGCTTCTGAAAGAAAAAGACACCAGCGAGAGGCATGACCCGACCCCCGAATCGATCGGAGGCCCTCGTACTGCTATGTGCCTGGTTATATGCATGGAAGGTGCGCACCGGCGCTACAGTTCTTATTCTCTCCTTTCTAAGCCCCATTTCATGAAACATTTCAGAGTCCACTGCGGTAAAATCCATACTTCAAGTTGATCACGTCTTATGACCCAACCCCAAATCGAACGGGTTCCCTCTGCGGACACGTAATACGGACGACAAACAATATTCTTTTTGGTTCGGGAACGTCGTACAGCTGGGAATGGACAGCTATCTTTAACATTAATTTCAATTTTGCATTAGTGACGTACAACGAGACGGGAAAGGTTGGCTATTTGGATGTCCTCAATAATGCTGTCGACGCATATGTACTGGGGTTTTCATTCAAATCGACAGGGGGTGTGACACATGACCCGATCTGCCAGTTCGACATGATAGCAAGACGCGAGCGGCAGGTCACAAACAGAAACAGAAAGTATAAGACAGAGATTTGTTGAATTTGCAGACATACTGTACTATTTCGATCAATTCGTGTTCGATTCGGAATTTTTGATACAATCAAAATCGAAAAGAAATCCTACAAATTGAGAAAAAATTATTGCCGCAATAAAAAAAAGTGGCTGTGACACGTGACAACGAATTGAATGAAATAGTACAGTAGGGCTCAATGTGAGCTGGTCAGCACGCAAGGTTGTGTAACTTCGGGCTAGTCCCCCACAAACAGACACTATAACATTGACCTCGTACCTCGGTTGTTATAGTCTGTCATTGACCTCAATTGAATGATCGTTGGCGGCGCCATTACAAATCACAAAAAATCCCCGGCTTTCACAAGGACACAGGGACGCGTTTTTCGCTCTTTCAAGGCCGTAGATAAGTTCAGGAATACCATTCCTGTAAGCTGTTCTACCAAAAGTTAAGCGGAAAGTTGCAGAAGCGCAATGCCGGAATTTGATGTCCCGGTACGCAGAGACAGCCAATACTGTGATTCCTGGCTAAGAGCCCATGAATGATAATTTGGAAGAGGTAGTTCAATTGAACATGATGTTTTGAGAGACTTTCTCGCCCAAATTTTGTGAATATGGCTACCAGAAGGGCGAATGGCTGCAGGGACAAATTCAAACTCCGACGATTATGTAATAACGACGCTACCTATACGATCGCGCAGCTACAGACTAACTTTGGGCCGGAAGATTAAATAGACGCCGTTCCCAAAATGGTAATAAATGCAAGTCACATGGGCTGATTGTAACATTCTCGGTCCTCCCCCCTTTGAAACCCCCCAAATAGGCACATACAGGATAAATCCTGTTTGTGAATTTCAACAGCAGCCAAATTTTTGTGTGACAGCCCCCCCCCAAAAAAAATTTCGACATTCTCATGGAAATTTTCGTCTTTTTGCAGTTTGCAGGCGGTTTTGAAGCCTGGGTGACAGCTGGGAGGTTCAGCAGAGGCTTGGGTGATCCGTGACCACAATGGAAATTCGTCCTCAACAAGGGGATCCATGATGCGCATTGCGTGACTGTCAATTTGAATGAAAAACCCCAGTATACCAATCTGACTGTTGTAGGCGGTATGTATGAGTTTGAGCATTGGACAACTCAAATGCTGGGCACTTATATGCACCCACCAATAGGTGGAAGGGTGCTGACAAAGCAAGTGGATGTGACTTGCCGGACAGGATACTCCTTCATCGGCGTGAAGCTGAAAACACTGGCGGAAATGGTTACCGAGTACTATATGGTACATGATTTCTCGCATTTTAGAAGGATTTTGTGTTCTGATTGTTTCTCCTCTGTGCTCAGTTTGTGCGTATTTGTGTGATGAACCAGAAATTACAGGGTTTCTGACCTGATTTATAATTATAAGACTAAGAATATACACAGACACCTGAGCAGACATCCTGGATTGCCTCCTTCTGGGTATGAGTAGTCATGTCCTTCATCAAAGCTTCAACGTTGCAGGCAAACAACTTCATGTTTGACCCTGAACAAGGTGGGTTTGCTGACAGTGACAACAACTTGCTCTCTTTCAACCAGTGCAGCTTTAAGCATACATTCCTCAAGCCAGAGCAAATCCTTCTAAATGCGACGGTATGCACCATTGGGCATTCCGGTGACAGTGTCATCGTTATGCTGGCAAATGGTACACATATCAGCACCAACCACGCAATTTCTACCTTCAGTCTTGGAGTGCTGCAGAATGACAACATCATGTTCGAGCCAGTGCTGCCAATGTGTAAGCAGGAAGCAATCTAGAGTATAACAATGGTGCATGCCGGGTTGTCTCCCATAACAAATAGCATTGAACTTATGAGCGGTGACAGACCTGGTATTGGGGCATCTGGGCATTTATTCAAATCTGCTCGAGTTGCAACATACTATAATGTACTTCACTACATTACGACGTCATCTCACGAGGGCTATTGCTGGCCTGAGCAGTTAGCTAAAAGGGATATAATGTGTTTCGAACCATTAGAAAGGCGCTGGACAACAATCCTGGTAAGGGTTGAAGTGGGAAGTCGCTAATGGGGCAATCACAGAAAGTGCCTTACCATCCTGGAAACGGATTGGGGCTACTGCACATCCCTGACTAAGGGCATATTACGAGGGGACATCCTTCTGAACCAGAGGGATCATTATTGGACACCATCTGACGTCTTCAGAACTGCCAAGAGAGGGCTGGACTTGGTTGACCTACCAATTGACTAAGAAACCACACTCGGGTACTAGGAAGTGGCGGCTATCACGATTTTCAGACAAATCACTTAAGCGGTTCAAGGCGGAACCATTTGAGCGGGTGGTTACCAAGGAGGTAACGGAGCGCTGATGAGGAGGTCGGCTAAAAGTTGACATATCAACAATATCCCATCACGATCGTTCTAAGCGATGTAGATCTTGACTCATCGCTAAGCTCGGCTCGTTGATGTTTCTTATAAATCTCTCTCAATTTTACTAATCGCTTGATATCTGACAGGAGTTCATCGGCTAGCGGCCATACCACTAGTCATATACCCTGAACTCTGCCGCACATTTGTATCTGTCTCGTTTATATTTAGAATCCTGTAAAGTATTTAAGTGGATGGTTATGGGAGGAACACCAGTGAATCTCACCCCACCTGTTGGACGCGAAGTTACTAGACTTCACACTGAACCGGTCGAGTAGGCATTCATTCGGAGACACCCAGAAGCTATACCAAGTTTCGTTTGTTTCCCTGTTTGAATATTATCTGTGTTGGATTTGGATCTTTATAAACGGTGCGTGGACATATTGGATAAACGGAACGGACATGTGGAATATAAAGAAACAGATCGGACTTGACAATTGGTTTGTAATCTCGCAAGGATTAGCAATCACGGATACTATTGGAAGCGGGATTCATAAAGAATCACTTGCGCTACGCATCGGAGTACTATCTCCAAACCTAGACCCACATCACACAAACCGTTGAACATAAAATCTCATCTGTCTATCCACAATTGCGCCTAGAACAGATTCTAGCAGTTTATCTATATGACTTGTAGACCTGTAAAGTCTTGCTTCCCAAAGAGAACTAAAGCTCAAATTGCCACAATCTATACTGGATTGGAACCCCAAACTTGCACGAGGACTATAGTGTTTGAGTTGTTATAGTTTGCATTATTGAACCACGTATTCATTTACAAGGTTTGTGTTGTGGTTATTTCACCGCCAGCCCCATAGTCAGTGTTTCATCGTCTTTATCTTAGCGGGGCTCAAGTCAACCACACAATCACCTAGCAAGTGATCCAATACACTACAACAGAGCTTCCGTCTTGTTAGGGTGAAGGCAAAGTCACTAGCACAACTGAAGTTGGGTCTCAAAGAGAACACCCTTATTTTATATGTGGAGGTCTGCTAGAACCAACAAAGGTCTGCTAGAACCAACAACACGAAATCCTCACTTAATCACTCAATGTTCCAGAGCCAACAGTTATCAATTCCAGAAAGACTACTATCAGTGAAGTGCATTACAAACTTCACTAGCAACCTGAGACCACCTCCACTAGTGTCGCACAAAAACTGGGATGTAATCTCTATTAGAGGCCACCTGCACCAGCTTTCGACCAGTTGCTCCTGTGCTCCCTTTATACTACTAGGTTCCAAATACATGTGAAAAGCGAGCTGAATAATACAATAAGCAGTATGAGGTGATTCAAGATGAACAGCCAATGAGACAACTGCCATTTCGTTTTAGAGTCATCCTGTGATGTGCTAGGTCAGCCTCGCTGATGAGCTAGCAGCCTTTTCGTGGGTATATTGCAGATCCTTGGCACATCATCTATAGCCAAGAATCGCACCTAGTCACCTGGGTTTACAGCCAGTGTTCTAGGTCATCTCTCTGTGTCAGAGTGCTGATCCATCGCATCTAGACGACCCCAGTTTAACAGCCAGTGTTCTAGGTCATCTCTCTGTGTCAGAGTGCCGATCCATCGCATCTAGACGACCTGGGGTTGCAACCAACATCATAGGTCATCTCTGTGGATTATTCTATTTGGAAACCCGGTTTTCAAGAGAAGCCCCTGATTTCGTAAGGGTGTTATTTGGAAGCCCGGATGTTCGGGGGTTTCACGCCGGCATCGATCCGATGCTGGCAACCGGCACACCGTCGGCAAACCGCGGTCACATGCTGTGCTGGTTTCAAAGTTGCCAAGTGAATTCAGACAACAGTGTGTTCTGGGTTGCTCTCGCATCCTTTGAAGCTTACTACTCAGAGATTAACAACAAAGACAAGGTAAGTTGGGTGGAATGCAGGGCACACCATGAGTGTGAGAGAATATGAGTTGAATACGAGTCTAATTCAAAGCCATTCATTCGTAAGGACTCTCAACTATGACGTGTTTAGATTCAGAGTAGTGGTACCAAGAATTCAACGCCATACAGTGCAAATAATTCTTTGAGCAGTTGCAATGCAATGCAGTACTGACATTTGACAGATTCACAACCCAACATGTACGTGTATGAAAATAAACTAATGTAGAGGGCAATTTGACCGGTTGTGTCCCCTTGGCGGCACAGGGAGCACTTATATGCTGGGCTAACCCGTGATGCGGAAGAAGCTGGTTCCGTTGTTTGTGTCTGACTGTGAGCGCTCAATCGGGTGCCACCTCCCTGCTGTCGGCCCTCTCTGGCGTTTGTAAGGCGATTGGTACGAGGCCGACCCTTGTGAGAGATAGCGGGTCCATAATACGATCTTGCTAAGCTTCATCAGCATTGCGTTGACTGTTCAGTGTTGAGTTCGGCATTACATAGTTATGGGAATTAGCAACACGTACTGCAAGTTCTCGAGGCTTTGGATCAAATCTGTCACTTGTTCGCGCGTCTGGATTACCGGCAATCAGAGGTCGAATTGCAGCCTGCACATTGTGGAAAACATCCCGTGCGGGAACAGTTGTGTGCGTGGTGGCGGAGTTGTTTCGTGCCGAAGCACCGATGATGGCCGGCGCACCGCCGGGGCTTCCAATTAGACATTTTGGGGAGTTTTCGGCTAACGGGTTCTTCGTTGAAAGCCAGGTTTCCAAATAGAATAATCCCATCTCTGTTTGTCAGAACATCGATCTATCGCATCTAGACAACCTGGGGTTGCAACCAACATCATAGGTCATCCCTGTTTGTCAGAGCATCGATCTATCTGCCTGTTAGACGACCCAGTGTTACCACTGGTTGCCTAGGTCAGCTCTATGTGTCAGAGCGTCGATCTATCTGCCTGTTAGACGACCCAGTGTTACCACTGGTTGCCTAGGTCAGCTCTATGTGTCAGAGCATCGATGATCGCCTGTAGCTCCGCACCAATAGCCTTCCTGCTATTCCACTTGAGCTAGCTGCCTGTATTAGGCCCTAGCTGTCGTTTTACATCTCTCATGTGTCCATAGCATCGTATCTTTACGGTCCTAGCTGGTCCTAGCCAGATCTCTCCGCCTGGCATTGCCTTTGGCCCTTATCTAGAGATTAGATAGTACAGCCTAGACCTGTGCTGAGCGAACTAGCTCAAAACACTGTCTCCTAGCTATGCATCCATTGTTGATTCCAGTCCACTAGACTATCACTAGCTCCCTGGCACATCATCTCTCAACTACTAGAGTCTCCTAGGTCTCGTCTCAATAAATGTTTAGGCTGTGGTTTAATCCCTGGTGGTTTGTACACTCGACTAGCAGCTAGTGCGTCACACTAGTGCAGTCTCACACTACAGTCAGCAGTTAGGGCTCGCTCTGACTCTCCTTTATATCACCTAACAAGTGGTCTGTGTACTAGCTAGGATGCTAGTAACAACAGAAGTGCTAGCTGCTTCCCATTGTATAAATACTGGTCATAGGAATCGCAAAATTAGCACTAGATGCAGTGCATTTATGTTACACTGTTTCAATGCTAAGGAGACGTGCTGGGTCATGAGTATTTTGGTTGCTAGAGTTGCCGGTTTCCATTGAATGCAGATACACCAAAACAGGTGGTTGGCTATTCCGAGGATCCGGATCACAACTCTAAAGGTGTTCTAAGGTTCTTTCTCAGGAACCCTTTCTGGGAAACACCACAGAGATGGGTATCTACCGAAAACTACTGCACTTGGAACAGAGGGGAGAGTTGAGTTGAAGCAGAAACAGGTCGAACGAGTGCAGTGCTGATCTATTGGTGATCGACACATCCTCTGAATAATACAGGGGTGCTGCTGATAGGTTCCTGCCTCGTAATTGGCCAGGGAACATGGTGTGCTCGCAGTTGGGAACTGATGGGTGACGACACTCGGAAGAACAACCAATGGAAACACGGTTAAAGAGGCGGATAAACAGGCATTTGACTCATTTGGATTGTGTTTTGGGCTTTGTAATTGTGTCTTGGCAGTTGTATAAATATCCGAGGGTGTTTCTACGATGGAGACAGCATCTTCCCCCGAACTAGTAGGCTATACGCTTGCACATTGGGTTGATCTGGGATCCTCGGCGAACACACTCTCATAGAGTAGCATTATTAATCGAAATCTTAATTGTTTCTGAATCATATATTATTCTGGAAACACACTTGGGCTCCCGCTGTAAACCGTTAGAAACTCTGTGAATCTGTTTGAACTGGGACTCTGTTGAAAGAAACATTGTTGTTGTTGTTTGCAGAGCAGGTTTCAGAAAGTACCGTTTAGGGAAAACTTTGGAAACGTGACTGCTGTATGCTGCTCAGAAAGTACCTTTTTAGGGAAAGCTCTGTGAATGCTCTTGGCCTATAAACTAGGGGCCTTACTTGAGTCTACGGGACTCCTTTAAACTTGTTTTCTCTGTCATTTGGACACACACACACACACACACACTGCGAAGCTATAAATCTACTTTGTTTGGAAACTATGTTTCCACCTCTGTGTCTAGAAACACATTCTACGCAGTTTTCTCTTCGTCTCTTTGAGATACGAAACCTCTCTCTGCAACCTTTACAAGGCCCTGTACTAGGGGCTGTAACTCGTTGGGATCTCTAGAAACGTGCATATATTGCCGTTTGATTTGTTTGTTGGTTGTTGGAACAGTCTCTGGACTGTTTCTGTGCCACTTTCGAGTCAAGCGGGGTTATTTGTGTGTTTCTTATATAGGTTCTGAGCACATCAATCATCAGTGTGACGACAGGCAGGATATTTTTTTTAGATGCCTCAGGCACCATGGGAGCGGCTGTGGGCTGAGTCTTCAACTTCGGGGCAGCCTTGGACTTGGATTTTATTGCCTTCGGGGCTGTATTGTTGCCCAAGCCTTTATTGGTAGAGCCGGGAGGGTGACCTCTTGGATGCTTGGGGGGCAGCAGAGATGGGGCTGTTGAGTCGGCCCACTTGCGCACAGACAGGGTGGATGTCTCAGGCAGATCGGAGACAGATCCTTCACGACCTGCAGGTCCTAGGTGGGCATAGAATTGGCTGGGCACGGTATATGGTCTCGGTATCATAAACTGGGGTGGCAGGAAATTGTATTGGGGGCCCTACATATCTCTATCATTTCCGTGGGGATGATATGTGTCTAGCACAAGCACCATGGGGTTATCATTACGGTTCTCCATGTCTCCAAGCCGTGTCTGTGGAACTTGTCGCGTCGCATTGAGTGCTGCCGTTGATAGGGCGTGTACCAAAACATGCATGAAAACACCAGTTTTTATTTCATTTTGAACCTATTAGTGGGCAGAAGTGAGGCATTAGATTATGAGCGTACACCCTCCCTGGGGTGGTAGGCTACACTATTGATGGCCGAAAGTCAGTGTAACAAACCAACTATGAAGGATTGAGTAGACTTGACAAGGCAGCCCAAAAGGCTGTTACGTCCTGACTATGATATTCTACACTGAGCTATAGATGGTGGCGGTAAGCCATTATCTTATGCGCTGGAGGTGAAACATCAGGGAACTACTCAGAATTATTGACTTGCCATCTCAACGGCCTCTGAATAGTCTGATGACTATTAAAACAAGATATGCGAAGTCAGGATTGGTACAACCACATTAGGGCCGGCAGGGATATAGCGCCGCGCCACTTTGTGTATAAGGCCAACTGATTAGATTAGGATGAAGACTTGTTACCGAGTTAATCATCACTGTGGTTACTCGGGCAGATCTGACCGTTAGAAAGATGTGGGCCTCGCATCAAGGATTTACTGATATGATTGATGAGGATCGACACTATAGCATAGCGCCGCGCTATGCTTTACTAGTCACTGTACTGGTCTGCCAGTATAGTGCCGCGCTATACTTGTCAATCTGCTTGATATTTACTATACGTTCCAACTGAGCTTGTGAAGTGTGGACTGATAGAGAAATTGAATAGAACTTGACTGAGACTGACTTGACTAGTCAGCAATGACAGACTTGCTCAGTCAGAAAGATGGAAACCAAGACAACTAAGCACGTCTTATGGCGTGCTAGAGAAATACATGTGGACTAGCCCCGGTAGCAGGTCATAATACCCATGGTTGAGAATGTCTTCTACGCCATTGGCCATTCACTACTCGGGCTCCCACCCTTTATTGTTCCTATTCATTCCGTCTATCTCCTTTACTTCTCTCTGAAATGTATAAAAGCCAGCTGTGTACTCTGTATTAGCCAGTAAACTATCCACCCAAGATATACGGGCAATATAGTAGACTCTAGATTTGTGAAAAGATATCAGACAGATTTGAAGACACACAGAAAAGATTAAAAGATACGGGACGTCGAAAAGACTACCACTGCATTGATATAAGAGCCCTCGTTCAACCTATTCAACTTGTCTCCTGTAGCAGCGCTTTAGGCCTCCAGGTTAAGACTTGTTAATAGAAGTGAGACCACCGCCTTCAGTGTAACCGTCCGCGCGATTAGCCCAGCCCCCACCTTCTGTGTAACTGCCCTCGTTTCGTTGATACCGCCGCCATTTGTGCAGTTAAAGTTGATATTGAAGTAGCGTCTGTCTGTTGATAGTCTGCCCTACCTTCTGCTTCTTGGCTAGTTGCCAGTAGTGTTAGGTTCTGCCGCTCACAAAGAAACTGAAGACTTGAACAGTCTAAGGTTTACTTGAGTCTTGATATTCTGTTGGTGTGAAGTCCCTGCTACCCCAGCATAACCGTGCTTAAACCGCATAGTTGCTATTGAAACAGAGTCTTATAAAACCTTTGCACACCCTCTTGACGGGTGATACGTACCCTACTTCCCCGAACACACACACACGAGCATTAGGATTGGATCAGTGTTTTGTTTTGATTTTGGTTGGATTGTGATTAGTGACTAGCTCGCTTCACTCTCTAGTTGATTTCATTAGATTACACGGCCGCACCCTAGTGCACCGTTTCACCGTATACAGAAGGTGTCAGATTTTTGATAGAATGTGGCAAGGTGAGAAAATATCAAGGCACAGGTGCTCACTGACCTTGATTCACAGAGTGCGAGTGTTTGAAACCAAACGGCGGTGGTGGTGCTGAGGGAGTACACAAGATGCGCATGACTTGATTTGTTCATGTTTACAGTACAAATAATGAATTGATTTTATTTAATTTTGCGAACTGGACAAACTGAACTAAGAATTGAGCGCCTCTAATGGGACAGACAGATCTATTTTTCAGGTGGAAATCTGGGGCCAGCCCAGCAGGCAGTCATCAGTCATTGATTGGGGTACACAATCAATAACTTGCAAATGTGTAAAATTTATAAATGATACAATAGAACAAAAAGGTAGCATAGCCAATGTCTCAGCTGACTTTAAACGTGACAAAGAGCACCAAAGCAACCACTGGGAGCACAGCAGTTGACTGACTGTAAGAGAAGAGTTATTGGAGCTGAATGAGATGAAAAACATAAAGAAGCCTCAGGAGAATAGTTTGAAGAAGTTGTGGAATAATTTGAAGAAAGATTTGAAGGAAGTTGCACTGAATTGCCACTTGAAAGACTTGAAAGAGAAGTTGAAGAACATTTCAAAGACTTGAAGGAAGCTGTGCTAAATTGTCACTTGAAAGACTGGAAAGAATTTGTACTTCAAAACCAGGGGTCAGAAAATGAGCCTGAGCTTGAGAGCTTCAAGTATGTACCTCGAGAACCGCTTGATATACAAACTTCAAGGAAAAATAACTTGAAGTTTCCAAGCTAAGGTGAGTGACTATAACTTGGTTGAGAATTGGGCAGCAGTGTCCATGATTAAGTTGGTGTGTGATTTATGTCAGGTGAGTGTGTCTTCAGAGTATGGAGGAGGTTGGGAGCATGCAAGAAAGGCATGTGTGCTGAGGCATGGTGGTTGGGGGGAGAAGCGATCAAACACATCACTGTCAGTAGCATTGTTCACACCAAGCATATGTGTTGATGGTGGCAACACAACATGTCTTGGCAGCTTGATGTGTAGTGACTGGGCATCATAGCTGATTAAGGTACTGGCTCAAAGCCAGCACCTTCCTCTACCTAATACTGAAGGTCCTGAACGGGGAACATGAGGATAGAAGATGGGACTGTTAACATGATTGAGCAGGAAACAGTTACACCGGACACACTCAACATAAAGGGGTGACACATGAGGATCCCATATATTTACCTACACATGATTAACTACAGACACCTTACTCATATACCAGCGAGTAGAATAATCATTGTCTTGTAAGCATAATTGTACAGTATATAAGGAGGAGGTTTTGGCATAAATAGCCACTAAATTCTCTGTCCCTAAGAGCAGTAGCCTTTACCGAATACTGCTTGATAAACAACAGTGATTCGGGACTTGTTACCCAGGACTGACTTCATTAAGATATTTTGTTTTGTCTGCACAAGTTACTCAATATCATTTGGTGGCTCGAGATTATTGGATTGGAAACGGTTAAGAAGCTAGAGAGAGCTTATTGGGATTGAGAACATGGCACCACACTACAGTAGCCTTGGAAGGCTTATTATTTGGGATTTGGAGAACACAGCACCTTGATTAGGATTGGGATTGTTGGCTCAAGCTTGTAAAGCTTACAACTCGATTTGTTGGCTTAGGCACTCGTTTGGCATTGCTCAAAGAGGTCTAATACTCTAAATCAAACCTTGCACTTCAGACTTGACCCTTAAATAGGTGTGTTCCTTGCAACCTTTGTTGGATTATCTGTGCTCCTTGAACCTTTTTCAAGTGTTCAAAAGACCCATACTTGGTGGCACAGTCTAAACCATTCAAGGGGAAAGTAGTTAGGATTTGGTTAGTAGTTGTGTTTTTGCCTTAATCAAGCAAACTCGCATTCTGCTCGTTGGGTCTTGATTAAACTAGTACTGCTGTTGTAGACACCAAGCAAGCATTTCAAAGGCATTCTGCTCTGAGGTGGCGGCAAAGGTTGAATGTCAACCTATAGATCATCCTAGATTAGGATATAGTTGAGCATCCTGTAGGTTGAAATTCACCGACCGTAGGTTGATTTACACCGTGCAATAGTTTGATACTTGTAGGTTGATTCATAACCTATTTGGGGTCAAAAATAACCTATGGCCGAGCGCTCAATTCTGCTGATTTTCAACATATTACAGGATAAACTGAGCAACCTATCGGCATCCTATGTGGGGTTGAATTTCGCGATCGTCGCAGGTTGAATAACAACACATAATAGATTCAATTCAAGCATTATAGAGGTATTGTGTATAGGTTTAAAATCTGCCACATGGAGGATAAAAATGAACACTACGTAGAATGTCCATGGAACGACGATGAGCACTTATATACGACCTGGCAACCGAGCGGCAGATGAGAGAAGGGAGCGCAGCAAAGAACAGGTTCTAGAATGGCTGTCAGGACGTTGATCCGATCAATTCGGCGGCAGTCACGTACCGTACCAAGAGCTCTTGTACGCGTCTTCTTCCTCGCTCCCACCACGATCACGACTCAGCCCAGGCTCATCCGACATGCTCTCCTCGTCATCCTCCACCACCTGCTTCGTCCTTGGTTTCGGCTTCGACTTGCCTTTGGCCTTTGCAGCTGCTTTCTTCTCCGCAACCTTCTTGGACTGACAAACAGCGACACAGGGACCACGAGGAGCGGACGGGTTACGTTTGGCAGAGTTCGTCTGGAGGTAGTCGTACTGGGCTGGGCGCTCCAGGAATCCCTTCCGGTAACCGTGGTGGCGCTTATTCTTGATGTACTGTTTGACAAGTTCCTCGGTGGCCCAATCATTCTCAATAACGTTTGAGGATGGGGTGCCGTTTGTGTGCCTGGGGCATCATGAGTCAAGAATATCTTAATCAGTGTATCTGGCTTACCACTGCAAACAATTTCTCTTTAGCTCCTGCTGGGGTCTTCGCCCAGGGCTGCTCCCAGTTGATGCTCGCCTGGTGGGTGAGATTGTGCATGTTACGCTTCACAAGATCCAAGGTCAGGTTATTATCTTGGTTTGGAACACGACATACCATGATTGCCAGATATTGCTCACGATCGTTGGCGTCCCACTCAACCCCATTTCGTTCTGAATATTCTCGTCAAGCTCCTTCTGGAGGGCCGCGTTGGCCGCCTGAGTCTCGAGAATTTTCCCTAAAAGAGGTGAGTGGGTTTTGAGGTCAGAGAAGTACAGTGACACACAATCCACTAGGTCGTGACTCTGCCGCAAGAACACGATCTCTTGGGTCTTGTCATTGTCAATGATCTCGAACTTGGAGTCCATTGTGTCACTGTATAGGTCGATATTCGGTGCTCGATGCGTGCATTGACAGTCTTCAGTGCATCTGACATGTTCTTGGCGGGATTCAGCTGATTTTCGGTGTGTACAGCCTTTCCACGACCGGATGCGTGCTTGGGCGCTGTGCGGCTGGTCGTATTCTTGTTGCTGCCCATGGGAAGGTTTGGATGAGTCCTTGAGAGAGGAAGGGGTGTCTTGGAGATGGTGGGTCGAGTCAGAGAGCAATTTGAAATTTTCCATGTTGGTTGATGTCATGTGCGCGCTGCGCACGGCCCCGAGCAACGGCTTATCAAATAAATCCCCTGCCTCCCGCACACTGCATACTGCATGCCTGTCCACTGTCCGCTTCAATGGCTCCCAAGGTTCTTTGCGCATGTGGCTGCGGTGAGATGGTGACTCGTAAAAGGGAACAGCAGCATCGCCAGACTCTCAACAGCAAGCTTTATCTTGAGCCGGCTTCCTATCCCTTGAGGCAGCACCATGTTCTTGCTCCCAGCTCTGAGGCTGACAAACTTACCGCTTCTTTTGACGCTTGGCCATCTGACACTCGGAGCCCTTCCCCCAGCATGCCATTTCGGGCTGATTCTGACTGGGGTGCCGCGATGGACGATGCTGCGGATACATGGGATGAGTTGGATGGACTGACGAGACTGGAGGCGCCGGAGATCCTGGAGCTCCCTCGGAGCATCCATTGGACATATTCGGTGTCTTCCGCTGATTCGGATTCAGAGGATGGGCTTGACAATGGAGATTTGCGGGACGAGGATAGTGAGGCAGAAAATTCGGAGGACGAGCCCGATATCTTTGATTGGGATTCGTTCCAAGTCCCAGCCGAGGGTCTTTCTGAGTGGGATAAGCTCGGAGAGGAATTTGAAGCTGAGGCTGCGATTGGTGTGTTAACTGTGCCTTTCTTTTTGCTGAGTTCTGTGCTCATGTATTCGTTCGTAGCTCAAAAGCTTAGTGCTGACGATCTCGCTATCTGCAAGGCCTTCTCATATAAGCTGCAGACAAACACGACCGATAGAGCATTTAAAAAGCCCCCCCTCGCATTTCCTCAGAATCCTCCCCTCCCGAAACTCGACGCGATTCGATCGCGCGTCAACCACCTCGCCAGCTTTAAGCCCAAGATCTATGATTGCTGCCCAAATTCGTGTCTGTGCTACGCGGGTCCGAATAAAGATCTCACAAGCTGCATATACTGTAACGAACCTCGCCTCCGACCAGATGGAAAACCACAAAAGAAATTCACATACATTCCAATTATCCCCCGACTCGTGGCCTTTGATGCTAACCCGGAGATGGCAGAGAAACAACAGTATTGCACTGACCACCAGCATAAACCGGGAACAATGACCGATATTTTTGACAGCACACATTATGATTCGCTTCGAACGAAGGAGGTGGAAATCAATGGGAAGAAATTCAACCACAAATATTTCTCCGATGACCATGACGTAGCGCTTGGAGCATCCTGGTTTGGATTCGCTCCTTTCAAGCACCGCAAAAAAAAAGCGTGGCCGCTCATCCTTTTCGACTACAATCTTCCCTCCGATCTCCGATTTCTTCTCAGATACATCCTCGCTCTCAGTGTCATTCCGGGTCCCAACAAGCCCAAAGACTCCGATTTGTTCCTCTGGCCACTTGTGCAGGAACTCTTCAAGCTTTCCGCCGGCTTCCGTGCCTTCGATATTCGCTCGTGAGAACTATTCGCATTGCGCGTGTACCTCATTGTTGTCTTGGGCGACATTCCCGCCGTGTCGATGTTCATGCGAATGAAGGGCCACAACAGAATTTCTCCGTGCCGCATGTGCAAGACAATCGGCCTGCGCATTTCCGGCTCCCGTGCAACCACACACTACGTACCTCTGGATCACTCGTGTCATCCAGGCATCAGCGGTGATCCAACCGCTGTCCAGGTTTACGATCCTGCCCACCTGCCGATGCACTTGCACACTGAAATTGTCAGTCAGGGGGAAGCGGTAGAGGCGGCAAAGACGGCAGCCGAAGCTGACCGCCGTGCAAAGGAATACGGTGTTAAAGGTGTTCCACTACTCTCGCACCTCCCGTCGCTTTCATTCCCTCATTCATTTCCGCACGGCTCCATGCACCTGATCTGGGAAAATCTCGTCAAGAACCTTGTTTCACTCTGGACAGGTGGCTTCAAGGGTCTAGATGAGAGGACCAGCGAGTACAAACTCACCAAGACAGTCTGGGAAGCTATTGTATCTAAAGCATCCTCTGCATCCGATACCATTCCCTCTGTCTATGGCAGCCGCATCCCGAACATCGCCAAAGACCGGCCCAATGTTTCTGTGGAGATGTGGTCTTTTTGGACGCTGTATCTCGGGCCCGTTTTGCTGTGTCGTTGATTCGGCAAGAGGAAGTATTATACTCATTTATCGAGCTTGTGCGGCTGTTGAACATCTGCATGCAATTCGAAATCAGCGACGCTGAAATCGAGCAGATTCGCACTGGGTTCATTGCTTGAGTGGAGAAATACGAGGAGTAAGTTCTTTTTGTCCTTGTTTGGGGCACAATTATTGATTACCTCAGACTTTACTTCCAGTACGATGTCGCACGCTTGGCCACATGTCCGCTAACAGTTCACGCCCTCCTTCATATCGCCCCAAGCATCAAGTTCACCGGGCCGGTGTGGTGCTACTGGGCATTCCCAATGGAACGTTATTGCGGTAGCCTCCAGCCCGGTATTCACAGCGGCCGCTTTCCTTGGGCTTCAATGGACCGTTACGTCCTCGAAAAGGCTCAATTGACCCAGATAATGACAACTTTCAACACATTTACAGAGCTCTCGCTTGTCGAGGCGCGGGCCAAAATTCCTGGGTCATTTTCAGACCTATTGTGTATGTTCTCACTTTCGTACTCACTCCGCAGGCTAACAGTTATTCTCCCAGATCTGTCCTGCATCTTATTGCCCCCCAAATCACCTTTCACCCCGGGGAAAAATCAATTAACTACAATTGCGGCTGTACTCTCGATACGCTGCGAGGCTTCTATGCCTGTCGTCAATGCAGCTCTCCAGGGAGCTCTTGTGGAGGAGTGGGGTAAGGTGCGTCGTGTTGACTCTGAGGAGGGAGACACAATATGCTCTTGCTCCTTGGGATCGGTTGCAGAGGACAGCCGAGACGCAACCTATGTTTGGGTGAGTGGAATTTAACTTACTGTAAGCTATGAGCTCATTATTTTGTAGTACCAGATGCTGGTAGACAAGAACGCCCGCTACCCACGACGCCCAATCAAGCTTAAGCTTACAACATTCTATGGACAGCTCACTCACATCTATCGTGTTCACTTCCCGTCACCAGTCCTTGATTTGGCCATTGATGAGCTGACAACCTACATCTTTGCAGCTGTTCAGGCATGTAACCTCAAGCCAGACGACACTCTTTCTTCGCAGACTTGATATACATTTCTATTCTGGGCACGGCCATCTTGACGTCGTTGATATAACAAGTCTTCAGGCGCTGGTGGGGCGGGTGCCGGTCCAATCTAGCGAATGGGCAGTCGTGGATCGTAGTGGGGTCCTTGCATGGGCACAGTGGCTGGGAGAGGATGAGAATGGTGACTCAATTCACATATCTGTCATAGTTACCACGTATTGCTGTTTTTCATCCTGTCATAGGTTGATCGAGAGTTAGGTTGAATCAGGAGGCAGCTGTTTCCAGTGGATATTCAATCTATGATAGGTTGAAAACACTAGGTTGAATGACAACCTACTGAATAGGTTGACAGATAGTCTGCCCTACCTTCTGCTTCTTGGCTAGTTGCCAGTAGTGTTAGTTTCTGCCACTCACAAAGAAACTGAAGACACAGTCTAAGGTTTTACTTGAGTCTTGATATCCTATTGGCATGAAGTCCCTGCTACTCCAGCATAACCGTGCTTAAACTGCATAGTTGCTATTGATACAAAAGCCTTATTCCAACCTTGCACACCCTCTTGATGGGTGATACATACCCTACTTCCCCAAACACACACACACGAGTATTAGGATTAGGATTAGTGATTTGTTTTGGTTTTGGTTGGTTTGAGTAGAGTGACTAATTCGCTTTTCTCACTAGTCAATCCATTAGATTTCATGGCTGCACCCTAGTGCACCATTTCATCTGGAGCCCACTGCGAGGGGTAACAGGAGTGTTGTGTTGGAATATCAACTGATGCACCGCAGCATGGCTGTGCAGGCGCTGCAGTGGAGGTTCAGTTCTGCCAGGGGTTCCAACTCATCCCACTCGAACGTACTAATATGGACTCATATTGGACTTATACCTACTCATGCGCGCTGTTACTTTTGTTCGGATACTTACCTCCTCTTGTACATATGACTCCCTCTTCTGTATAAGTACCATAGCTATTTATTTGAGGCCCCTGCTCATTTGCAGAGGGTCACTGTGCACTAGGCCGATTACTAACACAAACGAGCAAACACTCATACCCTCGCCACTCTCGTGTCATTATCTGGATTCTATCAACATTTGATTTCCAGATTCTTATAAAGCCCTCCATGACGACAGAGGCAACCCAAAACCCTTTATCGACGACGAAGGAGCAAAGCCCTTGCGACAACAAGGCACCGAGTTCACGACACCCTTCATTGATGATGAAGGAGTAAAGCCCTCACGACAACGAGGCACCACCAAATTCTCCTTGCTTTTATCATTCACATTCTCTTGACTTTTATTCTACAATGGCCAACTCTGACCGCTATTCTTTTGCACATCTGGGCAACAAGAACTATGTGAATGACTGGGATATACACATGGAGGCGGTTCTTGTGAGGAAGGGATTATGGGGTGTGGTTCAAGTTGTGGTGAGCGACACCAACTCAGATGGAAGTGCGAAGACGTTGGCAGAGATGGATATGGAGAGGAGGACAATGATTGCGGTCCGAGATGCAACAAAGATGGCAGAGGCGCATGCAGAGATGGTTCTACACATTGAACCCAGCCAACTTGCCCACATGATATCACGTGATCCGATGATCATTTGGCAAGATCTCAAGTGTATGCATCGTGCTGCTGGTCTCACCACTAGCCTTACCCTTCGTCAGCAGTTCCTTACTGCGAAGAAGCTCAACTCCGAGACAATGGAGGATTGGATTGGACACATTCAGTCAATGGTTTTGCACATGGAGTACACCGGGATTGTTGTCACCGACCAGGACAAAATCCTCGCCTTCACTATGGGACTCCCTGCAACTTATGAGGTGGTTATTATAAACTTCGATGCTACCTCTCCCAACGATCTCACTGTCCAGCACGTCATCAGCCAATTTCTCAACGAGGAGATATGGCAACTCTCCAACACTACAATGTCAGACATTCCCTCCCCTAACGACCACAACCCTAATAATGTCGCCTTCACCGCTCCCCGTGTTACTGCTTTGTCGCAGAGTTGCTACTTCTGTGACAAGAAGGGACACTTCAAATCCGACTGTTCCGAGTGTTTGCACTGGGAAGAGTTGAAAAGGAAGAACCCAACCAAGACCGCTGCCGCCACTGAGTACGACTCTGATGGTTATGATGGAGTCTGGTGAACACCCCATCAAGTTTGTGGGGGTGTGCCTTGGTGCTATCAATTGTGGGGGGGTGTTGGAATATCAACCGATGCACCGCAGCATGGCTGTGCAGGCACTGCAGTGGAGATTCAGTTCCGCTGGGTGTTCCGACTCATCCCACTCGAATGTGAAAAGGAAGAACCCAACCAAGACCGCTGCCACTGCCGAGTATGACTCCGATGGTTACAATGGAGGCTGGTGAACACCCCGTCAAGTTTATGGGGTGTGCCCTGGTGCTATCGATTGTGGGGGTGTGTTGGAATATCAACTGATGCACTGCAGCATGCATGGCTGTGTGGGTGCTGCAGCAGAGGTTCAGTTCCGCCAGGTGTTCCGACTCATCCCACTTGAACGTACTAATACAGACTCATATTGGACTCATACCTACTTATGTGCACTGTTACTTTTGTTCAGATACTTACCTCCTCTTGTACGTATGACTCCCTCTTCTGCATAAGTACCGTAGCTATTTATTTGAGGCCCCTGCTTGTTTGCAGAGGATCACTATGCACTAGGCCAATTACCAACATGTTGTGCAAAAATAAGCTTTGTGGATCGCAACTATTAGTTTGAGCCATCTTGCAACCAATATCTTTGATATACCAACGCCCATAGAGCCATTATCTCCAGGCATTAGAAAGGATATTTCCCTTTGTACTCAGAGACGTGGCTTCGGAAGACGAATCAGCTAGAACCCCTAGACCTCATTTGACTAAGAACAGTCAATGCGCCGCTTCAACTCCTGCACTACAAAGTGACTTGCCCTCTTCTTCACGCATAGCTCTCACAAGAGAACTAACCGCCTAGGGATGGACATGGGTACGGGTTCGGGTATAAAACAGTCAACCTGGACCCAAACCCGGAAAACCCAAACCCAAACCCAAACCCGCGGGTTGGTCACGGGTCATCGGTAAGGCCATGCCGAATGTGATAGAGGCCTCAGCACCTCCTGGCACAAGATTTTGTGCAAGCATTTTGATGTGCAAAGTGAACTCAAAGTCCGTATTGTGTTCCGTGCACAGTTTTTGGCCCGGAAACCATGTTTATTCACTTTTTTCCAGTGCTTTTGTGACATTTTTCTGTATTCTCATGGGTACCACGGGTTCGGGTCTGGAAAATGGCTGACCCGCGAGCTGTATCGGCCCAAACCAACCGGAAAACCCTCATCCCCTTTGTTGGAACCACAAGGTACAACCACTGCTATACTGAGCGAAACAGCTCAACCAGATATTACTACAAACATATTACCCACTTCTACCTCTACTACTACGTCTGCTACGAACAAGAAGAAGATTCCTGAGTTCTATGAGAAGAACATGCCTGTCAGGGGAACCCCCGCTCCGGCCGCGTTTCCGGCTGCTTCTCTGGCCGCTTTTGCCCTTCCAGCCGGATCCACTCCAGACACTTTTCCGTCCAATGCTCCAGACAGTTTTCCATCCACCGCTCTGGATACTCCTACACCCGTCCATCCATCTGTCCAACCATCCAGAACATCTGTCTGCTCTCACTGGCATGTGCTATGTGATCCGGCCCGGGATCACTGTAGATACCTCCGGACACATGATACTGGGTAGTTACTAATTAGTATATAAGGTTTCGCCTAGTGTGGGAATCCCCATCCTTTCTTCTCTTTGGATTCCCCTGCTGGGTGCATAGTATTTCCGCTCCTGTATTCTAGTGCCTATATTTATTCTTCAGATCCCCCCACTAGTGTCCATGCCCTACACCGAGCTTAAGGTTGCCCTTACAGCAGAAGAAAGGATCTAAGGGATCAACCAGTCAAGATTGGGAGGTTTGGTGCAGGTACTTCAGACCACTACTCCAGTGCTCCATCCTCCCCCATTTTAAATCTCGACCCCTCCTCCAATCCGATGGACCAATTGCCTGCCCCTACCACCGCGCAACCTGAGATCCCGAGCGCCTCCGCTCTGGATCCAGCTTCCAGCATCATGGCCCGGCTCGCTGCTGTTGAAGGTTCCCTCATGGGCATTCAGCTCACGCTCCGCAGGCTATTGCTGAGCACCCAACATCTGCTGCCCGCCCCCGCCCCTGCTGCTCTGGCTCCGGCACCAGGTCCAGATTCTCGGCCCCCCACCTAGCTCTCAAAACGATCCTCTGACTGAACCCTCTGGCCGTTTTCGATGGCGACCGGATGCAAGGACGGATGTTCCTCTACTCCGTCCTCACCTACTACCAGCTGGTCCTGGAAGCCTTCCTCACAGACGGGAGCATCTCACAAGAGAAACTTGTCCGGTTCGTCATGTCCTTCATGTTGAAGGATGTGGCCGCTCAGTGGGCTGAGCAACACTCATCGGCTGTCCTGTTCCCATTCCCCACCTGGGCCCAATTTAAGGCCAAGTTCCGTCTCCGGCTTGTGGAGGAGAACGAGCAGGACCAGGCCCTTGCCAACCTCGAGTCCCTGTAAGGGCAACCTTAAGCTCGGCACAGGGTGCGGAAACTAGCGGGGGAATCCGAAGTATAAATATGGGTACTAAATACAGGAGCGGGAATACTACGCACCTAGCGGGGGAATCCGAAGAGAAGAAAGGATGAGGATTCCCACGCTAGGCGAAACCTTATATATGAATCAGTAACTACCCAGTAGCACGTGTCCAGAGGTATCTACAATGACCACGGGCCTGGTCACATAGCACGTGCCAACGAGAACGGATGGGCGGAAAGCCGGAGGTATTAGCCGGAGGAATAGCTGGAACGGAAGCCGGAGCCGGAGCGGAAGCCGGAAAGGCCGGAAGAGTGAGGGTTCCCCTGACAGTCCCACTCATACTTCCAGGGCTCCCACAATATCTACCAGTACACGGATGACTTTGAGGAACTGGCCATAACGGCCGGTTACTCGGATGCTCTCGTCCAGGTCACCAAGTATCACTCCGGCCTTCACCCACAGATCAACATTGTGATTACGACGTCCAGAACCACCCCCAACCTCATTGACTACGACGGGTGGCGCATATGCACCTTCCAGCAGTACAAAGTGTTTGGCCGCACCCAGACCAGGAACCCTCCAGCCTGGCTTCTGGCCACCTTGCCTCCTTGCCTTGGCCGCATGCAGCGGGCATATTCCCCGCTCCAGCACCCATGCACACTCTGGTCTTGTTCGCCCCGGTGGTTGTTCCAATGGACGTCGACTGTACCTGGACGCGTGCTTTCACATGCACCTGCTTCCGGTGCAAAGCTGCCAGACACCTCGCCTGCAAGTGCCCTGTTACATCCAACATCCGGCACATGGACATTCTCAATGAGGTCGTCCGTCAACTCGGTGACAACCTCCTTGATGAGCTGTTCGCCTGTCTCTCCACCACCACCTCGCTTCCGGCGGAGTCGATTGACAAGGACACGGACCAGACGGGTTTTCCGTCCCTGGCCAAGTGAGTGGTGCGCCCTCAGTTACATCCCCTAATTGCTACACCCTCCTGTATTCAGATAATGCCAATACATTTGATTCCGAGATAGTAGCGAGAGGCGCACCCCCCATCCCAGTCTCCATCCGAGTGACCGAGACTCTTCCTTCCATCCTGGAGACAGAAACCCACACTGTCCCCGAGCTGGGAAAGAGGACAGTGACGGAGGCCCCTGTCCCCGTGCCAGGAACGAGGACAGGCTCGCTCTGGCGCGTTCACTGCCCAAAGTGGAAACAGTGACTTCCCTGGCAGTACGTCATCGACTCTGTTGAGGGCCAAAACTCCCTGCACATCCTGTTGGACTTGGAGTCTGTCGAGACCACCGTGTGGATATCAGTGAAGGCTCTGGTTGATTGCAGAGTGACCGGAGACTTCATTGACTCGGAATACGTCATCTCCTGCAACCTTCCAGTCCGGTGTCTCTCGCAGTCCATCTCAGTTCTCAACGTGGACCACAGCCCAAACCAAGCGGGTGGCATCACCAGCATAGTCAATATGGTGGTCAACTACAAAGGGCATGCCAAGCGCATTCAGTTCGCCATCACTCAGCTCAGGATGCAACACATCATCCTTGGTTACTCCTGGCTCCAGAAACACAATCTGGAGATCAACTGGGAAACCAAGGAGGTTCACATGACATGCTGCCTGACCGGATGCCGCAGCCACACCTGCCGGGATGAGTTACAGGCTGTCCGGAGGAACGAGAAGCTCACTGCCTCGATCCTCCAGCAGCTATGTGAAGGTCCAACCCCATACATCTGTGCCGTTGACTCAGAGGAGTGGCACAGAGATGATGGGTACAATCCGGCCAGTGATAACGACCTTCCGGACTTGTCCCCAGACTCGGACAATGATGATGGCAATGAGGGCAAGCTCGAGGAAGGCGATCATATTCTCTACACCATGTTCGCCCCAGTTGAAGAGATTCGTGCCAGCAGCACCATCTCACAACATCTCGTAGAGCCTTATGCATGGAATTCCACACTAGCCGGAACCGAGGTTCCGTCCTGGGCTGCGGACTTCACGGACATCTTTGATAGGGAGTCTTTCAACTCTCTGCCTGAAAGGCGGACGTGGGACCACACCATTGAACTCGTTCCGAATGCGAAGCCAGCCAACTGCAAAGTCTACCTGATCTCTCTGCTCGAAAAAAAAGGAGCTTGATGCCTTCATCGCAGAGGGATTGAGCACCGGCCGCATCCGTCTGTCCAAGTCCCCAATGCCGTCACCAGTCTTCTTCATTAAGAAGAAGGACGGTGCCCTCCAGTTCATCCAGGACTACCGGGCACTTAACATGATGACCGTGAAAAATTGGTACCCGCTCCCTTTGATCAACGATCTTATTAACCGTTTGAAGGGAGCCCAGTTCTTCACAAAACTCGACGTCCGGTGGGGTTTCAACAACGTCCAGATCCAGGAAGGTGATGAGTGGAAGGCCGCTTTCCATACTAACTGGGGGCTCTTCAAGCCACTGGTGATGTACTTCGGCCTTACCAACTCCCTGACCACCTTCCAGACTATGATGAACGACATCTTCCAGGCACCTATAGATTCCAAATTTCACCTCTAGTTAGAGGGGGTACTCCCTTGAGAGTACCCCCTCTAGCTAGAGGCGATATAAGGAATTGCCCCATGCTGTAAAATATGCTGCAGATATGCTACAGACAATGCTGCTGGCTAACATGCTTCTAGGAACTTGAAGCCTTTTCAGGGCAATTCATTACATAGGACCAACACACTGATGTGTTGGGTGTCAGGCATCGCTATTACCAAAAAAGGAAATCTTCGTATCTGTATAGTACAAAACTTGTAAAAATACAGAAAATTGCCAAAAAAAATTAAATGTGGTTGGAATTGATGGGACTCGGGTTTTGTCCTGAAATTGATGGCTGTCTGTAGTCGGGTTTGCCTTGAAATTGATTTTCTGTACTGGTGCTATAGCTGTCAGAATTGATTATCCATATTTGGTTGGAATTGATGGGACTCAGGTTTTGCCCTGAAATTGATGGCTGTCTGTAGTGATGCTATGGCTAGGTCAGAATTGATTATCTGTATTTGGTTGGAATTGATGAGACTCGGATTTTGCCTTGCAATTGATGGCTGTCTGTATTGGTGCTATGGCTGGCAGAATCAATTATCTGTATTTGGTTGGACTTGATGGGACTCAGGTTTTGCCTTACATAACATGGATGGGTGTTTATATTGGGGTTTACAGCTGCTGTACTATTGATGGTGGCCCATACTGGGGCTGCAATTAATGGAATGCCACAAAAAGTGCCGTGTCTCGGAAAGTATTTTGTATTTTGCAGGCCAACAAGGCTACTGATTGGAAAATGGTATCATTTGCTAAGGATCATGAGCCCAAGTTTGTCAGGACAGGAATCTCAATTTTAGCCAATTTTGTCGGGATTGGTACAGGCATTCGAGCTTTTCCCGGATTTGTTGGGATTAGCGGAACAGGACAAAATTTTGGCCAACATCCCAGTGAAATGCTAATTTTCGCTCAAAATGCACAAAGACGCACTGCGACGTGTCAAAAAAAACGGTTCAAAACATCGAAATAAGTATATCAAAAGTCAACGGTAGTATTCTCTGCCCCACCCTCCTCCTCTTCTTCCATCCCTGGATTTTTTCTGATGGTGTGGGTAATTTTTCTGTCTGCCTTATTTTGTGGTGTAGTATAGCATTTTATGTGTTCTGAAACCATTCAAGTGGGCTCAGGAGCATTGGACAGTGGTAGGTAGGTCAATTATGAACCCAAAAGTATTCAGGTCTGGTGTTTTGTCAATATATACTATCATTGCCCTACCTTTGCAAAAGGCCCTACCTCTGCAAAAAATTGATCTATTGTTCGCAATTTTGAGTCAAATGCCCTGAGATAAAGATGGTATGTTTATACATCCTAGATGAGCTTTCCTACGTGGTTTCTGGAGCTGACGACTGGGATGGGAGTCCAAAGGAAAATTGAAAGTCGATTTTTGATGAAATCCATCAGAAATGATGGCCTGCCAATTTGGCGGGCCATCATTTTTGCAAAGGTGGGGTTTTAAGGTTCTCAACTCGACAACTTCATGGCCTCCTCAAGTGAGGGATTCATACACTAAGTGGACAAAATGATTGACTGATCGATTTTTTGATTGGCCCGGCTCGCAGAGTCAATATTGCCCAAAGGTTACCTGGTATAAAATGTGCTCTAGGGGGCTTTCATTACGTGTACAAAATATCTAAACCACCAGAGCACAGTTGGCTGAGAAATGGTGCATGCAAGAGAGAAGTTACCTTTTTGGGCATATGGCAACAACATTCTGATGCAAAAAGCGATTCACGCAGCGAGTAAAATTGGGAAAAATACAAAACAAATCAGTAGTGCGTGTTCCACTCCTTCGCCCCTTGAAGTACGCATACCCATCCGGTCATTAATTTGTACCATTTGGCAACATAGTCCTCATCTATCTGCGCCCTCTGTTCCTGCAAAGCATCCCATAAATTGTCCTCCTTTGAGGGCAGCAGGCTCCGAGTTCACACAACAAGAGTTTGATTGGTCATTTCACATGTCTGAGACTCCATTTCATTCTAAGAGACTCCACAGATATCATTGGCCTGCAGCTCAATTCCGATCAAAAAACCGATCGGTCAATCATTTTGTCCACTTAGTGTATGTATGGCTCCGTAAATCTGAAAATTTGCAGAAATCTGAGGTGAGACGCTTACACACAATGCCCATCAAAAATATTTTGCAAAGGTAGGGCAATGAACAGCGAACAATTTTGTTTCCCAATTTGGGCCCAAGTCTGGTGTGGTGTAGAGCGCCATCATCCCATCATGATGCGCACACTAATACTCCGCTACCGAATGTGACTGCTTATTTTAGCCGCCACCATTACCATGGCCGTCATTCAGCTTGATTGGCTGTCATATATAGACCGTTTTTGTTTTTGTTTCTGGTATATACCCGTGAATCAGACAATGGTATCCCATTTCGCAACAAAGAACAGAGTGGTCCGACACAAGAGTTGTCAAGATGAGAAGAATACCGGTGCACAATGATGAACAACTGGCACAGAGAGAGGCACAGAGCGGTGCAGACTGATGTTGCAACTGACATTATTGAGCTGACACAGAGTGGTCACACTCAAGGGGGGTCAAAGATTAAAATTTTGTATGTGGGGAGGGGGGCAGGTCCTGGGGAGGGTTGAAAAAACTTTTAGTGCTGGTTATGAAGGAGCTTCAGAAGTCTTTAAAACCATGTTTTACTGGTATTAAATGGATTGAAGAGTGTTTTTGGACAATTCACGGCACATCAGACTCACACAGCAGCAATCAAATAACTTTTATTTCAGCTGGGAGGCATCAAGTACAACCTATTTAACATGCTCCAATGTCTCAATTGCCTCGAAATAGTGCACATTGGGACAGCTGGTCCAGCCAATATAGGGAATCACAAACCAGTATGCAAAGGGCATCAGAAGGAAATTGATGGACCTATTTATGCGAAAGCCACGTGCATGTCTTGTTCTAAGCACTGTAGCCAGTACACCACTTGTTACATCAATTCCCACCAGTTCTGGAGGCAAAAACAACACGTTGTTGGTGTCTTCCCCGACAAGCAACACTTCCCGGAGTGGTGGTTCAACTGTGATGGGTCATCATTTGTGAAATATTGCAGGTCTGAGATGTTCGGAGGTATGGCCCAGCATCAGGGGTGAGAAACTCCTTCCTTTTATAGAAGGAGAGGGGGGGAGGAGGGGTCCACTGAGGGTTGAAAAAACTTTTCGACCCTATGTCCTTTTTTCGAAAGTTGAACCCCCCTTGGTCACACTGATGCTGTGTTGCAATGCTCGACTGGCATGGACTGATGCTAACTGAGATAGAGATTGGTGCTGCAAGTGCCAGGACTGACACTGCAAGGCGCAAAATTGATGTAGAAGATTGATGCAGATTGATGCTGTGACGCTTATGATGCAGTCCCATTGACGCTGATTGACTTTGCACAACCCTTTGTCCGATGTTTTTAATGTCCTTCAAGTTGATGGTGCCTATTTGTATAGAATATGATATTACACAATGTATCGACTACTGCCATAGATACCTGCAGAAGATGGGAGGTCAAGGAGAGCAACAAAGGTGAGTTTAACACCTGACGCAAAATTGAACTGATGTTAACCGACACCGCATGTGTCAAATGTCTGTGCAGCGCCGAAATTCCTTTGCCCCAAAATTTAAACGCCCAAAGTGCTATGTTTCGGCCTTCATTTATCCTCTCATGGCTATCCCACCATCATAAACACTACTATTCACTACCCGAGATTACGCTAGTCCCATCAAATGAAGGCTTGAGACGATTTTTGAACTCCCTTATGTGCTACGTTCACGCTTTCATATATCCTCTACTGGCTAGCGGACTCACATAAAAGGCCATAGTCTTCTCCCAACACTTTGCAGGGTGTTTAATATTTCATGTTGCACAGGCACTCGGAATGCGCAGTGAGGAAAAATATGTTCGCAGACAGGGAGTCATTGGATGGAACAGATGGCCCACCGGACATTGAGATGATGGGCAGTGTTACCAGGCAAATAGATGCCGCAGAAGAAATTGTGTCTCCTTACTTGAATCTTCGTGCCTTTAGCATTATGTACTGATCTGGATGACCTCTATTTGTTTGTTGAAGAATGTACACGTCTTACAGAGCCTCGAAAATTAAGTGAGAGGTGAATCAGGCCTACAAGAAGGTCTGTCAAAAGGCTGTTATTATGCTTCCCACCTCGGCCATCAACGGCCGTTCTTCGACTTCTGCTTCCCTCCATTTCTTCCTGCCTCCTGTTGACAGACCTGGTATTGGGGCACCCAGGCATTTATTCAAATCTGCTTGAGTTGCAACATACTATAATGTACTTCATTACATTACGATGTCATCTCACAAGGGCTAATGCTGGCCTGAGCAGTTAGCTAAAAGGGATATAATGTGTCACGAACCATTAGAAAGGTGCTGGACAACAATCCTGGTAAAGGGTTGACGTAAGAAGTCGCTAATGGAGCAATCACGGAAAGTGCCTTACCATCCTGGAAACGGATTGGGGCTACTGCACATCCCTGACCAAGGGTGTATTACGAGGAATTATCCTTCTGAACCAGAGGGATCATTGTTGGGCATCATCTGATGTCTTCAGAACTGCCAAGAGAATGCTGGACTTGGTCAATCTACCAATTGACTAAGAAACCATACTTGGGTACTGGGAAGCAACGGCCATCACGGTTTTCAGACAAATCACTTAAGCGGTTCAAGGCGGAACCAGTTGGGCGGATGGTTACCAAGGAGGGTAATGAAGCGCTGATGAGGAGGTCGGCTAAAAGTTGACATATCAACAATATCCCATCATGATCGTTCTAAGCAATGTAGATCTTGACTCATTGTTAAGCTCAGCTCATTGATGTTTCTTATAAATCTCTCTCAATTTTACTAATCACTTGATATCTGACAGGAGTTCATCACTAGTCATATACGAACCCTATTGCACGTTTGTATCTGTCTCATTTATATTTAGAATCCTGTAACATATTTAAGCGGATGGTTATGGGAGGAACACCAGTGAATCTCACCCCACCTGTTGGACGCAAAGTTACTAGACTTCACGCTTAACCGGTTGAGTAGGCATTCATTCGGAGACACCCAGAAGCTATACCAAGTTTCGTTTGTTTTCCCTGTTTGAATATTATCTGTGTTGGATTTGGATCTTTATAAACGATGCGTGGACATATTGGATAAACAGAATGGACGCGTGGAATATAAGGAAACGGATCGGACTTGACAATTGGTTGTAATCTTGCAAGGATTAGCAATCGCGGATACTATTGGAATTGGGATTCATAAAGAATCACTTGCGCTACGCATCGGAGTACTATCTCCAAACCTAGACCCACATCATACAAAACTGTTGAACAGAAAATCTTGTCTGTCTATCGTGATTGCGCCTAGAACGGATTCAAGCAGTTTTATCTATACGACTTGTAGACCTATAAAGTCTTGCTTCTCAAAGAGAATTAAAGTTCAAATTGCCACAATCTATACTGGATTGGAACCCCGAACTTGCACAAGGACTATAGTGTTTGAGTTGTTGTAGTTGCAGTATCGAACCACATATTCATCTACAAGGTTTGGTTTGTGGTTATTTCACCACCAGCCCCATAGTCAGTGTTTCACCATATCTCCTCCAACCCGCCTTGCTCAGAGGATGCCCCCATGCCAACTGTGGTGCCGCCAACAGGCCATCACCCAGGGTGATTCTATAACTTCGCTGCCGCCATGCAGCAACCCCCTAGCCTCAGCGCAAGCCTTCCCCACCGGACAGAGAGGTTCCCAACTGTGAGGGTTCGTGGTCTGTTGATGTACCATACAGCCTCTCCACTTGTTGAAACCCCCATATCAGCTTTCGACATCCAGACTTGCTCAATCCCGCCCTGACCCACCCTCCCTACGGGTGAGGGCGGCCGACATGATCCCGTCGTGATGCCGTCTGAGGCTCCGAAGATGGCCGTCTTGGCCTGCTGGGCCTGTGGTCCAAAAATTAAGTAAAGCACCAATCCATATGTAACCATCGCACTTCTCTGATGTGTTAGAACCTTTTGAGGATGTATTATATCTCAAAAGCGGTCTGTGTCCTGCTGTCAAATCAATGTTGCAGGGCTGCTTCTACTACTGACTCCTCGAAAATTGAATTGAACATATTGTCGGAATCATCATTGACGCGGGTGGAATGGGATATGTCTGCCCGGGCAGAGCCACGTGAGTGCGATGCGAACATGGAGGACATGTGCTGTGAATGTAGGGGCATGCATCGCAGACATAGGGCACGAAACTGTACAGTATATGGCAGACGGCTGTACAGTACAGCCGCATAATTGGTACAGATGGATGCCACCCATACCGTATGTGATCACAGCACAGGCGCGTATGGTATGATACGGGTCCTGTACCGTATTGAACCGTCCAGTAAACAGCCGTCACAGGTTTCAATACTGGTGTATTGGCCTCGATCAAAGCCAGTGTCTTCTTATAACTTGCAAATCCCCCTTTCATTGTCAGTTACTTAACTTGGGAACCCACCAGCAAGTGACAACTACCACTCCCAATGCTTTCACAGGTGCTCACCTGTATTGCGGGGTTCACCCATACCGTGTTACTTGGCGCCGAGTGTCATTACGGTATGGGTCTCATACCATCTATAACCGTCCCGTAAACCCATAAAGTACGGTTACTATTTCAAGCCCTATGCAGACACTGACATGTCCTAGAGGGCATGCAGTATGTATAGCTATGGGTAAGAGCTATGGATACGCTTCAAGGCATGTAGGAAGTTCAAAGGAAGTTCATGCAAAAGAGTCAGCAATCAGAGTGTGATTGCCGTGATGGCGTGGCTATGTGATAGCCCAATGTGGGTTAAACCACGTTAACTACACCTTGTTATTGCCTCATACCTCTCGGATTCTCGCAGATTTACCTCTCCCCCCTTGCCTATGTTTGCATCTACTTCTGGCTTTCAGATCTACTCGAGTATGGCGGAAATTTCTACAATGTTGCAGGCGACTTGAACATCTACCAGACTACCACATACAACCTGCAATGGTGATCCGCTAGGAGCCCTTGAATCCATCTTCAGTCCTCAGCTGTTGGAAGCAGAGGGGAACTGCAGTGGGCTACAGGCTGATGCTGTGGACACCCAGGTGGGCTGGTGGTACACTGTAATCCTGCCAGAATTAACATGACTCTAACAATCACAGATCCGTTTTGCGAACCAATGTCCATCGACCGTTCCGATGAATCTGATGAAGGAGCATCATCCATGGGCTTGTCACCTGCATTGCTATTGCTCTAGAATCCTCTTCCCTTCTGACGTCCACAATCACATAGTAATTTTCCCCTGCCGACTGTTCTTCGTCCAATACAACCCAACAGCAGGACCACGGACTATTCTTCGGCGAGCCGTACTCGAGGCAACAGCCGTGATGCTCATGATCTCCGAGCACATCGAAACCCTCTTAATCCAGCCATGGCTATCAATTACCGCCCTCAGCTTCCATCCCGTGCTCGATACAGGCCAGTATCAATATTGGCGGTAATTTGAACCATATCCAACGGTGCGGCGAACCAGGTCAATGTCGAGATTATTCGTACATGGTGCAGAACTCAAGTCTCTCAGGCGTGAAAATTTTACGACACGCCGCTTCCAGTGACGCATTTCACGATTCTGCGGAGAGATGCCCCACAACCGAAGTGCTATCCCGGAACACGAAAGATCCTGGAGGATCTGTGGACCTGGCCCTCTAGTAGCGATTCCGACAGCAGGGTTCTTTGGTTGCAGGGGCCAACTCACTCCGGGAATTTTGTTGTTTCGGAGTTACTGGAAATGTTCCTGATATCTTCAATTCCAGCAACGGAATAAGCACAGCTTAAACTAGACATTTCAGGGTTAGTATCTACCTCGCTGAAACAATGAGTATCTGACTTCATAATTCTGTGGCTGATATGCAACGTATCAGACAGTATATCAGTCGACGGTCCGGAGCAGCCCAGCCCGGCCCGGGTGATCCGGGAGCAGCAGTATCAGTCGCTTGGATTTGCTAAGTATCAGGCGGGCACCTGATACTTCCAGTTTCAGTTGGTCCAAAACTACACCCAATTTCTCCAATATTGGTAGCTCTTATATTGTGGCTGGAACATGAGATATCAGGAACATCTTCAGACCTGCCAATACAATCAATTTGGCGGAGTGCCTGGTGCTGGAAAATCAGTGATCGCGCAGTTGTTCTGCAAGTGGTTGAAGGTAGCAGATTCTCCTGGAGGCAGCTTCTTCTTTAAACGAGGACACTCCCTCTCGCAGAACCGTAAACAAGCTGTTCCCCACAATCGCCAATCAGCTCGCCCTCTGTCTACCGAAATACAAGCAGGCCATCTCACAGGTGGTGGAAGACAACCCTTCCATCATTGGTCGAGCTTTGTCGCTTCAGCTGAAGAGGTTGATCATCAACCCATACCGGCAGATTACTCGTCATTGCAGCTTTGTTGTTGTCGTCGATGGGCTGGACGAAGGGGGTGACAACGATATTCAGCAAGAAATGTTATGTGCATTCGGTTACATCATTCACCAAGGATCCCTCCCTGTCCACTTTTTTTTCACCGGCAGGCCCGAGGCTCAAATCCGTGGGGTCTTCAGGGCCGCCCTCTACGGGATCCATCGTTGCTTGGCCATCAAGCCGGCCCATAAAGATGTCAAGAGGTATCTGGTCGGTGAATTTGCACGGATACATCAAGACCACCGGGAGACCATGGCCACAGTTCCCTCGTCTTGGCCACGTCCCCATGGGGTTGCGAAACTTGTTCGGAATTCGTCGGGATATTTCTTCACTCCATCCACGGCCATTCGATTCATCGATGACAAAAACTTCCGCCCCACAGAACGGCTCAAAGTGGCAATAGGCACCAAGAAGTCCAAGGGTAGATTGCATCTTTCCCTTCTCGATGCGCTATACACGACAATACTGTCCAGAGTCCATGATCAGCCTGCGCTTCTGAAAATTTTGGCGGTCATTGGAGACTCAGATTTCCTGCAAATGCAGATTGGCCACATTGAGCACCTTCTCGAGCTGGAGCCGGGCCATGTTCGATTGACATTGCGTGGCTTGAACTCTGTGATTGGAGCGGGATTGATTTTTCGGACAGAGGCCTCTGATTACAACAATTGGTCCTTTGGATCACGAATCGTCGTTCATCATGCAAACTTCTACCTACGACTCCCTCTCAGATCCAGAGCGGGCTGGGGTTTTTTATGTCGAAAATTCCTACCAGGTGAATTTTTTCCATCGTGTTCTCGTTTCTAGGTACCTCGACTTGAAAACATTCTGATCTCTAGTTGCCTCACAGCCGTCTCCCCAGTGTTTGACCCTGCTTCGCTCCTTCAATCCAGATTTTTTGTTCCATGGACCATATAAGATCATTGATATAATCCTGGATTTTTGAAAGTGAGTGTGCGCTCGCTTGTGAATGCACTAGATAAAGTAAGTCTTTTGCAAAAGACCGGCTACCCAGCGACACGGGGTTTTGCAAAAGTTCGCTGTGGTGAGCATACAGCCACCGGAGATCCAAAAAAGAAAAGGTAAAAGGAAAGTCACCAGTGGGATTCGAACCAAAAGCCTTTGCATACCGGTGATAATTAACACCAGGTATTAACCACCACACTACTATAGCTATACCTGCCCATGAGTTTGCATAGCCCATATATAGGTGGGAAAATGCAGAATAAGCCTTGCACCACCCCTGTAGGGCCCGCATAGGGCCAGGTTAGGGTTAGGGTGGTTAGGGTTAGGGTTAGAAGGTTGGAGTTAGGGGTTAGGTGCCTTGTCTCCCAGGTATATTGGAGTTCTTTGGTTAGGGGTTTGGGTTGGTTAGCTTGGTTAGGGTTGGTTAGGGTTTTTTATCCCATCAAAACACTGAATAAACTGTGCAAAACAATTTTCAAAGACCTAGGGCAGCTTGCCTGCCCTAGGTCTGGGTATTAGCAGTCCCAGTTAGGTCAAGCTTGGGCTTGACCTAGCTGGGTAAGCAACCCAGAAATCTATAACCTCCTTGGTGTAGTGGTAATGATGCTGGCTAATCTTAGTATCTGGAGGTCGCTGGTTCAATCCTTGTTTTGCGCATTTTTTTAGGCAAGATTTACCATATATGGCTACCATGGCCATTTACAAAAGCCCGTGTCGCTGCGTATCATGGTATTTTGCAAAAGGCTTACTGTATCAGCTGGTGAATAACACTGTCGAGTTAATTTGGCTTCTGAGAGAACAACAACAACCCGAAGATTTAATTCAACTCTGGGAAGATTATCGGTTCATGGCACACTGTGAATCCATGTGGTCCAGGGCCAACCCGGCTCCAGTTACACGGAAGGATTGGAACCGTGCCCAGCAGATCTTGTTGGCGCAGAAGGTCACTCGAACGACCATTCAAATCCTTGAGGCCATTGCATGTGTTCAGAATCGTCAAGCATGGCTCCTGTTTCAATTCCACATCTTGATGGACATTTCATGGAATGACCTGAGAACAGTGACATGTTCTCTACACTCGTTTAACGGCCAGGAATTGCTCCTTGCAAATCTTCCATGGATCTCCATCAGATGCATGTTTCAGGAACAAATCGTCTTAGTGCGATGGACCTTGATTTGTGGTGCTATGCATAGCATGGACCGAATAACCCACGGAGCCGTTGCCCCATGGATGGTGTGGGTGTTGATTTTTCAATTTGACGACCCCCCTGACTTGAATATATATAATTCAGGTGGGAGTTTAAAAGATGGAGCCGTGAGCTTGGATTCTGGGTGCCGTCCCAGAAACTGTGTCAGCAACGGCCTCTGGGTCGGCTAAACAACGAGTAACCCGACGAGAACCCCAACCAGGATAACCCGATAGACGCTAGTAGCTCGTATGTTCCCCGAGCAGTAGGACCAGTCGTACGGTGTCCTCCCTAGGAGGCTGTATGTCGTAGGTCGGGATGCGAGGCGGAACCCGGAATGAGTCGAAGAGGGTGTGATATCCACTCAGGTACAAAACCCGGGGCGTGGATACAACCCGTAGTACGGTGCGAGGGAAGCGGGGCAGGGTGGAGACAATGCCTATGTCAAGCCAAGGTAGAATCCTGAGATTAGACGAGGTAGAATCTACTGTACATGGAGATTCTACCGTGCTTATATAGGCTTCTAATAAATTAAAGCGATTGCGGTCAATCACGATCAGTTCCTGCACCGTAGCATTAAGGAGCATTAATGCTGATGCTCCTGGACTCCTCTGTGTTGGTTTCCGTGGCATCAGCGGACCTAGGAGACCCGATGTTCGGGTTTCCTAGTCCTAAGTGTCATCGTATCCAGTGGTTCAAACCCCAATCGGGTTTGCAACCACTCCTGTACTCCGTGTACTCTCCTGTGTCAGCCCTTGGCGCGTCCGGGGACTAGAATCTGTCTGTATGGGTTCCTAGTCCCTAACGTCTTCTGTATTCCGTGGCGCAGACTCCCTGAGTCTGCGGCTTTAGAATCCAAGGCCGGGTTTCAACCGTGAGAAGGTCACGTGGTGGCGTCATGAGAGTCCTGTGCCGCTAAGACGCATCTGTATCCATACGGACACGTCGTGCGAAAAAGTAGAACCCGGGCGATTCATGACAAACTGTTACAGGATTTCCGTAACATACAGCTTGTCCTGGATGGCACAAAGGATTGGGAGTTCGATTACCACAACATTGTACAGTGACTGAAGGTGCAATCCTGATTTCTCTGAAATAGAGCATTTATTCAATTGTGTAATGGTTTTAGACATACCCTGAGCCTCCATTGGACCTGATCAGTCGTTTTGAAGCCTTATATGCCCACCTGCGTCGATGTTGTCTGAGGTTGAGCGCAGAGGCAACCCATGTGATAGTACTACTCTTATTATTGAAGAAATCACACGAAAAAAAGATGTTCGCCATTTTCCATTCAACCTTCAGCAAATACTGTGGAAGGAAAATATAATATTCCGACCTCTCCGTGTTGTGGCCTGTGATGATGACCGGATTGGCATGCGTTGCCACAACGCGGGCTGTTTCGAAGCCAATGCCATTCAAGAAGTGCCAGTTCTCAAGACTGCGGTAGAATATTCAGAGCCATACCACCAGGACATTGGAGAGTTTGCGGTGAGCCACCAGTGTAACTAGTGGCTCCTGGTATAAAATGATATCACAAGCTTTGGGGCTGTAGGAGCCACTATTTCATCCCCTCTTTAGGAGCTAGAAATAGTGGCTGAGCTGGCCCTAGAGGATGGCAAGTTGCGGAGAAAAATTAGCCACCAGTCGATCTGGTGGCTCACCGCAAACTCTCTATTGTTTCAGTTTGATCCCATTCTTCCCTCAAATCTCATCCACGAGAACGGTGGCGACTTCTTCCGCTGTGGTGGTGAATGAGAAAGTAGGAAGAGCCATGAGAGCCACAAATGAAAATACTGGACAATTTCGATCAAATCGACAGGGGTTGTGATGCGCGACCCATTTTACCTATTCAACATTTCGGCAGCCACCAAATTTTTGCATGACACCTCGAAAATTTCGACATTTGAACCAAAATTTTAGTCTTTTTGGCGCTGTATGAGCATTTTTGGAGCCTGCGTGACGGCTTGAAGGTTCGACAGAGGCCGGAGTGACGCGTGACATCGACCACAGTTCGTGATCGACAGGAGGTGCGTGACATGTGACTGCCGATTTGAACGAAATAGTACAGTATACACGAATTGAGTTCTCTCATTTTATGGTGAAGAGGTTGTGCGCGAAGACAGACTGTTATTGCCATCATGGAATTTCTCTCGGATGCATCCCGCACTCTGCACAGCGACGGCCGAGAGGATTGTGTACGGTTCCGATCCAATTCCGAACTTTCTGTCCCACCAAACGAAGATTTGTCATTTGGCGGCTGAATACAGTCCATACGAAACAGTACCGCGCTGATTCTGACTCTAGATCGAATTGCGGCTCGTCAAGCTCGAACAAGCTGCAAGTTCAGGTGAAAGTACGCATTTCAACCAAGATCACGTGTCTTATGTTCAATTTCTCGACAAGTCCGACGCTCATTTAGTAAAGCAGTCGATAATTTTGCTGTAAACGCACATGTTTCTTCGGAGGACACTGAAATCCGGACGCAAGAAAGGTCTGCGCACTGACATCCCACACCCCTACCGCCAAATGGAGCACCTCTCCGTGGCTGGCGGTTGAAATGCAGAGTGACTACTAGTATGTAGTTAAATTGCGGAGAAGCCTAGAGGGGGTGTCAGAGGCGGGGTGACCTTCTTTTAAAAAACGAGGGGCCTGCCAATATACTCGTAGTACATAAGAAGCAGTGCTGAAAAATTCAGGACAAATTTGTGGCGGCACGGCTGTCAATTTACCAGCTATGTCATATGATACCGAGGCTGCGGGGGCGGACTTGCCGAATGGGCCTCGCTCAGAGTTCCGTGCTGTCCCTCGAAGAAAAGGAGGGGGTGAAAAACACAGCATCGTGAAATGTCTGGCCTGTCTGTCTGGCGCGCGCAGATGATGATGGTTCACCAGGGGTCTACCCGGCGGCGTCTGTCCAAATTCTAACATTTAGGGGAACACAGCAGCATAATTGAAATGTGGTAACCCCACGACTCGGAGGAATAAATCAGCGGCGGCGGCGCCACTAATTGATTCGTGCATTGTAGGCGCCGCCGCCGCGCCGCGGGGTGGGGGGACGGGCCAGCTGCCGAATGGGCTTCGGCACCGTCTGTTCGCGTCCGCGGCCGGCATGCATGTGAATTCAGGTCGACTCATTGTATGCAATTACCTCAAGTCAGGCAATTCGCATCAGGACGCGGGGGCAGCATGCCTGGCCGAACGTCACAACACAATTGCTATAATATTACTAATAATGCGCATTTGTGTATGTATATATGTATGTATGTAAATTCGGGTGGTGCGTTGCAATCGACTCCGGCGTGCACGGTGTACTCGATTCACTGTACTGTAACATCATAATCATCAGTTTAACCCAACTTGGACGGTGACTGTTCAGCGTATTCCCTAGGCCGACTTGCAAAACGACATCATGAAGTTATGAACTGGAGGCCCACCGAGAAAGTCGAACCTGAATTTTGCTAGACGGGCGAGGCACAAAAGTTGAAGTTGTGATCCATCCATCCACGGGCAGATGGCTGGGCATGGGCAGCCTACAGCCTGTCTACTCTACGCCGCAATGCAGCGGAATAATTAGTTACCGTTACCGCGCTTCAAGTTGAACACATCCGGGGCGCGTCGTGGTTATATATTCGAGCGGTGAGTGACTCACTCAGCGCTGAGTGATAGTGATAGTATTATACACAGCATGGTCCAGCCTCTGAATACTGTGTTCCCAAGAGTACGCAAGCTTCTCAGGCTCGCGCCTTCGTCTTGGACCCCAACTACCCTACTTGACGAGCCACTCCTTTGACATCAGAACGTCTATCGAAAGTAGAATGCGAAGTGGTAAGTGAAGGAATCTAATCGTTGCGCTGCGGCAACGTTAATCAGTGGAGAGAAAGAAGGGAGTAGCCTCAAAAGCTCAGATCGTCTCGTATGCGAATTTTGCGAGGGGTGAAGAATTGCCGGCTCCAAGCTTGGAACTCTGCCGATACCCATGTCTTTCTTCATTCGGTTGGAAGGTTTGCTAATCAACGTTGCTGTAAATCGAACCCAGTCCAAGGCTAAACAGTGGTTGGATGGCAATGTCAAGCTAACGGTGTCCGGCTGAGAGTCTGTGCTGAAACAACCCAACCCAACGACATATAATATGGATCTGAATCATGAATAATCGTGAATCAAAATATACAGTACATATTTCACGAATCCGGGCTTAGTCTGGCTAGGCTGGTTGGTACAGTACAGCCCAAGCAAGTGTCGCCGGAGTCAACCAGCAAGCCACTCCGAGTCCGAACGTATGGTCGCAAACGATGGGGTGCGTCGAATTTGTTTCAGAGCGGAGTCCGCGTCGTAGGCGTAGTTGGTGGACGCGGGTTGGGATTGAACCCGGTCCGTCCGTCGGCCGGAGTGGTGGCAGCGGGTGACAAGACGCCGTTTCCGTTTCCGTTGGGGCGCATCCACCCGCGTCACCGCATCACCACCACCATCACCACTCTTCACAGCCACCAGTACCCACTCCGCCTTCCTTCCTTCCTTCCTTCCCTCCACTCCAAGTCCCCAGCGGCATGGAAGGCAAGTGAAACAAGCACCAAAAGAACCTCGAATTAAGTTTGTTCGTAGAGTAGTACGTATAGTATTTTTACATCTGCGTCGTCTTCTCTAACTTACTTGCTTCTTCTATACCATACCTACGTGTCCGTCGTCGTAATAAAGAAATAAAAACGTGATGAGGGTAGAGAGCGGGTCATAAGTAGGAGAAATGGGAGTCCGTGCGCTGGAGGGCCAGGAGGGCGGCGCTTTTATGTACAAGAAAGGTGCGTGCGTGTGGGGGCAGATTTATGTCGTTGGGATGAGGAGATGCTAGGGCGGCGAGGCGATGGGCGTCGATAAGATACGGATGCTGGTGCGGGTATATCAGGCCCTGGTGGCGGTCGGTGGTGCCGACGAGGGTATATGTAGCGTGTAGTGTGTACGTGGGTGGTCTTTTCTTCCTCTCATAAGTTATCGTTCCGCGTTGTTCGTTGTCCGGCATCTCAAAGCAGTCGCACCACCAACAGTCGCGCTGCGCCCCCTCCACCCGCCCGCCGCGAGGTGCGTCCCCGCGCGGATGAGGTCGCTCAAGCGCGCGTGCGGGCGCGCGGCGCGGAGGAAGAGCGCCGTGGGGAGGATGGCGCGGGGCTGGGACGCCGGCCCGGAGAACGAGGTGAACGTGGCGCGGCGCTCGATCGGAGTGGCGCGCATGGGGGCGGGCGCGGGTGCGGGTGCGCACGCGACGTTGCCACACTCGGCCAGGGACGGCGCGGCGGGCGCTGCGGCGTCGCCGAGGCAGACGCGCGCGAGGGCGGGGTTGGCGGCGACCTCGGCGTAGGCGTGCGCCCACATGGCGGGGAGGGGCGTGCGGAGGGTGTTGCAGCGCGGGTGCGGCCGCGAGGGCGGTGGTCAGAGTGGCGAGCGCGGGGTCGCCGGAGAGGGGGGAAGGACAAGGCGGTGCTGGTCTGAGAGGACATCTGCGTTAGTATGTGCTACGGAGGAAGGCAAGAGCGCAACGCACCAACTGAGGAGAAGCAAGGACGGCACCCGCGAGCGCGTCAAGCATGGCACGCGAGGCGGGCTGGGAGAGGTAAGTCCCTGCGGCTTTGCGCACACTCAGCTCTTGCAGGGTGCGCAGGTCGCGGACGGCGCGGGTGACGTCGTCCGCGTCCTCGGCGCTATTGGGCAAAGTGACGTCCAGGACCAGGAGTTTCGGGAGCATGGAGAGCACCGCCGCGTCGCTTGCACTCGGGCTGGGCAAGACCAGCACGCGCACGCCCCTCGCGAGGTCGGGCTGCGCACGCAGTGCGACCAGGAGGGCCGCAGACTGGTGCGGGGAGTGGAGGACGAGGGTGTGGTAGAAGAACGGGAGGGCGATACGGTGGAAGGCGCGGCAGACGAGAAGCGGCGCCATGCGGGACCTCGTATCCTTGGTAGAGGCATTTCCTTGGTGCCACGGGGCGCGGGGATGGGGGACCGGCGGGGCAATAACGGTGTGGGCGAGGATGCGCTCGAGGAGCTCTTCGGGTAAGGACGCGAGGGTGGTCATTGCAGCTGAGGATGCGGTGGACTCGGATGGTCGTAGGAGGTCGTTAAAAGCAAGGAGGAATAGCGGTGCGTTAAATATGGAGGAAGAGGGGTCGCAAACGTAACTGCATTCAAGCGGTCGGTCTCACTAGAAGAGGAGACTGGGACCCACAAATCCGGTCACATCGATCTCACTTTTTCTGATCTGATCTGAACAGGGTAATTCCGATTTTGCTTCCGACAGCGGCGTCGGATGACAGTCTGGGAAACTACTCAAGGCACCGAGGCCTACGCCTAGGTCCTAAAGCCACGCGAGAGTCGTTTCGCGCCGAGGATTCGAATTTCAACTAGGTAGGCGTGTGAAGTGTAAACTCAACTTCTCCTCCCGGCGCTCGTAATACACTTACTTCCCGACAACTTGAAATCTGTCGGCTGGTTTTGTCATGGTGGCAATATGGTGGTCGCAGCCTCATCCTCTCATACTTATTCCCATCGCAGTGAGTCTGCACGCCTTGCCTCAGTAACTAACTGACGGCACTTCCGCGGCATCCCCGCGGCACATTGATATCGACAAGCTTCATTTGGGTCTACATATACCCTTGATCCGGGACTGCATCGCTATGATCTGCGCGCCGCATCGTCGTCTGAGTATGTCCACGTTCGCCCAAGTACAACTAACTCAACTAAGACTAACTTGTCAACTTGAACTCCTGTCTTCGCTAAACTTTACATAGGTGAGCGGGTTGCGATTCAACCCGCACTGGCAGCACCAGATCTCCGGTACACGCGAGCGAGATAGCGCTAGCGAGCTCGAGGATGCCGATGGACGTCAAGATAACCCGCGGCGATATCCTTCGGACTCTCCTTCCGGCTTTAGTCTACGACGGGCATCTCACTTGCGTGTCCGCTCCGACGTCCCCTAGTGTTTCCTTGGCCAGACTGCCCTCCCTTTCGTCAATTGCCCCTCCATTTCCCCAACTGCCCCCCCATCTCGTCATGGCGTTCCAATTCCGTCCCTCCGACTGGCCACTCTCCTCCGAGGACCTCGTCCCTCAGTCATCCGGGGCTGCGAACGAATACCGCCTGGACTGACAGTTCGCTTGTCGGTCAGATGGTGATGATCGCTTCTCCCGCGCCTTTTGAGTTGGCTAATGCCGACTGTGCAACGAATCGCTGATTCGATGCTTGCCCACTGATGATGAATTAGTGTTTTGTCGAAGATCCGGAGATCCCTACCTGCTTTCCACACTTCCGCTGTAACCACGCATACTGCCGCTACTACGACGGCTACTGTAATACAGCTAGCTATTCCAAGGCCGCTGAAACGCCCACCACCACGTCGCAGAGGGCTTCGGACGCTTAACTCAGCCTGTCGTGCATGCCACGCCACCCACACGACTACGCAGGCCCCTCGCGACGGGTGTGCTTCTTTTGTGTACGATCCGCGAAGTACTTACCCTCAATGCTGACTCAGTTCCCAGTCCTGGCGTTATGTTCAGCACGTCTCCAGATATTACTTACTGCTGTTAGGCACAGCACATACTCATCAAGCTCTCGCTCGCCGTCGCGCAAAGCTCCGATATTCCGATCCGCCGCTGTCCGTGCGCTATCTCTGGCTCGTCTGCATACGCATCGCATCCGAGTCTCCGGATGATTTACAGCTCGGGATCGCAACAGCGCTAGCAGGGGATCGCTTGGGGATCGCAGCTGTCCGTTCATCGTCGGAAAAACCCTCTCCGAGTCAGCAATCCATGTAAGTGTGCCGTCGGCTTTGTCGGTCAACGCCCTTGACTCATTTCGCCTCTCCAAGGACCAATTGTCCCTTAGTTTGGACCCTGAGCTCGCCTAATTGTCCTGCTCCTGCTGCTGTTGTCTCCGTCTTCGTCTTCCATTTCCTTCGTCTTCCTGCATTCCATTCCGGATCCATTCCATCCCTGTTGTTCTCCGTCGTGTAGCCCTGGTCGTGCTGTTCGCGTTCTTCCCACCGCGTCTGCCTAGATCACCGACATCACCGACTAGCGCGCCTAGCTAGCGCCTCCATAACCCCACCGGCTGTGCAGCGTAGCGTACCGTGCGTGCGTGTCAATCAGACATCAAAGTCAAGCCGGGCAGGCTGGGAAAACTACGGTACCTATACGGAGGTCTAGGCAGGCCCAGGCCCAGGCCCCAAGCCACGACGCGACGCGGCAAGTGATAAATATTATGTATTCGAATTTCATAACTTCCGACGCCTTGAAACGAGCCGGCAGGAATATTACTCTGGTCTGGTCTGGTCTGGTCTTGGTCTGGCGGTCCGAATCCGAATATTAATACTCTTATTCTTGTTCTTATTCTCACCGCAGCGAGTCTGCATTGGCCTTGCCCAACCAACTCCTAACTTGCAGCAATTTTCTTTTCTTCTCGAAACTAGTACTACATACATACTTGATGACATTGGCGGTAAGTAACTGACGGCACGCCCGCGGCACCCCGCGGCCCGCCACCGACACCGACACCGACGACTCAGCGTCATTGGGATTTGGGTTTGAGTTTAGGTGTATGACACCCGCGATCCGGGACCGCATTGCTATGATCTGCGCCTACACGCAGCGTCGTCCAAGTATGTCCTAGTAAGTACAATCGAACTAACTCAACTAAGACTAGTTGCTCCTCGGCTAGCTTGTCAACCTCAACTCCAACTCCTGTCTTCGCTAAATACTTACATAGGTGAGCGGGCCCCGCACTGGCGGCAGGAGATCTCCGGTGCACGCACGCACGCACGCGAGCGAGCGCTAGCGCTAGCGAGCTCCAGGGGATGCAGATGGCGATGGACGCCAAGATAACACGCGGCGATATCCGTCCGCCTTGCTAGCGCTTCGGACTCTCCTTCCGGTTTTACCCGTGTTCATTTCGGATTTCGGACGGACGGACTACATACTGGACCGACTTCAAGGCCGGCCTAGACCGTTGAACGCTCGCGGGAGATTCGCGTCGCGGATAATCATAATACAGACGCAACTCAAATTCAAATTCAACTCGAATTTCTAGATCTTTTTCCAGAGTATAATTTACTTCCGGACAAACCCAAATCCGGCGGCTGGAATATTACATTACTTTCGTCCTCACTGCAGTCTGCAGCGATGTAACTGCAACTGCAACTGAAGGCATCCCCCGGCCCGGCATCGACGAACGAAATTTGAGTCTACATGCACCGTCGATCCGGGAATGCATCGCTATGATCTACGTGCAGTAAACGTGTCGTCGCCATTCAGGTTCCGGGTTCGCCTAAGTACTACAACGAGAGTAGTTGCTCCTCGGCTCGGCGATGTTTTTGTTGCAATTTCACTCGCAGCGGCAGCGATCACCTCATACATACGCGAGCATGCATGTCGAGACAACCCGCGGCGCCCGTTATCCACCTTGCTCTGCCTCGCCTTGCCTGTTCATTTCGGACGGACGAACAGACTTGAAATAAGTATTGTCGCTCGCGTTGACTCACCCACCGTGTCGCTTTTTTGTCCTCCAGGTTTTCGGCATACCACCGCTGCCAGTGGTGAAACCCCGCAGTCCATGTATGTATGTCAACCAGGCCAGTGCGAAAAGATTGCTGCGCTTTACGGCACAATTTCAACACAACACCTGACAGCTCGGGCTGAGGCCTGAGGCTGTACCGTGTCGGGATCCCCGAAAAAACATCTCCGCCGCTGTATGTATCTGAATACCCGGGCCCGTCTGTTCATTCTGGCATTCAGATGACTCGCCGTGCTCGAGTCATTGTGGTTCGAACTTTGACTTGGTCGCTCATTCGTTTTTTCTTTGAATCATAACCCGTGGACTGTGACCGCTGACAGAGCGCAGACCTGCGCGGGTTTCGCTGGTTGTGATGCGCTGTCTTCTCGGCGCCTCGGGCACTTCACTTCACTTCGACACAGTGTTCACCCGCATGTGCAAGTTCAATTTTTCATAATCGACACTTCAATAACAGCTGCCCAGGATCCCATTCCATTAAACAATATTTCTCCCGTTCTCTCTAGAAAAATATCTCTGTTTTCATGATCTGATTCGGGATCCGGAGACGTCTCCCGAATCAGACTAGTCATCGCATTCGCCACTTTGACAGTTCACGGCGTTCACCCGTATGTTCGTTCTTCTGACAACGACAGCTCGGGCAATGATGTCGCGAACATGCTGGGTAAACGGGTAAACATCTCCGCTGCGATTATTCTGTTTGTTGTATTTATTATAGCACTATGATCTACTGCGCCACTTCATTCATTTCACTTCCTGCCGTTGGAACTTCGCCTGCGTGTTCAAACTCAATTCAATTCCACATCAATACTGTAACGGCTACAGTTTAAAACTTGAAGATCGCCGCTGAATCTATCTGCACATTGATTCGTCCATCCCCAGATTTATGTATGGTTTCGATTCGACAGTCAGCTCTTTCTTTCTCTGTCTTCTCGGCTCCTCGGATCTCTGCCTACTACTCCTGCTCCAGTCCCTGTCAATCATTGGGGGAAGAGCGACGTCATGGCCGACTCGGACGGGACCACCGCAAATTCAGGTTCAAGTTCGGTACCGGTACATCCAAGTAAGCATTAGGAAGCATTAGGACCTGAAGCCGCTCCCCTATTTTTATCGAACACGGAATATTACAGCAATTGCCTATGGTGAACAACCTCCATTCAGTATATCCGCTCCGCTTCCGCAAGAGAGCGTAGAGGAGAGAGAGACCACCGCCACTGATAGATTTCCAAAATTCCTTTATTTGGTTAGTAGTTGTTCAGTTCTCCGGATGGATGTGGAGTAAGGTGCGATGGGAATAATCGCTGATTCGGGGGCAGGTACAACTACCGAGTGGCTCGGCATCATCCTTCGGCGCAACTTAAAATCAACTCAAACCCATCCACTTGCTTTTCAACCGAGAGTCTGCAATGGCTCGTCAACTCCTTGAAGCGTCGACATCATGTCGGTTGAAAATTCAATGGAACGAAACTATTCTACCTGCCAAAGACTGAAGGGTGCGCTCCTGCGATGTGGGCTCAGCGCCTTGAGTATGCAGTCGCCAAAGGTATTCGCGATCAACCAGCTCGGTGACTCACTTGTCCGCATAATAACTCATAACCCGTTACTTCTTTCACAAAATCACGTCAAGGCCCAGGCAAAGTATTCAACCAAGGTCACGTGCTTTATGTTGGATTTCTCTGCGTTCGGGGAGTTCGATATGCATTATGTATGGCGCAGATTTGGTGTTATTTATTGAGGCAACGGACGAAAAACACATCTAATGGACTTGTAATACACTTTTTTTTTCACCAAGTACGGTTCCAAGGACTGTACCTGGGACTCTGGGAGCATTGGTCGGGTACCACGTTATCTTACTATTTGACTGCAAGTACGATTGATTAAACCGTCGAGGCCGTGTTTTGACGGACCGTCTGAGGATAAGAAAATCTGTGACGGAAAACTGCCTGAATGGCAATCATACTTCTGGCTCCGAATATCCAGATCTTCGCGCACCTGATACTTGGCACAACAGTAATTTTGAATGCTCAACATGCACAACAATAATTCTGAACGCCCAACACTGGTAGGTGTAAGCTCTTGGTTGGGACACGAGCAGCTGTTTCTGTTTCTGCATCTGCAAGTATAATTAATTGAAGACTTTGAGCCGACTCTGCAGAAGTCCGTACAGGGGAAGAAGCGACCAAAACTGCGGCATCATGTTGAATAGCCGAATACAGCGTCCAGCATCGACTTGGATTTACTTGGAATTCGCGTACAAGCATGGGTCTCGGTTCATGAAGAGGACTGCCCAGACGTTCACAAGCCCAGAAGTCTTTCGAGAAATATCCTGTGGTTACGATGGCTGCAAGCGAAGCAGTTTACTGGGACACTGTGTTTCAGAACGAGGTTGTGAGTGGGAAGTCGATGTAAGAGACTAGGACCACATTGCTTTTCTCTGAACTTCTGGACACCTCGCGGCCGTATTTCTCGCTCTGATTTCAGAGAGTGAAAAAAGTAACTTATGAGAGCTAACTTTAACTTTGATGGCCCCTTCTGTTTGGCGGGGCCGAACTTTACTTTACTTTACTTTACTTTTCCCGTCCGTGGCGAAACTAACTTATTGGCAGGTAACTTGTACGGTGCACTGAACTTCAGGAAGCAAGGCGGCAGGATCTTATTAGAGGGTGTCTAATGCATCCCCTGGGCTCTGATCACTGGCTAATCAAAGTACGGTCTCGTTCACATTGTTTGCTCATTGCACCAGCTTACCCGCGCTTTTTAAAAACTTCTGTCCATGATCATAGGTGTCCCTTCACGAGCTGCGAGCAAATTATGACAATGATCTCTTGGGTTAGGACAATTCTAGCTCTATCCTGCCCACCAATGTCCCCTTATCCCAACTTGAACCAACTTTGAGCCGGACAAACTTTGCGGCATAAAAACAAGGAGCCGGTACAATTAATGTCAGCAGGGATCGAAGCCAAGCACCAACCTGCCTCCACTCAGCTGAATGTGTGCTCCCTTTGCATTGACATTTTGACATGCCGCACTACAGCTTGTCTTCATTGTTGAAGCTGGGTATTCACAGGCACAATATTGGTTTGGGCTGCACATTCAATGTCCAATACATTAGTGTCGTTCAAATATGGCCATTATTACACTCCTGAAAATCTTCCTGATTTTCAAATTTCAGTGGGATTGCCACTCAAATTTCGAAGCAGGAAAAAAAATCAGGAAACAAATAATGACTATATTTGAAACCCCCCCTCTGTGCATTTTACAACCAGGAGGCAAGCAGGAGCTTTCTCCTGCTTTTCTCCTGCTCAGCAATGCTCGGCATGCCCCTGGCCATGATCTCGGGCATCAGGCGGCCCCGTCCAGCTCCAGCGTCTCTCCCACGCATCCCACGCGCATCCCACGCATCCCACGCGCATCCCACGCGCCTGCCACGCGCCGGCCACGCGTCATACAGTTTCAGTGTTGCTTCTAGCCATCATCCTGAGCCATGGTGACACACCGCACAGTGTCTAAGCGCAAACGAGGGCCGCAGCCCGCACGTTTTGTGAATGGCCTTTGCCATTCTTCTTAGGAGAGCAGACCATGTCTCTGGAAGACTATGAGCAGAGGGAGGAAGGAGAATTCGATGTTAATGGCTGGGTCAGTGGTGTGGAAGAGAAAATTATGACATGAGACGCCGCTCCAAGTAAGCTGATCGCCGAGCGTGAGGTTTGATGGAGGAGATCAAGCAGGAACAAGAGAAGGAGCGAAATAAGGAGTCCTGATTAAAGTAGGAGCCCATGGTGCTCCTACTTTAATCAGGACCCCTTATTCGTGCTCCTGAACGCGCTCCTGATTGTGTAGGGAAAAAATCAGGAGCGGTTTCAGGACGCGAATAATGGCATATTTGAACGACACTATTGCATGCCAAATCAACCAGTGTAGTTTTTTCCATTGCTGAGCTACACACCTCGCAGCAGAGACTCTGAAGTTGATTTCATAAATTCTGGGGTCTCATAGCGTAAGTAGCCAGAAGGCACTGTGTGCTGACAACAAATTCGAGCTTACTCACTTCAGAACACAAGGATAAACCGGCTCTGGTCCATTAACTCTTCTTAACTTACTGCTGAGAAAGTTCCTCAAGTTACCTTAAGTTATTTGGAAGTTACTTAGCCCGCCAAGTTAGATCATTGCCATCAGCAAAAGTAACTTATGCCATCAGATGGCATCAATACCGGCCAAGTTCGTCAAGTTAGGCGTGAATCGACACTTGTTACGATTTCTATGACTTGGGATTGGGCCTCTTCGAGGCGGGTGCTGAACCTTTAGGTTCAATTTGAAGAGTAAATTCTACGACCCAAAACAATTGGTGGATAGGCACCAAAGGTGCTTAGATAAAGTTGCTTTAGATAACTGTGGCCAAAAAAGAAAGGTGTGATTCTACACATTCTGAAAGCAAAATATTTGTAAAACATGGGGGGTTAGAAAATTTCCTCACAAAAAAAACTATAAATTAACCGATTCATCTCTACTTTTGATCTGTGCATTGCCTTCATCCAGACCAACCTCGCCAGGTCCTTGATGTGCAGGTGCACAATTGCCGTGACATTGTCAGGACAGAGTGTGCTGACACTCTCGGTCTCTGGAAGGTTACCAGGGAGGACATGGAGGAGGAAGCAAAGTCAAAGCAAAGACTCTTTGTGTGCGCTGTAGGACATCAAACTGTCTGTAATATGTGCATGAGCATATGAATTAGGCCATATTTTTGTTACGCCACGGCCAAAGCCGTACATTAGTGCCGGGGAAGGGACGGGACCCGTCATCCATTACGGCGTATTTTGCAGTGATGGTAAGTCGTGACCAAACTCCGCTGAAACACACCTCTTTTCTGAATGGAGGTTGGAGCAGCCGTGAGGGACTTTCAACGTCTACACGGCCGAAATCTAGCAAGAGATGCAAAACAGCCCTAATTTGGTCTGATGGGCGGTGCGAATTTGGTTCAAACGACGGGCCGCCAGCGACATCATTGTTGAAAACGCGTCGGCAAGGGGTTTTTCCAGTCGCGGATGCGCGGAACTGCTGTCTCCGGACATAAAGGCGATCCGGCATTGTCCCGGCACCTTCGGCAAGTTAATTTCGCTGCGCACTTGGCCTACCCGTATTTTACGCGTAAATGGCCGGTTACGGGGACCCGTTTAGGGCTGAACCCGTACCATCACCGTAACGTTCGGGTAAGAACTAAACTCACCGACGGTACGGGGACGTAACCGTTTTTACGTGCCGTATTTCCGTAAAAATACGGAATGGTTTGATGCCCTAGTGCACTGGCAAGATCAGGATGTGTTGATTGATCCCGGGGATTAATATTCTCCGTGCCCGGATACTGGGCCGAACACAAAGCAGAAATGACTAACACCCAAAATCGAAATCAGAGCATATCTTTGGTTTCAGGCGATGAAACGGGTCGCGTAAGAGGATTCAGGCAGGTAAGAAGTTGGAAAACATACCCTTGCATTTGGATTTATTTCTAGGCCTTGTCGCATTTTCTTTCGATTTTATTTCGTCATGACCAATGTTGTGTGACTAACTTTGTTTGTACATGTAGCAAAAGAGAACTAAGCCCAAGTTCCCCTGGGTAGCCAAACCTAAAGGTTCAGCAATGACCACGTATACGATTGAAGTGAGTTTCTGGGTGACCCAGGGACATGTGGAACCAAATTTGGGTTGCAGGGACTCGGGTTCTGATGCTGGATCTCATTGTTCCTAATAATATTTTGCATTCTGGCCCTCATAATGATTGTGTGAGGCACTGGACCGTCCTTCGATATCTCTTGAGTCATTTACTCGAATTTTCTCGAGGCCAACTCGCTGGGAAGCTCGCAAAAATTGCAAATAACTGACTTGACCATGCAACTGTGCAGACCATTCCGAGTGTCCGTCAAAGAAACCCATTACTTCATGAACTCGCAAAATTGACACTGAAAGTACAATCTTTGGACTCAATTAGAAGACAGAGACACCTAACTTGCACAGTTCAAACTTTTGGTCAGTTAATGGCTGAATCAGTGTCCATCCCTGTGCCCAACCAACATACGCTGTGAAAGAAACAACAATCACCCTTAAAATTCTCCTTGGAACAGCTTAAAAGCTTCGAAGTTAGGTTCAAGTTACTCAGACGAAAGTAACAGGTAAGTTACTTTCCCATACTTAAGTTAACTTATAAGTTACTTTTGCTAACTTATTACTTTGCCTGCCATAAGTAAAGTAAAGTAACTTTTGTCAGGATAAGTTAGTTTTGCGAAGTAACTTTAGTAACCATCGGCAACCCTCACAATAGAGTGCACCTTCAAATTCTCAGACTCGCCTTCCGCTGGACCAGGATGCCAGACTGCGTCTCTTCAATGATCTCAAAGTCTCAAATCAAAAGGGCGACCGTTGCGGCTTCGACACTAAAATAGCTGAGCGAGGCTTCGCCGCTTCCTTCCCTCAAGGTGGTCGCTGGTGTAAGTGACAATAAATGTAGCCGGTTATAAAAGAGAATGTGGTAAAATGAAGCCAAATGTAAAGTAGGATGCGTCCGAAATGAGCACTTCTCAGTATTCACGCGATATCCCTGCGTTCCGCGGTGCTCGCTGTGAGTCGAGGGCCCCGAAAAGGGGGGGAGGTGTCGCGCACGTTCCAGTAGCATGGCCTGCCGTGCGATCCAAAATCCCCGGGGGCAGCGTATAGAGCGGCTTCTCTTCCGCTGGCTCCCTGCACAGGTCCGTCGTCGCGCGGACGCAAATAGCGAGAGCCGGGCGCGGGTGGAGGCGCGGGAGAGCGCATTGCCTCCGTGTCGTTGGTCCGCTGTTCGCCCGCAGCCGTGTCATCGCAGCAAACGCAGCCGGCGCTGGCGATGGGAAGTGAGCGGCGGAGTCGAGAGGGGCGGAATGGCGCTGAGGATGGACGTGGGGAGCGGAGAGGGTATGGGCGATGGGGGGGACAGCTGCAGCGTGTGCTGCGCACGGAGGATCGGGGGATGGTGCTCGTAGTAGGCTGCAGGTCGAGGTTTCGAGCGGTCGCCGGCGTCGGCACAGAGGATGGGCGCTTGGTGCGTACTTCGGTGGTGCTGCGTATCGTACTCCCCGTGCCGGACAGGAGCTGGCTTCGAGTGGAGCATAGTGAGGCGGGGACACAGTGGCAGCGGGCGGGGAGGTTATAACTGCGGCATGGGCGATAGGGAGCGGCTGCAGCAGGTGCTTCGCCCGCGGGGGGTCGTGCGTGCCGTGTAATGGATGCGCCCGGCGCGCCCATGGTCGGGGAGAGTGATACTTGCTGGAGATGCACATGGCGCGCGAGGAGGCTATGAAAGCGGCGCAGGCCGTGGGGACCGACTGTCGCGCGCGCTGCGCACGCAGGAAGCGGTGAAGGCGGCGCAAGGGAGTACGGCAGTATGCTGCTGAACCACGGTGTGCGGGAAGGCGGCAGCTACGAGGCCGGCGTCGCATGCAGCTGGTGGTGCGGGTCGGGCTTGGATTCGCATCGGCGTGGTGTCAAGTGTAGGAATATTCGAGCGTGCCTATGGCGGCTCCAGGTCGTGGGGCGGCTCGCGCGCGCTCTCATGGTGCTGCAGATGGTCCCCCGAGCAGCGACCGGCGCCGGTAGTCATATTCTACGCTCAAGCGGGGCGGGCATCGCAGCGTGGAGAACAGAAGGCGTCACGGGCGCCCAAAGAGGACACGACTCCGCCGTGCGGACGGCGGTGTTGCTGAAGGTCGTCGCGAGTGCGCGCTCACGCCCTCTTGATTCTTGACATGCGGATGGGGTATGCGCGTGCGTAGGATGGCTGATGAGGAAGTGAGTAAATATATATATATACCTCGAGGGCGGAAAAAAAAGGAGGCTAAGGAGGAGGCGAAGGAATGAAAATGAAGAAGGGGCGGAAGGGAGGGAAGAGAAACGCACCTAGACAGGCTCCGAATCGTACTTGGGGAGGTGCGCAGGTCATTCCAGCGTAGCACCGAGTATCGCAAGCGACATGGTGCTTGCTGCACGCTGCACGCTTCAAGTGGCGTGGGCCTGAGCGCACGTACGGACTTGCTTGAATTGCGATCGAGGGGCTGTCTAGCGGGGCCTGTTACGCAGTCAAAGAATGAAGGAGAAATGAAAGAGGATCTAATACATGCGTGTTTCGCGAGCGAGCGGTCTGTTCGAGACTGGAACGTGTCGTATGTAGGCCACCGTGCACGATAGAAAGCGATGACGCTCCCGCACATTAGACTCTGTACGGTGCCGAAGGAGGAAATGTAATTCATAAAAGATCAAAAGGATTAAAAGGACACGTACGATGCTCGCGATGTGGGAATCGCAGCGCGGGTAGCAATCTCCTGCAATCTCAAGCCGCACGACGCAAGAAGACGAGGATTCTCTGACCATGCAGAACAGGTGCGGCGCGAATATGTAGACGCAGCGGAGCGCGAGAAGAAGCGCTGAAGCACCTCGAAGGAAGGGACGCGCGCGACGGGCGGGTGGGGGCTGGAGCGTTGAGAAGCGCACGAGATTCAAGTTAGCGCAAGAAAGATAGCGCGAGTCGTCTTCAGTATGGCGGCAAGGGCTTCATAAGGGCGGCCGGGAGAAAAGAAGGCAAGACGCGGGAACGGGCGGACAGGTGCGTATCACAGAGAAAGAGATGTGCGGGCTGGGAGAGGCGGTGGTGAAGGATGCGAGCAAATCGGCAAAAAGGCGCGGACCAGACTTGACCAGCCGGAAACTAGACAGTGGAGAGGGCGACTAGAGGACTGGAGTGGAATTGGAAAAGCCGTTCTCGAGACATAGCGAGGTGGGCATTCAGGCGCGGTCGAGCGTCGAGGATGTGAGTTGGACAACGGCGCCACGCAATGCCAAACAACGCGTCGGGCCGAAGTGGTGGGGCGGGAAGGCGGGGGCGCACATTGAGAACGCGGCGCCAGGGGAGTCAGAATTATTGGGCGGACTCCGTAGGAGTGGTGGCGCGTGTGATTATGAGAACCCGGGAATATCGGATTTGCTCCGCAGGGAGCACGTATGGAGGACGAGGGCGTCGGGGGCATCGGGGAGCGTCGGGTGGGCGGTCTAGGCCGCGCCGGACGGGGGAAGACGTCGGAATAATTGGCGATGCCGTTTGTGCGGGGTATGATATCTTGCAGATGTGTGGTATGAGGGAGGTTGGCCGGGGCGAAATGTGTAGTTCTTTCTCGTAATTTTCTCTGGCATTCGTCGGTTCCTTGTGTCTTATCATGGCGCATACTTATCCTCCCTGTGCGCCAGGTGACACTGATTCTTCTGTGAATCAGGTTCTGTTTGGCACATGCGGCTCCATTGATCATGATCAGTCCACCGGCTACAGCGGCGCTGATCAACTGCGACGAGTTCGGACGAGTTGTATTTCCATTCTGAATTGCCTCCTTAAAATATTAGAATAAAGCTCATACTCTCAGTAAGTGGGGTTAGATGAATCATCCAATGCTCACACTGCACGACCATTATCTACGAATCAAGACCTCCGGCTAAGCGGCCCTTAGTAAGCAGCGCACCACAGCAGCTGTGTGAGAGACTTTGCTGTGTACGCCATAATTGCTGTCACGACTAATTTTGCCTGTGCTTCGCGTCTTCCACGCTCCCACCACCAGCCCGCTGCCTCGTCATACATCAAGGCCCAACTTCGCATTCCTCAACTAGCCCTCTGTAACCTCCTCAGCTATGAAAATACTTGATAGTGTCATTGTTCCGACACTTACCATCGCCAAAGCGGGTGTCACGGGAATTGGTATTCCCGGAGTCGAGTCAGCATTCAATGGGGTATTGGAACTGGCAGAAATGCTCTCGGTGCTATTCCACACTGTACTTGCCTTGTGCATGCTACTAAGTTGAGGGCACAGACCATGGAAGCCAACAAGGAGGATCTTCTTGACCTCAAGAAGAACCTGGGCTCATTGACAAGTACTATTGATAACTTGGATGCTGGTGGTGAGCTGAAGCAGCGCCTAACCACTTTGTCCTTGTGGGTCTTCAATGTGAAATCCAATGTCTTGATCCACTAACAGACTCGAGCTTCAGAGAGCTCAAAGCAATGGTGCCCGAGTGCACAACCTCTTGCAGAGAAGCATTCATTACAGAGGTTCTTCAAGAGTAAGAATTACAAGCAAAGGATCCAGGACATGAAGAGTACTATGGAATCTCATCTTTACAAGTTTACTGTGCGTATCTTCTGTTCCCAGTTGCTGAGTCTAATCTGTTGAGTGGTAGTTCTATGGCAACATTTCCATTGAAAAAATTGTACAAGACATAGCAGTCCAACAGTGAAGAGCATCATTCATTCTGAATTGAGCACTTGCTCATATATCTCAGTCCAAGTGATTGACAGAAAAGTTGATAGTGTCAACACACAAGATCCAGGGGATAGCCAGACAAACTGATAGTGTCAACACCAGGGAGATTCTAGCAAGTCTCAAATGTGTGGCAGCACATTATAATGCTGCCAATACACCTGAGGAATGCATGGAGGGTACACGAGTCGACATAATCAGGCACCTTGTTTCATGCTTGACAAGCACTCCTGATTCAATCCGTGTGGTCATGCTCAGTGGGGTTGCAGGGATCAGGCAAATCCACAATTGCAAAGACAGTTGCAACTATCTTGGCCAAGGAGCAAAAGACTCTTGCAGCATCTTTTTTCTTTTCCCAGTGACCACACAGACCGTGAGAAGATAGATCACCTTGCTACAACACTTGCCATGCAGCTTGCAGAATATAGTCCTGACTTTCGGACTCATCTCATGAAGTTACTGGAGACAGATGGCACTAGCATTTGCAAGGAACAACCACGGCTGCAGTTCCAAAAGCTGGTTGTAGAACTTCTGGGGAAGCTACCTCCCTGTTTTCAACCATGGGTGATCTGCCTTGATGCTCTGGATGAATGTGGAAAAGACCGTGGCCAGATTTTCTTGCGGTGGCTATCAGATAGCATGGATCAGATCCCAGCCCATATCCGATTCTTTCTTACTGGACGCCCAGATGTTCCTTCCTATCTGAAATTCGATAAACTTCTTTCCCTGATGCATAGCACTGTCCTTGATGAAATTAAACCCATTGTGGTTCAGCATGACATCCGCCTCTATGTTGAACAATCACTTGATGGGGCCAACTGGATTCCACGTCATCCCTGGAAAATTCAGAGTCAACAGGCAGAAGAAATAACAACCCATGCAAATGGACTCTTTGTCTTTGCAGCTACAGCTGTTCGTTATGTTCTTGCAGGACTTCCACAGACACCCCCACAAGAATCTGTTGATGATCTCCTGGATGGTGAAACCCTCACTGACCTGCATGATCTATACCTTCCGGATTGTGAATTATGCCATCCCATTTGCTGTCCACAGAGACCGGCGTGCTCAACGCTCACATGATCGAACCATGAAGATTCTGAATACAATTTTGCAGCTCCTAGAACCGTTGGATTGCCAGAGTCTGGCAGACTTGCTTGAACTGGATAAAGCAGTCCTTCTGGGGATCCTGCTCCCTCTGAGTGCTGTAATCCATGTTTCCGATACTCCAGGCACAGCAATCAGAATAATACATCTCTCGTTCAGAGAGTTTATGACATCTTATGTTCAAGAAAAGCGGCCTGAGATCCTTTGTGGCACAGATGATCAGCAGCAAGCTCTAGTGTCTGCCCTTATGAAGGTATTGGACAGACAGCTGAAATTCAATATCTGTGATCTACCAACCTCATACTTGCGAAACATTGACATGGCCAGATTTCAATTTTCCAGTCACGATTTCACAACTACATCCCATTGCATCTCCGATATGCTGCTCAATTTTGGGGTGGATCATCTAGTAGAGACAGTCTACGATTCATGCAGTAGCCAGGAAGTAGCAGAACTTGTTGTTCAAAAAGTTCCTGTTTTGGCTGGAGGTGCTGAGTTTACTTGGGATTGTTGGCCATGGACAGCAGGCTCTGTCTAAATTGAGGGTTTGGGCAAATGAGGTATGTCTGGGAATGATCCTATAAGATTTTATGTGGACTGAAGATCATTAGAGCACATCCCTTCTCCAATTTGTGACTGATGCCAACAGATTCATCTCCTTCTTTCGAGAAGCAATTGTTCAAAGTGCACCTCACATTTATCTATCAGCACTGGCCTTGGCACCGGAGGAGTCTGAAATCTATGAAAGATTCTCACATGAATTCCCACAATTAGTATCTGTTGCAAGAGGGAGGATGAAAACAGTGGCCAACTACAATTGCTATACTGGAGGGGCACACCAATTTGGTCACCTCAGTTGCCTTCTCACCTGATGGCAAGATAATTGTGTCTGGCTCCTGGACAACACTGTGCGCATTTGGGATGCAGAGACTGGAGCTGCACTCAGGGAGCCACTGGAGGGGCACACCAATTTGGGTCACCTCAGTTGCGTTCTCACCTGATGGCAAGATAATTGTGTCTGGCTCTTATGACAACACTGTGCACATTTGGGATGCAGAGACTGGAGCTGCACTCAGGGAGCCACTGGAGGGGCACACCCATCCAGTCGCCTCAGTTGCCTTCTCACCTGATGGCAAGAGAATTGTGTCTGGCTCTTATGACAACACTGTGCGCATTTGGGATGCAGAGACTGGAGCTGCACTCAGGGAGCCACTGGAGGGGCACACTGATTTGGTCACCTCAGTTGCCTTCTCACCTGATGGCAAGATAATTGTGTCTGGCTCCTGGGACAGCACTGTGTGCATTTGGGATGCAGAGACTGGAGCTGCACTCAGGGAGCCACTGGAGGGGCACACCGATCCAGTCACCTCAGTTGCCTTCTCACCTGATGGCAAGAGAATTGTGTCTGGCTCTCATGACAACACTGTGCGCATTTGGGATGCAGAGACTGGAGCTGCACCCAGGGAGCCACTGGAGGGGCACACCAATCCAGTCACCTCAGTTGCCTTCTCACCTGATGGCAAGAGAATTGTGTCTGGCTCTGGGGACAACACTGTGCGCATTTGGAATGCAGAGACTGGAGCTGCACTCAGGGAGCCACTGGAGGGGCACACCCATTGGGTCACCTCAGTTGCCTTCTCACCTGATGGCAAGAGAATTGTGTCTGGCTCTTATGACAACACTGTGCGCATTTGGGATGCAGAGACTGGAGCTGCACTCAGGGAGCCACTGGAGGGGCACACCAATTCCAGTCACCTCAGTTGCCTTCTCACCTGATGGCAAGATAATTGTGTCTGGCTCCTGGGACAGCACTGTGTGCATTTGGGATGCAGAGACTGGAGCTGCACTCAGGGAGCCACTGGAGGGGCACACCGATTTGGTCACCTCAGTTGCCTTCTCACCTGATGGCAAGAGAATTGTGTCTGGCTCTCATGACAACACTGTGTGCATTTGGGATGCAGAGAACTGGAGCTGCACTCAGGGAGCCACTGGAGGGGCACACCAATTGGGTGACCTCAGTTGCCTTCTCACCTGATGGCAAGAGAATTGTGTCTGGCTCCTGCGACAACACTGTGTGCATTTGGGATGCAGAGACTGGAGCTGCACTCAGGGAGCCACTGGAGGGGCACACCAATTCAGGTCACCTCAGTTGCCTTCTCACCTGATGGCAAGAGAATTGTGTCTGGCTCTTATGACAACACTGTGCGCATTTGGAATGCAGAGACTGGAGCTGCACTCAGGGAGCCACTGGAGGGCCACACCGATTGGTCACCTCAGTTGCCTTCTCACCTGATGGCAAGAGAATTGTGTCTGGCTCTCATGGACGACACTGTGTGCATTTGGGATGCAGAGACTGGAGCTGCACTCAGGGAGCCACTGGAGGGGCACACCAATCCAGTCACCTCAGTTGCCTTCTCACCTGATGGCAAGAGAATTGTGTCTGGCTCCAGGGACAACACTGTGCACATTTGGGATGGATGGAATTTATTCAATGTGGGTCCCTCTTCCTATGCATACCTTCAGTATGGACTCACTCTGTCTTCCAGTACCCTCATCTGAAAGTCCTCTTCTGCACCTCTGCATTGGCAAATCCATAATGGTTGGGTCTCTTGTCTCCCCTCAGAACTCCTTCTTTGGCTTCCTAGTCCCTTTAGGGTTGGACTGTGGTCTCCACACAGCACCCTTGTTATTGGGCAACAACAACCTTGCTCTCATATGACAACTTTGTATGTGGTACAGACTGGGCAAATGTTATGCCCCAGCAAAAATCCCTGATAAATAATAACCAGTTTTTAACAATGAATCTTGGTAGATTCCTTCTCCCTTATGCCAATTCTTTGTCTTATGCCATGGAACCAACCTTTTGAACACTTGGGTGATTAACCTCATGCCCCTCCATTTTCTTTCCAACACCCATTTTTGTTTGCCTCATCTACACTGTGAATTTTACCAGCTGTCAGCCAACTGAAAATCACAGGTCCGCTATGCTTCTGTGCAAGCCAGCCGACAACTTCCAGACCTGGAATCTAGTTCTCATACATATTGCTCCACAATGGGACAGTCAGATCCATTTTTCAGGTGGAAATCTGGGGCCAGCCCAGCAGGCAGCCATCAGTTATTGATTGCGGTACACAATCAATAATTTGCAAATGTGTAAAATTTATAAATCATACAATAGAACAAAAAGGTAGCATAGCCAATGTCCCAGCTGACTCTAAATGTGACAAAGAGCACCAAAGCAACCGCTTGGAGCACAGCAGTTGACTGACTGTGAGAGAAGAGTTATTGGAGCCAAATGAGATGAAAAACATAAAGAAACCTCAGGAGAGTAGTTCGAAGAAGTTGTGGAATAATTTGAAGAAAGATTTGAAGGAAGTTACACTGAATTACCACTTAAAAGACTTGAAAGAGAAGTTGAAGAACAATTCAAAGACTTGAAGGAAGCTGTGCCAAATTGCCACTTGAAAGACTGGAAAGAATTTGTACTTAAAAACCAGGGGTCAGAAAATGAGCCTGAGCTTGAGAGCTTCAAGTATGTACCTCGAGAACCGCTTGATATACAAACTTAAGGAAAAATAACTTGAAGTTTCCAAGCTAAGGTGAGCGACCATAACTTGGTTGAGAATTGGGCAGCAGTGACCATGATTAAGTTGGTGTGTTGTTTATGTCAGGCGAGTGTGTCTACAGAGTATAGAGGAGGTTGGGAGCATGCAAGAAAGGCATGTGTGCTGAGGCATGGTGGTTGGGGGGAGAAGCAATCAAACACATCACTGTCAGTAGTATTGTTCACACCAAGCATATGTGTTGATGGTGGCAACACAACATGTCTTGGCAGCTTGATGTGTAGTGACTGGGCATCTCAGGCTTGAGCTCTTCAGTGCTGACTCAGAGCTGGAATAAATCCCCTGACTTTTAACACAGTAATTAAATGACAAGGGTGATCAGCTGCAGCCAACCAAATAGATACAGTGTGCAGTTTAAATGATTATATCCAATGCCAGTGGATACCGCTGTTTCAGAGTTGGAGACCAGGAATGCAAAACATGGTGGTCAGCTGGATCTGTAGCTGTATTCCCTGGCTGGCTGCCAGCTCATTCACAGAACAATGGTAGCTGATTTGATTGATGGCCATCATGCAGGCTTCCAACCCTGATGGCCAGCATTAGAGACTTTGCAATGAACCATCAGGAGCCACCTGGTGGCTCATCAGGTGCTCTTCTAGAGCATGTCTGCAAGGGCATGGTTGTGAGGTAGATGAAAGCAAAGAAATAGGGTGTTTTGAGGTCATATGTTCAGCCATTGGAGGAGCCACAAAATGCGGTGTGAGGTTGGCAAAACGTGCTAGGCATGGTACACCACCTCATAGCTCCTCCAAATGACTGCATTGGCCTCACACAAACATATCCTTCATTCCCTGGGACAATGAGACCATCAGTCTCCTCACTACCAACCCCTCTCTTTGATGAGACCACTTGTCTCTACAATGAGACTGCTTGTTTCTCCCTTAGGAACATGAGACTGTAAGGGCAACCTCAAGACCCGAGCACTAACAGAAGAGTTCTGGTGAGGGAGGATCCAAAGTTAAATTAGTCACTATTGTACAAGAAAATACTACACACCTGGTGAGGGAGGATCCAAAGAGAAAAAGCTCTAAGGACCTACCCACACCAGCCTGGGGTATAAATGTCAGAGCTGGACAGGAGGCTGTACTACTTGGAATAATGTACAGATGACAGATGAACAGATGTAAGATGGAGGCTGTACTACTTGAATGATGGGCAGATGAGGGATCAACAGATAACAGATGGGCAGATGTATCACTAGGAATAGGAGGACCTAGGAATAAGGGTTGGTAGGTCGGATACGGAATTCGGACAAAATTTTCGGAAATTTCCGATCCAAAAAAAGCCAAAAATGTTGGTTTTAGTGAGAAAATGGTTTTGGCCACCTCAGAAACCGTGGGAAAATGAAATTAGTTCGGACAAAACTCCCTTTTAGGCCCGAATTCAGTATCCAACCTACCAACCCATATTCCTGGGTCCTGGAATAGATACAAAGATATCTACAGTACTCATGGGCAAGGTCACATGCAAGATTGAAAGAGTCAGGGCCAGGGTTTCCCCTTACACCACCTCCCCTTCTAGATGTGGTGCCTCAACACATTGCTGTGAGGTCTCTGAATGGGAGACTATCAAACAATGCAGCATTGACAACTTGAGGTTTTCCAGGGTATTTGACATAGAACTCCTTGACAAAATCTGGAGCAAAGACATTTGTGTGCTTCATCCATTCATTGTGGCTGTCATCATACCCCTTGTACTTGACTAGGTAGTACAGGTGACCACCTCTGTACATTGGTTTTGCATCTAGAATGGCCTCCACTTCCCATTCAGGGACACCATCCTCCATCAGAACTGGTGGAGGGCTTGTATGCTTTGGATGACCTGTGAACGGGTCTTCCTTAGCTAAGGCAAGCTTGACGACAGGAAAGACAGGATGGAGGCGCTTCAAAGAGGTAGGGAGCTGGAGCTTGTAGGCTCTGTTGCCAATGACCTTAATCACCTTGAAGGGTCCAAGGCATTTATGAGCGAATTTTTGTGACCGACGAGTAGTAGCAATATCTGAAGCATCAAGCCAGACATTGTCACCAACTTTGAACTCTGGAGCTGGTGTACATCTTCAGTCATAGTACTTCTTGTACTCGTCCTTTGCCTTCATCAGAGCAGATTTTGCCTGTTCAATCCCATGATGGCCATGGAACTCATTAACTGATTCAAGTTTAGCAGTCTTCTGGTTGGGTTCAAAGCCCATGCGAGGAAGACACCCAGTATCAGTCATGAACAACACTTGTTGGGTTGAGGAGTGGATGTGGTTATTGTGTGTGAACTCTGCAGCAGGCAGAAGTTCATCCCAGTCATCCTGGTTGTAGCTAGTATAAAGGTGGATGAACTGCTCTAGCTCTTGGTTAATTCACTCAGTTTGGCCATCAGTCTGTGGGTGGTATACAGTAGAGGTGGCAGGTTTAACACCTACCAGATACCAGAGCTCCTTGGTGAAGTCTGCCACAAATTGGGGCCCACAGTCTGAGAAGAACTTCAGTGGCATCCCATGGTGCTTCCAGACATATCTGTAATATAGCCTGGCAGTTCCTAGGGCAGTGATTGAGGTATAAAGTGAGCACGCTTCCCAAGCATGTCTGCCACCACCATAACCGCATCATCACCATGGGCCTCTGGCAACTCAACAATGAAGTCAACACTGATGTTCTCCCACTGCTCACCAGGGATCTCTGGGGGATTGAGCTCCCCAAGGGCATGCTGTCTCAGAATTTTAGTCTGAGCATACAGGTCACATGTGGCCACGTATTGACCTATAAACCGAGACATCTGTGGCCACCAGTAGTTACGAGAAACAAGTTCCAGTGTCTTCCAGTGGCCAGCATGCCCAACAACCCGAGTATTGTGGTGCTGATCTACAATCTTCTTCTAAGGTCTTTATCCTTTGGGAAGAACCACTTTCCCATGGAAATGAAGAAGGCCATCCTCTAGGGCCCACTCTGAAGTCCTTGAAGCACAAACAACTTGGACGATATTTACTATCCTCTCTGATGATCTAGGGCACTACTATGGGGTGATGACTAAGGTGTTCAGGTACTTTGTTGTGCTTGATTTATATACTGGGAGCTGCATAACAGATCAGATGACTCAGGTTTAACGGTAGCTGCTTACCCAGCTACGGTTGAGCTTTGCTTATCAACTATCTGATCATTTTTGCCATCCTGATTTGGTTACTCAAGCCAAGCCACAGTAACTCACATATCTCTACAACCACTTAGTGGTTTGGGCTGATTAGGACTCCGAGCCGCACCGCCCGTCAATGGGACAGGTCAGAAAATGGCTGTCATATTCAACCAACGGGGGTCACCCATCCGTTGAGAGTTTAATCAGAAGGGGCCGGCAGACAGGTCCCATCCATCACACCCGTTATGGCTGTCAATAGGGAAATTTGCTGAATAAAATGATATTCTCCAGCCTTTCCCACCCTCTATGAATCACAAACATGATCAGATGATTTCACCACACAGAGGTATGCTATGACTCTCCAAAATCCCTCACCTTTGCCTTCTCTTATTTCTTGGTCTACAATGTGTTTTGATAGGCAATGCCAGTGACTATATTAGCTTCTCTCAATCTTCCTGTGCACAAGAGCTTTCCGATGCTTCACCATGGGCTGTTGAGCTGGGGAATCCTCAACTGCGTAGAAAACAGCGACAGACAGATTGCAAACATGAAAATTTCTGTGCATGTTAATCATCAGTTTGCCACTGTGTTGAAGCTTTATTTTGAAACAGAGTGCTTGGGGGATTAGTAGACAGTACAATGTCTACAGAACCATTAGATATTAAATTCTTGTAAATCTCTTGAGTTCCCCTTGAAGCACTCTGAGCTTTTCACATTCCTCCCTTATTTGGGCTTTTTCGCAACTTCCCCCTCTGGTGACCCAGCATTACAGTCAGAAAACCGGCATGATATGAGGGTGGGAGAGTAGTGGGCTTCGTGGCACAGATCCATCAAATCTTTTGTGCTGCACACTCGAAAAACACCTACACATGTCTGCCCGTCGACAGCTGGGGACTGGTGCTCCCATTGACGGGTCTACCCGTCCTGTACCTGTCTGTCACGAAACAATATGACATTGCTTGTTGAATGGGTCCCATCCCCGTCAAATGGGACCTGTCCCCATTAGCAACAGCGACAGGTCAGAGCCCTAGGGCTGATTAAGGTACTGTGATAGGTTCGCACTTCATGGGAAGCGGCTTCTCTTGGACTTGAAGACAGGAACAGAGTGCTCGGCACTCTATGTAGTCCTGTGGGCTGAGAAGGGGCGAGTCCTTGCCCGTAGGCAGAACTCCAGCCCTAGTCACTGTTGTGTCATTGTAACCCTCACTGGGACTCTTGTGACCTGGAGTAGGGAGCTGAGGGAAGTGGCAAGGCTCAGTGCCGAGTCGCTCGTTTCACGCTGCCTGTTGACTCTCTTCGAGGATGGAGGGCAGTGATGTTTGTGAGCAAGTATGGTAATGATTATCTAATACATCGAGGCAGTGTTCTGTGAAATACTGACTAAGCTACCTAGTTAGGTGAATGCTTCTGAGTCATTATAAGTGGACGGGAATATCCACCCGTCACAGGTACTGGCTCAAAGCCAGCACCTTCCTCCACCTAATACTGAAGGTCCTGAATGGGGGACATGAGGATAGAAGATGGGACTGTCAACATGATTGAGTGGGAAACAGTTACACCAGACACACTCAACATAAAGGGGCAACACACGAGGATCCCATACATTTACCTACATGTGGTTAACTACGGACACCTTACTCATATACCAGCGAGTAGAATAATCATTGTCTTATAAGCATAATTGTACAGTATATAAGGAGGAGGTTTTGGCATGAATAGCTACTGAATTCTCTGTCCCTAAGAGTCGTAGCCTTTACTGAATACTGCTTGATAAACAACAGCAATTTGGGACTTGTCACCCAGGACTGACTTTGTTAAGAAGTTTTGTTTTGTCTGCACAAGTTACTCAATATCATTTGTTGGCTTGGGATTATTGGATTGGAAACAGTTAAGAAGCTAGAGAGAGCTTTTAGGATTGAGAACATAGCACTGCACTACAGTAGCCTTGGAAGGCTTATTGTGATGCGGGTCCTTTAGGCCTCGCCAGGCTGGAGGACTCAAGCATACAAGCATGTACATTTGAGTAGGAAGACATGGGGCAGCCGACTCTGGTGCTCGCCGTTGTTGTGACCCTTCAACTAGGATCCATGTCACCCTTGGAGGGGGACCCTGCAGCACCGGGACCATGGAGCAGTTATACGCTTGCTCAGGCATCCAGCAGGTCCTGGGTGGCTAGCCTTCGGCAGTAGTGCTGCCACTCGTTGTGTCTAGCCGTTGCCATCGAACATGGGAGTTGAGAGCAAAGATAGATGATATCACATGATCTAGCTACCCGAGCTATACAGAATCGTACTATGTAAGCATATATGACATGTAGCAATGTCTGCCTTGGGCATGCCCCAAATACCCTTGTCACAGAGCCCCCCCATGGCCAAGGCAGGCATGCAGACATGAATTGCAAAGTCCAAGCGTCACCCATCACAATGGCCCCCCAGATCCAAGTGCCAATTATTGAGCAGGAGGAAAAAAAATTCTGCCGGCAGAAGTTATTGTGCTCCCATCCCCTCCCTGGCTGAGGTCTGGGTGCACAGTTTGGCCGGGGTGCATACTCCATCTAGGAGATCTGCAAGACATCCCCTCCTCTGTGCTTGCTTGCTTGCTGGATGCACCTATGCCAGCCATCCTGGCCGAGGCCCCTGCTCTGGATGAGCACCTATCTATCAAGGACATGCACTGGTCCTCCAGTTAGATTGTCGGACAGTGGGTCATCCTTTGGCCAGGCCTAGCATAGTCCATCCAGGACCTGCATAAGTAATCTGCCTGCCCATGCGCTGCAAGCAGCTTCCTTCCGACAGCCTGTTGGACTGTCGGAGGGCAGGTAGTCCTGCGGCTAGCCTGGCATGGTCCCTCAAGGACCTATGCAAGTCATCCACGTGCCCCTATGCAGCAAGCAGCTCCCTTCTGACAGTCTGTTGGCCTGTCGGAGGGCAGGTCATCCCGCAGCTAGCCTGGCATGGTCCATCAAGGACATATGCAAGTCGTTTGCCTGCCCCTGCGCTGCAAGCAGCTTACTTCCCCCAGTCTGTTAGACTGTTGGAGGGCAGGTCATCCTACAGCTAGGCCCGGGGGATGCCTATACACACCCCCCTACAGCCCCCCACTTTTTCTTTGTGCACTACTGGGCCATCTGCTGGTCTCAGAATGTGCGATGAAAAATTACACCCAATCCCGATAAATCCAGCTCGTGGGCGAGAGGGAAAAAAAATTGGGTGCTGGGAAAGGGATCTCATGCAGCAGTTAAATGCGCAAAAAGATTCCTCGCCAAGATGACATGGGAAGAGAAGAGGATGAATGCCAGTGGTGCGAGTGAAGTATGGTTGGTCGCATGCAAGAAGGTACAGGAGGACGTGGGGCACGGAGTGGCAGTTGAAGCAATCAGGGGGAGTCAAGGAGGTGAGATCCACAAAGGCAAAGGGCCATTCTCGGAAGGATGTCGCCTGTGGCTATCCTGGGGAAATTCCAATAACGAGGTGCTCTTGATATGAAAGCCGAAGGTGCCCTCACAGGCAGTGACGCACAGGACTGGGGCTCAGGACCTTGATAAAGAGCTCGGAAGGTGTGGGTGAGGAGACGCCGCAGGTGAGGCGCTCACTTGTACACTCGCTGTCCTGAGCTCCCTGCGAGGTGCACAGGGTACGGGGCGTACACTACGACTGTGTGTGCAGCCCTGACAACACCACACTCACAAGGTCCGCACAGCACCGCTGACAAATCCACGCCCCAAGGGATGGCACCTGAGGACTGAGTGCGCCAGCGGGAAGCACCGGAACACACAAAGCACACTACATATCAGCCCGCGCATGCCTCCATGCGAGATACTCGAGACACGCGAGATGGGGCAGCGCTGTGATAAGGACTGCGGTGTCGGTATCAAAATGTATATGATTTTAATTCAACTGTGTTCTTCCTCTAGAAGGGAAAGTATAGTCGAATGATAGTGAGGAAGGTCGGTGCACGAATCCGGTATGTGTGTGTGGTGTATGTGTGTGTATGTGAACGGTGATTCGTGGAGACCGTTTGCCTCCTATGTACGAGCGAGTGTGGCAGACCTGCTGTCAGCCAAACGAGGTAGAGAGAGGGAATATACTAGACCTGGTTCCCTGTACGAGTGTACTGGAACCCTAAATGTATTGCCCTGCCTGCTTTCCTTGGTGTGCTCGTCCCCTTAGAGCCAGCACTGGAGGTACGATGGGTATCGCACAGACGATGACACTGATGTTATTCGGACAGTGGGCAAGACAATTGGTCTCGATGGGTTCGGATGGCGGTTTGGATGTGATGGCTTCTCTCCGGGCCTGTTTTCTACAGGGCGAAGCTCACGAGAACGGTGATCCTAATCGAGGAAGCCTGGAATTGTGACACCGGGTCCGGTGAGGAGGGACCCTGCTGATGGAGGTGTGGGAGGTAAGACACCGACAAACGAGCGAATATAGGAGATGTGGCCTGTCTCCAGCCTTGGGGTGAGGAGGAGGGTGCACGAGAGGTACGAGGTCGGGGAAGGCTGGGAGTACCCCTTTAGATTGAGTGAGAGTGGTACAGTAAGTGGGGGGAAAGCACCCCAGAAGCTACTTCTGCAGGCTGGAAGGTACTGACTACTACTAAATTCGCTGCCCTTTATACCTCCTCAATGACTTCCCATGTTTCCAGAGGTGCCATGCGGGTTGCAGGTGTTTTCAGGGGGCAGGGAACGTCATGAGGTGTTTCGGGGTGCATATACGGCAGGAGGCTGGCCACCTCTGCTGAGGAGACCAATCGTCTTTGGGTGTGCGAAGGGCACAGCGAGGCCAAGAAACCTCGGAATACGTTCAGAGCTTCAGGCACGGCCAGGTGGTTGCATTGGAAGGTGCTTGAGCGTTCAGGAAGGAGGAGAGACAAATGGTCTCCCTCGGCTAATCAACATGTCGTGCAAAGTGGGAGGGAAGGCAGTGTCGGGATAAGCTCTGCCTCGTCCGTTGGGTCGGTGTCAGGCACAGGGTAGGTCCGCCCAGTTGCGAGAGATCGTCGGAAACGGTAATAGGGGAGGTCGTCCGGCACAGGAGACGACCAGTCATACCCTGCCGATGACTACAGGATGCCGAGTAGTGATGTGCGCAATCTGTGTGGTAAAGAGAGCATCGATCTCATTCGTTGGGGATGCGTATACGGAGGGTCAGTCGCCGCCCACACATTGTTGGAGCTGTCTAGTCCCAGGGAATGGTCATATCCTGCTGTCAATGGTGCGGGGAGTGACAAGAAGGTGTTCCGGATGGTGGGGAGAGCGTTGGTCTCGCTCGAAAGCTGCTTCCAGTAACGTAGAATCCCGTTATGAAAGATCTGTCGCGTACGTCCGAGCTCATCCCGTCACTAGTGCAGATGGTTCGCAGGGGCTATGAGGCGACAAGCGGTGCATAGCACGCTCGGAGACCTCACAGCGCGCATGCAAAGTTACCTGCCCCCCAGTTCCGGGATGTCCGATAACGGAGGGCACCCTGTAGCTGTGCATAATCAAGTGCGCTACAGCACACATGGGAATGCCACAATGATGGCTGGGTGTGGGAGCAGTTGCGAGCACGAGGGCAAGTCGTTTCCTGGCTGTGCTCCATCGCTCCTCCTCCTTCCCTCGAGTTGCATTGAGACGCGCTCAGATCATTCAGGATGCCCCCCACACCATCGCTGCTCTCATCTCCTCGGACGGGTCTGTGTGCAGCCTCTTCATTGTGCCCATGTCGCTGTGGAGACCAGAGTTTTGCACGCGAAGTAGAACCAGTTGAACAATGTGCTGTGATGTGCATCCGCGCAAGCAGCTCACCCCCAATTCCAATCTCCCTGAGGGGTGCGAGGTAGCATGAAGGCATATGGCCGTGCCGCCACGAACTTGGTGCACCGGCTTGTATTTCCCCATCGCTCGTCTGTATCCCTTGACGTACTTCCAATATGGGCAGTGCAGGTAGGGCATGGAGTTCGCAAATTCGGTGCTGAACACCTCCATACGAGTTGCTCGAGACATGTAGGGCAATCCTTCTGCCAACCATCCGGTAGCACCAGTACCTTGCCGACGCAGCAGCAGCCCCTCCCATCGCGAGCACGCATCTGTACAAATTGAAGGGCTTGAAGGCTTGAGGGCACCTGTGCGAGGATCGGAGCAGCCACTTGAAGGCACTCATGGCATACTTTGTATCCGTGTTCCAGGTGCAGGCTGCTAATACATGTTGTGGAAGCAACCTAGTGAACCAAAGTGCAGGATCAAACAGGGCAGGGCGAGCACGAGGGTCGGTACACAGAGTCAGGAGCTAGGTGCCGACACACAGGTCTCTGAGAGTCGTCTTTTATCCCAGTCTGTAGAATACCATTGTTCATTCATGGCACCGGAACACGCGCCCTGATGTCCGACAATTGTCCGCCCCCCAAGGCTGCTGTGGAGAGCCCGCATAGAGTGCAATGGGTGTGTACGTCACTGCGCAGTACTGGGGTTTGAACACCACAGAAGGCTCAGAAGACGTGGAAAAGGAGACACTATAGGGAGCGCTCACTTTTCCAGCACACATTGTTGGCAGCCCTTGTAGTGTCAAGCAAGCATCATTCTGCGACAAGGCCCAAGGGCAAAGTATCCTGTGGGGACCAGGACACCACCTGTGATGAAGCCGGTGTGAGGCAGCGAGTGGTTTCCATTTTCTTTGTATCGTGGTAGACTCACATCTTCCTCCCTACAGCCCCCCAGGCTAGCGTGATGCAGGAGAAAAATTTTGAGGTGTAGACGGCATCATCCGCCCCCCCACCTCTGTGCAGGTGCACCCTGCTTTTTCTCCCATTCTCGACACTGGAGCACCGGTGCTCCAGATATCCCTCATCATTCACAACCCGTCATCCCCCGTCGTGCTGCGTACCCCATACCCTTCTCTTCCTCGAGCAGTGCTAATACATGCTCAGATGTTCCCCGCACCCGTGAAAGTTAGGGGCGAGTACGAAGCAGTGTGGTCGCATACAGCCCCCCAGGTTGCCCCCCACTCCAGGTCAGCCTGGAATTGCAGGTGAATTCATCCTCCACTTCCTTCGCTCCTCCAATGTGCACGGCTGGAGAACACTCGACACCCTCAAGGATCCCAGAGGCAGTGGTTCCCGAGCTCGCCCAGGTGCAAGTAGAAGCCCAACGAGCATGCCTGCAGCTTGCCGGAACTGGTTGAGTAGCAGCAGAATGCGTGTGGGGGTGGAGCAGAGCAGTATTCGCACTCCAAGGAATGATGCTGAATGGATTGGAGCATTGGCAGGAATTGGAGAGCAAGGAGGAAGAGACGCCAGTACCCGGCACTCATTTCTTGTACGTACACCATTGGGGTTTGCAGTACTCGGATCGTGAGCTGGTGCGGGTGTGTACATGCATTGCACACGACTGGGATTTGGACATTGACAGAGGGCTTGGAAGGTGTGGAAAAGGAGACACCTTAATGGGGTGCTCACTTTTCATGTACACATCATCTGCAGCCCTAGTTGTGTCAAACAGGGCCCAATCCTCTAGCACAACCCAGAGGCAAACCTGGCTGTATTAAAACTGGGATCACACGCTATGCACTGGCAGGAATAATTCTACCTCCATAGCCGAGTCCCTTCCCACCTCCAACCCTTCTTTGCAACCCCGCACGAGCACCATCGTCCAAGAAGAATACTTGAAGGACCTAGTCCAGAACCCAAGCAGCTGCTTTGAGGCGCTCAAGGTAAAGGTTGTTGTGGTGGAGATCTTGCACGTGCAAGATCTCCTGGCCCTGGGGCTGTGCGGTCAATACGAGTGCAGGCACAGAAGCCCTGAGCTGCTGCCATTCACCCTCTTGAGTATGCGAGATGCTTGCACGTGAGCCAAGCGCAGCAGCAGCAACGGCGGCGGTGCATCTGCAATGGTCCATGGTCATGGAGAGCATGCCAAAGCCGGGTATAAGGACAGAGCACAAGACCTCACGCGGTCAGGGGCAGGGGCGTTGGACGTCATGAGTCAATGATGAAGGCCCTGGACGGCCGGCGGCGTGCAGTGCGTGCACGAGCATGAGCATGCAAGCATGAGCTGCAGCTGCAGCAGGCAGCCAGGTGTGAGTGCCAGAGAGTCGCGTGCAGTGGCAGCAAGTGGCAGGCGAGCATGCTGTGAATGCGAGGAAATGAGAGGCGAGGGATGTGCACGAGTGCACACAAGGCTTGGTGTACACACAGCTTTGCGAGACTCCCAGCGTGACTGCGCGCTCGTCATCAGCGGACGGGTGTAGGCGCTCCATCTGCGAACCCTGTTCCAGCAGTGTGGCGGCGAGGTTACCATACAATGAGTTGTGGGCCACGCTAAGGAGCCATGCTTCAGACCCATGAGGATATGGCTTCGTGTCCCGTTGAAACGGTGACTATGGGGCTAGCGGTGAAATAACCACAAACCAAACCTTGTAAATGAACACACGGTTCGATAATGTGACTATAACAACTCAAACACTATAATCCTCGTGCAAGTTTGGGGTTCCAATCCAGTATAGATTGTGGCAATTTGAACTTTAATTCTCTTTGAGAAGCAAGACTTTATAGGTCCACAAGTTGTATAGATAAATTGCTCGAATCTGTTCTAGGCACAATCGCGGATAGACAGATGAGTTTTTATGTTAAACGGTTTTGTGCGATGTGGGTCTAGGTTTGGAGATAGTACTCCGATGCGAAACGCAAGTGATTCTTTATGAATCCCAATTCCAATAGTATCCGTGATTGCTAATGCTTATGAGATTATAACCGATTGTCAAGTCCGATCCATTTCCTTATATTCCACGCATCCATTCCGTTTATCCAATATGTCTACGCGCCGTTTATAAAGATCCAAATCCAACACAGATAGTATTCAAACAGGGAACACAAACGAGACTTGGTATAGCTTCTGGGTGTCTCTGAATGAATGCCTACTCGACCGGTTAAGCGTGAAGTCCAGTAACTTCGCGTCCAACAGGTGGGGTGAGATTCACTGGTGTTCCTCCCATAACCATCCACTTAAATACTTTACAGGATTCTAAATATAAATGAGACAGATACAAACGTGAGACAGGGTTCAGGGTATATGACTAGTGGTATGGCAGCTAGCTGACGAGCTCCTGTCGGATATCAAGCAATTAGTAAAACAGAATGGATTTATAAGGAACATCGACGAGCCGAGCTTAGTGATGAGTCAAGATCTACATCGCTTAGAACAATCGTGATGGGATATTGTTGATATGTCAACTTTTAGCCGACTTCCTCGTCAGCCCACCGTTACCCTCCTTGGTAACCATTCGCTTCAATTGGTCCCGCTTTGACCCTCTTAAGTGATTTGTCTGAAAACCGTGATAGCTGTTGCTTCCCAGTACCCAAGTATGGTTTCTTAGTCAATTGGTGGATCGACCCAGTCCAGCCTCCTCTTGGCAGTCCTGAAGACATCAGATGATGCCCAACAATGATCCCTCTGGTTCAGAAGGATAATCCCTCGTAATACGCCCTTAGTCAGGGATGTGCAGTAGCCCCAATCCGTTTCCAGGATGGTAAGGCACTTTCCGTGATTGCTCCATTAGCGACTTCCCACGTCAACCCTTTACCAGGATCGTTGTCCAGTGCCTCTCTAATGGTTCGAGATACATTATATCCCTTTTAGCTAACTGCTCAGGCCAGCATTAGCCCTTGTGAGATGACGTTGTAATGTAATGAAGTACATTATAGTATGTTGCAACTTGAGCAGATTTGAATAAATGCCTGGGTGCCCCAATACCAGGTCTGTCACCGTCCCGCCAGCGCTGCACCCCCGTCCTTCCCATTATCCTTTCCTCCGCTTCTTCGTCCCTTTACCTGGCCCTCCAGCATCCCACTCCAGGACAGACGTACTCACCTGAGAACACCACAGCCTCTCAGGTGCAGGTGTTCCCGTCCCTCCAGTGCCATACTCCGAGGCTCTTGATGCGTCCAAGTGCCGGGGTTCCAGAATTCCGGCCAAAGACCAAGATGGAAGGAGAAGTCGTCCACAATATGGTGATGGACACCACTAACTTGAATATGGTGGTGGTGGAAACGAAGACACCTTGTAGCCACGTCAACCCAGCATCACCCAGTGTCAGCGCTAACGGGTCATCGGTGCGAGTTCTGTTAGGATGTACGTGCACAGGAGTGTTGAGTGAGGAGATGCCACAAGCGGGGCACTCAACTCTCAGATGTACGTCTCTGCCGACAAGGGACCTGTACACCGGGCAGGACTAAGGCCTGGAACATAGACGAGGAGCTCGGAAGACACAGAAAAGGAGATGCCAATAATGAGGCACTCCCTTTTCACGCACATATCACGCCCTTGTTGTGTCCAAACGGGTACCATCCCTCAGCAGAACCCCAAAGCAAACCCAGCTGTGTTCCAGCTTGAGGGGCATGGGCCGGGCCCACAGCAGCCATTTGCGGGCGCTCAGATGCTCGTTGTACCATTCCAGGGGCGCGTCGTCCATGAGAGCAGCAGCAAGGAAGAGAACACCGAGAAAGAAATCACGTCCAGATTGTCGCCCAGACAGTGCAACGAGCAGAAGCTTGGAGAGGAGGCGCTCAGAGCAGTATCATCACCCAAAGGGTAGCGCCGAGTGATTTGGTGCATCGGCAGTAAACAGAAGACGTGAAGAAAGAGACACTAATACGAGTGCTCATTTCCCCTAGACACGTTGTCGGAGCTCGTCAAACACACAAAGCACCCAGCTTCCTCGGTGCAAGAAGGGTGCATCTTGCGCGTCATCCGCTGCAATAGGCAGATTCGACCTAGCCCCCCAGCTCATGTAATGGTAGTCCGCCCCCCAAGTCTGCTCGCAAGCCGGATGGTAATCCAAAAGGTGCCCCCCACACGCAGGTCTCTGCTCCATTGTGGGTGACGGCTGAGCGGCGGTGTTGTGCAAACCAGCAGGAGCAACTCTGTGTAGCGGAGGTGGAAGCACGATGGCGGCCAGCATGGGACGAGCGTGCAAGCAGCTGCGCAAGTGTGTGGTCGGGGTGGGTGCAGGCACGAGCACCATGGGCAAGTGCGCATGCAGCGGGAGGCGAGGGGTGGTGCCTCTGCCAGTGAGAGACGCCGTCACGCAGCAATGAGGCCATGGCGTGCCAGCCCTGGGGTGTAGTGCCCTGCCCTTGGACAACAGCAGCACAGTCTTGTCCCGCCCTTGCTGTACCCCCTGTTCTCCATCCCAACCCTTGCTCTCTCCGCCTTGCCATCCCTTCCTCCGTCCACACCTCCTTTCTTTGTCCCAGTACCCCTGTCGCCTCCGGCGTTGTTTCTTTGTCCCAAGCCCCCCAACGTCCGTCCTGAAGCAGATCGAGAGCACCACAGCCACTAGGGCGCTGGTGCTCTCATCCCCTCATTATCCCCATCCCTCCTGTGTCGTCCTTCGATTCTCTTGAGTCTTCCAGGCGCTGGGGTTCCAGAATCCCAGCCGAAGAGAAGGTGAAAGGGGAGAGAGGAGAGGACGTCCAAAGCACGGTGATGAACACCATAACTTGGACATGGTGGTGGTGGAAGAAGAGGTCCCAAGCACGCGTGCGCTCGGCACTGTTCTATCACCCCACCACACGAATGATCGCTGTTGGGTGGCTTTCCGCCTCCACCTACGCAGACGTGTCCCAAGTGTGTCTTTGGGCCAGACATGTACTGGTGACGTATCAAGTGCAGCCACCATCGAGCGAGAAGGGAGGGAGTTGAGCGTGTGCATGCCACTGGACCAGACACGCGTGCAATCTGCTTGATGACGTGAACGAGGCTATTCATGTTGTCTGTGGTCAAGCTGTAAGAGTGGAGGTGATACGGGAAACGGAGCATAGCGAGGTGCATGTACATTCCTCTCTGAACCTGGACCAGCGCCTCAACAAGTAGCCTGGGGACCTAGGGCATTGCTGGAAAACTGGTGTCTTGCGGTAGTAGTGAAAGGTGTCACTGTCGAATGTGATGCAAGTTGTTGATCCATTCAGAGAGTGAGCTGGGACGACATTCCCCGAGTAGGAAACCAGCGAGAATGTGTGCATCTTGCTGAAGTTGATTGAGTAGAGTTAGAGCGGGTGGGGGAGCATGACAAGGCAGTATCCGTGTTCCAAGGAAGCACACCGAGTGGATCGGTGCATCGGCATGAAGCTGAAGACATGGAGAAAGAGACGCTAACACAAGCACTCATTTCTCATTTACACAACGTCAGAGCTCGTCAAACACCCAAAGCACATGGTCGCCTTGGAGCAAGTAAGGAGCATTCAAAGCCTGCCAGAGCATGCGCAGGAGTCCGCTGCATATCAGTTGCAAGTGCGCACAGGGTGGCCTGCCTGCCCCCCAATCCCACTCGTGAATAGACAGCTCCTCAGAATGCTGCACCCACCCGTATGGACCAAAGGGCAAGTGTGTCAACCATAAGGATCACCTTGTGTTGCCAGACTCTGTGTTGGGGAGATGACAGGACCAGCCACACCTCGACCCAGGAGAACTGGTATGGGCAGCTGCAGCTGCACTTTACGGGTGTAGATGCTTGGCACTGTTCGCATGTGCCGCAATTTGTGAGGGGGCTTGAAGAGTCCTGGGTCAGAACCAGTGCGTCCGCTGGGGCGTTCATGGTATTCATTGTGTCTGTGAAGTAGGTGAGTCGTTTGTGAGGATCGCCAGAAGAAGAGTAAAGGAAGAGGATGAGGGAAGGGAGGCATAGGATTAGGAAAAAGCATGGAGGGGTGCACAGGCTGTAGAGCCTGTAACCCTGAGTCTCTTGCCACACGACATGGTCATGGTGAGAGACAGAGGCACCTCATTGCCATGTAAATCCGGCACCGGCTGAATATCATGGCGACTGGGTCATCGGCGCTGAAACACCGTAACAAGGGCGTGCAGCATCTAGTGCTATTTTTGCGAGTTCCTAGGACCAGTATTTATACAACAGGAAAGTGCTAGCACTTCTGATGTGCTACTACTAGCACTCAGGACTCTTACTATGTGATATAAAGGAGAACTGGAGTGAGCCCAAGCTGCCGGTTGTAGCACCAGATACGACTAGGGTGACACGCTAGGATGGTCTGGAGGCACAAACCATGAGGAAATAACCATAAGCCTGAACAGTCAAGGTGCTAGCACCTAGGAAGCGAGACACAGGAGAGAAGTACTGCGAGAGCACTCGCAGAAGGTGCAAGTGGCGAGTCAGGAGTCTTCAGGGTATTACACCACGCGCTAGCAGCCTTCTAACAGAAGCGCTAGTGTGCGGTACCCGACTAGTGATCGACCCGAGACCTGAAACACAGATGTGGGCACGTGACTGTCGCGAGTCACAAACAGAGACAAGTAGACCAGTAGAGGAATAGCTAGCAGGCTATTGGTGCGGATGTGCAGGTCACCACAAATGCAGTAATGGATAAACGGACTACTAGCCCATGCTCTGACCTGTGCTAGATGACTCCAGGCGGCGGATTCAACTCCGTTTCGTCAGGATAGAGGTTCCGGCGGCTGATGGCAAGCTGAGGAATCACTCACGATACCCATAAATGGACGCTAGCGGATCAGTGTGGCTGTTCTGCTTGGCATAGACCCATCATAAAACCAAACGGCAGTCGTCTCATTGGCTGTTGTATCAATCACATCATTTTCACTCATTTCTATTATTCATTCTGTATATCACATGTATCATCGACCTCAGTAGTATAAAAGGGAGCACAGAGCAGGCTAGGACCTCAGATTATTACACCCCAACTTTGTGCGAAGTCGGTGCAGGTGGTCTCAGGTTGCTAGTGGAGATTGTAACACACTTCACAAGTAGTAGCTTTATTGGAATCAATACTGTTGACTCTGGACACATTGAGATCTTAAGTTGAGGTTCTAGTTGTCGACTCAAGGAGTCTTCATATATAAAACCAAGGGTGTTCTCTTTGAGAACCAGCTAGCAGTTGCGCTAGCAGCTTTGCCTTCACCCCGATATTGACAGAAGCACTGTCGTAGTGTGTTGGACCGCCTGCTAGGTAGTTGTGTTGTCTCAAGCCTACTAAGAAGAAGACGGATTAGGTGCCCCCACCTTTAGACCAACTGTAACTTGTCAGTTACTTCGCCTTCACCCCGATATTGACGGAAGCGCTGTTGTAGTGTGTTGGGTCGCTAACTGGACGCTTATAGTGTCTATTGCCAATAAGAAGTGGAAATGTTCCTGTTCTTGGTTAAGGAATAGGTCAACGGTTTTAAGGACTGCCTTGCCATTTGAGGATTGATGTCCCTTGTTGTTAGCCTCAATAGTCTTCGGGTATCCCTTAGCGAGGATTTTCACAAACCTATATACTCTGCCCTGGTGCTCTCGACCTAGTGGTCCAGCCACCTTGTATCCAACCTACAAACCCCTGCCCATCCCAGGTGCTAGCGGTATTGTTGTTGGCAGCTGCATAGTGCTAGCGTGTTGTTGAGGTACTTTGTTAAAGTCTAACAGTTGAATTGTGTTTGTTCCAAACCTGTTGGTTGCATACTACAGCCCGGACCCGAACTCACAAAGAGAAGCACTTACATCTTTGTAGGAATAGATTGTTGTAGTGGTGGTTTTGTGCAATCCCAAATCTAAGCTATTTCTAGTCGTATATCAAGTGCACCGTTTCAGCGGTTTTGCCCCGCACTGTTGTCATGCTCGTGCTCGCCTCTGCCCCACCCTGCACAGCAACCCAGCACACTGTGTCGTCCCACAGGTACGGGGCCAAGGGCGCCACTGTGTCGTGTGGGACACATCTGCTGAGGCGGGTGTCCCTCCTCCTGCTTCCCTACTGCTCGCATGCCCCCACACTGTGTCACGTGCCGTGACTTCACATCCTTTTCGGCCGCCATCGGACTCCGACTATCTCCGATCCCGATTATATCCGACACTGCTTTTCTGTATTCGCCCTTGTCCTATTGGTTCGTACTACATATGATTCCCTCTGACTCCTAGGTTACGCTTTATGCTTCTCCATCACGGAGCCACCGGAAACCCGATGATATCCGAGTCAGCTTGACTTCACTTGACTCATAACGACTCAGTCCATCACGGATCCACTCGGAACTCCGAAGCTCCGGTACTTACATTATATCCCCACTAATACTTTACTCTCGTATAAATACAAGCCATGTCGGTAGTTAGACTTCAGTTTGAATATCGACTTAGTCTGCCCTATACTCCTCCTCTCGGACTCCGTCCTCTTCCAAGTCTTCCTCCGAAATCGGGCACCAGGCGTAGAGAAGGGCGCAGCGCACGAGCTGAAGCCAAGCCCCTTCCCTTCCAGTATACGGGTTCGGTATTCCGTTCGGACTCCGATACTTTCCCTCTATATCTCGGCCCCTTCATCTTGCTTATACGCACTTCATCTCTCAGGCGTATCTTGGTCTTCCGTCGGATCCCGATCGGGAACCGGTACTTGACACACTGGCGGCGCCCCCGTGAAGAACCGAATCACGTTCTGCTGCAGGTCCACCTGGAAGCTTGAGCGTGCGCTTGCACCAGTGTCCGCACTGTAATCAAACGCCGTAGGGGACGCTGACCCGGGGCCGAGGGCGGGTACAGAAACAGTGGTGAATGATGTGGTGCCGATGAGGACGGATGACATGGTGCCTGCACCTACGACGGTGGGTCGCCGGAACCGGACCTGGAGAAATACCGTTCAACGCTTTCGAGCATGCGCAGCATGCAGCAATGGCACGGGCGTGAACACACGGGCTGCTGCTGCTGTTCGGGGTCAGCAAATACCAAAGACACGTCAGCATCAGCATAGAAGGTCGGCGGAAGGGGAAGGTGATGACATAGTTGTCAACAGGACGAAGGACGTGGTGGTGGATGGGATGAAGGAGGTTACTGTCGTGGGCAGGGGCGGAGGCGGGGGCAGAATGAAGGAGATGTAGCCAGGGGGGAGGAGGGGAAGCGGATACCGGGGGACGTGGGCATGGGCGGGGAAGGCAGAGCGCGTGGGGTGGGTGGGGCAGTGTCTCTGAAAAAAGAAATTTGGTGAGCGATCAGGATGATACAATGCAAGGAGACGGCAATATGACTCACCTGTGGTGGGGAATCTGTGTATTCCACGTCGGTGGCACGGCAGACGAGGCAAAAACGTAGCTTGGCCAAGCTATGAACCCTCCGCGGGGTGAATGAGCAGCACACAATAGCCCCGTTTCAGGAAGCTAGAACCCAAAGTCAAAATACCCCAGACCGATCCCAAAACCATTGGTCTTGTTCTACAGCAGCTTGTTATTGCATGTTGTGCACTCCCATTCCATACTCTCAGGCTGTGGTAACAATGTGGTAAATGAAAAGAGATTGACTTGGAGGTGGTTCAGGCGAATGGAAGTTGAGAGACTGCTAAAGCCCCAAAAAGGAGTACATAAATCGCATGTCCATTCAATATATATAAAAGCTTGCTTAGTTTAGTGGTTTTGTGTCCCATGCGTAAGTCACGTGATGTACTTCTGAGGTCGAGCATTCAAATCCCATACTGACTACCAATATAAGAGTAACTAACAAAGTCAGTAAAAATCTAACAGCGAATACTAGTAAGTCACACAGTCAGTAGAAATCTAATAGTATAACACAAACTAACAAAGTCAGTAGAAATCTAACAACGAATACTAGTATAGTAAGTCACACAGTCAGTAAAAATCTCATAGTAAGTAACGAAATCAATAGAAATGTAGATCAATAGTTAACTGTAGTAAGTATACAAGTCAATATTGTCAGTAATAAAGTGAAACAGCCAAGTCAGTCAGACAGTAAGTAAGATCGATAAAACAGAACGGTTAACCAGTTAGTACGGCAAGAATATTTTTTTGTCGCAATGGAGGCCGCTTCTTGGAAGGCCTTATAAGATACCATAAGACCATTGCATTAGAGAGCTTGAGCCCAAGCGGCATGCCGCTTTTTAGGTTGTGCAAAAAGCGGCATGCCGCTTTTTTTCTTTTTTCCTCTAAAGGGCATTAACAAGGTGCAATAGCATCAGGGTGTGTGAATTTGAGGTGCACACAAAAGTTGTAAAAAAGCGGCATGCCGCTTTTTGCACAACCTAAGAAGCGGCATGCCGCTTGGGCTCAAGCTCTCTATTATCATGGCTGTAGCATCTTGTAGTGAGCTACAAGATGCTTGTTCTCTTGTCGCCTCTAGTAAGGTCGGCCAAATCTGATCAGACTAAATCATCTGATAAGAGCGGATAAGATCAGCCATCTTATCAGAGCTCTGATCTTATCAACTTTGGCTTATCTTGAAAGCGTCTAATCGTGCCGGCAACTCTGACGGCCTTACAAGGCATGACAAGGCCTTGTCATGAGTTTTAGAAATTTCCGACATTTCATAGGTGTTCCTTCACGAGCTGCGAGCAAATTATGACAATGATCTCTTGGGTTAGGAAAATTCCAGCTCTATCCTGCCCACCAATGTCCCCTTATCCCAACTTGAACCAACTTTGAGCCATACAAACTTTGCGGCATAAAAGCAAGGAGCCGGTACAATTAATTTCAGCAGGGATTGAAGCCAAGTACCAACCTGCCTCCACTCAGCTGAATGTGTGCTCCCTTTGCATTGACATTTTGACATGCTGTGCTACAGCTTGTCTTCGTTGTTGAAGCTGGGTATTCACAGGCACAATATTGGTTTTGGCTGCACATTCAATGTCCAATTAGGGCTGGCAACCGTACCGTATACGGTCACGGCCGTGCTGGATACGGCCGTGCAAGAATACGGCCGTGGGATTACGGCCCGGGAGCAATGACTTCGAGTATCGGACGGTACGGTGACCGTAAAATTACGGTCATTACGGTCATACGGCCGTGTCAGGGGCGGAAAAAAATGCAGCATATTGTATTAGAGTTAAGTAAGTAGCTATAGCTTGTCCCCAACAAGGTCAGTGACCGCTTTGCGCTGAAGCTTGAGTTGTGCCTTGACCAGCATGAGGCTCCGGATTGTATCTGTGTTGAGACTCGCACGACGGATCCCAATGAGATCACGGCCTCCGGAGAAGACACGCTCAACAGCAACCGCCGATCCTGAACAAGATTAAACATGTTGTGCAAGTGCAATTCGGAAACTCACCTGGGATGCAAAGAATATCCCGAACGAGCCGATACATGTTCGGAAAGCTTTCACGGTGACTATTCCACCACATAATCGGGTCGGTGTCCCAAGGAAGAGGCTGGCTAGTCAAAGTGAAGTAACAGTCAAGCTCGCTCTCCTTGTTTATACCACTCCGCTTCACGTAACGAGAGGTGAAGTTCTTCACCGGTGACCGTATATTGTCAGGAGCGGTGGTGGCTGCGGAAGAGGTAGCGTCCATCTCGGGCTGTGCATAGTAGATCTCAAAATGGGTTTGGAGACTGGATTTGGCCAACTCCGCGGTGGCGACGAGATCGGGGTCGTCGGTATAGTCGTTGCGAAGACCTGCGTACGAAATGTGAGGATCGAGGACTGACAAGAAATTAGAGAATATTCAAGGTGGCGAGAGAAAGAAGCACTCACGCGCCGCCCAAGTATAATAAGGGAAGTGCGAGTGAATGTAGACAGTATGACATTGGTTCTGACCACCCGGGAAATGTGGAGAGCAATAATAGAGTCAGCGGGAGGCAGAAGAGCGAGACGTTGAGTGCGAGCCAGCGGAAAAGGTTGAACGATAGAGCAGCATCGCTGCTAGGTGTGAGGCATCCACGGGTACCTGTGCAACAGTTGGAGTCATTTCCGCAAAGAAGGAGGATCAGACACACCTGAACGATACCGGTGGATGCGCTTTTCTAGGTCTGGCACTTGAACGAGATATGCGGGGCCAGCCATGGCAAGAAGAGGGTCGACAAAAATGCAGCGGGAACAATTCGGATGGGGGATTGAGCTGGCTTGTTTTGACGAGAACAAAGCAGCATTTATATTTTTCTTGAAACCACAGTATCAGGGCTGGAGTAACTAGCGAATGAATTGTGGTGCACCTAAAAGGAGAATTCAGAGCGAAAAAAACGGAGAGTGGAGTTGGTTCCACTTGGTTGTGAGGTATAATCCCAGTAACAGTGCAGGGTCGCACTACCGGATAGCGGCGAGAAATGCATTGCAACCCCATTTCGTCTCCAAGCCGTGATACCGTAAATACGGCCGTAACGGCTCCACGGACACGGTCAACACGGCTCATGCACGAGCCGTGCCCGTACCGCGTACGAAAGACGCGCGAGCTGCACGGTCACGGGACCGTGACCGTAATACGGTACCGTATTCCGTGCTTACACGGTTACGGTTGCCAGCCCTATGTCCAATACATTGCATGCCAAATCAACCAGTGCAGTTTTTTCCATTGCTGAGCTACACACCTCGCAGCAGAGACTCTGAAGTTGATTTCATAAATTCTGGGGTCTCATAGCGTAAGTAGGCAGAAGGCGCTGTATGCTGACAACAAATTCGAGCTTACTCACTTCAGAACACAAGGATAAACCGGCTCTGGTCCATTAACTCTTCTTAACTTACTGCTGATAAAGTTCATCAAGTTACCTTAAGTTACTTGGAAGTTACTTAGCCCGCCAAGTTAGATCAATGCCATCAGCAAAAGTAACTTATGCCATCAGATGGCATCAATACCGGCCAAGTTCGTCAAGTTAGGCGTGAACCGACACTTGTTATGATTTCTATAACCACATATACAATTGAAGTGAGTTCCTGGGTGACCCAGGGACATGTGGAACCAATTTGGGTTGCGGGGACTCGGGGTCTGATGCTGGATCTCATTGTTCCCAATAATATTTTGCATTCCGGCCTTCTTAATGATTGTGTGAGGCACTGGACCGTCCTTTGATATCTCTTGAGTTATTTACTCAAATTTCCTCAAGGCCAACTTGCTGGGAAGCTCGCAAAAATTGCAAATAACTGACTTGACCATGCAACTGTGCAGACCATTCCGAGTGTCTGTCGAAGAAAACCCATTAATTACTTCATGAACTCGCAAAATTGAGACTGAAAGTACAATCTTTGGACTCAATTAGAAGACAGAGACACCTAACTTGCACAGTTCAAACTTTTGGTCAGTTAATGACTGAATCAGTGTCCATCCCTGTGCCCAACCGACATACGCTGTGAAAGAAACAACAATCACCCTTAAAATTCTCCTTGGAACAGCTCCAAAGCTTTAAAGTTCGGTTCAAGTTACTACGAAAGTAACAGGTAAGTTACTTTCCCATACTTAAGTTAACTTATAAGTTACTTTTGCTAACTTTACTTTACTTGCCTGCCATAAGTAAAGTAAAGTAACTTTTGTCAGGATAAGTTAGTTTTGCCAAGTAACTTTAGCAACCATCGGCAACCCTCACAATAGAGTGCAACTTCAAGTTCTCAGACTCGCCTTCCGCTGGACCAGGATGCCAGACTGCGTCTCTTCAATGATCTCAAAGTCTCAAATCAAAAGGGCGACTGTTGCGGCTTCGACACTCAAACAGCTGAGCGAGGCTTCGCCGCTTCCTTACCTCAAGGTGCCAGTCGCTGGTGTAAGTGACAATAAATGTAGCCGGTTATAAAAGAGAATGCGGAAAATGAAGCCAAATGTAAAGTACTACGCGTCCGAAATGAGCACTTCTCAGTATTCACGCGATACCCTGCGCTCGGCGGCGCTCGCCGTGAGTCGAGGGCCCCGACAAGGGGGGAGGTGTCGCGCACGTTCCAGTCGCATGGCCTGCCGTGCGATCTAATATCCCCGGGGGCAGCGTATAGAGCGGCTTCTCTTCCGCTGTCTCCCTGCACAGGTGCGGACGCAAATCCCGAAAGCCGGGTGCGAGTGGAGGCGCGGGGAGCGCATTGCCTCCGTGTCGTTGGTCCGCTGTTCGCCCGCAGCCGTGTCATCGCAGCAAACGCCGCCGGCGCTGGCGATGGGAAGTGAGCGGCGGAGTCGAGAGGGCGGTATGGCGCTGAGGATGGACGTGGGAAGCGGAGAGGGTATGGGCGATGGGGGGACAGCCGCAGCGTGTGCTGCGCACGGAGGATGGTGCTCGCAGTGGGCTGCAGGTCGAGGTTTCGAGCGGTCGCCGCCGTCGGCGCAGAGGATGGGCGCTTGGTGCGTACTTCGGTGGTGCTGCGCATCGTACTCCCCGTGCTGGACAGGAGCTGGCTTCGAGTGGAGGATAGTGAGGCGGGGACACAGTGGCAGCGGGCGGGAGGTGATAACCGCGGCATGGGCGATAGAGAGCGGCTGCAGCAGGTGCTGCGCCGGCGGGGGGTCGTGCGCGCCGTGTAATGGATGCGCCCGGCGCGCCCATGGTCCGCAAGGGAGTACGGAAGGCGCAGGCGCAGAGCGGTGACGGCAGTATGCTGCTGAACCACGGTGTGCGGGAAGGCGGCAGCTACGAGGCCGGCGTCGCATGCAGCTGGTGGTGCGGGTCGGGCTTGGATTCGCATCGGCGTGGTGTCAAGTGGTAGGAACATTCGAGCGTGGCTCCAAGTCGTGGGGCGGCTCGAGCGCGCTCTCGTGGTGCTGCAGATGGTCCCCCGAGCAGCGAGCGGCGCCGGTAGTCGTATGCTACGCTCCAGCGGGGCGGGCATCGGCAGCGTGGAGAAGAGAGGGCGTCGCGGGCGTCCGAAGAGGCACGACTCCGCCGTGCGGACGGCAGTGCTGCTGAAGGTCGTCGCGAGTGCGCGTTCACGCCCTCTTGATTCCTGAGATGCGGACGGGGTGTGCGCGTGCGTAGGATGGCTGATGAGGAAGTGAGTATATGTATATATATATACCTCAAGGGCGGAAGAAAAAGGAGGCTAAGGAGAGGCGAAGGAATGAAAAATGAAGAAGGGGCGGAAAGGAAGGGAAGAGAAACGCACCTAGAAAGGCTCCGAATCGTACTTAGGGGGGTGTGCAGGTCATTCGAGCGCAGCACTGAGTATCTCGCACATCGCAAGCGACATGGTGCTGCTGCACGCTGCACGCTTCAAGTGGCGTGGGCCTGAGCGCACGTACGCGATGCTGGACAGACTTGCTTGAATTGCGATCGAGGGGCTGTCTAGCGGCGCCTGTTACGCACAGTCAACGAATGAAGGAGAAATGAAAGAGGATCTAATACATGCGTGTTTCGCGAGCGAGCGTCTGTCGAGACTGGAACGTGTCGTATGTAGGCCGCCGTGCACGATAGAAAGCGATGACGCTCCTGCACATTAGACTCTGTATGGTGCCGAAGGAGGAAATGTAATTCATAAAAGATCAAAAGGATTAAAGGACACGTACGATGCTCGCGATGTGGGATCGCAGCCCGGGTAGCAATCTCCTGTAATCTCAAGCCGCAGACGCAAGAAGACGAGGATTCTCGACTATGCAGAACAGGTGCGGCGCGAATATGTAGACGCAGCGGAGCGCGAGAAGAAGCGCTGAAGCACCTCGAAGCGATATTGCGGAAGGGACGCGCGCGACAGACACATGAAGACTGAAACGTTGAGAAGCGCACGAAGATAGCGCGAGTCGTCTTCAGTATGGCGGCAAGGGCTTCATAAGGGCGGCCGGAAGAAAAGAAGGCAAGACGCGGGGACGGGCGGACAGGTGCGTATCACAGAGAAAGAGACGTGCGGGCTGGGAGAGGCGGTGGTGAAGGATGCGAGCAAATCGGCAAAAAGGCGCGGACCAGACTTGACCAGCCGGAAACTAGACAGTGGAGAGAGCGACTAGAGGAATTGGGAAAGCCGTTCTCGAGACATAGCGAGGTGGGCATTCAGGCGGGGTCGAGCGTCGAGGATGTGAGTACGTGGCAGGCTTGATCGCCGCAGCAGCGACGGACGATGGCGCCACGCAATGCCAAGCAACGCGTCGGGCGAAGGTGGGGGCGCACATTGGGAAGGCGGCGCCAGGGGAGTCAGAATTATTGGTGGCGCGTGTGATTATGGGAATATCTGAGGGAGGCGAAATGTGCAGTTCTTTCTCGTAATCTCTGGCATTCGTCAGTTCCTTGTTGGTGCCCATACTTATCCTCCCTGTCCGCCAGGTGACACTCATTTTCTCTGAATCCCTTCGTTTCCTCCCACGCGCCAGGTTCTGTTCACATGCGGCTCCATTCATCAGTCCACCGGCTACAGCGGGCGCTGATCAACTGCGACGAGTTGTATTTCCATTCTGAATTGCCTCCTTAAAATATTAGAAAAAAGCTCATACTAGCAGTAAGTGGGGGTTAGATGAATCATCCATGCCCACACTGCGCGACCATTATCTACGAATCAAGACCTCCGGCTAGCGCACCACGGCAGCTGTGTGAGAGACTTTGCTGTGTACGGCCATAATGATTGCTGTCACGACTAATTTTGCCCGTGCTTCAGTGCATTCCGTGAGTCCCACTGAGCCGCCTAGACAGCGCCTAGACAGCGCCTAGACACTCGGCTAAGCTGTCGAGGCAGTGCTAGCCGGCTCGGCGGGACTAGATTTCGGCATGTCTATGGACCGGCGGAATGCAGTGCTTCGCGTCTTCCACACTCCCACCACCAGCCTGCTGCCTCGTGCCTCACCATACATCAAGGCCCAACATCGCATCCCTCAACCGGCCCTCTGTAACCTCCTCAGCTATGAAAATACTTGATAGCGTCATTGTCCCGACACTTACCATTGCCAAAGCGGGTGTCACGGGAATTGGTATTCCCGGAGTCGAGCCAGCATTCAATGGGGTATTGGAACTGGCAGAAATGCTCTCGGTGCGATTCCACACCATACTTGCCTTGTCGCATGCTACTAAGTTGAGGGCATAGATCATGGAAGGCAACAAGGAGGATCTTCTTGACCTCAAGAAGAACCTGGGCTCATTGACAACTACTATTGATAACTTGGATGCTGGTGGTGAGCTGAAGCAGCGCCTAACCACTTTGTCCTCGTGGGTCTTCAATATGAAATCCAATGTCTTGATCCACTAACAGACTCGAGCTTCAGAGAGCTCAAAGCAATGGTGCCCGAGTGCACAACTCTTGCAGAGAAGGATTCATTCCAGAGGTTCTTCAAGAGTAAGAATTACAAGCAAAGGATCCAGGACATGAAGAGTACTATGGAATCTCATCTTTACAAGTTTACTGTGTGTATCTTCTGTTCCCAGTTGCTGAGTCTAATCTGTTGACTGATAGTTCCATGGCAACATTTCCATTGAAAAAATTGTACAAGACATAGCATCCAACAGTAAGAGCATCATTCATTCTGAATTGAGCACTTGCTCATATATCTCAGTCCAAGTGATTGACAGAAAAGTTGATAGTGTCAACACACAAGTCCAGGGGATAGCCAGACAAACTGATAGTGTCAACACCAGAGAGATTCTAGCAAGTCTCAAATGTGTGGCAGCACATTATAATGCTGCCAATACACCCGAGAAATGCATGGAGGGTACACGAGTTGACATAATCAGGCACCTTGTTTCATGCTTGACAAGCACTCCTGATTCGATCCGTGTGGTCATGCTCAGTGGGGTTGCAGGATCAGGCAAATCCACAATTGCAAAGACAGTTGCAACTATCTTGGCTGAGGAGCAAAAGACTCTTGCAGCATCTTTTTTCTTTTCCCGTGACCACACAGACCATGAGAAGATAGATCACCTTGCTACAACACTTGCCATGCAGCTTGCAGAATATAGTCCTGACTTTCGGACTCATCTCATGGAGTTACTGGAGACAGATTGTACTAGCATTTGCAAGGCAAAACCATGGCTGCAGTTCCAAAAGCTGGTTGTAGAACTTCTGGGGAAGCTACCTCCCTGTTCCCAACCATGGGTGATTTGCCTTGATGCTCTGGATGAATGTGGAAAAGACCGTGGCCAGATTTTCTTGCGGTGGCTATCAGAAAGCATTGCTCAGATCCCAGCCCATATCCGATTCTTTCTGACTGGACGCCCAGGATCATTAGAGCACATCCCTTCTCCGATTTGTGACTGATGCCAACAGATTCATCTCCTTCTTTCGAGAAGCAATTGTTCAAAGTGCACCACACATTTATCTATCAGCACTGGCCTTGGCACCAGAGGAGTCTGAAATCCATGAAAGATTCTCACATGAATTCCCACAATTAGTATCCATTACAAGAGGGAGGATGAAACAGTGGCCAACTACAATTGCTGTACTGGAGGGGCACACCTATCCGGTCACCTCAGTTGCCTTCTCACCTGATGGCAAGATAATTGTGTCTGGCTCTGATGACAACGCTGTGCGCATTTGGGATGCAGAGACTGGAGCTGCACTCAGGGAGCCACTGGAGGGGCACACCAATCCAGTCACCTCAGTTGCCTTCTCACCTGATGGCAAGAGAATTGTGTCTGGCTCCTGGGACAACACTGTGTGCATTTGGGATGCAGAGACTGGAGCTGCACTCAGGGAGCCACTGGAGGGGCACACCAATCAGGTCACCTCAGTTGCCTTCTCACCTGATGGCAAGAAAATTGTGTCTGGCTCCTGGGACAAACACTGTGCACATTTGGGATGCAGAGACTGGAGCTGCACTCAGGGAGCCACTGGAGGGGCACACCAATCAGGTCACCTCAGTTGCCTTCTCACCTGATGGCAAGAAAATTGCATCTGGCTCCTGGGACAACACTGTGCGCATTTGGGATGCAGAGACCGGAGCTGCACTCAGGGAGCCCCTGGAGAGGCACACCAATCAGGTCACCTCAGTTGCCTTCTCACCTAATGGCAAGAGAATTGTGTCTGGCTCTCATGATGACACTGTGTGCATTTGGGATGCAGAGACTGGAGCTGCGCTCCGGGAGCCACTGGAGGGGCACACCGATTCAGTTGCCTCAGTTGCCTTCTCACCTGATGGCAAGAGAATTGTGTCTGGCTCCTGGGACAACACTGTGTGCATTTGGGATGCAGAGACTGGAGCTGCACTCAGGGAGCCACTGGAGGGGCACACCAATTTGGTCACCTCAGTTGCCTTCTCACCTGATGGCAAGAGAATTGTGTCTTGCTCCTTGGACAAAACTGTGCACATTTGGGATACAGAGACTGGAGCTGCACTCAGGGAGCCACTAGAGGGGCACACCAATTGGGTCACCTCAGTTGCCTTCTCACCTGATGGCAAGAGAATTGTGTCTGGCTCCAGGGACAACACTGTGTGCATTTGGGATGCAGAGACTGGAGCTGCACTCAGGGAGCCACTGGAGGGGCACACCAATTCGGTCACCTCAGTTGCCTTCTCACCTGATGGCAAGAGAATTGTGTGTGGCTCTGGTGACAACACTGTGCACATTTGGGATGCAGAAACTGGAGCTGCACTCAGGGAGCCACTGGAGGGGCACACCAATCAGGTCGCCTCAGTTGCCTTCTCACCTGATGGCAAGAGAATTGTGTCTGGCTCCTGGGACAACACTGTGCGCATTTGGGATGCAGAGACTGGAGCTGCACTCAGGGAGCCACTGGAGGGGCACACCAAAGAGGTCACCTCAGTTGCCTTCTCACCTGTTGGCAAGAGAATTGTGTCTGGCTCTGATGACAACACTGTGCGCATTTGGGATGCAGAGACTGGAGCTGCACTCAGGGAGCCACTGGAGGGGCACACCAATTCAGTTGCCTCAGTTGCCTTCTCACCTGATGGCAAGAGAATTGTGTCTGGCTCCTGGGACAACACTGTGCGCATTTGGGATGCAGAGACTGGAGCTGCACTCAGGGAGCCACTGGAGGGGCACACCAATTTTGTCACCTCAGTTGCCTTCTCACCTGATGGCAAGAGAATTGTGTCTGGCTCCTGGGACAACACTGTGCGCATTTGGGATGCAGAGACTGGAGCTGCACTCAGGGAGCCACTGGAGGGGCACACCAATTTTGTCATCTCAGTTGCCTTCTCACCTGATGGCAAGAGAATTGTGTCTGGCTCCTGGGACAACACTGTGCACATTTGGGATGGATGGAATTTATTCAATGTGGGTCCCTCTTCTATGCATACCTTCAGTATGGACTCATTCTGTCTTCCAGTACCCTCATCTGAAGTCCGCTTCTGCACCTCTGCATTGGCAAATACATAATGGTTGGGTCTCTTGTCTCTCCTCAGAACTCCTTCTTTGGCTTCCTAGTCCCTTTAGGGTTGGACTGTGGTGTCCACACACCACCCTTGTTATTGGGCAACAACAGACCTTGCTCTCATATGACAACTTTGTATGTGGTACAGACTGGACAAAGTGTTATACCCCAGCAGAAAATCCCTGATAAATAATAACCAGTTTTAACAATGTATCTTGGTTGATTCCTTCTTCCTTATGCTCAATTCTTTGTCTTATGCCATGGAACCAGCTTTTTGAACCACTTGGGGTGATTAACCCCATACCCCCTCCATTTTCTTTCCAACACCCATTTTTGCCTCATCTACACTACCAGCTGTCAGCCAACTGAAAATCACAGGTCAGCTATGCTTCTATGCAAGCCAGCCAACAGCTTTCCAGACCTGGAATCCAGTTCTCATACATATTGCTCCACAATAGGGGCGCTCAATTCTTAGTTCCGTTCGTCTAGTTCGCAAAATTAAATAAAATCAATTCAATTCATTATTTATACCGTAAACAACATGCAAATAGAATGATCACTGCCACTCCCAATTGGGGTTCACTTCCTGATGCCGCAACAGAGTCAAGCCCAGGCTCAATTGGACACCTTCTTCATGGCAGAAGGCTTCCTGGCAGCTTCATTGGTTCTTGACGATGATCTCAATATTGATTTATTTGATGATGAAGACAATTTTGAAGCTGATTTGATTGCAGATGACACTCTTGGGTTATTCGAGTTCTCTGCACTCAATTGGATCGCAATAACTGAACAGATGATGGGTGGAGACACCAGGGGTCCTTATAACCTAATTCCCAAGTCAGTTGATTTTTTCTCAGTCTGTCTGAGGGCCCCAGACTGTGAATTTCGGCACATGTTTTGGTAACACTTCATCCACTTCATCTGATGTGATCTCACAGCACAAACACCTAGTATTGGAAGGGATATGTTTGATGGCCTTGTAGAAATACTCTCTACCAACCTGATCTTCACATCTCTTGGTCGCAGGCCCCAACGACACATCAAATATCAGCTCAGATGTTTCTTGATATGCTACAGGATGGTTGGCTCTGACACTCTTTGAACAGCACAGAAGCTTTCCCTGGGTTTTGGGAGTGTATTCAACTATTGCTGTCATGTTCGGCGTGCAATTTGAGAGCTATGACCACAATATCTTGGATGGCCGACTGCAGAGCAGAAGCACATCATCGCGACCTCAATTGAAGGCTCCCTAATGTTCTTTCTCGAGCAGCTTCTGCAGCAAGGGTACCATTTCATGACCCGGTGAAACACCGTAACAAGAGCGCGCGGCATCTAGTGCTATTTTGCGATTTCCTAGGACCAGTATTTATACAACGGGAAAGCGCTAGCACTTCTGAAGTGCTATTACTAGCACTCAGGACTCTGGCTAGGTGATATAAAGGAGAACTGGAGTGAGCCCAAGCTGCCGGTTGTAGCCTCAGATACGACTAGTGTGACGCGCTAGCACGGTCTGAAGGCACAAACCACGGGGAAATAACCATAAGCCTACAGTCAAGGTGCTAGCACCTAGGGAGCGAGACACAGAAGAGTGATATTGCGAGCACGCTAGCTGGGGTGCGAGCGGCGAGTCTGGGATCTGAAGGGTAGTAAACTATGCGCTAGCAGCCTTCTAGCAAGGGCGCAAGTGTGCGGAGCCCCTCTAGCGATCGACCCGAGGCCCGAAACACAGATGCGAGCACGTGACGGTCGCGAGTCACAAACAGAGACAAAGTAGATAGTAAAGGAATAGCTAGCAGGCTATTGGTGCGGATGCGCGGGTCACCACATATGCAGTAACGGATAAACGGACTGCTAGCCGGTGCTCTGACTCGTGCTAGATGACTCCAGGCGGCGGATTCAACTCCGCTTCGTCAGGATAGCGATTCCAGCAGCTGATGGCAAGCTGAGGGATCACTCACGATACCCTTAAATGGACGCTAGCGGATCAGTGTGGCTGTTCTGCTTGGCATAGACCCATCATAAAACCAAACGGCAGTCGTTTCATTGGCTGTCGTATCTATCACATCATTTTCACTCATTTATATTATTCATTCTGTTTATCACATGTACCATGGACCTCAGTAGTATAAAGGGAGCACAGAGTAGGCTAGAACCTCAGATTATTACACCCCGACTTTGTACGAAGTTGGTGCAGGTGGTCTCAGGTTGCTAGTGGAGATTGTACACACACTTCACAAGTAGTAGCTTTATTGGAATCAATACTGTTGACTCTGGACACGTCGAGATCTTAAGTTGAGGTTCTAAGTTGTTGGCTCGCGGAGTCTTCACGTATAAAACCAAGGGTGTTCTCTTCGAGAACCAGCTAGCAGTTGCGCTAGCAGCTTTGCCTTCACCCCGATATATTTGTAGTGTGTTGGATCGCCTGCTAGGTGATTGTGTGTTGACTCGAGCCCACTAAGAAGAAGACGGACTAGGTGCCCCCACCTCTAGACCGACTGTAACTTGTCAGTTACTTCGCCTTCACCCCGATATTGACGGAAGCGCTGTCGTAGTGTGTTGGGTCGCTAGCTGGACGCTTATAGTGTCTATTGCCAATACAAAGTGGAAACGTTCCTGTTCTTGGTTAAGGAATAGGTCAGCGGCTTAAGGACTGCCTTGTCGCTTGAGGATTGAAGTCCCTTTGTTGTTAGCCTCAATAGTCTTTGGGTATCCCATTGCGAGGATTTTCACAAACCTACATACTCTGCCCTGGTGCCCTCGATCTAGCGGTCCAGCCACCTTGTATCCAACCCATAAACCCCTGCCCATCCCAGGTGCTAGCGGTATTGTTGTTGGCAGCTGCGTAGTGCTAGCGTGTTGTTGAACAGCTTTGTTGAAGTCTAGCAGTCGAATTGTGTTTGTTCCAAACCCGTTGGTCGCATACTACGGCCCGGACCCGAACTCACAAAGAGAAGCACTTACATCTTTGGAGGAATAGATTGTTGTAGTGGTGGTTTTGTGGTTGTTTTGTGCAAGCACGAATCTAAGCTATTTCTAGTCATATATCAAGTGCACCGTTTCAACGTGACTGCTGTGCGCTGCTCAGAAAGTACCTTTTAGGGAAAGCTCTGTGAATGCTCTTGGCCTATAAACTAGGGGCCTTACTTGAGTCTACGGGACTACTTTAAACTTGTTTCTCTGTCACTTGGACACACACACACACAGACTGCGAAGCTATAAATCTACTTTGTTTGGAAACTATGTTTCCACCTCTGTGTCTAGAAACATGTTCTATGCAGTTTTCTCTTCGTCTCTTTGAGATACGAAACCTCTCCCTACAACCTTTACAAGGCCCTGTACTAGGGGCTGTAACTTGTCGGGATCTCTGGAAACATGCATATATTGCCGTTTGATTTGTTTGTTGATTGTTGGAACAGTCTCTGGACTGTTTCTGTGCCACTCTCAAGTCAAGCGGGGTTATTTGTGTGTTTCTTATATAGGTTCTGAGCACATCAATCATCTGGAGCCCACTGCGAGGGAAGGTTCTGATCTTGTTTCGAGATAAGATTGAGCATTCTGCTGTAAAACTCGTTTGGAAACTCTTCCAAACAGTGTTTCTGCTGGGTCATCACCATTCCTCCTAGACGAGGTTCTGGTACTGAACCAGACACATCACCTTCAGATTTTCCTGCTCTATCTCATGGAGAAGGAGGACTTTGTAGTGAACAATTCAGTAATCCCGCTCCGGTATCGCATAGCACCGCGACTTCCTGTTGAGCGAGGGATATGTATACTAGTTGCTCCTTTATAAACTTTCACACATCGGAAACCACTGAGCATATCTGGTTCTCCTAGTCGAGGTTGTGGACACAGCATTTCTACTTGGGTGAATGCGATAGCTTCTGGTTCTGTTTCCTTGCCTAACACGCAAAACAAACCGAGTAATCTCGGAAACCCAGTCGAGACGGAAACAACACCGAACTCTTCTTCTGATCCAATAACGACTATGCCTACTGTTCAGGGCTTTAAAATACCCACCGCTTGGGATTCTAACCCTCTCAAGTTCGATGGCGAGACTACCAGCAGTCTCAAATTGTTTCTTAGAAACACCGAGCAAGTGTGCGATAGTGGAGGAATCACTGGCGAACAAGAACAGAAGAATCTTCTGCTTAATTATCTCGATGATAGTGATATCAGAGAGCAATGGCAGAGTCCCTCCATGTTTGCAGAGGCTGAGGGTTCGATGTATAAGAAATGGCAGAAACAAATCTTGTGGTTGTATCCCGAAGTGGAGGACCAGGAGGTTGGTTCGATTCAGAAACTCCAGGACATCTGTGCCTCAGCACATCCTATTTCCTGCCCCGAACTCGGGAAATTGCGCTGTTTCAGACTAGCGTTTGAAATGGAAGCAGAGAAACTGAAGAAGGGACCTTCAGCCTTGGTTGTAAACCGGACGTTAGTCAATCTTGTCCTGTCTGTGTTAGAGGATAACTACAGCCAGGAAGTGGAGGTAGCAATAAACCAACAAGGGATACGTGCAATTCATGAAGGAACCGCTGCGGAGGATGAGGTTTCTGACGACAATACGGAACCCACTACTCGGAGAGAAGATCATCTGTCCTATAAGCAGGTGTTGAAACTTGCGGATTATATTGCAAACAATTGGACTGGGAGGACAGTGGGTGCGATGTTGTTTGATAGCCCTCGGGCTAGCACGTCCACACACATTCCTGGACTTATTCCAACTCTGGTTTCACGGGATTCAACTCCCATGAATTCGATAAAAACAGAGGTCAATGAAAGACTTGATGTGTTTGCGGGGCAAATGGTGCAACTGAGAGACACGGCGGTACTGCAGGAGAAACATCTTGCTGAAAACTTGAAAAGGATAAAAACATCTTTTGAGAGTACGGTGAAACTTTTGAGTCAGGCTGTTAGGCCGTCTCCTCCTCACATGGATAACTGTCCATGTGAACAAGCTGAAGAAAGGAGGGAGCCACGTGAACCGCATGAGCCTCACCCGGACCTAGCTTGTCATTTCTGTAATAGTCCCCACTATATCAGGGATTGCAGGAACAAGGACAAATTTATAACTCTGGGATGGGTTAAGGTTGAGGATGGGCAGCTCAGGCTGGGAACGGGTGGTTGGATACCTAGGTATCCTGAAAACTTGAGTCATATGCAAAAAAAGGTGGAGGAACACTTCCAGCGGCAGGGTGTCACCAGGGAGTCATCCAAAGCCCAGCGCGCTGGAATGATGCAGAGTTTCTACTCTAGCTCTTCCTGGACTCAGGATGATGGGTATGGAAACGGGTATACCGACAGGATGGATCACCTGTATGATATGACAGAGGACAAGATTCGATCTGCAAAAATACAGCAGATGAGTCGCACTCCTAGTCAGAATTATATGTCTCCATCTCCTGTGTTCCAGCAGAGTATTCCATTTCCAACAACCGGGGCACAACCCCTTGCTTCAAATAGCGGTGTTCAACCACCACAACAATTCTTGCAGGTCCCACAAGGACAGTTCGTGAGCCCGCCTGTTCAAGCGAATAATGGGATCAACATTTCTCAGCTGATCCAGCTGTTCAATGTGGTTCGAGGCGAAGGAACTGGAGGTGTGGTTGATCAGCTGGTAGCAACTAGGAGTGGGGCGAAGACAGATCCTCCATCTAACCCAAATTTTTAGGCGAACCGATGAGGGAGGCTGGTGGTCGACCAAAAGCGAGACCACCAAAAGCAGCAAAACTCAGGACCATGTTTCCGCTGCTGATGTAGAATTGGATTGGAGGTGAAAAGGCAAGAAGGTGGAATTCCTTCAGCCTGATGAGTTAGAAGAGGAGGACGATGTTCCTAGAGCCCCTGCAAAGCGCGCAGAGAGGCGTATAGTGTTGGATGACTCAGACGAGGAGGAGGAACCTCTGATGGGTTTCGAAAAATTGAGACGGTCCACGGAGTTGAGTGGGGCGCGTGTAAATCCTGCACCGCTGCGCTCAGCTCTGTGTTTGAAGGAACCAGCAAAAGAGAAAGCATATAAACTGGTTTCTAAGTTTGACGATGGAAACATCGTACAGGACTTGGTTAATCAAACCAGAAACATGGTGCTGGACGGCTTTACAGTTGGGATGATGACAGCCATGAATGGAGAGTACACCAAGGCGCTGAGGGAGACAATATTGAAGGTGTGGAAACCTGTAAAACCGGTTGTAATGGCTGGTTTCACGGCGGAAGTACCTGGTCTTCCCTTCATGGAGGAAGATGAGCCTGTACGACTGAATAGTGATGCAATATCGATAGACAGTCTGGCGCCCGTCGACTCTGTGTATATTTCTACAGAAAAAGATGTGGGTCTGGAACCCGGTTGTGTGGTGGTGCCAGATATTGTTCTGCAATATTATTCTACTTTGGCACTGAACCAGGCACCGAAACAGATCTACACAGCTGTGGAATCAGCCAAACTACGGGTTATTTTCCAGTGCTGGAAGGCCGAGAGAAACTGGAGAGCATTGTGGATCCTGGTTCAGAAATTGTTTCCATGGCTAAGCGTGTGGCAGAACAGCTGGGTCTTTCTTGGATCCAGACATTACCATATACATGCAAAGTGCAAATGCACGGCTGAAACAATCAGCGGGCCTGGCACGCAATGTTCGATACCTTTGGTGATATCCATGTGTATCTGCAGGTCCACATTATAGAAACAACTGCATACGACGTCCTGCTTGGTCGGCCGTTTGATATTTTGACTCAGTCAAACATCCAGAACTTTAGTTCTGGCATGCAAACAATCACCATAACGGATCTGAATACTCAGAAATGGGTTGCCTTGCCCATGCTAATGCGAGGCAAGTTTTCTCCTGATATGAAAGAGAATCAGAGGGCTACCGTGGAAGAGGTAGGGGACAAAGAGGAAGTTCCGAAACCGGCGCATACTGCTTCTGGTGCTGAAAAAGAGGTGGATTTTCAGGGCTCTTCGAGGAACTGATGGGAATGCATCAAGGAGGAGAGTTGGCTGTTCAGTTTGGTTTCGATAAGCAGGGAGAGTTGCGGGTGGAAGGCTATTTGGAACTGTCGGCAAATGGGGAGTTCTTGGCAGATGAACTGAGAACAGCCTATTTGTTAGGGTCTCTGGACAGCCCGGAACTTGAGGAAGACGAAGTAGTGGTACAACTCCTACAGGAGTTTTCTGGGACATTCGTTAAGGAACAAAAGGAGAAACGGGCCTATGAGGTCTACACCCTAAATGAACAGTTTCCGGTTCGGCTGGGGTCTGCTTCCACGTACAAGAATCAGAAAGAGACTGGGAGGAACACAAAGGAACATATGGTGGGCACTGGAGCTGAATGCTATATGTGTTTCCGTAATGATCCTTCCTCGAAGTGAGTTGAGAAACTTGACAGTTCAGGACCACCAGTCCTGAACAGCTTCGCAGGGAAGAAATATAAACCTGTCGTGTTACAGCTTTTTGCGAAACTTAGGGCAGGGATGGTTTTTTCCATTTTCGCCAATTTTCATGAGGAACGTCGCCACAAGCTCAAATTTGATCAGATTGCCTTGAAATTAGGCACGTTAGAATCGTATTCAAAATCTGCAGTCAACGCAATATCGGCATTTTTGATGCCATCAAAAAATGAAATTTCTACCGCAAAATCTCTGTCTTCCGCAAGTCACCTGTAGCATTCGGAGTACTGCTCAGATCAACCTAGTTTTTGGAAATGTTATACTTATACATGTACCCTAGTCAACCATGATGTTTTTACATGTGGTCATACCCAAATCTGCTTTGAGTGCTCTATTTTCTAAAGGAGGGGGATGACTGTTTCAACAAGGTGCACAATGAATTACAGTTACTTCAAATATTAACGATCCAAAGGTCATGTTTACTAGAGTACATCTATAGGTATAACATATCCAAAATCTAGGTCAATCCGAGCAGTACTCCAAGTGCTACAGGTGACTTGCGGAAGACAGAGATTTTGCGGTAGAAGTTTCATTTTTTGATGGCATCAAAAATGCCGATATTGCGTTGACTGCAGATTTTGAATACGATTCTAACATGCCTAATTTCAAGGCAATCTGATCAAATTTGAGCTTGTGGTGACGTTCCTCGTGAAAATTGTCGAAAATGGAAAAAACCATCCCCGCCCTAAGTTCCGCAAAAAGCTGTAAAAACACGACCAGTGTATGCGGAATTACCAGAGAGGTTCAGAATTAAACGACAGATAATTGGTGACCCGCTCACAGACATGCCTAAACTGTCTCCTAACCCGGGTGATTTTGTTCCTACTGGGCGATACACACAGGATCAGATGGAAGCTATAGATAAAATCCACTACGAGGATTTTCTGTGGCCAGAGGAACGGAAACTCATGCATCATATGGTTACGATCCAGAATGAAGTGTTCACCTGGAATGATGATGAATGGGGAACGTGGAAACACGCGTTGAAGGTGATTCTGTGCAAAAATGAGTTTGTGGTTGTAGGACATACCTGTTCATTTGAGGGTTGGAAACCGACTACAGACCGGATTGGAGTCGTTTTGAGATGGCCTCCTTTGGGGGACGTTTCTCAAGTACACCAGTTTCTGGGAGTGGTGGGGACCATGAGAATGTTCATCCGGTACTACACGGTGCAAGCAAGGCACTTGACCAGACTGCTACAGGGGGAAGTTGAGTTCAAATGGAACGACAAAACCCAAGTGTCTATGGATGCACTGAAAGAGGTGGTTAAAAACTGTGAAGCACTGAAACCACTCAACTATGAGTGGGATTCTGATATAGTGCTAGCAGTAGATACATCTTGGATAGCGGTGGGAATAGAGGTTTATCAATTGGACCCTGTTAACCCAAAAATCCGGTACTATGCTAAGCTTGCATTGATCCCTCTAAACGCTAGAGAGGCTCGTTTCTCTCAGCCTAAACACGAGTTGTATGGTCTGAAACGTGCGCTCACGCATATGCAATATTGGCTGCTTGGTTGCTGGAAGCTGGTTGTGGAAACAGATGCCATGTACATCAAAGGGATGCTAGACAACCCTGGGATGGGCCCCAACACCACAATTAACTGGTGGATCGAGGAGATCCTAATGTTCCATTTTATGTTGAAACATGTGAAAGGGCTTACCTTTTCGCCAGATGGCTTGTCTCAAAGGCTGAAACAGCCTGGGGATCCCGAATATCCCAGCCCAGAAGATGGTTTCAATGAGAACCCGTCTCCTGAGGAACATGAGGATTGGGACCACGACATTGAGCAGCCTTACGAGTTCGATGAGTTCAAGTGTGATATTGATACACACGGAGGGTATCTCCAGGCTGTGGAGGAAGTGGAAGAAACAAGTGTTGGGGATGTTCCCTTGGATCAGTTTGAACAGTTGTGTTGGGAATCATACACAGAACATCGGAAGGACACAGAGCTGGTTAGAGAGGTGTTCAAGTCGAAAGGCTTGGAAATGCCCTGGTTCATTATGAGTCAGATCCGTGAAGAGGAACCAATGTTACCACCCGATGTGTTCAAGTTCGATCCAGAGAAGCAGGAAGAATACCCAGAGAAACACAGGACAGAGTCTGGGAGGAACCAGGATGCGAAGTTGGATAAGCTCAGGGAATGGTTTAAGAAAACGGTCGTCAAAAGACCAGAAGGTTTCTCAGACAAGCAATACCGTAATTTTATGGTGTATGCTAGACATTTCTTCATTGACAAGAAGGGACATCTATTCCGAAAAGGAGCTGATTCTGCGCACAAACTGGTAGTGGATAAAAAACATTGCATGTACATGTTGAAGGCTTTGCATGATAGTCTGGGACACCGAGGTGTATTTGCGACTAAATCTTTGATCGAGCTACGTTTCTGGTGGCCAGAATTCGAGCAAGATGTGGCTTGGTATATTAAAACCTGCCACATGTGCCAAGTTCGACAAGAGGAGTTGTTGTGAATACCACCTGTTCCTACTATGACACCTAGTCTATTTCAGAAGGTCCACATAGACGTCATGATTATGGGTGTTCTGTCGAATGAACATCAATATGTTGTTTCTGCACGGGACTCTCTCAGCCGTTGGTTGGAATCGAAAGGCCTAAGGTCTGAGAACGCCTCGGAACTGGGAAGGTTTCTTCTGGAAAACATTATCTGCAGATGGGGTTGTCCAAAGGAATTTGTGACCAACAATGTGCCACAGTTTCTGGCTGCAGTTGAATGGTTGAATCATAAGTATGGGATCACGGGTATCCGTGTCTCACCTTACAACTCAAAAGCCAATGGACCGGTGAAAGGCTTTGCCTCAGTCCGTCTACAGCTGGAGTACTACTGATGACATGGACCAACGAATGGAATGCAGCAGTACAAGCCACAACCACTAACCGAAATCCACATCCTTGTTCCCCCTGGTTGCACAAGCTTAGACGTGCTGACGAGTATTCATGCATTTTAGACTTCTTCACAAAACTGTGAAGGAGTAGAAAAGGGACACAGATACTTCAGTTCGACTGGTTGAAGCCCTTGATCAAGTGCTCAGAATGAGAGCACTTGACTAATGGCGTGCAAGACTGTTGTGGTGGGATTAAGACCCTCTCTTGGCATAGCCAACTGAGTGCATCTATCCAACACCAATCCAAACCCAATGCCAAATATAAGCCTTCCAAGGCTGCTGATTGTTTAAGGTCCCTTTTGACCATATCTCATAATCCCAAATAATAAGCCTTCCAAGGCTGCTGTAGTGGTGCCGTGTTCTCAATCCAAATCCCAAATCCCTTCACATCTTAATCATGATCCCAAATTATGTGTTTTACTTCCACTGAAGGCAAGACATATTAATCACATTGTGCAAACGAAGCAAAGCTCTTAATAGAACCAGTCCCGGATCACAAGCGTGGACTACCCGTTGTAACACAAGCCCTAGATCCAAGTCTCTTAATTGAGACCGGAACCTAGCACCTGCGCCACCCCAATTGAAGTAACACAAGCCCTGGATCTGAGTCTCTTAATTGAGACTGAGATCCAGCACCTACCCCACCCCAACTATGGTAGTGAACACAAGCCCTAGATCCAAGTCTCTTAATTAAGACCAGGACCTAGCACCTGTGCCACCCACCCAGCAGTAGTGTGTCCATGCTAGAACTGCCCTCCTTATATACTGTACATTTACGCTTAAACTACTCTAATTACACTACCTGAGTAAGCTAACGATCTGCCATTTAACTCCTTGTTTCCGATCGGTTGTCTGACTCGACTGAACTTCCAAGCCAAATAGTGTTGTCCTACCCTTCAGACCATTGGATTTAGAAAGCGCTGAGTCTCCCATTTCTGTGCACACCCAGAACTCCCTAATCTGCCAAGTGGTTCCCGAGATATAACCTGGTCAATTGCTGATCAAGCCAAGAACCCAAATTGGGATGGTAATGGAGTTGAACCAGTTTAATGGTTAAAGTCCCTTGATTAACACCTTCAGATTCAAGGAACGTTGGGTATCAGCTTTCTGTAGATACCCTAATCTCCCCGAACCGCCCAGTAGTTGTTGAGATATAAACCGATGAAGCCTTGCCCGAGTCAAGAACCCATATTGGGATAGCAACATTGATCAGTGATTAACATGTGTCCAGACACGTCTCCAGAATAGGTCAAATCGACCACAACAAGGTGCGTCAAACCCACAGTTCTATCTCTGCCGATAGACACTGGTTATTCAGAGTGGATATTTAAGTTCCCAGATATTTGTTGGCCCCACTCAGCCTTATTCAAGCGATTATAAGGAATCTATTATTAAACCCGTTGAATTGAACCTTAATCAGTATGGGAGGTTCTGATTAATGTGCTCTCGGGCGGGCTGATTAAACCCTCATGCAGGATGTGCCTGATTAACCATTTGGGACTCATGTTAATCATGGAGATGTACATCTAACTTGGTAACGCACAGGAATCCCAACATTAGTGGGATTCCAGGCAAGGCCAGATAGCCTGCTTATCACCGGTAGAAACGGGTCACAAACATATGCGCCAAATGGTGTATAAGGCTACGGGTGGAGATGTGTGAAAGTGGTTTTGGTTTCTGCCTCAGATAGTTTGGGCCAATAGGATAACGACACAGAGAGGGTTGGGTTGCTCACCTTTCTTTGCAGCAACTGAGAGTCACCCCACTATACCTCTTGACATTGTCGAGGCTACGTGGATGGTTGAGTACCTGGGCAAGATTATCTCTACCGCGGAACTTGTGGGACTGAGAGCCAAGGTGCTGGCCAAGCATAGGCAGCACATTGAAGAAATACAGGAATGGGTAGACACTGAGAAACTGGATGCAGTGCAGTGTTATGCTTGGGAACACAAGGGAACAATTAAGGACTATGATTTCCAACCAGGGGATATGGTACTTATTTGAAACACGAGAGTGGAGAGGTCTCAAGTCCAGATACTTGGGTCCAATGGTTATTGCCGGGAGGACAAAAGGTGGCTCGTACATTGTCTGCGGAATGAATGGAGCAGTTTATCCTGGAAAGGTGGGCGCGTTCCGAGTCATTCCTTACTTTGCGCGCAAAGCTCTGGATAAGAAACACAAAATCAAGAGCTTGATTGACTTGTCCAAGGAAGAATTGGACGAGTTGGTTGCCAACAAGGAGAAAAAGGATGACGCCTTTGGTCGTGACTTACAGTTCGATAATGTGGTCTTGAACCCTAACTGGGAACAAGAGGATCCTGCGGACTTGGGCGACGAACCAGAGGAGGAGTACATTCCTGATGTTGACCTTGATGAATGGGACTTTGAAGGAGACGGTCTGAGATGTTCTAAACGTATTGGGAACTGAGTTCAGGCCGTGTTTCCAAGAAACAAGTTTTCATTCTACACTATGGGCAAAGTTGTACATAGTGTCTACGAGGGGCATACATGGCGGTAGCGCACAAAGAGTGTACTGGTTAGGAGAGGAAGGCATGGATTGGCTGTGAGGCGACAGAAACACAAGTCGAGTCGATGAGAAAGGACAGGACGCCGCACAAAGGCACAACTTGGAAACAGCTAGAGTGTGGAAACATTCACTCAAGTGTTGTATCCACAGCCATGAGCCCCATGTCCTCGACCACCACATCCACGATGAATGGCACGGGGACCGGTCAGCCCATGAACACCACTGGGGCCTGTAGGAACTGAGTGGGGTCTCAGGAACTTCATTAATCTCATGAGTTGCACGTCTGGAAACAGCAGGCGACTTACGCATACATGGGGAACTCCTGCGGGGTCAAACCTTTCTGTTTGACGAGGGCGCAGACACGTTCATACTCCTCGAAGATAGTGTCGTATTTCTTGACATCGAGCTGGATGCACGCTGCGGTCTGGGACAAGTGAGTGCAGATGGCACAGTCCATGCAAAGGAGGGCATTGTTGGTGGTAGGGAGACTGGTCATGGTGCCAGTAATCCTGCCAGTATCCTGGAGGATAGCGAGGACATCGTCATAGGAGAGATGGTCCGGCATGTGAGGCCTGGATATGACCGACCCTATGGCCTGGGTAGAAACATCAGTAGAGAAGGGGAACGCGCTGTGGAAACACGCACCCTGGTGACTATGGAAATGGGTGTTTGGGAACCTTGGCCGCTGGCAGAAGTTGAGGACATCTTCTAGAAACAGAGGTTGTTCTGAAGTTCAGTAAGACAGTGGTACTTGAAGAAACAGCTGGTGAACTCACAGCGCGTTTCTGGGCATGCATCTTGTTGCCGGAGCTGGCCTTCTCATCGTAATAACGAGATCCCTGGAAACAGGTGAACCTGTTTCCATGAGGAAGTCAAAAGGAACATACGGGGGCAGGAGGAGGAATGTATCTCTCATCCCCCTCCATGTCTATGTCGGAGTCGGTGAGCTCGTCCGAGTCACTGGAAACGTTGGATGGCTCAAGCTCAGCGGACGAGCAGAGGCACTGGGCGATGGGCACGAAGTCAGAGATGGCCTGGACGAAGTAAGAAACCACATGAAGTAAGAGTGTGGAAACACACCTTCTTGGACGATGTGGGGGTCTTCCATTTGAAAACAGGAACCACGGGTGCAGCAGGAACAGGCGCCACGACAGGAGTGACCACGGGTGCCGGGACAACCACAGAAGTCCCTGCAGCCTCGGTCTCACCCTCCTTGGTGAAGACATTGTTGATGCGCCACTGGCACAGAGTGTTGGCGGCCTTGAGGAAGTCGTCCATGAAAGGTGGGATTGGCTGGTCCTGGTTAGCTGGATCCAGAGCAAGGGCAGGCAGCCACTGCCTAACCTTGTTCGTGGTATTCGCAAGCTTTGCAGTGATGAACTGGGACCAGCTGAGATACAAGTAGTTGCTCTTCAGGAATGGAAGCTTGGAAACAGTGAGAAACAGAACAACGACACGGAAACAGAGTACTTACCCAGTACTCGGCCACCGTTTCGATGGCATCAGACTGAACCAGAGCGCCACTGCTGCTGGTCGTCGACAGGAACATGTTGTTCTTGCGTTCAAGCTGTTTTCACGCCTTTTCCAAACCAGGAGGAAATGGCGAAGGGCTCGGTGGTGGGAGTAGTAATCTGGGTCATGTCGTAGTTGATATATCGGCAGCGGCAGGTGATGATTGCTGTTTCTGTGATATGGGGTGCGAGACTGGGGAAGAAGTACAAGAGGAACACCAACATTTAAGATGTTTCTGGGCGATACTTCAGCTCACTGGGGACAGTGAGTTCTTTAAAATGGGGGAGAGGCGGATAGGATCCGAACGTCAGCAAGTGATTTTCACGATTCTTGCGTGTTTCCGCACCACTAGTGGTACGAGGGACACGCATTTCTGGCCCGAGACAACCAAAGAGGAACGGGGTATCCATGTTTCTCACATGGACTAATGTCCGGGAATGCGGAATATCCTGTAAAAGGAAAGCTGTAGGGACTGGAATTGATGGATAGAGGAGAGTACCACATGGTGGTCTCGGATCCATCACTGGGCTTTCTTTGAAACCGGTTCCTAAGTCAGGGGTCAGGTTTCAATGGAAATCTGGGTACAGAGAAACAGTGAAGCTGGAGGCAGAAATGTGGCCACTGGCGTGAGGAGGACACATATTCTCCTGAAATAAAGTCAGGAGCCTACCTTAGCAGTCCTAAGCTATGGAAAGGGTGCTGACTTGCGACCAGAAACAGTCCATATTGATGATCTACCGGCTAGTTGAGATTGCTCCTTTGAGCTCGGCTGTGTTCCTTCTTAGCCGGATAAGGTGTTTCTAACTTCAAGTGGCGCAGAAACACAAAATGAAGTGTGGAAACAAGTGATTTAGGCAGAAATATGCCAAGTCAGGAGTTTTCCAAGAGGTGTTGGCGAGTCCAGAGGGTCAATCTTGGGATGCTCTTTACATTTTGGAGGTGGTGGAGGAGGTGTGTGCACACTGGGGACATTTGTGGTGTATAATGGACTAGGAATCTGAGAAACAGGGGAATCTGGAAAACGAAGAGGCGTGGAAGATGTCAAGTCGGCATTGCATGATGCCCATGGGGAAGAAAATAGCGGATTTCTGCTCAGCAGTGGCTGCATCAGTACATCCTCGACATTCTCGGTGCATCTCCCCAGGGACGCAAGCGAGCTGAGCTGGGAAGATTCAAAATTCGAATCAAATGAGATCGAAGGCACCAGTTTAGGTTTCAGAGAATCAAAGAACATCAGGTAGCTGCTTGGATAACTCGTAGGGCACACAGGATGAGGTCCAGACTCGGGAAAAGAATGGGTGCAGGGTAACAATGACTCTAATGAATGGGAGGGGTGTACTCGTGGCCACGGAATTTGATCAGAGTCTTTATACGTGGCTGCAAAAGGTCGTGAAAAGCTGGAAGCAGGCGGAGGCAAGAAGAGTCAATGAGGTGAAGCTAGCGGTGTGGAGAGGTTCAGGGGTGTAGAAAATGCCTTGGCTGGGTCCTCTAAGACGAATTGAAAGGCCATTATGGTTGAAAAGGAGATGGAAGATGAAACAGAACACAGGTGACGTGACACGCACATTGGTAGCACTTGCAAAGCATTTCCGCATTTGGGTGTGGAACACTATTCACATGACCTTTTACGCTAAACCGCTTACAAGCAACATCGCAAAACCGAGGTCCATAATCGGACATGCCAATGAAATCAGACTCCATATAAAAATATTCATCAACTATCATGAATCTCATGGAGTCTGACTATAAGTGAGACTAGGTCCGCAGAAGGAACTGTGCATTCCTCGTCTTGAATTGGTCTCAGTATGCCCTTGATGCAGTGATAAGGTGTATACCAAAACATGCATGAAAACACCAGTTTTTATTTCATTTTGAACCTATCAGTGGGCAGAAGTGAGGCATTAGATTATGGGTGTACACCCTCCCTGGGGTGGTAGGCTACACTATTGATGGCCAAAAGTCAGTGTAACAAATCAACTATGAAGGATTGAGTAGACTTGACAAGGCAGCCCAAAAGGCTGTTACGGCCTGACTATGATATTCTACACTGAGCTATAGACGGTGGTGGTAAACTATTGCCTTATGCGGTGGAGGTGAAACATCAGGGAACTACTCAGAATTATTGACTTGTCACTTCAACGGCCTCTGAATAGTCTGATGACTATTAAAGAAAGATATACAAAGTCAGAATTGTTACAATCACATTAGAGCCGGCTGAGATATTGTGCCACTTGATTTTGGGTAGAAGACCAACTGATTAGATTGGGATGAAGACATGTTACTGAGTTAACCATCTCTGTGGTTACTCAGGCAGATCTGACTGTTAGAAAGATATGAGCCTCGCATCAAGAATGACTGATATGATTGATGAGGATCAACACTACAGAATAGCGCCGCGCTATATTTCGCTGGTCACTATACTAGTCAGTCAGTGTCACGCCGCTAGATATTGTCAAGCCGCTTGATATTTACTACGAGTTGCACTGGGCTTGTGAAGTGCAGGACTGATACAGAAGTTGAATAGGACTTGACTAAGACTGACTTGATCAGTCAGAAAGATGGAAACCAAGACAACTAAGCATGACTTATGGCGTGCTAGAGAAATACATGTGGAATAGCCCCAGTAACAGGTCATAAGACTCATGGTTAAGAAATGCCTTCTACACTATTGCCCATTCACTACTCGGGCTCCCACCCTTTACTGTTCCTATTCATTCTGTCTATCTCCTTTACTTCTCTCTAAAATATATAAAAGCCAGCTGTGTACTCTGTATTAGCCAGTAAACTATCCCCCCAGATATACGGGCAATATAGTAGACTCTAGATTTGTTTGAAAAGATATCAGAGATTAGAGAGCTTGAGCCCAAGCAGCATGCCGCTTTTAGGTTGCACAAAAAGCGACATGCTGCTTTTTTTTACCACTTTTGTGTGCACCTCAAATTCACACACCCCAATGCTATTGCACCTTGTTAATGCCCTTTAGAGGAAAAAAAGAAAAAAGCAGCATACCACTTTTTGCACAACCTAAAAGCGGCATGCCACTTGGGCTCAAGCTCTCTATTTGAAGACACACAGATAAGGATTGTAAGACATGGGACATTGACGGGACAATACCATTGCCCAGATATAAGTGTTACACATTCAACCTTGGTAAAGAGACCTGCTAGACTTAGGTCTCACGCAATTCAATTGTGAAGAGCCAGTTTGGAACGTAAACTCACGCCTCGAACTAGAGTGGCTGCCAGCAGTGTAAGTGTGAGCACACTAGCCCCGCCCTCACCATCTGTGTAACTGCACCTGCTTGTTGATGGCCGCCATTCTCGCAAGAGAGTTACGAGTCAAGTCAATTCTCCGTTCACCAAAAGTCGGCCTACCTATTCTGCTTCTTGGCTAGCAGCCAGTTAGTGCTGGGGTCTGACACTCACAAGGAAACTGAAGACTTTGAATGGTCCAGGGTTTACTTGAGTCTTGATATACTGTTGGTGTGAAGTCCCTGCTACCCCTGCATAACCGTGCTCAGACCACATAGTTTGCTATTGAAACAAAGCTTTATTCCTCCATTGCACACCCTCTTGACAGGTGATACATACCCTACCTCCCCAAACACACTTACACGAGCAATATGATTGGATTAGTGTTTTGACTTGATTTTGGTTGGATTGTGATTAGTGACTAGCTCACTTCACTGTCTAGTTGATTTCATTAGATTACATGGCTGCACCCTAGTGCACCGTTTCAGCGGCTAGGCCAGTACATATTGATTGTAAGGGCAACCTTAAGCTCTGTGTGGGGCACGGAAACTAGCGGGGGAATCCGAAGAATAAATATGGGTACTAGAATGCAGGAGTGGAAATACTATGCACCTAGCAGGGGAATTTGAAGAGAAGAAAGGATGAGGATTCCCACACTAGGCGGAACTTATATACTGATTAGTAACTACCCAGTAGCACATGTCCAGAGCTATCTACAGTGATCCCGGGCCTGATCACATAGCACGTGCCAGCACGAGTGGACGGATGTCCCGGATGGTTGGACGGATGCAGGAGTATCCGGAGCAGTGGCCAGAAAACCATCCGGGGCATCGGACAGAAAACCGTCTGGAGCAGATCCGGCTGGAAGGGCGAAAGCGGCCGGAGAAGCAGCCAGAAAACCGGCCGGAGCAGGGGTTCCCCTGACATTGATTCAGAGACAGCTCCTCTCCTTATTTTTCCACTAATTCCTATAAGTAGCCCTCGGGCTGGGTGAGGTTAAGCCAGAATGTCCAGGGAGTAGAAATGATAATAGATTGTGACATGCCGGGCCGCGGCTACCATTTGAATGCTCCCGGAAAAGAAAAGAAAGAATTCTACTATGGTCCTACGGCAGCATGGTACAAGCAATGCATATCATTGTAATGTAATATATACCTGGTATACCAATGACCACCTCTTAAACCCTTGCCATGGCAATAAAAGGCAGGTGAGTGGTATAAAAGGCGGACATGCCCTTTGCAAAGCCTTGGCAAGTACATCATGCCGGCCGAACTTCAAAAGGGCTTGCAAAGTTTCCCACCTTTTGGAGGAGGAGGAGGAGGATATATTATACTGGCGCGGTCCCACAACTGGAACAACCAGTTTACTACGAAGACTTAGGTAACTCCTTGTAGGCTAAAAAGCTACCGTATCTTTACGTAGAACACACGCACTACTGAAGGGGGGTGGAAAGACTAAACATGACTTGATCTTCCCGACCTGTTGTGGCCACAACAGGTAGGTTGTACGGCTATAACCTCGTGGGTGGTCAACATTGATTCCTCGCCATTGACCTTAACTCCCTGCCAACCAGAAGATCAACTCATGTGTCGCCTCAACAGTCCCTGCAGGCACGCATGCAAGCTATCACCCCTTTATTAAAATTACGTGTGTCTGTCTGTCTGAAGCCATTTTAAACTCCGCTTTTAATCTATCATTCCGGCAGAAGTGGGAGCCGGCGCGAAGCGCCTGCGAGCGCTTGTCTACAAATAAAAAAACTACATATAAAATGAAGAAAGGAGAAAATGGCAAACAGAAAGGGCCAGCCAACGCCTTAATCTGTTTGCTCTGCTTTTGAATCTTATCTTATCGTACCCACATGATACTTCGAGATAAGTTTGTGATTAGATCTGACCGGGCTGGGCCGGGTAGGGCAAAGGGTTTCCGTTGCAATGCGCTGGCCAAGCTGCGATGCAAAATCCCCCCCACCCCTCACCATCTCGCCGGTCTGTACGTATTTTGTACTAGGGCTTGAACCCGTACCCGTTTTCGACGGGTCGACGGCCGGGACGGACGTGTTTGGACCCGTACGTTTCCAGTCTCAGAGCCTGCCTGGGCCGGGACGGGTACGGACGGGTTGACCCGTCGGCGGGGAACCCGTACCCGGCCGTTTCGACGGCTTCGACGGGTCTCCCTCAGGCACAGAAATGATGTCGTGCGGCTCAAAATAGACCGTTCGGAATGTGTTCCGGTGAGTGCATCCACATGTTGCCATAGATGCTGGATCTTTGCGGCTTGATTGATGCTCTCGGCAGATATGTGCGATGGCTGTATCTGCCCTTGTCCCACGCCTCTCCGCACCTTCCCGCGCACACGACTAGTCAACTGGTCCTGATAAACTGTTACAGGATCTGCAGCCGCGGTGGAGCGCGTTTTCTCGGGTGGGAGAGATACTATCTCTCTGTGACGAGCGCGCTTGAAGCCGGAAACTATCTGAATCCCTTGAGAACCACTTGGATCGGTCAAAGGGTGATTTACAGACCCACTTTGATGCTCTGTACGCCTCGAAAACTTCCCATGACTCAGACGACGCCAATCAAGCCACGCCTGGCTCACCTCAAAAATTCGTCTTCAACAGCCACTACAGTCGAGGATCTGCATCAACTGAGAACAAGCTTGCAGAATATTTCCGTCTCACCACTGTCCCCGAGCCGTGGAGTGTCGATTTATTGCAATGGTAGTATAGTCGTCGGAAGCAGTTTCCTAACTTGTACCTGTTGGTCCGGAATATCCTCTGCACTTACGCATTATATTCTGGTTCTTATTCCCTCTTAATTTATCGGGGTCCTGTCAGGTTCCGCTGTAGCGGTCGAACGAATTTTCTCTGGAGGGGCGCGACGCAATCGGACATTGTAGGGCGAGTTTGAAGGCTGAAACAATCCAAACTTTGATGTTTGTCAAGGCCAGGCTGCGCGTCGCACGAGAGGCACTTAGGAAGCAGGCTGAAGGTAAGATTTATTAGCAGTCATTAGATATTTGATGTACGCTGGTCTACGCGAGGTCCACGGCATGATTTGGGGGTCCATCATAACCCGTCGAAACGGCCGGGTACGGACGGGATGGACGGGACCCGTACGTTTCTCGATTTCAGAATCCAGGAGACGGGACGGGTTGACCCGTCCATACCCAGAAACGGCCGTCTTTTTCGACGGCCGTCCCGTTCGACGTGCGGGTTCAAGCCCTATTTTGTACTACCAGTATCCGTTGACCACTGTCCCCAAAGGGCTTCTTGTATGTCTTTATCGAATCTGGGTCGCCGATAGTGTCCCTGCAGTGATCACTAACGGCGACGGAGACAACCACGTCCTCTCACGGCTGTCCTCGCAGTCTCGAATATCGTGGGCCCGCTGTCAATGCACATGAGCCCCGTTTATCGTAGATCCGCTGAGGTACAACTGAGGTAGAATCCAGCCTTCCATTTTTCGATGGTGGTGGTTTTACTAGTTTTTTGGTGATGCACTAGAGCACGCATGGAAAGTCACAGTCAAGAGACTCAAGATCCCGACTTGACCTCTCGTTCAACATTCCACAACAACCCAAAGTGACTCAATGGTCAACTCGTCGACAGCGCGTTGCCGCGCGTTGCCACGCGTTGAAACGTGCTCGACGCGTGGAAATGCATTACAACGCGTGTCAACGGGTCTTTTGTCCAATAACGACCGTCATAATTCTCCCTTATCCCAACCTCATGCTCAGCCTTGGCCCTGGGTCTGCATGCGATGTGTGTCTGGAGCCTTTCGGCGCGGAGTTGAAGGCTCCGTGCTTCATACCCTGCGGCCACGTGTTCTGTGAAAGGTGGGCATGCGATATCTTTGCACACCACTTTACTCATTTGTACTATTCGTCCTTTGTCTTATCCTCTTGCTGCTTGCGCCATGTCGCGCGCGCGCGACCCACCTGCCCGCTATGCCGCACACCCTTCGACACGCGACACACCATCAAGCTGCATATTGACCTCGACAATATACCCGCTGCCGTGGATCCCCTCCCCGTTTCTCCTGATTCCGATGAAGGGGCCCGCCAATTGCAAAGTCGGATCACTCAACTCGCTGCCGTCGGCGCAACAGAGGCCCAGGCGACCCAACTCACCGAGGAATGCAAGAGGTTCTTGCAGACTGTATCCGAGGAGATGGTGAGGCCATTTCATTTCGATCCTTTCTTTTCAAACTTTCATTGATAACCTTTGTTTAGTATTCCGATCTGCGAACATCGTACAAGATGTTATCTTACATGTGCCACGTTAAACGCAACTTGGTCGAACAAGGCCGCACCGTCGACCTACTCCAGCGTAATGTCACCACCATGACGCAGGAGGTCGACCGCCTCAAAGCCGCTAACGAAGCGCTGGAGATCGGGAAAAGGAATTTGGACCAAGTTTTGCAAACCACATCGACCGAGCGGGACGACCTTTCTTTGGATTACGAAAGATTGGCGGAGAAACTGGACAACGCGGAAGCGCAGGTGCTACTTTTCACAGAGTGAGTCGGTCTTTCGTCTTTCATCGCACAGATTCTAATGACTTCTAGGCAAGTAAGTGCTGACTTATTCTGGCACCACTTCGTCCATGAACCCGTTTATTTAGAATGAGACCGCGCAGAATCAACTTGTTCGTTCAGGAGCTCCAGCGTCTTCGCTCGGAAGGGGGGGAATTCTCGTCTCCGGAGGGCCATAGAGAGCGGGACGACCTTTCTTTGGAGTGCGAGAGATTAGCAGAGCAACTAGACAATGCGGAAGCGCAGGTGCTACTTGTCACAGAGTGAGTCAGTCTTTCGTCTTTCACCGCACAAATTCTAATGACCTCTAGGCAAGTAAGTGCTCACTTATTCTGGCACCACTTCGTCCATGAACCCGTTTATTTAGAACGAGACTGCGCAGAATCAACTTGTTCTCCTGAACGAGGAGCTCCAGCGTCTTCGCTCGGAGGGCCATAGAGAGCGGGACGACCTTTCTTTGAAGTGCGAGAGATTAGTAGAGCAACTGGACAATGCGGAAGCGCAGGTGCTACTTGTCACAGAGTGAGTCGGTCTTTCGTCTTTCATCACACAGATTCTAATGACCTTAGGCAAGTAAGTGCTCACTTATTCTGGCACCACTTCATCCATGAACCCGTTTATTTAGAACAAGACCGCGCAGAATCAACTTGTTGTCCTGAACGAGGAGCTCCAGCGGACATTGGCCTCGGTCTTGGCATTCCACGCCTCGGCGTGAAAATTCAGATAATATTGATTGATTCTACGGAGAATGTGCCGAGTGGAGACGCAATTGCTCGTCTTTAGGGAGGCCCATTCTTCCCCGCCAAAACTGTCGGCACATCGGCGGATCGAGCGAAGTGAACGGCCTGCTTTCCAAGGAAAGTATCGTGTCCAAAACGAACGGCACATCTTCCGGCGTCATCAGTTCCAGCCTGTTTTTTAAACATTCTCTTCAGAAAATGCGAAACGGACGAAGTCGGGGCAAGGCACCCACCACTCGCCGTGAGGGAACACCAACACGTCTGCGGCATACCTAGAGTAGATAGATAGTGGGCGACGGTCAAGATTCCCGGATAAATTTGTTATATTGTAAGAGAAAGAACTGACACATGGCCGCCGACATGGCCTACCTCGCCGAGGACGACGCGTTCCGCGGGGCCACCGGGGTCAGCTCGTATACGCCGGTAGAGGTCTTCTCGGAGGGCCGTGAAGACCTTACCGCCCATCTCACCGCAGCGGCAGTCTCTTGCGCCGTGTGTACACACGTATATGTGCACTTTCCCGGCCTCCGGGGCCATCGAGTCCACAGTGGGTGGTGGATCTATGGCATGCCGTCTGAGCTTTTCGGCAACAGACGGACATCTGTGCGAAGAAGACAGAGTATCGCGCATCGCGGGCGCTCAACAAGATTATCGTGCGCTCAAGTAGCGGGGACAATTCGGTAATGTTTCACGCCAATTGGGAGTCGCGAACATTTTGTCCATCGATATTGCACTCGGGAGTGTTACCTCTGAGAATGCGGTGAGTGTCGGACTGGAGAAGACCCGGAAGCCAACGGTTGTACACGCGGTCTGCCAATGTGCGATAGGATCTTCGCATCCGATTTCCTCACGTCCTCCGGTTGGAAAAAGTCAGCCGCGAGGGATATGTACGAACGACGTGTGCGTAAAGCGTACGGAACAGTGTCTGCGGAAGTCATGGCGGCATCCTTGCGCGAAAACTCGGAGATGTCAGGCTGGAGTTGTGCAACACGCAGTCTACCATCTGCTGGGCGTATTTTGCTTTTGCGAAGGGCAGTGGGAGTGTTCTTTTTGTCGCGTGGGCTTTCCGCCTGTTGGGTGATATCGCTCGGTATGATGCGGCCGACGAAACTGCAAACGCACTGTTGCAGATAGCGCTCGACGAGCTCATCCGGATGGGTATTCACCAAGGAACGAGATCAGAAATTATTGAAGTGTCTGTCTGCGAGAGACTAATATTCACCAGGGAAAAGTAGAATGCTTTCTGGGCCTGGCTGATATTGCTGAACGACGACGCGGCGAGCACGCTATTGCAAGGGCTCATTTGGAGGACGCACGGAGGATGCTCGTGAAGTCCGGGTTAGCCGGAAATGAGGCGTAGATCTTCCCAGCACAATTAATATAAGAATGTTATTTAGTCAAGCCCCATTAGAAACAATCAACCGTTTCGAAGGTTTCAACCCAATCGGGCACGCACGGTGACAACAAGACTAACTTCCGTCCATAAAAAGTAGCTGAAGGCGTGAACACCCGTACAAATTTCAACTGCCGCTCACGCTGTAAAAAGCTTCAGACAAGTATATTTCATACAGCGCCCACTTATACGCGACACCTGCAACGCCTGGGGAGGCATAGTCCATCTCGGTGATCTTTGGACTGTCGCGATACAACTCAATATATTCCCCTTCCACTGGGACTCGATCTTGTGGGACTTGGCTTGTGGCTGTCTTCGTGTGTTACTGCAGGTATTAAGCGCCGCAGAAACCACTCAGATCCAACTCAGATCTCGTGGGTGTCTAGATGATGTGTTTACCGCTACCATGACTCGCATACTTCAGGTTTACACGTACCTTGACGGATGGAGTCAGTACCTCAGATTTGCCGACCAGCCTCAGAAGCTGCTTCAGTGCTTGCATGCCGTAGGTTCCATCCTCGGGCGTGGCACCGGTACCTCCGAGGAAGGTTTTGAGACTTTTCAATTTCACAACATTATACAATGTATAATATCAATCACTTCTTGTGCTGAAAAAAGTGTTTATCCTTTCCCTCGGGCCCCACTTGACACGATCAGCCGTTTCGAAGGTTATTTGGAGCGGAGCAGACAAACACAGTTCGGAGCGGGGGATTTGGATGAGGACTGGGAGTCTGGAGGAGGACTGGGAACATTGGTTCAGGTACGCAGGCTCAAACATGGAAGCTCCGAAGGTTTGGAAGGTGTAATAGGGCACCTTGGGCACGTAGCGCGTTGCATCGAGCCGGGCAAGGGAGCCGAAATCAACCTCAGCCATCATTGAATAGCCGACGCTCGAAACCAACACGACGCGCGGGGTGTAGTGCTCCGTGCGCGCGGCGAGGATTTTTGGAGTCAGGAGCTTTGTGAGGAGGAAAGGCCTGATGTGGCCATTTGACTTTCCAGATTTTTTGGGGTGAGTTTGAACTGCCTGACCGTGGCAGCTGCATTATGGATTAAGACCTGGGATCGCAATTAACACACCCAATGGTAAGAAGAGAGGCTCAGCATACATGTAGTGGACCCTCAATTGCATTGATCTCCGCGGCGGCCTTGCGGACTGCAGAGAGCGAGGAAAGATCGAGGATGAGGGGTCGAATGTTCGCCGGCAGTATGTTGTTTTTAATGGCACCCTCCGCGAGGTTGAGTCTCCAAATTCGACCTTGAGCAAATGCCGTGGAACGAAAAATAATATTCCGACCTCTCCGCATTGTGGCCTGTGATAATGACCAGATTGGCATACTTTGCCACGACGCGGGCTGTTTCGAAGCCAATGCCATTCAAAGAAGTGCCAGTTATCAAAACTGCGGTAAAATATTCAGAGCCATACCACCGGGACGTCGTTTCAGTTTCATACCATTCTTCCCTCGAATCTCATCCGCGAGAACGGTGGCGACTTCTTCCGCTGTGGTTGTGAATGAGAAATTAGGCAGAGCCATGAGAGCCACGAATGAAAATATACGCGAATTGAGTTCTCTGATTTTATAGCGAAGAGTCATCCGCGCGAAGACGGACTGTTGTTGCCATCATGGAATTTTTCTTGGATGCATCCCGCACCCTGCACAGCGACAGCCGAGTGGGTTGTCGTACGTCAGAATCTGGCAGAGTAGTCAGCCTATTCAGCTTGATCTTCCAAACGGTTACACGGGTAAAGTCGCTGTACAGTTCCGATCCAATTCCGAACTTTCCGTCCCACCAAACGAATATTTGTCATTTAGCCGCTGAATACAGTCCATACGAAACAGTGCCGCGCTGATTCTGACTCTCCAGACTGAATTACGGCTCGCCAAGCTCGAAAAAGCTTCAAGTTCAGGTGAAGTACGCGTTTCAACCAAGATCATGTGTCTTATGTTCAATTTCGACGCTGCATTTAGTATAAGCAGTCGATCATTTTGCTGTAAACGCACATGTTCCTTCAGAGGGCACTGAAATCCTGACGCAAGAAAGGTCCGCGCGCTGGCATCACACACCCCTACCGCCAAATGGAGTCCGTGGCTGGCGGTTGAAATGCAAAGTGACTACTAGTATGTAGTTAAATTGCGGAGAAGCCTAGAGGGGTTGTTAGAGGCGGGGTGACCTTTTTTTTACAACGAGGGGCCTGCCAATATACTAGTACCAGCAGTGCTGAAAAATTTAGGACATTTGTGGCGGCACGGCACGCTGTCAATTTACCAGCTATGTCATACATATGATACCGAGGCTGCGGGGGCGGACTTGCCGAATGGGCCTCGCCAGAGTTCCATCCTGTTCCTCGAAGACAAAGAGGGGGGTAAAAACACAGCATCACGGAATGTCTGGCCTGTCTGTCTGACGCGGGCAGATGATGATGGTTCACCAGGGGTCTACCCGGCGGCGTCTGTCCGAATTCTAACATTTAGGAGAACACAGCAACATAGTTAAAATGTGGTAACGCCACGACTCGGAGGAATAAATCGGCGGCGGCGGCGCTCTAATTAATTCGTGCATTGTAGGCGCCGCCGCCACACCGCGGGGCGGGGGGACGGGCCAGCTGCCGAATGGGCTTCGGCACTGTCTGTTCGCGTCCGCGGCCGGCGTGCATGTGAATTCAGGTCGCCTCATCGTATGCAATTAGCTCAAGCCAGGCAATTCGCATCAGGGCGCGCCGAACGTCACAATATGTACAAGTGCTGTAATATCACTACATAACAATGCGCATTTGTGTATGTATGTAAATTCGGGTCGTGTGCGTTGCAATCGACTCCGGTGTGCACGGTGTGCTCAATTCACTGTACTGTCCTGTAACTTACTCATGATCAGTTGGTTTAACCCAACTTGGACGGCGACCGTTCAGCGATAATATTCTCAGTAGGCTGACTTGCAAAAACGACGAGATGAAGTTATGAAGTGGAGGCCCACACCGAGAAATTCGAACCTGAATTTTGTTGGACGGGCGAGGCATGGAAGTTGAATTAAATTGTGATCCATCCATCCGCGGGCAGATGGCTGGGCATGGGCAGCCTGTCTACTCTATGCCGCAATGCAGCGGAATAGTGACTCACTCATCGCTGAGAGTCTGTGCTGAAACAACCCATCCCAACGCAACGACATATAACATGAATCAAATCTACAGTACATATTTCACGAATCAGGGCTAGGCTGGTTGGTACAGTACAGCCCAAGCAGGTGTCGCCGGAGTCAACCAGCAAGCCACTACGAGTCCGAACGTATGGTCGCAAACGATGGGGTGCGTCGAATTTGTTTCAGAGGGGAGTCCGCGTCGTCGGCATAGTCGGTGGTCGCGGATTGGGATTGAACCCGGTCCGTTCCGTCCGTCCGTTTCCGTTGGGGCGCATCACCGCCTCACCGCCTCACCATCACCATCACCACTCTTCACAGCCAAGGCAAATGAAACAAGCACCAAAAAGAACCTCGAATTAAGTTTGTTCGTAGAGTAGTACGTATAGTATTTTTACATCGTCGTCTTCTCTAACTTACTTCTTCTTCTATACCATACCTACGTGTCCGTCGTAATAAAGAAATAAAAACGTGATGAGGATAGAGAGCGGGTGGGTCATAAGTAGGAGAAATGGGAGGAGTCCGTGCGCTGGAGAGCCTGAGGGCGGCGCTTTTATGTACAAACTTGAAAGGTGCGTGTGTGTGGGCAGATTTATGTCGTTGGGATGGATGCTAGGAGGCGAGGCGGGGCGTCGATAAGATACGGATGCTGGTTGTGTGCGGTGCGGGTATATCAGGCCCTGGTGGCTGTCGGTGGTGCCGGCGAGGGTATATGTAGCGTGTAGTGTGTACGTGGGTGGTCTCTTCCTCTCATAAGTTATCGTTCCGCGTCGTTCGTTGTCCAACATCTCAAGCAGTCGCACCACCGACAGTCGCGCTGCGTCCCCTCCACCCGCCCGCCGCGAGGTGCGTGCCCGCGCGGATGAGCTCGCTCAGGCGCGCGTGCGGGCGCGCGGCGCGCAGGAAGAGCGCCGTGGGGAGGATGGGGCGGGGCTGGTACGCCGGCCCGGAGAAGGACGTGAACGTGGCGCGGCGCTCGATCGGGGCGGCGCGCATGGGGGCCGGGGCGGGGGCGGGCGCGCATGCGACGTTGCCGCACTCGGCCAGGGACGGCGCAGCGGGCGATGCGGCGTCGCCGAGGCAGACGCGCGCGAGGGCGGGGTTGGCGGCGACCTCGGCGTAGGCGTGTGCCCACATGGCGGGGAGGGGCGTGCGGAGGGTGTGCAGCGCGGGTGCGGCCGCGAGGGCGGTGGTCAGCGTGGCGAGCGCGGGGTCGCCGGAGAGGGGGAAGGACAAAGCGGTGCTGGTCTGAGAGACGTTAGTATGTGCTACGGGAGGAAGGCAAGAGCGCAACGCACCAATTGAGGAGAAGCGAGCACAGCGCTCGACAGCGCGTCAAGCATGGCGCGCGGGGCGGGCTGGGAGAGGTAAGTCCCTGCGGCTTTGCGCACACTCAGCTCTTGCAGGGTGCGCAGGTCGCGGACGGCGCGGGTGAGGTCATCCGCGTCCTCGGCGCTATTGGGCAAAGTGACGTCCAGAACCAGGAGTTGCTGGAGCATGGAAAGCACCACCGCGTCGCTTGCACTCGGGCTGGGCAGGACCAGCACGCGCACGCCCCTCGCGAGGTCAGGCTGCGCACGCAGCGCGGCCAGGAGGGCTGCGGACTGGCGCGGGGAGTGGAGAACAAGGGTGTGGTAGAAGAATGGGAGGGCGATGCGGTGGAAGGCACGGCAGACGAGGAGCGGGGCCATGCGGGACCTGGTATTCATCGTAGAGGCATTTCCCTGGTGCCATGGGGCGCGGGGATGTGGGGCCGGCGGTGCAATGACGGTGTGGGCGAGGATGCGCTCGAGGAGCTCTTCGGGGAAGGAGGCAAGAGTGGTCATTGCAGATTGAGGATGAGGTGGATGGTCGTAGGAGGTCGTTAGAGGTGCGTTAAATAAAAGTGAGGAGGAAGAGGGGTCGCAAACGTAACTGCATTTGAGTGGGAGAGGAGACTGGGACCCACAAATCCGGTCCCATCATCAATCTCACTTTTTCTGATCTGATCTGAACAGGGTAATTCCGGTTTTGCTTCCGACAGCGGCGTCCGATGACAGTCTGGGAAACTACTCAGAGTCAAGGCACGGAGGCCTACGCCTAGGTCCCAAAGCCACGCGAGAGTCGTTTCGCGGCGAGGATTCGAATTTCAACTACGTAGGCACAGTGTAAAGTGTAAACTAAACTTCTCCTCCCGGTGCTCGTAATATACTTACTTCCCGACAACTTGAAATCTGTCGGCTGGTCTTGTCATGGCGGCAATATGGTGGTCGCAGCCTCATCCTCTCATACTTATTCCCATCGCAGTGAGTCTGCACGCCTTGCCTAAGTGCAACTGACGGCACTTCCGCGGCATCCCCGCGGCACATTGATATCGACGAGCTTTATTTGGGTCTACATATACCCTTGATCCGGGACTGCATCGCTATGATCTGCGCGCCGCATCGTCGTCTGAGTATGTCCAGGTTCGTCCAAGTACAACTAAAGACTAGTTTGCTTCTCGGCTCGGCTCGGGAACTTGTCAACTTCAACTCCTGTCTTCGCTAAATACATAGGTGAGCGGGTTGCGATTCAACAGGATTCAACCCGCACTGGCGGCACCAGATCTCCGGTACACGCGAGCGAGATAGCGCTAGCGAGCTCGAGGGTGCCAATGGACGTCAAGATAACCCGCGGCGATATCCTTCGGACTCTCCTTCCGGCTTTACTCGTGACAAGGTTCATTTCGGATTTCGGACGGACGGACCACATACTGGACCGACTTCAAGAAGTGCCCTAATAGGCCGGCCTAGACCGAAGCTCACCTCACGGAAAGTTCGCTTCGCGGATATGAATACAGAGTCAACTCAAATTCAAATTCAACTTGGAACTTTTTTCAGTATACTCCGGACAAATCCGGCGGCTGGCATATTACTTGTTGTTGTGGTCTCATCCCCACCGCTGCAGTCTGCTAACTGTAGAGTAATTGACGGCATCCCCGCGGCCCGACATCGACATCGACGAATTTGAACAGATTTTGGGTCTACTACATACACCATACACCGTCGATCCGAGACTGCATCGCTATGATCTGCACGCTGCAAGCATTCACGTGTCGTCGCCGTTTAGGTTCCGGGTTTGCTAAGTACAACGAGAGTATGCTCCTCGGATCGGCTACGTATATGTTGCGATGCCACCCGCATCTTCTATGCGAGTCTACATGTCAAGACAACCCGTGGCGGTATCCACCTTACCTTGCCTCGCCTTGCCTTTTCATTTCGGCCGGACGGACTTGAAATATTGTCGCTGGTGTTGACTCACCCATCGTGTCGCTTTTTGTCCTTCTGGTTTCCGATAGCTCTATTTGGTGAGCACCGACTCGGATGGTCAGCTTGTTCTTGTTCTTTTCGCTGCAACGGCACGGTTCCGCCTGTGTTTACCAAGTGTTTACTGCGCATTGCCTTTGTCTGCCCACTGACGGAAGGAAGAGGCAGAGGTCATCTAGAGGCATAACACCGCTGCCAGTGATGAAACCCCGCAGTCCACGACTCCAGGAGTCCGCGTATGTCGATCAGACCAGACCACAGCTGCGGATGCTGGGAAGGGATCGCTGCGCTTCACGGCGCAATTTCAGCACCTAGGCTGTACCGTGTTGGGATCCCCCAACACACATCTCCGCCACTGTAATCTACTGTATGTATCTGAATACTCGGGCCCGTCTGTTCATTCCGGCATTCAGATGACTCGCCGTGCTCGATCGAGTCATTTTGTTCGAACTGCGACTCGGTCCAGTCTCAGCTGTAACAGATACTCTACTACAAGACACACCTGCGCTTCGCTCCGGAACTAAGATCCAAGTAAGAGGAATGGTGAATCTAAATTTATTTAGAATGGTATCATTCTATGTCCAGAACAACCAAAAGTAAAAATTCACCAAGAAACACGAACCATGGCGAATAGAAGACCGAACAGAGCCGAAAGTTCCCCAGGAAGTGGTCGGAAATAAACACGAACAGCGGATCTAGTTGAAAGTCAAGCAATCTTTGAGGTAAGTCCGGACGGATTCCAGGATTATCCATCGGACGGCCCAAAGTCAGAGGGATTGTTTGGGAGGAGATCACTTTGTGCTCGAAATACAAAGCCACAAATTAATCGGGTGTTACCATGGAGTTTGTTTGGGGCATTCCACCAGAAGCCCAGAACTGGCACTCGATATATTGAAGCAGTAATTGGACCAGTCCAACGAGCACGACATTTTCCAAGGAGAGAACCAAGTCCAACATCTGCAAATTCAGCGCTCTCAAAGCGCAGGGAAGATGTTTGGAAGCATTACAACGGTCAGAGGGGGCGTAACCGGAAGGCATCGAGATTATTAGACCACCTGCGCACCAGCGCTTCGCTCCCACGATCAGAATCAAACCCGAGCGATGTAAAACAAAGTCATGGCTCCAGCCACTCCGGGGAAAGGGTTGAACACTGCGACGCGATTAAACATTGATGCTTGGGGAATATTTAGTGGCACACATTGAAGATGATCCCTCCACGTTATTGTGATGCGACTTGAAAAGACTCGTCCCTGACGAATGGATTTTAACACTAGGCGTGATAACAGTGAGAAGTAGACAGGTCTGCCGTGAAGAAGCTGTAGCACGAGTAGAAAATTAGGCTCCGCAGTTGAATTCGTCAAATGGTTTCGAAGCATCGAGGAAAGTGAAAGAGCCCAGGCTTTGAATTGACGCGAGGTTTTAGATATCTTTGAGTGTTGAGAAATGGCAGCTCAGATTCATGGTGCCCACCAGATAGATATATCTTCGATGAGAGATGCGTAAAGTCGGCCCAGGAAACGGCCCAGAAAGAGTGGGACCGAGAGTAGTGGGATCAGAGGAGGTCCAGAAAGCAAGGATGACGGGGGATTAATATAACACAAGGTCCGCAGGTAAGGAATAAAATGCGAAATGTTCGTCGGCTGTGTATTGAAGCCGCGGATCATGAGACCTGGCTTTTCATCTCGAAGACCCAAGAATGGTATAGATTCCACAGTTGCGGCACAGTTAAAAGACAGTTACTTTCGGGCGTGGTGAGAATATGAATGATGAAAAGGGTAAGCGAGAGAAAACTCGGAATGCTGTGTTGGTATTGCAGCGCAGCCTTTTCGGGGGCCAGAAGAGAGAAACAGAAGGAGTTAGCCCGTATGGAGATGAAACCAAAGAGATACAAAGAATCGCGAGGGTAATCGTTAAAGAATGGTTAATATTGATGACAACAAGTAAGTATAGACTCGGTCACACTTTCTTTGAGTAACGCGTGGGCTGTGGCCGCTGACAGAGCGCAGACCTGCGACCACGTACCCGGGACTCACTGGTTGTGATGCGCTGTCTTCTCGGCGTCTCGGGTAACTCACTTCGACACAGTGTTCACATTGAGAAGTCCAAAAGCGGCCGCTTGGTCAGCAGCGATCGAAGCTAAACTGGACGGTATCGACAAACACGACACCTTCGAAATCCTTGAAGCCCCGCGCGGTGCGAATATTATCAAGTGCCGCTATGTTTTCAAGATCAAGCGAGACGCTGTCGGCGCTGTCGCAAAATTTAAAGCTCGACTACTTAGTGGCCAAAGGATTCACACAGGTCTACGGCATCGACTACGACGCGACCTACGCACCAGTTGTCAAACTCAAAACCCTCCACGCTCTCCACTCTGCTGCCGCCTCTAGAGACGCACTCGTCCATCAGGCCGATGTAAGGAACACTTACCTGAATGCCAAACTCAAAGAAAAAACCAAGGGTATGCTGGTGTCTAAACCGGCGACTAAGGGCCGGTTAGTTAGTCCGGCCGTCAGGCCGGAAAAAAAAAAATTGACCCCACCTTCTTAGGGGTAGAAATCACTTTTGAGCATACCTTCGTTGAGTTCCGAGAGTTTACGGGCCTCTACACTCTATGCCTCGAACACGGCGGCCGAATTCGAACAATCGTGGCAGGCTTCAAGTTCATCCGCAAGTTCATTGCACCCTGCAAAGTGTACTCAGAAGTAGGTGGAAAAAATGTTTCTGGTTTAGAAGTAGTCATTACAAGGAGATACCAATCAAAACTGCCCCGCAAAGTTGCAAAAAAGCGACCAATGTCTTCCAAACATTAAATGACGCCCCCGCTGTCTGCCGGCAACTAAAACACGTGATACGTTACTATATGGGGTATTACGTTAGTTAGTTAGTCCACCCATTGAGCTGCGAAAAAAAACATCGGCCCTAGTGCAGTTTTTTAATTGCCGGCATACCCTTGAGAAAAACTCTATATGGAGTTACCTCCACTCTACCATGACTTTCGCTCCCTGCCCCCGAAAACTCAGGTGCCACAAGATGACGGGTGCGAATTGTTGTACAGCTCAAAAGGGTCTCTACGGCACGAAACAGGGCGCGCGCGAATGGTATCAAAAACTTTCATCAGTTTTTCAGTCGCTCGGCTACACCATCTGCTCCGCCGACGAAGCTGTCTTCTATAAATTCGATGAAGTTCACTACACCATCGTCGCGTCGGCCGTGGACTATTTCACCATCATTTCCGACACACTCGCTGCCGTAACGCTCATCAAGAAGCAGCTCAATGAGCACTTTGAGCTAGTTGATCTAGGTGAGATCAATTGGCTTCTCGGCTTCAATATCACACGAGATCTCGATGCAAAGACACTTTCGATGGGATAACAGTCCTATATCAACGAGATTCTCGTGGAGATGGGGCTCGAGGATGCCGCACCAGTCATGACTCCAATGGAGCCCGGAGGAGGAGGAGGAGGAGGAGGTATATTTGTCGATCTCAATTATGATGCACCCGGTATTTCCGACCAGCTCCTCTCGCCTGTGCACCATGAGCACTACCGCAAGGCCGTGGGAAGGCTGCTGTACATGTCGCGTGGTACCCGTCCCGATATAACATTCGCTGTATCACACGTTGAAAGGCTTTGCCTCGGTCCGTCTAAAGCTGGAGTACTGCTGATAACATGGACCGACGAGTGGAATGCAGCAGTACAAGCCACAACCACTAACCGAAATCCACATCCTTGTTCCCCCGGTTGCACAAGCTTAGACGTTCCGACGAGTATTCATGCATTTTAGACTTCTTCACGAGAATGTGAAGGAGTAGAAAAGGGACACAGATACTTCAGTTCGACTGGTTGAAGCCCTTAATCAAGCGCTCAGAACAAGAGCACTTGACTAATGGCGTGCAAGACTGTTGTGGTGGGATTAAGACCCTCTCTTGGCATAGCCAACCGAGTGCGTCAATCCAACACCAATCCAAAACCAATCCCAAATATAAGCCTTCCAAGGCTGCTGATTGTTTAAGGTCCCTTTCGACCGTATCCCATAATCCCAAGTAATAAGCCTTCCAAGGCTGCTGTAGTGGTGCCGTGTTCTCAATCCAAATCCCAAATCCCTTCACACATCTTAATCACGATCCCAAATTATGTGTTTTACTTCCACCGAAGGCAAGTCATATTAATCACATTGTGCAAACGAAGCAAAGCTCTTAATAGAACCAGTCCAGGATCACAAGCATGGACTAAGCGTTGTAACACAAGCCCTAGATCCAAGTCTCTTAATTGAGACCAGGACCTAGCTCCTGTGCCAACCCAATGTTAGTGCCACAAGCACTAGATCCAAGTCTCTTTATGAGACTGGGATCTAGCACCTGCGCCACCACCACTGCAGTAGTGTGTCCATACTAGAACTGCCCTCCTTATATACTGTACATTTACGCTTACACTACTCTAATTACACTACCTGAGTAAGCTAAAGATCTGCCATTTAACTCCTTGTTTCCGATCGGTTGTCTGACTCGACTGAACTTCCAAGCCAAATAGTGTTGTCCTGCCCTTCGGACCATTGGATTCAGAAAGCGCTGAGTCTCCCATTTCTGTAGACACCCAGAACTCCCTAATCCCCCAAGTGGTTCCCAAGATATAACCTCGTCAATTCCTGATCAAGCCAAGAACCCAATTTGGGACGGTAACGGGGCTGAACCAGTTTAACGGTTAAAGTCCCTTGATTAACACCTTCAGATTCAAGGAGCGTTGGGTATCAGCTTTCTGTAGATACCCTAATCTCCCCGAACCGCCCAGTAGTTGTTGAGATATAAACCGATGAAGCCTTGCCCAGGTCAAGAACCCATATTGGGATAGCAACATTGATCGGTGATTATCATGTGTCCAGACACGTCCCCAGAATAGTCCAAATCAACCACAACAAGGTGATTAAATCCCACAGATCTATCTCTGCTGATAGACACTTGTTCTTCAGAGTGGATGTTTAAGTTCCCTGATATTTGTTGGCCCTGCAGAGCCTTAATCAAGCGATTATAAGGACTCTATTATTAAACCCATTGAATCGAGCCTTAATCAGTATGGGAGGTTCTGATTAATGTCCTCTCGGGCAGGCTGATTAAGCCCTCATGCAGGATGTGCCTGATTAACCATTCGGGACTCATGTTAATCCTGGAGATGTACATCTAACCTGGTAATGCACAGGAATCCCAACATTAGCAAGATTCCAGGCAAGGCCAGATAGCCTGCTTATCAACGTCACCCAATTTGTCACCTGTACGGCCCAAGAAACCGGCCTAGTTAGCCGGGGAGATACATATGGTATCCCCGGCTAACTAGCGGGCTTTAGAGCCATCGCGGGTGGGCACTTTAAATATGTCCTATTTCCTCCCCGCTTACCTCATTTATAGGTACTACGGCGGGCGGGGCACCCGCCCTGCCATCAACCCATCGTCGCTGCCATCAAACATAGGCAGCGACGTCGCTTCCCGCCGCGCTCAACCTTTCCCATCACTCCCATCAAATCCCCGCTCCCGCCCGCCCAACTCACGCGTTTCGGGCCCAAAAATAAAGGTAAAATCGCGAAATAAATTGGAGACACTCTATGGATACAACACCGTCTATTACACTACAGAAATGTAATAGAAATGCCCGGATTATATAAAAAATACATTGAAATACACTTACCTTCCTTCAGCCTCTGCACCATCATCACGAGAAATGCGGACGATGTTCATGAGGGCCTCCGCCATCATGCCGTCTTCATCGTCACTGTAGACATCTGCATTGTCATCATCAGGAGGTGCAGTTGCGCCATCATCTTCGGGAGGTGGCAGTGGCGAAGGCGCACGCATGTCGGTGTCGCTGTCCCTCACAACAGGGGTGTGGCGTTCCCAACAGATGCTGACAACCGGGGAGTATGCTGCCGGTGAAGCCGGGTACCTTGCTGAGCTTCACCAAGTGCGACATATAGAGGGCGGTAAACCGCCCGCACTCCATACATAGCAAGCCTGCCCGAATGGCAAGGCCCTCCTTCCCCTCCCCTCGCAAACGATCCTCTTCACACCTGAGAAACGCCTCCTCATCCACCATGTACGTGACGAGACACCGGATCTCGATGTTCAGGCGTACAATTTCTTCATCCGCACGGAGGAGCTTGAAGTGCTGATCTATGGCAGCTCGGCCAGCAGGTTGCGCCCATAGCTCCCCACGAATATCCTCCCACCCCTCGTGCAATAGATCAAACGTCGGCAAGGAATGCGTACTCCACGACCTCGTCCCAGCTGAGCGTCGGCTTGGGCGGCGTCATGGATTCCACAATCTCATTGTACTTCACAATGGTGTTCTTCACAGCCTTCGAGCGCGCCTGGAGCGCCTTGGCGATATGCTTCTGCAATTTATAACCTATTCCATCCTAGGTGAGCACTTGTCTATCAAATGCACGCAGAGGGACTTACCTGTGCCAGACATATTGCACTTTGCCAGCTCAAACATCCACGAGATGATGAGGCCTTGCAAATGGTCAAGTGCACGTTGGTAGCGCCGCCTGCAGACCATCACCGCTACAGCCTCCCACTTCTCGTCACCTGGAATCCAGCGAACAGCAATGTTGAGTCGGCCCTCGAGGTCATGCACGGCTGCCATCGCCTTCGCCTGGACCTCGAGGGCGTGCCGACATTGTGTCTCAATGCACTGTGTGGCCATCGCTGCTTCCGTGTAGTCCGTGTCGTGCCCAATGGGGCCAAAGGGCCACTCCACCCCAAGAGTAGCAGAAACACGTTCCCTGTGTGTGAGAGTCAGAAGGAAAGGGAAAGTTGCATAGGGCAGAGGAACGTACTCAGTGTCACCCAGGTTGACCAATTTCTGGAAATATTCCATTTCCAGGGTCTCCTGCTCGGGCTCCTTTGACAGCGAGCGGAGGTGCGCCTTCTCCTTTGTTCTCCATGTCTCAAACTCGTCACACGACTCCACACCGAGCTCCCGCATTGACTGCTGCAGGGCGGCGAAGGTAGACTTGATCTTGAGAGCACACCGGTATTTGCTGCAGAGTACAAGCACTGGGAAGGGCTCAACTTAGACTGTGGTATATTTCTTTTCAAGAAAGAACTTACTCAGACCTTGATATGTTTCGAAGGTGTCGGCATGCTTCAGGTACGTCGTTATTGCCTGCTGGTGATGGAATTGACTTGAATAACAGGTAGTGGAGGCGAGCGCGTTCGACTTTGAGAAGAAGGACTCACAAGTTTCCAAAGCCTCGAGCCTGACCCCCTTGACATACATCATGAGGTTGTCGCCGCAGAGTCGGTTGTGACCATGGCCGTGGAATTCACCCACCAACACCCTGAAATTTTTATCGCGGGCGAGCTCCTTCAGGGCCGGGTGGACCTTGACCATTTTCCCAAATTTGCACTCAATGTCGTAGCCGATCACAATCTCCCCCAGAATGTTGAGCAAGTGGGCAGTGATAGTGAGCAGATATTTCGATCTAATAAAGATGGTATAACACAGCTTGTCAGTGAAGATGACGAGCAAGGAGAAAAGGAGACCTACAGCTCGCCACTCCTCACCATGTCGACCACCTTGAGGACAAAGCCGTGGCGACAGAGCACAGGGAAGAACCCTGTTTCATCGTACATCCCGTATGTGTGTGAGGTGACGTCCTCCTTCATATTCTGCCACCGCTCGCTGAACCCATCCTCCTCCTTGTCCTCCGCATTAGAGGCAAAACTCCTCATCAGGTCCTCCACCCCCTCCTTGGCCCACTTATCTGTGTCCTCCCGCATCAAGTAATAGTCCCCAGGTGCGACGTGATCGTCAACACGCTCTTTTGATGCGCCTGGGGTAAAAACACCCTTGTCCAGCTCTACCTTCTCGCGCAACCAGAAGCGTGAGAAGGAGTTGTTACCATCAAAAGTCCCCATGAGGGGGATCTTCAAGAAAGGCTCACCCTCGAGCTTGTACAAGCAGCATAGGCAGGCATTCTTGAGGTGCCAATGTGGAGTATCACGCCCCAGCGCAACTTGCATGCGCTTGTCTACCACCGCACGAATCGCGAGGTAGATGTCAAAGGTGATCGAGAACTGGGCCGCTAGCCACTGGCGGGGTGTGACACCATGAATGTCGCACAGCGTTCGAACAAAGGCCTGGATGCCCAGTCGTGGACACCGCAGCCGCACGACGCGATATACCTCCAGTGTGCGGATGGTAATGACCGCGGTGGGGATGAAGGGCGACACGGGTATCCAGCCCCGGTGCACGCAAGCGGAGGCAACATAGACATCGCCTGCAACAAGGCAAAGCTCCTTGTGACTGGCAGCTGAGAAATTAACACCAACTAAGTGACTTTGTTCAACGAAAGAGATAAAGGGCATACAGAACATGTCCACGACGAGGACATCTCAGATTTCTTGGACCCTTCCGGCGCTGGCACAGCACATGAGGATGGGATCCCCTCCACCTCTGCCATGGCAACTTCAAAATCCATGTAAGTGTCTGCCATGCACTTGATTTGTCTGGCAAACACGTCAACCTGCAGCTGGGTGCGATCCTTTTGCATATGCAAGTCCGGGTATTTCCTGCAGCCCCACAGGTGTCTGGAATATATTTCAGCAAAAGGGTGAATAATTTAAAACGATGAACATACCCATGACTTTGGCGAAGCCCTTGGAAAAGGTCGGTGTCCGCACGTTCTGAGTCTTCTGGCAGGGCCTCTCTTGTATGGCTAATTTGCGCGGGCGCCCTACTGTGAAGGACATTGTCCTCCCATCCGTCGTTGTCATCAAATGCATCCGGGAAGTCGCCGCACAGGACGTCGTAGTTGCAGCGCTCCTCTCGGGACATATCTAAATCAAGGGGAGTGAATTTTGTTTGTCTATAAAAAATCACACTGTGGAGATTTACTTTGAAGATGCACAGCCGCTTGCTGCGCCTCCCTTGATTTTGCCAGACAGATTTTTGTTGCATTCAATGAATTGCGGACGTGAATAACGCGGCCAGATGACATGCGCTGGGCTGCTGTGGTTTGAATGCGCTTCAACAGCGAGGTGACAGTGTTGCGGGTCGACCAGCCTTTGGCCGGCATGGTCGCGAGTTAGGCGCAATGAAGTCTGAAGCTCATGCACGCTACGTGATTGAGCATGTGATGTGACCAAACAATCACTCGTCTCCATCAAACCAATACAAGTCCAAGACCCAGATGCGTCTCGAAGGTACGTTTTCAGCATCTGAGACCTGAGGTGTTGTCCAGCTGGCTTTGTAACCTTGAAGACTCGCACCAGGGACTCTGGTTGCGGAACCAGTGCCACGGGCAACGCCTCAGCAATCAATGCCACTCACCTTGTACTAACACCTCTTTTTTTTTGTTTAGGACACATTATTTGGGAGGTTTTTGGGCTCGGGAGGTCATGCTGTGGCTCTTGAATGACCGAAAGGTCAATTCGATTTGATTCTATAACCTCCCAATTCACACTGATTTTTTTAGACGCGCCGAGGCACCGTCTTTGCCTCTTTTACCAGCACCTTATTCGACGTCGGGCATCTTCTTGCAGAAGCAGTTGCGTGCGAGGGGGACGACCAGGAAGACCGTGAGGATGATCACACAGACCATGACCTACAGCTCGACCCCCTCCTCGACATCGACCGTGATCCACCACCCGACCCATTCAACGAGGTGGACGACAAATCACCGCCGCTGCCTCTGCTTCTTTGACCGCAACCCTCCCCTCCACCCCCACCCTCAGCGAAACGCTGCCAAGCAACTACATTTGACGACTTCGACGGCCGCAAGCCACAGATGGGGTCCCATCGTCGCTGCGCCCTCAAGTGCAAGGAGAGAATCACCACGTAGGGTTGAGTCCCGCGAGCTGCCATCGCGCAAGAGCACGTCCAGTTGGCTATCCCGATTCCCACAAAACTTAACACGGCGACTCTCCCCACCGCCCATGGTGCCTACACCGGCAAGATTGAGGACAAAAAAACGGAGAAACGCAGCAGCAAGGCGGCTCACTCCCTCACCGAACTCATTGCCCGGGGATTTCAGCTTATCAAGTAGAATGGCTAGTACGTTCTACGTGATTTTCAATTTTGTTAGATACCTTGGCTCATCCATTAATCCAGCAACGCCTACCCGCTTGTCGACGTGCACGGGCACATCTTTGCGGTGCTGGTGGGCCAGCTGCGCAAGCACGAGTACCACACCTCTGTTTGCGCCGCCTATGATATCATCACTGCCCAGGGCATCGCCGCCGGTTTCCCTGTGTCCATGCGGAAACATCGTCGCGGCCTCTTTTCCGCTATCAATGTTGGCCTTACATACGGCAAGGGATGCAGCGCCCCCTCCTGGCTCAACAACAAGCAATACGACCCCATCACCCAATGTCTCCTCGCCGACACCCACATCAACCGGATTGCTAACTTTGCCAGCGGTGTGTTTCTGCCGCCTTTCTTCCCTACCCTTGCTGATTTGATTTGGAACAGGGGTGTTCGTTGCCTGGGCACCGCGCCTTTACAAACACTATCACCTCAACGACCAAAAACTACGCCAGAAGCACCTTGAACTGCACCGCCCCTTTGTGGGCTCAATTTTCTCCTGTGCGGCATTCAACTTCGGCCCTAACGTCTGGACCTTCAAACACCGCGATGTTCTCAACCTGGCTTTTGGGTGGTGCGCCATCCAGGCCCTGGGCAACTTCGACCCCACGAAAGGAGGGCACTTAGTCCTTTCGGACTTGATGCTTGTAATCGAGTTCCCACCTGGCGCCCTCATCCTCATCCCATCTGCCACACTATCGCACGCCAATGTACCTGTCCAAGCTGGTGACACCCGGGTTCCCTTCACCCAGTTCACCTCTGGCAGGCTCTTCCGTTACATCGACAACGGCTACCGGACGGAGGGCAAGCTGGCAGATGCAGACCCAGCAGAGTACGCACGTCTTATGGAAAAAAAGCAGTCACGGTGGGAGGAGGGCCTCCAAATGTATAGCACAGTAGATGAACTTGTAAAAACAGACACCGAATAGATACCTTGTCCATGATCCCTCTCGGTGTGCTATGTTAACTTGAATCGGGAACTGATTGAAGTCGCTTTTATAATTGCGAACTGATTGAAGTCACCAACTGATTTTATTTGAGTTGTACCACTTCTACTGCACCGTTCAGCTTCGAAATTCGGGAGATGTAAGTTCACAATATTCAATGAACTTTGAAGAGTTATTATTTTTTTGGTCTGACGAATGAATTTTTTTGAAAATTAAGTACTCCGGCGTATGTGCTGAATATTTATTTCTGAATAGTGGCACCTATGTTCAACCCACTGTAAAAAAACTGGGAGTAATGGAAATGTGGAGCAAGAGGTGCGATTTAAATGGTCCAGATACATTATCGTGAACTGATTTTACAGATGGTATCTCACAATGATTTTGGATGGTGATTGCCATTCAGTTCTCTTCCACCACCACTTTATCAAACCTCTTCTTCCAAATGCTGCGGGGCCAGACCCCGTTGGACCCTGACATCAAGCAGCAATGTCATGAAGACTCTTTGAAACACTACCATGAGAAGCAAGTCCTGATTTTTTCCCATTTTTCTCCTGAGAACTGACATTATTCTTCTGACATGCAGAAATGCTGACAAGCTTCGTGAAGCGGCACGACTGCGAATGCAACGGTGGGTGCCTCAAATCTTCATACTCTATTCACCAATTCCCTTCGACGAAGGCATTGCGCTGCTGTTGCAAATTCCGGTATCTTCACACAATGAAAGTACACTAGGAAAGTGGCCTTGGCATCAGAACGTTACTGCGACAGGTGAGCTGGCTCTTTGTATCTCAGTGAGTGGGCTCATTCAATGATTGAAACCCAGGAAGCGTGAAGAGGAGCACGCAGAGTGGTGTGCTGCCGAGGCTGTGACAAGGCAAGCCAGGTGCTCAAATAATTTGCATTTTATTGTCATAGCTCTAACGAATTTACAGACATATTGAAAAGGATGCCTTGTATAGGAAGCATGCCAGACTCAAGAAAGTGCTGCAAGGCAAACCACTGCCCCTACCGCCCTTAGCCAAACCACCGCACCCCGCAAAGCCGCCTTGCACCGTTTTCAAGCCGTTGTGTGCCATTTCACTGAGCAGCCCCATTCCTGTGCCACGCCACGCCGCTATCATCCCCATGCCTGCCATCGTACAGGACGACTCCTCTGATTCCGAATCAGCCGATGAGCACAAGCACCACCTTCCTGAGCCGCTGATATGGCCAGCACGTACCTCCCGCCCCCAGTGTTGCCCTCACTGCTACGAGGAGGACTGCATAGGCTGTGCCTGCCTGTGCACGGACTCTGATAAATGGTTTGACCATCCTGGTGGTCACTATTTCCCAAGCTGCGCGTGTGAGGGGAGGATTGTCCGGGATGTAAGTGTGTTTGCCCTGTCGGCACGGTTTGGAAGGAGCACGGGGGTCATAAAAAAGCAAAAGACTTGTAAATCACTGTGAATACAATATTTTTACACTCTTGAATAAATTCTGTTCAATGGCTATTTTGCGTATGAGTGAGCGCTAGTGAGCCCCTGTAGATTTGATTGAAGATAATCTGGCTGGCACGGGATTGGCACCATGTGACATTTAGAATCTGTGCGCTCGACATCTCAGTAAGATCTCGAGTGCACAGATCTAGTCGCCATGATGGCACGGTAAGATTCTTACCGTGCCATCATGGCGACTCCATACCCTGGAATCCTACTCTGTGCGCCGCAGTACGCCCCTGACCCCGGTCATGAAGACCAATACAAGCATCCCGGCCCCTTTTACGCAGTGGTTTGTAAAGATTGGTGGGGTGTTGTCACTTCAAAGTGCGTGTTACTTTTTTCTCTTGTTTGCTGTTCTGAGACCTTTTCACCATGGTGCAGGGAGTCTCGCAGCCGCATGCTGGAGCGTTACCCCAATGCATATACATGGGAGGCCTCACCTTGGTGGACATTCGACAGGAGGTGGACCCTCGACTGCACGGAGTACCACGAACACGAAGGGGAACACCCGGTGGCCGATGAGCCGATACATCCTGCGACGCCCGACTCTGGCGAGCCCTCCTCGCCCTCAACTCTCTTGGAATCCACCACCCTCGCGTGCACCCTCACCCACACCACCATTCACCACGGAAGAGCTCGCCCATCTTGCGAGCTTCAGGCCAGGTCCTGGGCCCACCAGCTCAGCGCGTTGACTCAACAATTTATACGGGTCTTGGGACCGCAAGCAGTGGTGCCAGGTAAGCCACCAATCGCTTTGCCTGCAAAGCGCAAGACGACCTTGTTTGCGCACGAGGTTGCAACCGCATTGCACGCAGGCGGCAAAATCATTCTCACTGCGGAGGGACCTGCAATTGTCATGCCTCAAGACGATCTCGGCTCCAAATGGTGCAAGGAAGTAGAGGGGCTTGTCGAGGAGTGGACACAGGAAAACCGCACCCAGGGTCCTACAGCTGTGATGTACGCGGTGAGCGGGAAACGGCACATCTTTCAGAATTGGTGAGTCACGCTACCTCATCCTTTATTCTTTCTCCTTGGTTTTGTTAATTGTCTTTTTTTTTCAGGGATCACGCCGTGGCTGTCTTGAAGAGATCGCCTGGAGCTGAGCTCCTTTTCACCAAAGACGAGGATGAACTCTTTGAGTTTCTTGCTGAGGATTTGGAGGAGACGCTGGAGGCTTGAATGCGAGCATTCATAAATATTTACTTTATACATGTATTCACAATGCTTCCCACACAAAAAAATGTTACTTCTGTCAAGCTCGGTTTTCAGTATAATGTGAATACAAAAATCAGAAAGCGAAAGAAAGAGTTGGAAAAGATAAGACCTGAAAAGGCGAAAAAAAAAGAGAGAGAGAAATTAATTTACCTAGCCACTGGGTCAAACAAAAGACCCAGTGGTTTAGGGGTTGGGATGCTGAGATGCAGAAATATCATTATCTCTACAATCTAGACACCCCAACCACTAAACCAGTGGGTTGAGGGTGAAGTCCTTCATTGATGGGATATGACGAGAACTGGCCGTTTGACAGAAGCTGTCAGATCAGACAGAAGTCACGACATCTTAGTTGATTCTATACATTCGTTGCGCCGCTCTCCCACCGCTTTACACACTGCCGCCTTCCAATGCCGAAAGAGCCCATGCTCTCGGCTCATGCCGCACGCAATCCCACGAAACCTGTACAGCAACCACGACGATGCCAGGAGTCCAAGCGAGCAAGGCCTCGAGGGCGCTCGCTGCTGAGCAGCGAGCAGACAACGACCTCACCTTAACTGCCAAATTCAACAAGATCTTCCTCCAGCGTGAGGAAGACATCAAAACACTCTCGAGGGATTTCAGCAAGACGGAGAGCTACATCCGCCAAGTGCTGGAAAATCGCACCCACTATGCAGGGAAACGCGCCCCTAGCCTCAAGAATGCAATCACTCACCGACTTTCCAAGGAGGCTAGAGAAATTGAGTGCGTCAAGTATTTATTATATAGCTTGACGTGTCCTGCAGATGGTAACGTGTACAACGCACACAGCGAGGAGATCAACCTTTCGGGCAAACAATACCGAGCATATAAAGATTCGCTCACAGAGGAGGAGGAGAAGAGTCTCCTCGAGGATCTCGCAGAAAGCAAGAACATCAAGGAGCACGGTGTTCGCACGACAAACAAGGCCGTGGCATTGGCCACCATGCAGACCACTAGCCAGATTGGAAAGGTGGTACGTTTTTTTTAAATTATTGCTATTCATGCCACGGTGCTCACAGTTATTTTATTGCAGATCATTGCTCTTCATTCCCGCACGGCGGTGCACGGTTTTGCTATGTTCACGCGCGGGCACCCCGATGACCCAGCTATGCTTTTGTTGAGTCGGATGAAGCAAGCAAGTTCTTTGAGGCCACATTTGACTGCTCTGTATGGGACGTTGTGCGAAAATACGAGCTGTGGTCTTGCAACCACGACAAAAGTGCGTACAATCTGTCCTTTTCTTCCATGTAAGCCCCTAATATATTCCGTAGCAAATAATTGTAACAACATAGATGCAGTGCGTAACCAAATCACAGTGCTCGTGGAAGACACGCTGCGTACGATTCCCCCCTGCTAGAACTCAATACGCATGTGAAGCTTACCTTTGATTTCACAGGGAAAATCACTGGTGACAAGACAGTGACCATGTCGTGGGCAAGCTACAAGATCGACATTGTCCACACCCATGGGGTAGAGATGGCGGGTTGGCCTTCGAGCGTCGTAATGGTGCGGCCATCGAAAATGGCCGCCTATGCTGCACGCCGCATCCTCGACAAGCTGCGCAGTGGGGCCATCCACTGGGTCGTGCTTACAAGGTCCCAACGAGCCGAGGTGGCAGAGGAAGTCGAGGCGCTGCGCGAGTCCGGCGCCGTGAAGCAGCGCAAGCAGCAGAGTGACAAGAACAAGCCGTGTGGGCTGCGCACCAAGAAGAGCAAAGCGACTGACCCCAACAGATCTGAGGACGACTCCGAGGAGGAGCCAATGCCTGTGTCCGTGCCCTGCACGCCAAATGTCCCCGCGTCTGCGCCCCGCGCACCCAATGTCCCCATGTCCGCTCCCCGTGCCCAACGCCCCTGTGTCCGCTCCCCGTGCGCCAAACACCCCAACGTCCATTGCCCAGGCGCCCAACGCCCCTGTGTCTGCCACCCAGGCCCCCACCGCCCCCCCATCCGCTACCCATGCACCCAACGCCCCCGCATTTGCTTTCCAGCCACCCAATGCCCCTGCACCCGCTACCCAGGCACCCAGCACCCCCGCGTCTGCTGTCCGCACGCCGATCGCGGAGGTGTCTGCCGATGCGACGTCAGCCGCCCTTGGGTATCCACCTCTCCAGCTACCTCCCTCTCCAACGTGGCAACATCGGCTGCCTTGAGCACAGGCATGATGCCTTTCGGGTCGCAGCTTACAGACGACAACTTCAATTTCGATTTGCAGGCATGGATTTCGGCCCCATGCCCTTATTCCCGTCCTCCAGCTCCACCTCCCATGTCAGCAACGGCCTCTTGGTTGGCTAAACAATGAGTAACCTGACGAGAACCCCAACCAGGATAAACCCGATAGACGCTAATAGCTTGTGTGTTCCCCAAGCAGTAGGACCAGTTGTACGGCGTCCTCCCTAGGAGGCCATATGTCATAGGTCGGGATGCGAGGCGGAACCCAGAATGAGTCGAAGAGGGTGTGATATCCACCCAGGTATACAACCCGAGGCGTGGATACAACCCGTAGTACAATGTTGTGGAAGCGGGGCAGGGTGGAGACAATGCCTATCTATGTCAAGCCAAGGTAGAAGCCTGAGATTAGACGAGGTAGAATCTACTGTACATGGAGATTCTACTGTGCTTATATAGGCTTCTAATAAATTAAAGTGATCGTGGTCAATCGCGATCAGTTCCTGTATTGTAGCATTAAGGAGTGTTAATGCTGATACTCCTGGACTCCTCTATGTTGGTTTCCGTGGCATCGGTGGACCTAGGAGACCCGATGTTCGGGTTTCCTAGTCCTGAGTGTCATCGTATCTGGTGGTTCAAACCCCGATCGGGTTTGCAACCACTCCTGTACTTCGTGTACGCTTCCCTGTCATCTGTGGTACGTCCAGGGACTAGGATCCGTCTGTACGGGTTCCTAATCCCTAACGTCTTCTGTATCCCATGGCGCAGACTCCCTGAGTCTGCGGCTTTTTAGAATCCGTGGCCGGGTTTCAACTGTGAGAAGGTCACGTAGTGGCGTGATGAGAGTCCCGTGCCACTAAGACGTGTCTGTATCCATACAGACGCGTCGCGCGAAAAAGTAGAACCCGGGTGATTCATGACATCCCAGCTCGGCCTCAGCACTGACCAGCTCAACGACGGCATGACTATGCGCATCAACACCTCAAATCGCGAGGACTTTGCCTTTGACAGAGGATTTAATGGCGGCAGCGGGGTTGCCGGCGACCCCTCCCCTCATTTGCTTACAACCTGACAGGTGGTGCACCCTCAGCACAGGTGAGTGGTGGAGCAGCGGGATAACATGGGCGCCACCGACAACATATGCCCCGGGACATTTATTCCTGCCATTCCACATGCCGCCACAGCTTCGGGTCCGGGGGTGTTCATGTCGGTCTTCTCTGTGGCCACCAACACCATGACACAAAAAAGGAAGAGGGCGGAGGGGGATGGGGTCGAGAAGCCAGCACACAAGGGGCGCGCCAGGAGGAGCTAGGACAGCACCGCTGGTGCAGATGCCGACGCCGACACGCCTCCCAGCCGTCATTTGAAGTGTGCACCGGAAGCAGTGCCGCTGCCCTGAATCGTGCACGCTCTCTGTTAAACCCACGCTTTAAACGCGCTACTACCGGCCACTACCTGTTTCCCACATGCACTTCAAATTTTTATGATAATGTACCATTCTTTTCTTGTCTCTCAATGTGTTTATTCTTTCATATGTGAATTGACTTATGGTATTTTAAGATATACGGAGAGTATTGTAGGTAACTGGGTATTATTCTTGCTTATATATGAAGCCCTTGCATGTCGGAATATACTCAATTATTTTCGCTATTTTACCTTTATTTTTGCGTGAGTTGGGCGGGCGGGGGCGGGGATTTGATGGGAGTGATGGGAAAGGTCGGGCGCGGTGGGAAGCGACGTCGCCGCCTATGTTTGATGGCAGCGACGATGGATTGATGGCAGGGCGGGTGCTCCGCCCACCGTAGTACCTATAAACAGGGTAAGTGGGGAGGAAATAGGATGTATTTAAAGTGCCCACCTGCGATGGCTCTAAAGCCCGCTAGTTAGCCGGGGATACCATATGTATCTCCCCGGCTAACTAGGCCGGTTTCTTGGGCCGTACAGGTGCAATTCGTCGAGTCCCCCCGTACCAGTCACCTGAAGGCAGTACAGCGCATCTTCAGATACCTCAATGGTACGCGAGACCACCGTCTCGTTCTTGGTGGCAAACACAGCTCCCTCTTCGGCTATTCGGACGCTGACTAGGCTTCGCAAATCCACCGTCATTCAATTTCCGGATTTGTATTCTTCCTCGGCAGCGGCGCAATTGCCTGGAGCTCGAAGAAACAACCCATCGTCACCCTGTCCAGTACCGAATCCGAGTATGTCGCCCTCACCCACGCCGCGAAGGAACTTATTTTGCTCCGGAAATTATTATCCGAGGTCAATCTTCTCTCCAACGCCGCCACCACTCTCTTTTGCAACAACCAAGGTGCCATTGTACTCTCACACGATTCTACTTTCCATGGCCGCACCAAGCATATCGACATTCGTTTTCACTTCATTCGCCAGACAATCCAAACGGATATGCATCCGTGATTAGTGATGTTCTTGGTTTGGTTTGAAACCAGAAAACAGTAAACCAAAACCATGGTTTGTTGAAACCAAACCAAACCAAGGTCATGGTTTGATGCCGGTTTTTGGTTTTGGTTTGAAGCCTGTAAAACCAAAACCAATGGTTTTAACCATGGCTTCCAGCTTATGAAATTTCCCGGTAGTATTTGGACCAAACCAGGTATTTAATTTATTCTTCTCCCATTACAGATACATTTACCTGCTCAACTTTCACATATCGAAGCACTATGGTAGTTCGCGCGACTTAGGCCGTAGAATTAATTGATGCAGCTGATGTTGGCTGATTGGCTTGCTGTTCCGAACCTCGGTGAACCATGAACGTGACCTGCAAATGGGAAGTGACCAGGCTGCAGAGTTGCGAGATGAAGATTCTAGCCTCATCCGGTCGAAAATCCTTTACAATATGGGCCTGGATCTCTTGATGGCAGAGAGGTGGGCGAACCATGGTTTAAACCAAAACCAAACCAAACCAACCTGTGCTCTATGGTTTTGGTTTTGGTTTGAGGATTCTGGAACCAAAACCAGCTGAAACCAAACCAAAACCATGGTTTGAAAACCAAACCAAACCAGAACATCACTATCCGTGATCTACTGTCCCACCAACGACATGATTGCCGATGTCTTCACCAAGTCCCTTGTGCGCGCGAAAATCCAGAAGTTCCGTGATCTTCTCGGAGTCGAGGAGCCGCCTACAGCTTGAGGGGGAGTATTGAGTATCAAACTTAACGGCATCTCTTTACTTACTTACCTTACGGACATATCACTTTATTTCTGATTCACCATACATAAACGTTACAGCTCACGTACACATCTCAGTCGGTCTGTTATTCACGCCCACTGAGATTCGTATCCATTTGATCCAGCTCTGAAATATCTGCACCTAGATCTTTGATCTTGGAGAGGCGTCTTCCGTCTTGGCTGGGCATCTTTGATCTTTGGACATTCTGTCTTTTTGGCTGCCATTTGCCGGACATTGACAAAGATGGTGACAGATGACTTTCGGTTCCAAAGATGGAAAAGATGGCACTTGAATTAATGTCCGTACATCTGCACAACTAAAAGGTCTATATGTGTCAAAACTATGAAGCAGTATCTTTGAAGTGGCAAGGTAAGTAGGAATCACTATGAATTGGTATGAGTTGGATATAAGGTGCGCCCCTGCAAAAAACAGTTGAATTCAGGTGAATGATATCGAGAACGGGGGTCTTCTGCTATCTCCTGAGTCATTCAATCAGGTGATTTGTGCTCCAATGCATGTCGAAATCAAGATAACCGCGGTCTTGACTAGGGAGATAGCAGAAGACCCTGGCAAACGTGCAGGGGATTCATTCGAGAACTACAAGGTAATATACATATCTTGTCAGGAACCAATGTAACTAAGTGAGGCGATAATTAGAACAAGGAAAGAGTAATTAAGGCACAAACGAAGCAGAACATGATAATGCAGGAACTCAACATAGCAGGAAATCATTGCTTAGCTATTCAAATTAGCGGTGTCGGAGATAGCGAGCAGTTATGAACACAAAATCCTTGATTCCGTCTGCCAGAACAAAGAAGACTTTACTCGGAAGATGAACAGCAACGAAAATAACCAAATATTCCCAGGGTACAAAGCATAAAATACTTGCCTCGTTGGAGGTGCACACCCCATCAAGATGCCCTCCCAACACGCTGACACTCAAGAGCGACTGAATACGCTTATCATGTGTTTCGGTATTACAGTAGATACCCTGGAAGTTCTTGCCAATGGCCTTAAGGCAGATTTCTTGGAGGCCATTGCTAACACAACACAGTCTCTGTTGAGAAATATTGAGGTAAATCATCTATAAGCATCATTGTAGCATGAATCTCACACAAGGAACCTAGACTGTCAAGAAAAACAAGAGAACTTGTATTGAGTTGATGGAGCAAACACATGAATTGCTTGATGCAATTATCATTCTTCACATCAACTCAGATACCGGTGGGGCATTGCCGCCGAGTACATTGAATCACATCGGAAAATTCACAGAGTACTTTTTTTTGTGAACAATAATTGAGTCACCATACTGACCACCGCCCTTCAGGACCCTCCACAAAATCCATACCTTTGTGGAGGCGCATCGGAGCAGCAGCAAGGTTAAGCAGTTTTTCCGTCAAGGAGAGATGAGCAAATTGCTCAAGGATTGCAAAAATGGACTGACACAAGGGCTTGATTTTTTTCGGGTAAGCTCTCATACACATTGAAACAATTCATTGCATACAACCCTGTCTGCATAGCTCCAGAACACGGGTATAATGAGTGATATTTCCAAAATGCAGGCAGAGGCAAAACAGAGACATCGGGAAGTTCTAGGCATGATCAATGGACTCTCAGATACTGCAAGTTCAGACAAAGCATCTACGGTATGGTATTTTTGAGTTCACCGCCAATTTTGCCAACTTCAATCCAGATGAGCAGGGTTTATTCTCTATCTCACAATAGGTATGTGTCCCCCAATCCTACAACAATGTCATTGAGACTTTGAAAGCTCCAAATCAATCTCAATGCTGCCATCAGAGCCCAAGATATTTCATGGCCGTGAATCTGAATTGTCCAATATCCTGCAGCTGCTGAGAATGAATACTCCCAGGATAGCTATTTTAGGTACAGGTGGGATGGGGAAGACCAGTCTTGCCAAAGCAGTTCTTCATCATGCAGAAGTCTCAGCACAGTATACCCAACATCGATATTTTGTTGCTTGTGACTCTGCAACCAGCAAAGTGGAACTTGCTGCTCTTATTGGAGCCCATCTAGGACTCAGGCCTAGCAAGGACCTTACTCGAGCAGTTGTCAAATTTCTTGTCACAGCCTCACCTGGTCTCTTGATTCTTGATAATCTGGAGACAGTCTGGGAACCTGCAGAGCTACGTGGTGATATTGAGGAATTTTTATCCCTCCTCACAGACCTCAAAGACTTGGCACTGATTGTGAGTGCCAGTGCTTCATTTCTTTAATTTGACTCATGCAATACAGATTACCATGCGTGGGGCAGAAAGGCCAGCCAAAGTACAGTGGAGCCATCCATTTCTCCTTCCACTGCAACCATTGAAATACCATGCTGCTCAACAAACATTCATTGACATTGCTGAAGACCATCATAACCCAGAAGACATAGATCGGGTCTTGTCATTGACAGATAACATGCCTCTTGCCATCAATCTCATTGCACATTTGGTGGATGTGGAAGGATGCTCCAGTGTATTGTCCCGCTGGGAGGTAGAGAGTACCTCTGTGATTTCAGAGGGCTATGGCAAAAAATCCAACTTGGATGTGTCAATTTCAATCTCTTTGTCTAGCCCCAGGATCAAAGCTGTCCCACATGCACAAGAGCTATTAAGTCTCTTGTCAATGCTTCCAGATGGTCTTTCAGATGTTGAACTCCTGCAGAGCAAGCTCCCAATTGAGAATATTTGGAATTGCAAAGCAACATTGATTCGAACTGCTTTAGCCTATCTGGATGACAAAAAGCAGCTAAAAGCATTGGTACCCATCAGGGAATATGTGCGGAAAACTCACCCACCTAGAAATGAGCTTATCAAGCCTCTTTTCAAACATTTCCATGAGCTACTTAAATTGCACAAGGACTTCTCTGGAACTGAAATGAATTCAGCCACAGTAGGGCGAATATCATCAAATCTGGCCAATATCCAAAGTTTACTCCAGAATGGACTCCAAAAAGACCACCCAGACCTCACAGATAATGTTTTTAGTGCCTTGTATCTGAATGTCTTCAGCCGAATCACTGGCCGGGGGTCAATTCCTTTGCTTAGCCAGCTTCATGAAATCCTTCCACACCTGTGTGACCATCGGCTTGAGGTCTACTTCGTTACTGAGTCATTTAATACATACATCTCTGCACCAATCAATAATTCAGCAACTCTTGTGGCCCAGGTGTTAGAACACTTTGCATACTTCAATGATCCAGATCTTAAGTGTAGGCCCACCTTTTACAACTTGTATATGAAGACTAACTTCAGTGGTATCAAGGTAGCTTCTATATTAGTGTTGCATACCATTATTCGGTCCTCAGTCCCAATTTCTCTGAGGCCATGGATTTTTGTCACTTGGCTATATTGTTGGCAACTACATCTGGCAACACAAAAAGGCATTCCCAAGCATTACACAGGCTTGCAGTGATTCACTGTGAGCTTGGTAACTACTTGCCAGCCAGACTACATGCATGCGAGGCAGGGAGGTTGGCCAGGATTTCTGCCAATTTATACAATGAAGCACGTGCACTCTGGGTTGAAGCAATGCCCTGGACACAACTTGGCAACTACAAGCAGAGCATATCTCTTTGTACTAGAGCAAGAGATCTTCTCGTTCTTTGTGGTATGTCTGGTGGCAGGACAGACCACGGTGTCATGGCTCAGCAGGCTGAGATCCACATGATGAAGTCAGAGTACTGCGAGGCACACAAGATTCAAACTCAGATTCTTCAAGAATGCCCACTTCACTGGGATTCTGGTCACCATGCCTTGGCATTACTGAATCTTGCTGAAATTGGTCTATCCATGACTGCTCCAAAAGATGAAGTGCAACAGGATATCGAGAGAGCGAGGAAAATATTCCTTCCAATGGGAATGACCATAGCAATAATAATGTGTGACACTGTTGTTGCAGCCCTTCACCTAAGAGAAGGAGACATTCCGGCAGCAGAGGCACTTTACAAGCAATGTCTTGCAGCTTTGAGCTACTCCCGAATCAAATCCCATTGTTTGGAGCAGCTTGGTAACACCGGACACTGGGGTGCATCTGGTCAGATGTCCACTTGGACAACAGTTTATCTTGCCAATTCTATCAAATTTAAAGAGAAGTTAGGAATAAACAAGGCTCTCCAGTTTCTGGGAGACATTTTTCTTGCTCAGGCTGATGAGGACACAGCTTTCAGCCTGTTTATCACTGCACTCGAGGGATTCACCTACATGGATGTCCACCGCAACAGAGCTGAATGCATGCTCCGACTCGGGGACATTTCCAAGGGACATGGTGACATGTTGAAGGCAGTGGAATTTTGGGATGCAGCAAGGCCGCTATTTTCAAGATCATCACAGACAAAACAGATTGAATTGATTGATGAAAGGCTAGCGAGTGTTGGGGAAAATGTTCTGGAGCAACACAGAAGGAGCCTAGCTCGCCTCATGGAGATCAAGGCACCTACCGGAATTGTGGAAGAGGCAGAGGATGATCTATCTGATATTGAAGAGCAGGATGTGGGTGGAGTGAAACCACCAGTGTCAGTTTGAAACTTGGGTGAATTATGCGGCATCAGAAAATCATCTTGCATGTCTATGATCCCTGTACACTGGGTTGAATCAGTTGTTTTTATTTATTTACTTATTACAATGGGACTTCAGGTGACTTGATGGAGATGTGAGAAGGCTTTGCAAAGGCAGTATAAAACTAACCATATCTAAGTCATTCAAGTCTGTGGTATCAAGCCATAGACAGGGATACTTTTTTTTTTTTTTTTCTTCCTGTTCAAGTAGGGAAAATAATAACAAGCTGCCAGAGAGCTTGAAGGGCCATGCAAAGACTCATTCCAATTGGGCTCAGGTCAAAATCATGCACAAACTTCGAAAATTGCACAAATGCAAAGGTAATGATAACATAACGAAATCAGAAGTAAAACAGCATCACAAGGAATTGAGAGGACCTGCACCATGGGATGTACTCAAGTCATATATTTGGGGATAATCAGTACAAGTGGACCCTTGAAATAGGGATCCTGAGAGCAGTGCAATAATCCAATCCAGACATTAATATGAGGGCTGAAGGTAGACCACCAGCCTCACATGTATTAATCAAAGTGGACTGAGGAATTATTCTATTTGGAAGGCCGGCTTTCAAGAGAAGCCCCCAATTTCGTAAGCGTGTTGTTTGGAAGCCCGGATGTTCGGGGGTTCCTCACCGGCATCATTGTGATCATGACACCGCGCATACCGTCAGCAAACACGGTCACCTGATGTGCGGTGTCGAGCCAGATACTCGTGCCAAGCAAATTCCGACACTACAGTTGATTTGAAGGCCTAGGAATTAACGACGAAAGGCAAGGTAAGTTGGGTGGTAATTACTTTAGTGGGCTGCGGAGCTCAGCGGAAGTGTGAGAGAACATGAGTTGAACAGGAGGCCTAATTCGAAGTTGATTCGAAGCCATTACTCCGGGAGAAGTCCAAACGATGACGCGTTTGGATTCAGAGTAGATGTGCCAAGATTCCAAACATGTCGTACAGTACAACTATCCTGAGCACAATGCAATAGTGTCATTTTATAGATTCACAACCCAACATGTACGTGTATCTATCGCAGAGGACAATTGGACCGGTTGTGTCCCTCCTGGCGGCACAAGGAGCATTTGTATACTTGGCCAACCCGCAATGTGGAAGGATCTGGGTCCGTTCTTTGTGCCTGCACGCGACTGCTCAATCGGGTGCCGCCTCCCCGCTGCCAGCCCACTCTGGCATTTGTGAGGTGATTGGTACAAGGCCGACCCTTGTGAGAGATAACAGGAGGGTCCATAATCTGATCTTTCCGAGCTTCATCAATATTGTGTTGACTGTTGAAGCCGAGTTGAGTGAAAAATCAACATTACATGGAAAGCGAGATTATTGACACGTACTGCAAGTCCTCGAGGCTTTGTATCAAATCTGTCACTTGTTCACGCATCTGGATACCGGTGATCAGAGGTCGAATTGCAGCCTGCACACTGTGGAGCACATCCCATGCGGGAACAGTTTGTGTGCGTGGTGGAGGAGTCGTTTCGTGAGAGGCACTGCCAAGGGCATTTGAAGCAAAAGCAGATCGGATGGTCTTGGTTGGAAGCCTGAATTCTTCGGCCCCGAGTTCACGATTTCTATAGACGGCAGGTATCGATTCTGCCGCAAGGGCTGAATCCTGATACCATCTGGGAGGTGGAACGAAATTAATCTACAGTCAACCATTGATAAAGAACCACACACCTTGGGCGAATCAAAGAGATGTGGAACGGCATATTTTGCACGTCAATCCAAATGCGAAAGTAGTGCCTACAGGGAACACCGAGGTTGGAAGGCATACAGCAATCACAGACATAATGTCCATCTGGCAGGACTGCGATGTAATGAACGACACCTGTTGACTCATGTTTCACCATGAGGAGATGGCGCACTGTAAGACCGCGCTTTGTGATCAAAGAAGATTCGCCGTCAATAATGTTGCAAACCATAGCAATCGGCCGCACAACGGGCATGGTTCAACAACAGGACTAAATGCGGAAACTTCTCACACAATGGCCGGTAAATGATATCTCCACGCCAATTCGGCCGAAGCACCGATGATGGCCGGCTCAACCAGGGGCTTCCGATTAGACACCTTCCGGGAGTTTTCGGCTGTCGGGGTTCTTCATTGAAAGCCGGGTTTCCAAATAGAATAATCCTGGACTGGGTGGGGGTGAGAAGGACACATCATACAGAGAGAACCTACATACATAAATCAAATCAAGTCTATTGCAACACAGAGACATGGCTGTTACAAATTCAAGGTAGGAAATCAGGGAGCAGATGGGTTTTCAGAGCAAAATGGTTGGTTTGACAGGGGCTGAATGCAAGGAATGTGATTGGAAGCAGCCCTAAACATTGGCAGCTGCATAGGAAGATGTCAGTCTCATGCACTTGATTTGAGCACATGCGTGGATGGACAGTAAACTCGGTCAGTTACCTTTGGAAAGTGTTTATACAAATGGAAACACAGAGTGCAAAGGTTATCATTTGGGCGAGAGCACAGGATAACCACCATTCCACAAATTCTAGAATCAAGCCCTGAATCCAGAGAGATTGACATTGGACTCAACAGCAAGCCAACTAGGGCTCCTGTCGCCATTTTGACAGGTTGATGGATGAGATGGATGGGTAAACACCCGTTCATCTAGGTCTTTGAGCCACCAGCACAACGGGATGTGTTTACCCATTGATGGGGCATCTGCCCACCTGTTTGACAGGTTTTGTGCAGCATCTAGCATTGTTGGGAGGTGTCTATAATTTCTGTGTTGTCTAAGTTCTTATTGAAGCATAGATTCTAATGAGAGGTGCAGCAAGACTGGCCAAAGTATGCTGGACACACCCCTTTTTGGGTCTTTTATGACCCCTGGAACAAAACACTGCTCACCAAAAATTCATTGATATTGCTGAAGACCATCATGAGCCAGAAGAAGTGGAAAAGATACTTTTGCTAAAACACTTGCTTGGTGTCTACAACAGCAGTACTGATCCAATTGAACCCCAATGACCGGAATGTTACCAGCATACTAGCCACCAGCCACGATCACTAACCAGATTCCAACCACTTCCCCTTTTATGGTTTAGACATGCCAATGAGTCCTGGGTTTATGAACACTTTAGAAAGGTTCAAAGGACACAGATAATCTGTGTGCGAGTGCAATAGTTAGGTAGAATAAAACTTTCTTTGACAACAGTCAGGCAAGTGTTTTGTTCGGAATATTTGATTCAAGCTTCTCAGCTGTTTTCCTTTCTAACCAAGTCTTTCTGTGCTGCCAAATGTCCTAATAGTCCAAGTATGCTCTCAAGTGATTTCCCTTATTCACAAGTCTCTGGTCATCCCTGCTGCCAATTCCTTATAATTCCAATTCCCTTTGTTCACACTAATACTGCCACCAAATGTAGTTGTTGTGTTGGTTAAGTAACTTGTGCAGAAAAAACACTCTTTATTTTGAGTAAGCTCTGGGTGACAAGTCCCAAATCTCTGCCTTTGAATTGAACACTAACCACAAAGGCCTTGCTCTAGCTAGGGTAAGAATCCACTTCTGTACATGTCAAAACTCTACCCTTATATACTGTACAATACACACTTACACTAGTTTGATTACGCTACTGCCGGTGATAGGGTGTTATGAGGTCTCTGAGCATGCTACGCACTGCTTGTCGCCTCATGGCCCCTGCAGACCATCCACACGACAACAGAACGAACTCAGGTGTACATGACAGATCTTCCTAATTGAGAATCCACATTACCGGAAGCGGCTCTGAATGAGACCAGTGCTCTCTCCACCGCTGAGACCCATTCCACACCATTGCCAGCAGGATACGACCATTCCCCCAGACTGTATGGACTCTTGTAGCATCCCCCACCAATTCACGTATGAGTGACCTTCTCTATTCAGACTGCCTCCAAACGAGACCAGCACTCTCTCCACTGCTCAGACCTGTTCCATACTGTCACCAGTGGGATACACCCATTCCCCGGACCATCTGGACTCTCGCAGCATCTCTGTGATGCGAGTGCAAATGATCCTTCCCTATTGCTGACTGCTTGGTTTCCACAGAGGGGCGAAAACAAGCTCTCTTGCACCGGTGAAATAGTGACTATGGGGCTAGTGGTGAAATAACCACAAACCAAACCTGGTAAATAAATACGCGGTTCGATAGTGCAACTACAACAGCTCAAACACTATAATCCTCGTGCAAGTTCAGGGTTCCTATCCAGTATAGATTGTGGCAATTTGAACTTTAGTTCTCTTTTGAAAGCAAGACTTTATAGGTCTACAAGTCGTATAGATAAATTGCTCGAAACTGTTCTAGGCGCAATCGTGGATAGTCAGATGAGATTTTATGTTCAACGGTTTTGTATGATGTGGGTCTAGGTTTGGAGATAGTACTCTGAGGCGAAACACAAGTGATTCTTATGAAATCCCGATTCTAATAGTATCCGTGGTTGCTAATCCTTACGAGATTACAGCCACTTGCCAAGTCCAATCTGTTTCCTTGTATTCCATATGTCTGTTCTGCTTATCCAATATGTCCACGCGTAGTTATAAAGATCCAAATCCAACACAGATGATATTTCAAAGGGAAAACAAACAAAACTTTGGTATAGCTTCTGGGTGTCTCCAAATGAATGCCTACGCAACCGGTTAAGTGTGAAGCCTAGTAGCTTCGCATCCAACAGGTGGGGTGAGATTCACTGGCGTCCCTCCCATAACTCTCCACTTAAATACTTTACAGGGATCTAAATATAAACGAGACTGATACAAACGTGCGGCAGGGGTCAGGGTATATGACTAGTGGTATGACAGCTAGCCAATGAACTCCTGTTGGATATCAAGAGATTAGCAAAAACTGAACAGATTTATAAGGAACATCAACGAGCCGAGCTTAACGATGAGTCAAGATCTACATTGCTTAGAACAATTGTGATGGGATATTGTTGACGTGTCAACTTTTAGCTGACTTCCTCGTCAGCCCACTGTTACCCTCCTTGGTAACCATCCACTTCAACTGGTTCCGCTTTGAACCGCTTAAGTGATTTGTCTGAAAACCGTGATAGCCATTGCTTTCCAGTACCTGAGTATGGTTTCTTAGTCAACTGGTAGATCGACCAAGTCCAACCTTCTCTTGGCAGTTCTGAAGATGTCAGATGATGTCCCACAGTAGGCCCCCTTGTTCAGAAGGATAATCCCTCGTAATACACCCTTAGTCAGGGATGTGCAGTAGCCCCAATCCATTCCCAGGATGGTTAGGCACTTTCTGTGGTTGCTCCATTAGTGACTTCTCACGTCAATCCTTTGTTGGAATGTTGGAGGCTGTGCGAGCATCGGAGCTCGGCCAACTGTGGGAATTGGGATCACTCAGCATGGTCGGGATGACTGATGCACCCCAAAGGGATTACTCAGCAAGTTTAATAGTATAAAAGCAGCTACTATAATGTACCTACCTTAGCTTCTTGTAACTATCCTGTCCTATCTTACTCTAGGGCAATGACCCAATTTCTACATCCTTTACCAGGATCGTTGCCCAGCGCCTTTCTAATGGTCTGAGACACATTATATCCCTCTTAGCTAACTGCCCAGGCCAGCATCAACCCTTGTGAGATGACGCCGTAATGTAGCATAGCACATTATAGTATGTTGCAACTCAAGCAAATTTGAATAAATGCCTGGGTGCCCCAGTACCAGGTTTGCCACTGCCTTTGTTCTTCACTCCCATCCTGCCCCTATGCCTGGTCCTGGTCCTGTTACATGGGCAGGAACCCACTCCTTCCCCAACTCAAAACTCGGTACCTGCCTCGTCAATCTCTCGCCCTTGGCCCAGTTATGATACCAAGCAATGTTCCAAGCTGTGTCCGGGTGCGACCATCAGCGATTGAGTTTCTGATGCGACCATGGCACGTCGGGAATTGTAAGCTCCGCCGTCGGTGACTGTTAACATTGGTGATTCACCTCTGGATAATCTCTCTAAGGCCCAGCCCATGCAACACAATAATCAACTGCAAAATTTACTCAGAAGAATATACAATCTCACCACTTGTCTAGGGGTACAGGGGTATTTCCATTACTTATATTTCCTGGGCTAATTAGTACACATTCAGGAGTTGTTGCTAGGAACGACATATAAAAACCTACAATTTCTCACCTTCCTGAACTTCCATCTTCCTTGCTCTCACCAGTAATCCGCCAATCAACACGCTATGATATCTCATGCTGGTAAGCCTCCATATCCATCCTCACTCTGCCCCTGGACCCTGTGGCCTTACTCCGCCCCTGGAGCGGCCTGTTTGTGCACGCTCCACCCCTGGAGCTTGGCCTTACTCTGCCCCTGGAGCAGCCTGGTTCTGCACGACTCATTCCAGACACTATCTCCGCCCCTGGAGCTGCCTCTTGCCTGCAAGTATTTTGTGACTGAGCCTCTTTCACAGGTACACTCAGGTCTGGTAAAGAATTTTCGCCCCATGGCCCTATCATCCTCCATGATTTCAATGTCCTCTAACATGTGCATGTTGCCCATGCCAAGACCAACACTACCGACCGCACTTCTGATGATCTCCTTGTTATCCCATCACACCGTGAACGCGGGGATGTGCACCTCCCCCTTCCTGCCCGGTCATGCTCTGAGTCCCCACGTCACTCTGTGTGCCTGGCTCCCCGTCAACGAGTCGATCGATCATGCAGCCTGCACATGCGCAGCTCACAATATGGAGTCCATAATGCCCTAGAGCCTAAGGCTCCTACCTTTGATTAATGCCTAGAGTTTAGGGTCACCCTAAGTTCGCCAGCCCTGTCGGCCAACACCTAGACTCCAGGGCAGTTATAATATTCTGGCCAGCCAGACATAATATTATTTTCCGAGAAGGCTAGAGCATGGCCCATGGCAAAATCAAGAAGCTAGATGCAGGTCATTATAGAAAATTGATGTACAAAAAGGCCACTGGCCGGCAGCCTATAAATTTTTTTGCCCTAAACAGTAGGGTTCAGCCAACCATGTCATACAGGATATAATATTACATACCCTACTGGCTCGGCTGCACAATCTACATACAGACCATAATATTACTCAACCTGGAACCCAGGGTTTGGCCGATGGGTACAGTAATATTTTAAGTCTGTTATATCCGTATCAGACGAAAACCGGATAACTAGCCAGATGTAAAGGAGTTCGGTCAGATGACCGGACAACGGATGAATAGGGCCAGACGGGTCAGTCCGGATGCAAAGTGATACCATGAAGGTGAGCAGGTACACTGACTAACTTGGCATTGAGATAGGAAGAAGATAGTAGTCAGACGAGAGAGCAATGCAAAGGCAAAGCACATTAATTATCAACTGAAGATACATGCAGAGTAATAACCGTATTTATACTAAATACGGAGATAATCCAAATGTAGCGAGAAGTAAGGTAAAGACAATAAGAACTTGTCGTCAAAAACAATAAAGACAATAAGAGAGAAGCATGTGTGCATAAGTTATATGAACAGATGTGGGGAAACACTCAGTAATCCTTCATTGCGTAAAACCCCAAGGGTGTGCATCAACAGACAAAGCCAGATGCATCAGCAAGTTGATCGGACGTGTGCCCGAGACATGGACGACACGTCCCAATGGTTGGAAGTAACTGAACTGAAGGTCCGGTTCGGTTAGATGTACCGGATCCGAGGATCCGGTTCGGATGGATAAAGTGTCCGGACTGACCGGACGCTTCCGGGTATGCATGGGCGTAACAGTATCCCCCAAGGAACAAAGGAATGGCAGACACTGAGCCATAGACGGAGGATGGAAGGATGATGAGGAAGTGACATAAATGTCCTACGTGGAAGGTTGTCGTGAAGTCACGTGATGACACGTGGTGGTTGGTTCGTTGTCAAGGAGACGTAAATTTTTCTCCTTCAACCACCATGTCCGCCACCGGCGATAACAAGGAAGCGACAACTCCACAAGCGAGAACCGCCCGAGCTTATGGGACAAGGGCAAGAAGTGCCAGAACTTGGCTGAGCACCAATTACAAGAGCTGGAGGAGGTGGAGGAGTTGGAGAGGAAGTTGGCTGAGGAGCATGCAGCGGCTGATGAAGTGCTGTTGCCTGAGGAGAGGGAAGAGAAGAGGAGGGCGGAAGAGGCCGACAGCTTTGCGCTCACACAGCGGCTACAGGCGTACAAGGTTGAAACAAGGCACCAGATCCGAGAGGTGGAAAAGAGTGTTGCGTGCGCTGAGGCACTGCGCCTTCTGATTTCCGAGGCTGGATTGATTGCAGTTGATGCAGGACGATGGGAATTGGGCTCTCCTGGAACAGATGAAAGTCGGTCTAAAGGAATGAGTCTTGACTGTTGTCTCCTCAGGTCATAAACACATGCACAACTGACTGCAGAAGTGCTTAGAAAGGCTGCTCAGTAGACATGAATGAGAAGAATTCCAGTGGACAGACACGGAAGTAGACTGGTTCATCAACCAAGAAGAAATACTTCCACCTCACAATACGGTGAAACGGTGCACTAGGGTGCGTTGAGTTTGAGGAGCCGCAATTCAGTCTGGAGAGTCAGAATCAGCGCGCCACTGTTTTGATGGACTGTATTCAGCGGCCAAATGACAAATCTTTGTTTGGTGGGACGGAAAGTTCGGAATTGGATCAGAACTGTACCACGACTTTATCCGTGTAGCCATTACGGGTAGAAGATTAAGCTGAATAGGCTGACTACTCCTCTGCTGGATTCTGTTGCACGACAATCCTCTCGGCCGTCGCTGTTCAGAGTGCAGGATGCATCCGAGAAAAATTCCATGATGGCAACAACAGTCTGTCTTCGTGCGGACGACCCCTTCATTATAAGATCAGAGAACTCAATTCACGTATATTTTCATTCGTGGCTCTCATGGCTCTGCCTAATTTCTCATTCACCACCAAAGCAGAATAAGTCGTCACCATTGGCCATCTGGCTTTCTAAATTGTCTGCGGTGAGTTTGAACCGCCCGATCGTGGCGGCTGCATTGTGGATTAAGACCTGGGTGGGGTGACGATGAAATTTTTGGTGAATTTCAACAAAAAATTGTGTGTACCTATCTTGGCCCCTTGAGCTTCCCTGCTGCCTCTAAAGCCCTCAATGCCTGCTCAGAAGTGCTGCAGTGTCCCTATACTTTTTCACAGCCCAATCTGCGGCCCACTCAGTCAATCCCAACCGGTAAGCACTTATAAATCACAAGGAATGGTTGATAAATTTGTGGATGACCTCGGATGGACAAGCATCCAACCACTTGATGGCTGCAGCCTTGGCCTGTTCAAAATTCTTCCTTTCTTCCTCCCAATATCTGTATTTGGCCCATCCCCAGTACCTGTACAATTGTTAGATACTTGTTGTGATTGGGCAAGAAAATATGCTTACCATTTCAATGGGGTTCAACTTGTGGTGGAACTTGGGAAGAGAAATCACTTCATGTCCCCTCCTTTTAATCAACTCCTCCACCAGTGAGACCTGATTAGAGACTTTGCAGTGAGCTACCAGATCAACTGGTGGCTAATTTTTCTCAGCAACTCGCCAACATCTAAGGCCAGTTCATCCACTATTTCCAGCCTCTAAAGAGGGGATAACATAGTGGCTACCATAGGCCTGAAGCCTGAGATGCCATTGTGTATGAGGAGCCACTGGTTGAACTGGTGGCTCACCGCAAAGTCTCTATTCTTAAAATCATCCTGGTAGCTTAATAATTGTGCCATACAGCAGTCCTTGTTCTCAATAGGCCACACAGGTTTGCACTTTGCAATCATCCCCCTCACATTAAATACTTGTTCCTCCAAAACAGATTGAAGTCCTTTTTGTTCTCCCTTATCAGTTGTCATTTTCCGGACCTTTCCTCTGCAGGATGTATCAAGGTTACAGCCGGTTTGGAAACAATATTCGGGTTTCGTAAATTGTTGATGCTCAATTTTGGCTTACCTTTGTTTGCTGTTGCATCCTCGGCTCCGCACCTCCGAACCACTGCCGAATTCTGTTTGTCTTTTGTGCGACACCAGCTTAACTTGTCAGTGCTACCAGGATGCGTATTCTCACAAGCCTGGAGCCCGGAAGTGGTTTCCATGCTGAATGGCCCAACTTGCAGCCTTGAGGTGAGCTACAATGGTGTTACATTGGTGTACGGCAGTGTGGAGCCACTCTTAGCCGAGGATGCGACAGCAAACAAAGGTCAGCTAAAATTGAGCATCAACGATTTACGAAACCCAAATATTGTTTCCAAACCGGCTGTACTGTCTGAAATAATTGTATCTTTCTGCTTTTGCTGCTTTCCACCATCTGACTTCACCTCACCCCTTTATTAAAATTACGTGTGTCTGTCTGTCTGAAGCCATTTTAAACTCCGCTTTTAATCTATCATTCCGGCAGAAGTGGGAGCCGGCGCGAAGCGCCGGCGAGCGCCTGTAAACTCCAAGTATACGTAAACTCACATTTTATTCCTTCTTGCCATTGTCAAAAATTCAAGGCAGCAAATATGACGAATGAACATGATGTAATTGTCATTCTCTCTACTCGGTATGTTTTTCCACCGTAAATCTTCGTTCCGACACTCAAAATATTTTCCAAGTCCATTATAAAACCGAGGCAGGCAGCGCGATACCGCGGGCATCGAATCATGGCTATTGAAAATAAAACGGGCCAACTGAATCCGAGAGAACTCAAAGTGCTTTGCACGGCGCGCGTAGATTGCCATCTTACACGCGGCTGTGACATTTCGCCGGATTGTGAAGATGCCCAGGTCCAGCAACTCTCCAGCGTTCAGATATCACTTATCCGTCAAATGCTCAATCTCCATTCACGATCCGCAATTATTCCGCTCTACACTGAAATAGGTATTGTTCCCCTCCGTGTCCGACGTTTTATCCTCGCACTTGGATACCTGGAGTACATGCTAGACCTTCCACCCGCCCACTATGCCCACGCTGCCGTAAACAGCTCCATTAAATGGGTTCTACAGTGACGGGAAACTGGGTGTGTTCGATCGGCTTGGACGGCTATTAGAGGCGAGGGATGACGGTGTAATTAAAAAAGCCTGTATATTATACCGGGATACTTCCTCAAACCCGGGACCGTGCGGTGTAATACTACCTACCTACCTACCATCACCGGCCACTACGCACTCATCAAAATCTGTGTGGCGACAAGTAAGTATAAGCTTTAGTTGAAATTTGTCTTTAGCCCGAAATGCCCACCTCAATTCACCGACGCCGGGTCGCCCTGCGCGCTGAGCTATCACTGCAAATCTGTGTCGCGACGATTAAGTATAAGCTTTTGTTGATATTTTTCTGTAGCCCGAAATGCCCACCTCAATTAACCGGCGCCGGGTCGCCCTGCGCGTCGAGCTATCACTGCAAATCTGTATCGCGACGATTAAGTGTAAGCTTTCGTTGAAATTTATCTGTAAGTTAGCCCGAGATGCCCACCTCACACCTCACTTGGAGTTCCGGGTTCGCGGTAAACAAGGGAGGGGGTATCAGGCCTTCAAGTTTACCCAGGTATTTAAATGAAAAGAAGGGAAGTAAACTCATGTTTCATTTCTTCTTGATTCAAGTAATTTTTGCTCAACCATGTCTTGAGATCTTCCACAACGCCTGAATTGTCCGGCAGCTTTGGTTATTGAACTACTGGTAAGGCGCCGGCATCCCACATCTTCATCCGAGTTCGATTAAATCCTTTCTTGTATATGGATACAGAAACCCTAATGCATTGTGTGAGCCAGCAACCATTGGTGAAGTTTGAACCACATACGTCGGGGTGTATCCCCGGTCGCGGGAGATCCAAGAATGAAAAAGGCGCTGCTCGCGCCAATAAAATATATTAGATACACGTGGGAGGATGATAAGACGAGACATAGCTCGAACCGTGAAGAGTGTACGTCGAGCTAGATTGGCCGCGAGTTGGAACGGCCGCCAACCGCTGTCAATGAGCCGCCGCGGAGCTTGACCAAGCGGATACCCGCACTGCGTGCGTGCCGTACTTGCAGCACCCGATTTGAAACCACCATATAATCGCAGTGGGTCGTGACATCTACGGTGTGTACGCCAGAGGGTCTATCTTGCGGTAATGACCTGCCCTTCAGAGAGCAAAGTTGTCCATGAGTGAGTGCCATTTGATCGATGGGGACCGAGTCCACTTGAAGAACTCCAGGGCCAAATGAATCGTGGTCGGAGCCTATGTGCTGCAAAGACCACTGGCATACTCCACGCGCGCGTTTTTAAATTTGCAAGCTCGGTTTACACAAGTGTGCCGTTTTCCGCAAGTCATTGTACGCCAGCGACAGATTCCGCCTTCCCACTGCTCGAATACAGAATGCACAATGTTGAGCGCATGAGCCACATGCGGCCGAGGCCACCAAGTCCAACCTGTACTGATTTGGCGAGAATTCAATGCCCTGCTGCTGAAGTATATGGAGTGTCAGACGAGGTCGGAGAACTGAATTCCACTTGTGAATGATTCTGGCACGACGGCCGTCGAGCAAGACGTTGCGAGGACATTAGCATCGTTCCGAAAACCATCTTGGTGGGCGGACCAGGGCCAGCATTTGACAGTAGCTGAGGAACCTCTTGAAGCGCTATGTTGTGGAAGATGGAAGACGAATCTTCCGACGCACTGTCGCGTCAAGGGTCAACACAAATCAACCGGATCATCAGCAACTCACTGCACCGCAGGGCAACTCACACTATGTTGCCAGATACCATTACAGTAGGGAAACAAAGTTGAAAACACCCCTCGCCTGAAACACACCTATCTCGGTGTCAGCCTCACCTGCAACGGCGCCCGCTCAACCACAAAAAAAATCGTGCATTCCCAATGGCCACGCCGTCCCATCGAACCCCTCCGCAAACCGCACCTCGAACGCCTTGAACAGCCCGCTCAGCACCACGAACAGCTCGCGCCGCGCGAATTTCTGCCCAGCGCAGCTCGCGGGGCCCAGGGAGAAGAGGATGAACCCCGAGGTGTCGTGTTTCTCAAACTTCAAGCTCGAGCCGGGGAGCCACCGGTCAGGGAGGAACTGGTCGGGGTGCGAGAAGTACGCGGGGTTGCGGTGGAGCGCGTATGCGGGGCTGTAGATGCTCGTCGCTTCTGGGATGAATCTGGTATACATCGGAGGTTGTGAGAGGTTCGAAGAGTGTTGGTTGGAAAATGCGTACCGTCCGGCGATGTGTCTCCCAGGTTGGCCGAGCGGAACTTGCCTCGTGCCATTGGTTGGAAGCGGCGGGTGAAGACGCATCGTTTCGTTTCTATCTGAAAATGAACTCGACGTCGAAAAACGATTTGATGAAATACACCGACATGCACGCGGACAAGAAATGCAGTTCCTGGTGTTTGTTCGCATCAAAAGGATCGTCTCCATCGACAATCACACTGTCCAGCTCCTGCTGAACACGCCTATAGTATTCGGGGTGGGAGAGGAGGAACCACACGAGGCTGCTCAGCGTCGACGCCGTTGTGTCCGACGCCGCAACAACAGCGATGATCCCATCTGCGGCCGAAGTCTCGAGAGTCGGTTTTTCTTTTTCGAGGCCGGCTTCGTCAGCCTATGCGAGGCGAGAAAACAGACTCAGCTCAGTGTGCATCCCTCCGCATTATTATGAAGGGGAATTGGAGGAAAGCTCACAATATGGTACCAAATATCCATCCTCCCTGCCCCATTCTTCACGTGCTGAATAGCGAGATTCTGCCCAAAGTCGTTGAATTCTTGGATTTGCCGCCCAACCTGGGGAAATAGGTGCAGTGTGCCTAGTATCCACGGCACTTGACCGGACAAGAAGGATGCCCTATTAATATCAGCTTACTATCAGAAACGCGTAAACACAGAGGTGACGTACTTCAGAAACCTTCGTATGCGCTCACCCACCCCGTCTACATCCCGGCCGTCCCGTAGCATTTCAAATCCTCCGCCAAACCTGGGTCATGCTGAGCTCATACGTATCAAAGGCGCAGCATCTCCAACGTACGCCAGGTTGCCCATTAGATCATATCTATTTCGTCGTCGCCGTTAGCACGCTGCGTCGAGCGAGAATAAGTAGTAAGCCGGACCCGACTCGTACTCATGCGAACAAGTCAAGCCAATGCACCAGTCGACGTTGGATGCTCCATCCGATCCCTGATCCCGCAGACACGAGATAAGTTGGCTCGTGCGTTTCGCAATGAGGGGCTCGTATTCGCGCAGGGCCGCAGAGCTCATCGCACGGTTCCATACTCGGTGCTTCGCGGTATGCGCCTCGCCTGACACGCACACGATGGAGGGCGGTGTAGTGCTGTGTCGGCCAGATTCGTAATCTGGTTCGGATTGAAGTAGTCACGTCAGATGCAACTACACAAAGCAACGGTGAAGAGGTACGCCAACTGACACCGTCCTTTCTCGAGCCCGCCCAAGCCCAAGATCTGGGACACAGCAGGGGCATCAATTATCGAGAGTTCGTTGGGGCCTACAGTGGTATGACATCAGCGCTGCCTCTGTCCTCGGAGTTCAACCCGGCTATTACTGACCTGTGCGGACGCACACCCCATAACGATCATGGAGTTCCTTGTGTTCATTATAAAGGCATTGAGGGCATCTCGGCCCATAGATCCATGATCTGAAGAATTATCCAAGACATATAAAGCTTGTTTTCCTGGAAATTTCTTTTTGAAGAGATCAATGGCTTCATTGAGTTGTTTCAGAAACTGTTTTGCAGTCCCACCAAGGATCATGACCTGAACCAGGGAAGATGATCTTTCGAGCCATTCTGAGAATTTTCCCTGTAGCTTTATCAATGAAGACAAGATATCCTGTCTCTGAGTTGATAGATTCTGAAACATGAATAGGTCAACCACAGCCTTTCTTTCTGAGTGGTTGTTCATCTTTCTGAAGCCTAAAGATCCTTCAGTAAATTTCCAACAAAATAGGAAGAACTACTCACCACATTTGGTCAGTATTATCATGAACATGGAAGCAACACTCATCATGGTGGTTAGCTATCAACTCTTTCTCCCCATCCAACAGCTTTGGCTCAATCCTCTTCCACTCTGAACCTTCAAGTTTATAGTGAGCCATTCAACACTCATATTCTGCCATCCTTGGCAAGTATTCCTTGTTGTGGTATTCAACCACATCCTCTTGTTCATGTCCATTCATATAAACACCTTTCTTAACATGTGAATAAGTCCACCCCAGTTTGCCAAGTCAACATTGAGCAGTTCATAAGGAAATTGATCTCTTTGCCTGAATTCCTGCAGCAGGGATAATCACATCACTGAGATGTTTAATGAGTGCTCTGGGTGTCACTTTTCCAGTTGGTAGATCACGAAGGAAAGTCAAAACTGGTTCATATACATCTTCATGGTAAAGAAAAGACTCCATTTGCTTCCCTTCACGAGTCTCCCGGGGCAGTGTCTGATTTATTAGTATCTTGCTCTTCCTGGCCCCAGTCAACTTGTAAGCTGTCAAAGTATATGGTGGGGTCAAATTCCATGTTTGGCCCAGCATGAGCCTTATTTTTATGCTTGGGGTTTACTAGGGGGGAGGGAGGAGGTGTAGGATCCAATGGAATATTAGGAACAGGAGATTGGGTTGATTTTGCACCCTGGTTTTTCAAGCCAGAGATGTTACAGTGAAACGGTGCACTAGGGTGTGGCCGTGAAATCTAATGGATTGACTAGTGACAAAAGCGAACTAGTCACTCTACTCAAACCAACCAAAACCAAAACAAATCACTAATCCTAATCCTAATACTCGTGCGTGTGTGTTCGGGGAAGTAGGGTACGTATCACCCGTCAAGAGGGTGTGCAAGGTTGGAACAAGGCTTTTGTTTCAATAGCAACTATGCGGTTTAAGCACGGTTATGCTGGGGTAGCAGGGACTTCACGCCAACAGGATATCAAGACTGAAGTAAACCTTAGACTGTTCAAGTCTCCAGTTTCGTTGTGAGCGGCAGAACTTAACACTACTGGCAACTAGCCAAGAAGCAGAAGGTAGAGCAGACTATCAACAGACAGACACTACTTCAATATCAACCTTAACTGCACGAATGGCAGCGGTATCAACGAAACGAGGGCAGTTACACAGAAGGTGGGGGCTGGGCTAATCGTGCGGACGGTTACACTGAAGGTGGCGGTTTTACTTCTATTCGACGAGTCTTTAGTCCTGGAGGCCTAAAGCGCTGCTACAGGAGACAGGTTGGTATAGGTTGAGTGGGGCTCTTATATCAATGCAATGGTAGTATTTTCGATATCCCATATCTCTCAGTCTTTTCTGTGCTTCTGCAAGTCTATCTGATATCTTTCACAAATCTAGAGTCTACTATATTGCCCGTATATCTGGGGGATAGTTTACTGGCTAATATAGAGTACACAGCTGGCTTTTATACATTTCAGAGAGAAGTAAAGGAGATAGAAGGAATGAATAGGAACAATAAAGGGTGGGAGCCCAAGTAGTGAATGGCCAATGGCGTAGAAGGCATTCTCAACCATGGGTATTATGACCTGCTACCAGGGCTAGTCCACATGTATTTCTCTAACACACCATAAGGTGTGCTTAGTTGTCTTGGTTTCCATCTTTCTGACTGAGCAAGTCAGTCTTAGTCATTGCTGACTGGTCAAGTCAGTCTTAGTCAATTCCTATTCAACTTCTGTATCAGTCCCGCACTTCATAAGCTCAGTGGAACTCATAGTAAATATCAAGCAGATTGACAATATAGTGTGGCGCTATACTGACAGACCAGTATAGTGACCAGTGAAATATAGTGCGGCACTATTCTGTAGTGCCAATCTTCATCAATCATATCAGTCAATCCTTGATGCGAGGCCCCCATCTTTCTAACAATCAGATCTGCCCAAGTAACCACAGTGATGGTTAACTCAGTAACATGTCTTCATCACAATCTAATCAGTTGGACTTATACACAAAATCAAGTGGCGCTATATCTCTGCTGGGCCTAATGTGGTTATACCAATCCTGACTTCTTATATCTTGTTTTAATAGTCATCAGACTATTCAGAGGCCGTTGAAGTGGCAAGTCAATAATTCTGAGTAGTTCCCTGATGTTTCACCTCCAGCGCGTAAGACAATGGTTTACCGCCACCGTCTATAGCTCAGTGTGGAATATCATAGTCAGGACGTAACAGCGGCTGCCTTGTCAAGTCTACTCAATCCTTCATAGCTGATTTGTTACACTGAATTTTGGCCATCAATAGTGTAGCCTACCACCCCAGGGAGGGTGTACGCTCATAATCTAATGCCTCACTTCTGCCTGCTAATAGGTTCAAAATGAAATAAAAACTGGTGTTTTCATTTGTGTTTTGGTACACACCCTATCAGCGGAACAAAGTGTCAGCACAGAGCAGATTCCGGGTTCTGAGGTGACAAGGGTGACTGAAGCATGAAGAATTCCAACAGATAAGCCTGGAGTTTAGACTAGAATAGTGTAAAGTACAGGGAAATAACTACAGCTTATATACTAAAGTCCCTAGGGGTTGTAAATTAAGGTACAGTGCCCAATAGCAACAGACAAGATTAATGCAAAGTAAATGAAGGGGTATATGAACATAGAGGAGGCGATCGGGAACCCAAAGGTTGGGAAACCGATCGAAACTGTTTGGGATCCTAAAACAGTATCCTGGTTCGATTGACCAGATAGTTGATCTGATCAATGATTGGGTTTTTCGGGTTCTGGAAGTAAAATGAAAAGACGGTTCATGACACAAAGGGATGACAATCACATAGATGAGGACTGACACTTCCACACTGGGGGCCTCTGTGACACCGCTGTACTTAATGTAGATAATTACTATAGTGCGATCAGCATTAGTTTACCTTTGTGTACAGGATTACTAATACACTAACTTCTTTCACCATGATCACCATGTTCCTCTAAGATGAATGCAGGTGAGATGGCCTCAAGATAACTCGCTCCAGCTGGGCATCCAGATCTGCCCACCTCCACAGGTTACCGAGGTCCTGCCAAGGGTAACACGGCCCCTACCCAGGGCACAGGCTAGAGTCCCACAATGCGCAGACTCACCTTGCATCGTTGCAAGAAGACCACGACCAGGATCATAATCATGGTGACACTCGTACAGAGCTCCCAATCTGTACCATCTTGTGAGGAGCTAAGTGCCAAAGAATGGAAGCTTCACAGCCCCCTAGTCCTCCGACGCTACGGAGATCAACACATAGGAGTCGAAGAGTATCAGCATTACTGCTATTTGGAACATAAGGTGCAAGCACTTTTTTCTGTTTTGGGCACTTTTTTTGATCCTGGATTTCTTTGCCCTCTAGTGCCTTCAGTTCTTGTCTGATTCCCTCAAAACCCGGTGCGTGCGATTCCTGGGCTTTGCATACAGTGTGTGGCCTATTTGAAATATTTTCACAACGTGTTCCATGTCTGTTACGGAGAGGCACCGAGTTTTACGCTGTTTACCCTCCCGGAGCTGGAAAGGTGGTCGGGAAGCTCAAAGAACTTGTCAGGATACTCTAGCCGGTATATTGTACTGCACTGGATAGTTTAAACTTCAATGATACCACCATAAACACTGAAATGAGTGCAAAGGTGGATCACGGCAGTATTTGACAGCAACATTGTTGACCCAACCTCAAGAGGACGGGCCTCACTCAGAGGATAATATTTTGACTGAACAGTCTTTTTGATCGCTATTACTGCACTGTCGACTCAATCTTTCCAGAACTGCCATGGGAAAGCAGAGTGAGGCACAAGAATCCACATCAGAGTCAGAATCATACATGATGCACTTTGTTACCTATACTGGCCTTTTGGGCAAGCAGAAAATTGGTGGGGCCCTCAGGAATTAAGATTACCCATAGCAGAGTGTCTGGTAATCTTTAATCTGTGCAGGAAGTCTCCGAGACGTGTAATCAACGCGTCTGAAAACACAATCAAGTCACATCACTTCGGGTCACATCACACTGTGTGTCTTTCCTTCCGCTATCATGCCCTGCAAACGTCCGCTGCTTCCTCTTTGTTAACAATACTTGAGGGATCTCAAGATGCGGGTCATTTACCAAGCCTACACGCTATGCAAAAGCTCTGAAGACATCGCTATTGACCTGAACATGCCTCTGTGTGTTGTACAATGGGTCAAGATGTCCACGTTGTGTGACAATTGAAGATTAGGTGTGCTAGAAGAAGGGGAAAGGCTGGGCTGTGGGGCAGAGCTCCTAGTGGTCCTCTGCTTCTGAGGCGCAGAGAGGCGAGAAGCCTTGGTCATTGAGAGCAACACACAATGATGACGACAAGCGAAGGCAAATTTTGGAATGTCACTTGTTACACCACGTGAATGTGACTTGACTGCGCTTTCAGACGCGTCATTTACACGTCTCGGAGATTTTCTGCACGGATTCAAGATTCCCAGACACTCTGTCATGGGAAATACTAATTCTTGAGGGCCCTGCTCATTTTTCGCATGCCCAAAAGGCCAATATAGGTAACAAAGTACATTCATGTATGATTCTGACTCTGATGTGGATTCTCGTGCCTCGCTCTGCTTTCCCATGGTAGTTCTGGAAAAATTGAGTCGACAGTGCAGTAATAGCGATCAAAAAGACTGTTCAGTTAAAATATTATCCTCTGAGTGAGGCCCGTCCTCTTGAGGTTGGGTCAACAATGTTGCTGTCAAATACTGCTGTGATCCACCTTCCTTGCACTCATTTCAGTGTTCATGGTGGTATCATTGATGTTCAAACTATCCAGTGCAGTACAATATACCGGCTAGAGTATCCTGACAAGTTCTTTGAGCTTCCCAACCACCTTTCCAGCTCCGGGAGGGTAAACAGCATAAAACTCGGTGCCTCTCCGCAACAGACATGGAACACGCTGTGAAAATATTTAAAATAGGCCATACACTGTATGCGGAGCCCAGGAATCGAGGTGCTAGAGGGAAAAGAGATCCAGGATCAAAAAAGTGCCCAAAACAGAAAAAAAGTGCTCGTGCCTTGTATTCTGCAAATAGCAGTAATGCTCCATTATGGTGTGATACAGGAACTGATCACGATAGACCATGATCGCCTTTAATTTATTCAAAGCCTATATAAGCTTGGTAGAATCTCCCTGTATAGTAGATTCTATCTCGTCTAATCCCAGGCTTCTACCTTGGCTTGACATAGGCATTGTCTTAGTCTGTTGTTAAGCACAGGGTCCCAATTGGGGTAAGCACTTGTTATATAATCAGCACAGCCACACTGTTCTTCAACAGGTGACCGCAAAACTAGCATCCATGTTTTCAAGAAATTCCAGCATAATGTTTTATTCACCATTGCAAACCCCTCCAATTTATTTGGACTTTTAGAGTGCTGTTTGAGGCTCAAAGTGCAGCACAAGTGATAGTCACATGTCATGCATCAGCGCTTCATCCACCTGGATTCTGAGCTCTAGCTAAAAAATCTGAGCAGGCAGGAACATTCAGTGTACTAGTATAGATACATCTGCAACAAAAACTAGTTTAAGTATCTATCCTGTAGGCACAAAACATCGAAATCCGGTGGTGTGGCTGTGCAGATTATGTAACAAGTGTTTACCCTGATCGGACCCCTGCGGTTAATAACAGACTTCAATATAACAAGGTACAAGTCCAGTATTATTGAAGTGTCTGGCTGTGAAGACTAGGATTGTCTCCACCCTGCCCCGCTTCCTCTACATTGTATTGCAGGTTGCATCCACACCCCGGGTTCTATACCTGAGTGGATATCACACCCTCTTTGATCTGTTCTGGGTTCCACCTCACATCCCAACCTACAACATATGGTCTCCTAGGGAGGACACCATACAGTTGGTCCTACTGCTTGGGGAACACTGTAAGGGATTATATACTTACTTTATTTACTCTTTATCTACAAGTCCCATGTATTTTGGTCACCTGATGATTATCTATCTTTTATCACAAACCACTACACCACATCGCTCAAAGCGCCTTTCCAGCCCTCTTTGAGGCACTGATAGAGGCACAAGCTCTGGTATTGCCTTGCTTGGCACACACACTAGGCACTAGGCGACTATAACGCTACACGATTCCCCTTTTTTTACGCTACACTTACGTCCTTATCACGACAGGTCATTTCGGCCTATAGTCTGCTCAGTTCTCTGGATATCCGGAGTTCGAAGGAGTCTACTGCACGGGGGCACGGAATATCCGGCCCTTGGTAGTCTCTGAAGAGTATAGACAGTAGTCTACCACTCAATAACGCTCGATCCCCCCGCCACGGCAGGCGTACAACGTTTCTCCGGTTGTGAGCGCTCCTTGAGTCTTACAAACACACAAGCTACTAGTGTCTATCAGGTTTATCCTGGTTGGGGGTTCTCGTCGGGTTACTCACTGTTTAGCCAACCCAGAGGCTGTTGCTGACATTGGTACAGAGAATAATACCAAAAAATCAGATGCAGGTTGGCAAAAGGCACAAGTAATTTCTACAACACAGGCACATTTGCGTAAAGCTCTTTGAGGCAACATCCAGAGGTGTTCACCGGCTTAAGTAATACAAGGACAGATATTAACAGGCCAAGAAATTAGCGCCAATCCTGCAGGCACCAAGGACGGTGAAAATGGTGACACGCAGCGGTCATAAATAAATAAATTATGTAACCTCACCAATGCTGGGCTTAATGAATTGATGAGATCACACGGCAGACCTGGATTTCTATTGAGGGAAAGAGTAAATAAGTTTGGTGTTTGAATGCATTCAGACAATGGAAAATATGAGCGAACCTTGAACCGAACTTTGTATTCAGGCTCAGAGATTCCCTGAACCTGAACCTGAACCTGAACCTGGTGTTCGGTTCGGTCCAGTTCAGGTTATCCGAACCGGATTTGAGCATCACTATGCATTAGGACAATGGTGAGGGGTGATGAGGTCAAGGATCCCAATGCAACTGAGCCAGGTTCTGATGAAGACACAGATACGACGAAGGTGGAACTGTGATTCTGTGTAGCATAGTTCAACAATATTGTCATGCCAGGTCCACGGAAGGAACTGTGTATTTTTCGTCTTGAATTGGTCTCAGTCTGCCTTTGATGCGGCTAGGCCAGTAGGTTTGATTCAGAGACAGCTCCTCTCCTTATTTTTCCACTAATTCTTATAAGTAGCCCTCGGACTGGGTGAGCTTAAGCCAGAACATCCGGGGAGTAGAAATGATAATAGATTGTGACTTGCCGGGCCACGGCTACCATATGAATGCTCCCGGAAAAGAAAGAATTCTACCAAGGGGAACTCGGGATTAAAATCTCGTATGTGGGGAGGGGGGGGGGGGGGGGGGGTCCCGGGGGAGGCCGAAAAAAAAATTGTGATACTTTGTTAGAAGATGTTGGAAACCCTCAAAACACCATTTGAACATGCCAGAGGTTTCAGGAAGGGTTTGTACGATGCCCCGAGCCATCTTGAGGGTCAGTTTCCTAATATGGAATGCTGGATCACGCACAGCTCTGTAGATTTTGCCTTCCGTTGGCTCAACCCACTTTCCCAGATGTTCAGGAAAACAGAATATGAGACTCACTATCATGGATATACAGTATCATTGTTTTTCCCCTGCCAACATACACCTAAGTTGTGATGATTTGGTGCCTAGTGCTGTCTCAGCTTTCGGCAAGAGGCGGAAATCTGTGCGAAGAAGACAGAGTATCACGCATCATGGGCGCTCAATGAGATTATTGTGCACTCAAGTAGCGGGGACAATTCGGTGATGTTTCCTCACGTCCTCCGGTTGGACAAAGTCAGCCGCAAGGGATATGTACGAACGGTGTGTGCGTGAAGCGCACGGAACAGTGTCTGCGGACGTCATGGTGGCATCCTTGCGAAAACTCAGAGATGTCAGGCTGGAGTTGTCCAACACACACTGCCAGTCTACCATCTACTGGGCTTGTTTTGCTTTTGCGAAGGGCAGTGGGAGTGTTCTTTTTGTTGCGTGGGCTTTCCACCTGTTGGGTGATATCGCTCGGTATGATGCAGCCGACGAAACTGCAAACGCACTGTTGCAGATAGCGCTCAATGAGCTCATCCAGATGGATATTCACCAGGGAAAAGTAGAATGCTTTCTGGGCCTGGCTGATGTTGCTGAACAATGACGCGGCGAGCACGCTATTGCAAGGGCTCGTTTGGAGGACGCACAGAGGATGCTTGTGAAGTCCGGGTTAGCCGGAAATGAGGTGTAGATCTTCCGAGCATAATTAGTATGAGAATGTTATTTAGTCAAGCCCCATTAGAAGCAAACAACCGTTTCGAAGGTTTGACCCAATCGGGCACCCACAGTAACATAACTTCCATCCATAAAAGGTAGCTGAAGGCGTGAACATCCGTACAAATTTCAACTGCTGCTCACACTGTAATTGTAAAAAGCGTGAGACAAGTATATTTCATACAGCGCCCACTTATACACGACACCTGCAACGCCTGGGGAGGCATAGTCCATCTCGGTGATCTTTGGACTGTCGCGATACAACTCAATATATTTCCCTTCCACTGGGACTCGATCTTGTGGGACTTGGCTTGTGACTGTCTTCGTGTGATACTGCAGGTATTAAGCGCCACAGAAACCACTCAGATCTTGTGGGTGTCTAGCTGATGTGTTTACTGCTACCATGACTCGCATACTTACTTCAGGTTTTACACGTACCTTCATGGATGGAGTCAGTACCTCAGATTTGCCGACCAGCCTCAGAAGCTGCTTCAGTGCTTGCATGCCGTAGGTTCCATCCTCAGGTGTGGCAACGGTACCTCCGAGGAAGGTTTCGAGACTTTTCAATTTCACAACATTATACAATGTATAATATCAATCACTTCTTGTGCTGAAAAAAGTGTTTATGTTTTCCCTCGGCCCCCACTTGATGTTAGAATTTGGCGTTATTCGGGTGCGCGCTGCGAGGCATGGGGATATGCCCAGATCATGGCGCTGGACATTCGGAGGTATCGGAGATGTAGGTGAGGCGGTATAAAGCCTCGTGGGAGGGTGACATGGCTTTTCTTTTCACTCATTTGATGCTACTACGTACTGGGTTTGTACTACAGACGACAAACAACATTCTTTCTGGTTCGGGAACGTCTCGCGGCAGCTGGGAACGGACAGCTATCTTTACAGCCAATGGCGGTACCCAAGGCGCGAATCAAAAACTTACCGTTTTGGGCGAATTCCGATCCCTGAGACCGATTCACTCATATCTCGGTGAGTTTTGCAGGGATCGAGATGAAACATAGATAGAGAATTCATACTAATTCATGCGCAATTAGTAATAGAAAGAAATCCGAAAATATATCATATCTTGACTTACCTGCCATCTGAGGCTTGTTGGCTCATAGATTTGCACTAAGGAGTCCAGTTCTTGACGGAAGGAGTTGCTTTTTTGGGAGTGTGTTCTTCAGTACATATAGAACAATGTAATAGAGTCAAAATACAAATACTTGCCCTCCTTCCTTTTGTTTTCTGCTCAACAGTATTTTGTACTGCCATCACAGAATTCTCTCAAACAACCTGGTTTCTGACTCAAACAAAGAAGAGAAAGTATCAGAAGGGTCTGATAGTACTTTTACACGCTTATGTCTTGTGCATGGTCAAAAAAAATGCGTGTTTTACATGCTAATTGGGTCGCATCGCAACTCATCATATGTTGCCGTTATCTTTTAGACTTTGGCTGAGGGCCGGGTTTCTTCTTTGCAGGTTTGGCGTCACTCTCCGGTTCGTTGTCCTCACTCTCCGAGCTTGGCTTGGTAGCCTTGGCCTTGTGTTTTCAGACACGTCAATTACGCGTCTCGGAGACTTCCTGCACAGATTAAAGATTACCAGACATTCTGCTATGGGTAATAGGGAGTTTGTGCAAAAGCCGCACGAGCCGCATGCGGCTTTTGTGCATTGTGCAAAGCCGCATGATAAACCGGGGGATTTATGAGCTTATATATATTCATTTTGATGAAATATTAGTAAATTAGGTGCTATACCGTATATTGAACCACTCACCAATCATGATGTGCATCATTTTGACGTCATTATTTGGCTTCTCTGCAACTGCTGTGCGGCTATGGCCGTAATGCTGTCAAAAAAATGGCACTTGCTCCACGCACCTGATGCCGGATCAATACCAACGGCTTCCAAAGCACCCTACGCTACTCTACGGCATCTACGTAAGGATCAAATACATCATTGATAGGGAAACAAAAGCCGCATGGTGCCGCATGCGGCTTTGCACAATGCACAAAAGCCGCATGCGGCCCATGCGGCTTTTGCACAAACTCCCTAATCTTAATTCCTGAGGGCCCCACTAATTTTTCTGCTTGCCCAAAAGGCCAGTATAGGTAACAAAGTGCATCATGTGTGATTCTGACTCTGATGTGGATTCTTGTGCCTCACTCTGCTTTCCCATGGCAGTTCTGGAAAGATTGAGTCGACAGTGCAGTAATAGCGATCAAAAAGACTGTTCAGTCAAAATATTATCCTCTGAGTGAGGCCCGTCCTCTTGAGGTAGGGTCAACAATGTTGCTGTCAAATACTGCCGTGATCCACCTTCTTTGCACTCATTTCAGTGTTTATGGTGGTATCATTGAAGTTTAAACTATCCAGTGCAGTACAATATACCGGCTAGAGTATCCTGACAAGTTCTTTGAGCTTCCCGACCACCTTTCCAGCTCCGGGAGGGTAAACAGTGTAAAACTCGGTGCCTCTCCGTAACAGACATGGAACACGTTGTGAAAATATTTCAAATAGGCCACACACTGTATGCAAAGCCCAGGAATCGCACGCACCGGGTTTTGAGGGAATCAGACAAGAACTGAAGGCACTAGAGGGCAAAGAAATCCAGGATCAAAAAAAGTGCCCAAAACAGAAAAAAGTGCTTGCACCTTATGTTCCAAATAGCAGTAATGCTGATACTCTTCGACTCCTATGTGTTGATCTCCGTAGCGTCGGAGGACTAGGGGGCTGTGAAGCTTCCATTCTTTGGCACTTAGCTCCTCACAAGATGGTACAGATTGGGAGCTCTGTACGAGTGTCACCATGATTATGATCCTGGTCGTGGTCTTCTTGCAACGATGCAAGGTGAGTCTGCGCATTGTGGGACTCTAGCCTGTTGCCCTGGGTAGGGGCCGTGTTACCCTTGGCAGGACCTCGGTAACCTGTGGAGGTGGGCAGATCTGGATGCCCAGCTGGAGCGAGTTATCTTGAGGCCATCTCACCTGCATTCATCTTAGAGGAACATGGTGATCATGGTGAAAGAAGTTAGTGTATTAGTAATCCTGTACACAAAGGTAAACTAATGCTGATCGCACTATAGTAATTATCTACATTAAGTACAGCGGTGTCACAGAGGCCCCCAGTGTGGAAGTGTCAGTCCTCATCTATGTGATTGTCATCCCTTTGTGTCATGAACCGTCTTTTCATTTTACTTCCAGAACCCGAAAAACCCAATCATTGATCAGATCAACTATCTGGTCAATCGAACCAGGATACTGTTTTAGGATCCCAAACAGTTTCGATCGGTTTCCCAACCTTTGGGTTCCCGATCGCCTCCTCTATGTTCATATACCCCTTCATTTACTTTGCATTAATCTTGTCTGTTGCTATTGGGCACTGTACCTTAATTTACAACCCCTAGGGACTTTAGTATATAAGCTGTAGTTATTTCCCTGTACTTTACACTATTCTAGTCTAAACTCCAGGCTTATCTGTTGGAATTCTTCATGCTTCAGTCACCCTTGTCACCTCAGAACCCGGAATCTGCTCTGTGCTGACACTTTGTTCCGCTGATAGGGTGTGTACCAAAACACAAATGAAAACACCAGTTTTTATTTCATTTTGAACCTATTAGCAGGCAGAAGTGAGGCATTAGATTATGAGCGTACACCCTCCCTGGGGTGGTAGGCTACACTATTGATGGCCAAAATTCAGTGTAACAAATCAGCTATGAAGGATTGAGTAGACTTGACAAGGCAGCCGCTGTTACGTCCTGACTATGATATTCCACACTGAGCTATAGACGGTGGCGGTAAACCATTGTCTTACGCGCTGGAGGTGAAACATCAGGGAACTACTCAGAATTATTGACTTGCCACTTCAACGGCCTCTGAATAGTCTGATGACTATTAAAACAAGATATAAGAAGTCAGGATTGGTATAACCACATTAGGCCCAGCAGAGATATAGCGCCACTTGATTTTGTGTATAAGTCCAACTGATTAGATTGTGATGAAGACATGTTACTGAGTTAACCATCACTGTGGTTACTTGGGCAGATCTGATTGTTAGAAAGATGGGGGCCTCGCATCAAGGATTGACTGATATGATTGATGAAGATTGGCACTACAGAATAGTGCCGCACTATATTTCACTGGTCACTATACTGGTCTGTCAGTATAGCGCCACACTATATTGTCAATCTGCTTGATATTTACTATGAGTTCCACTGAGCTTATGAAGTGCGGGACTGATACAGAAGTTGAATAGGAATTGACTAAGACTGACTTGACCAGTCAGCAATGACTAAGACTGACTTGCTCAGTCAGAAAGATGGAAACCAAGACAACTAAGCACACCTTATGGTGTGTTAGAGAAATACATGTGGACTAGCCCTGGTAGCAGGTCATAATACCCATGGTTGAGAATGCCTTCTACGCCATTGGCCATTCACTACTTGGGCTCCCACCCTTTATTGTTCCTATTCATTCCTTCTATCTCCTTTACTTCTCTCTGAAATGTATAAAAGCCAGCTGTGTACTCTATATTAGCCAGTAAACTATCCCCAGATATACGGGCAATATAGTAGACTCTAGATTTGTGAAAGATATCAGATAGACTTGCAGAAGCACAGAAAAGACTGAGAGATATGGGATATCGAAAATACTACCAATTGCATTGATATAAGAGCCCCACTCAACCTATACCAACCTGTCTCCTGTAGCAGCGCTTTAGGCCTCCAGGACTAAAGACTCGTCGAATAGAAGTAAAACCGCCACCTTCAGTGTAACCGTCCGCACGATTAGCCCAGCCCCCACCTTCTGTGTAACTGCCCTCGTTTCGTTGATACCGCTGCCATTCGTGCAGTTAAGGTTGATATTGAAGTAGTGTCTGTCTGTTGATAGTCTGCTCTACCTTCTGCTTCTTGGCTAGTTGCCAGTAGTGTTAAGTTCTGCCGCTCACAACGAAACTGGAGACTTGAACAGTCTAAGGTTTACTTCAGTCTTGATATCCTGTTGGCGTGAAGTCCCTGCTACCCCAGCATAACCGTGCTTAAACCGCATAGTTTGCTATTGAAACAAAAGCCTTGTTCCAACCTTGCACACCCTCTTGACGGGTGATACGTACCCTACTTCCCCGAACACACACGCACGAGTATTAGGATTAGGATTAGTGATTTGTTTTGGTTTGGTTGGTTTGAGTAGAGTGACTAGTTCGCTTTTGTCACTAGTCAATCCATTAGATTCACGGCCACACCCTAGTGCACCGTTTCACTGTAACATCTCTGGCTTGAAAAACCAGGGTGCAAAATCAACCCAATCTCCTGTTCCTAATATTCCATTGGATCCTACACCTCCTCCCTCCCCCCTAGTAAACCCCAAGCATAAAAATAAGGCTCATGCTGGGCCAAACATGGAATTTGACCCCACCATATACTTTGACAGCTTACAAGTTGACTGGGGCCAGGAAGAGCAAGATACTAATAAATCAGACACTGCCCCGGGAGACTCGTGAAGGGAAGCAAATGGAGTCTTTTCTTTACCATGAAGATGTATATGAACCAGTTTTGACTTTCCTTCGTGATCTACCAACTGGAAAAGTGACACCCAGAGCACTCATTAAACATCTCAGTGATGTGATTATCCCTGCTGCAGGAATTCAGGCAAAGAGATCAATTTCCTTATGAACTGCTCAATGTTGACTTGGCAAACTGGGGTGGACTTATTCACATGTTAAGAAAGGTGTTTATATGAATGGACATGAACAAGAGGATGTGGTTGAATACCACAACAAGGAATACTTGCCAAGGATGGCAGAATATGAGTGTTGAATGGCTCACTATAAACTTGAAGGTTCAGAGTGGAAGAGGATTGAGCCAAAGCTGTTGGATGGGGAGAAAGAGTTGATAGCTAACCACCATGATGAGTGTTGCTTCCATGTTCATGATAATACTGACCAAATGTGGTGAGTAGTTCTTCCTATTTTGTTGGAAATTTACTGAAGGATCTTTAGGCTTCAGAAAGATGAACAACCACTCAGAAAGAAAGGCTGTGGTTGACCTATTCATGTTTCAGAATCTATCAACTCAGAGACAGGATATCTTGTCTTCATTGATAAAGCTACAGGGAAAATTCTCAGAATGGCTCGAAAGATCATCTTCCCTGGTTCAGGTCATGATCCTTGGTGGGACTGCAAACAGTTTCTGAAACAACTCAATGAAGCCATTGATCTCTTCAAAAGAAATTTCCAGGAAAACAAGCTTTATATGTCTTGGATAATTCTTCAGATCATGGATCTATGGGCCGAGATGCCCTCAATGCCTTTATAATGAACACAAGGAACTCCATGATCGTTATGGGGTGTGCGTCCGCACAGGTCAGTAATAGCCGGGTTGAACTCCGAGGACAGAGGCAGCGCTGATGTCATACCACTGTAGGCCCCAACGAACTCTCGATAATTGATGCCCCTGCTGTGTCCCAGATCTTGGGCTTGGGCGGGCTCGAGAAAGGACGGTGTCAGTTGGCGTACCTCTTCACCGTTGCTTTGTGTAGTTGCATCTGACGTGACTACTTCAATCCGAACCAGATTACGAATCTGGCCGACACAGCACTACACCGCCCTCCATCGTGTGCGTGTCAGGCGAGGCGCATACCGCGAAGCACCGAGTATGGAACCGTGCGATGAGCTCTGCGGCCCTGCGCGAATACGAGCCCCTCATTGCGAAACGCACGAGCCAACTTATCTCGTGTCTGCGGGATCAGGGATCGGATGGAGCATCCAACGTCGACTGGTGCATTGGCTTGACTTGTTCGCATGAGTACGAGTCGGGTCCGGCTTACTACTTATTCTCGCTCGACGCAGCGTGCTAACGGCGACGACGAAATAGATATGATCTAATGGGCAACCTGGCGTACGTTGGAGATGCTGCGCCTTTGATACGTATGAGCTCAGCATGACCCAGGTTTGGCGGAGGATTTGAAATGCTACGGGACGGCCGGGATGTAGACGGGGTGGGTGAGCGCATACGAAGGTTTCTGAAGTACGTCACCTCTGTGTTTACGCGTTTCTGATAGTAAGCTGATATTAATAGGGCATCCTTCTTGTCCGGTCAAGTGCCGTGGATACTAGGCACACTGCACCTATTTCCCCAGGTTGGGCGGCAAATCCAAGAATTCAACGACTTTGGGCAGAATCTCGCTATTCATTTTTTTTTTTTTTTTTTTTTTTTTTTTTTTTTGGTAGTACGGTTGTCCGTAAGGACAGCCAGTGGGGTGACAACAAACAATTGGTTTGCCTCATGCCACTGCGTAAAGGTTGAAGGAATTGAGAACCTCCAAGGGAAGACGAGGTGAGTAGAGAACCACCGACCGGGGAGATGTATTGTACACGAAGCTGCTTGCAACAGTGTGGGGCTCCAAGCCTACCTATTTCGACCCCGCCGACCCACTGCCGGCGGTGAAGGAGGTTGATGTGACCTCTTCGGCTCGATACCCACTAAAACCCCGGGAGACTTCAACCAGTTTTCGGGTAGGTTGTCCTCGTTCTTTAGAGTTGAACTCCACGTGCGGATTACGAGGACAGGATTTATTGCAATATCCTTACCGTACTTTGCCCTGTTGGACAGGGCGCAGTCTAGGCTGAGGCGCTGATTGATTGCGGACAGCCATCTGTTATGAATTTCGGAGTCTGCTAGGGGTCGCCCACCATTTCCGATTACACTGTCGCACCTAATCTTCCAAATGGCAAAAATGGACTCGGATATGAGTATCCGGAACAGGCGCGATGATCCAGGTAGTTGCTTGTTGTTTGCATCACGAAAGGAGGCCAGGCCGCAGCCGAGAATTATCCCCATTGACAATTGGGGCCACAAAGTGTTCTTTTTTAACCATAGGGTCTTTGCAAGTTCCCAAACAATCTGTTGACCTGGTCGGGCACACTTCAATAAAATGTGCTCAAGATCTTCTGTTTCGCCGCAGAATTGGCATATGCCACGCTCTTCGCAGTCCGGAATATGCTTCCAGTAGATGCCTATTTTGTGTGCATCATGTATGGACTTGTAGAGGAAATTTCTAGTTTGGCGGCTCAGGTCCCGATGTCTGACAGATTTCCAGATTTCCGCCGGGGACGGACGGTGGTTGAACATTTGTTCTACATTGGTTTGGATTTGTAGAATGTTTCGGTCGGTAGACGGCCGGGACGGCTTCGGCTTCAACTCCTTGATCGCGGCATATGCTATAGCTTGCGTCATTCTTGACAGCTTCGCCCCTCTCAAGTCCATATGTTCCGGGAGCTGGAGATTGAAAATATCCGGGGTGTTCTTTCGACATCCTTCCTCTGCTTGCTGCAAACGCACCAGCGAATCCCTTCCTATGCTTGTCTGACTTCTCTTCCGTCTCAAAAGAGGTGGGGGCAAGACACAACTTGAGCTGTGCTGCGAGGGCTTTCAACGGTTCTCTGTCGGGGACGCCGGTCCATCCTCGGTCTTCCCAGTCACTGAGATGCTTTACCATTGCTGCTTGGAGAGTGTCCCGTCTGCAATGGATGATTAGAGGTGTTTCAGGGTGGGCTCTCTGGACGCAGGTTAGAGTTGCGAACACTTCCGCATTGAATATGCTTTGTCTAAATGACTCCGGAATTCTAAGGTCTGTGTTTCTTGTGTCGTTGCTTCCATACCAGATGCCACCTCCGGCAACTTGGTCGCCATCTCTTTTTACTACTTTCCCACCGATGAAGATATCAACGGGTGAGAGCTGGAGGGGGACATTCTGGAATTCCGGTCCGAGGACTATAGGAAGGGACGACTCTTTTCCGGGTTTGGTAAAGATACGGAAGCCATCTGTAAGAGATTTTATTTGCTTCGGCACACGGAAGGTGACTGCGTCACTTCCGTCTTTAGCGCTTGGTCCAGGCTCAGTGTCCTGGGGTATGGGATTTATCTCCGGGTTCCATTTCGGCAGGAGCAGGGCCGAGACGTTGTCGGACCGTCCTTGCGCATCGATCGGGGTTTCAAGCAGCCCCCATTTTCCCGGTCGGCCATACAAGACATACAGTCACAGTCAGCTGTTGCGCTGTGTTCTATGGTGTCTACTCGGGCTAGCACTCGTCTACCCTGGCCAATTGTTCGCACACTGTGAGTCGTTCGAAGGCACCTGCAGAAATCCGAATTGTTTACTTGCCTCTTTGTCTCGTCCTCTGCGAAGTGATGGAACAGAGGTAGTTGGTCTTGAATATTCTGGGATGGACTCAGAGTGTCGAAAAGCAGTCCGTAGGTTTCAGCACACTTGACCATTTCTTTGAGGTGTTTTGGTCTGGCCCTCTGATTTACCTCCCAGGTCTGTGTGTACATGTTCATGTAAGACTCGGGTTCGACGTTCGAGCCTTTTACATCGTTTAGCATAAGTTTAGTATCGGCAATATATCCCCAGTCTGCTCTTAGCTCGGGGTCGAGCTCTAGGAAGGACTTGAGTTTCATGACTTGTATGGCGCTGTTTCTTGCCCGCAGATCCAAGATATTCTTGCCCCCGCCAGTTAGTGGAGCCATCAGCATTTGTTGGGAGACCGGTGAGGATTTTGCGCCACCCCACATAAATTCTCGCTCGGCTGTGAGGAGATGTTGAACGATCTTCTCGGCATTCCGTTTACCTGTGTCAGGTACTGGGTCATTGCTCCGATCGTAATTTGGATTATGTGCCGTCGGGCTTCAAGGGTTGGATGTAATCTCTCCCAACGTTCGAGCGATGAGTCGATTTTTTCAAGGATCGGTGTCCACATGACGAAGGTGTCTATATTGTTACCAATGTGACCGCCCAGTATCCTGACGGACTCTCCATCTTGTGCAATGTGGATATTAGCGGGAATAGGAGAGTCACTTCCATTTAGCTGGCGGGTTGCGCATACACTTTCCCTATACTCCGCAGAGCCTTACCGGGATCACTTCTGATTTACTGACATTGAATTTTGCGCTGACGCTCTACACCACTTATCCAATATGGACTGCAATTCCTCAAAACTGTCTTCAGCATTAAGGTAGACGGTGGTATCGTCAGCAACATTTTACCACCACTTTTCCGGGAAATCTCCGAGGCAGTGTACCCTTTGAGGTTTGACGACGTAGCATCTCGTGCCAGAGGTTCTATGGCCAGATTGAATAGGAGGCAGGATAGCGGGTCCCCTTGACGGACCCCTCTTGTGACCTTGTATGCCGTGCTGAATTCACCGTTTATCACTACGTGGGTCTCGGCATCAGCATACAGCGCTTTAACGGTGTTATGAAGAGGGCAGGGATCCCTCGCTTTTCAAGAGCTTTCCACAAGTATCTATGGCGATGTTTTATCGTAGGCTTTCTCCTGGTCTAGTGCAACTATAACCCCGTCGTGTTGGAGCCTGTTCTGGTTGGTCTACCACTTCCATTGCGAGGTAGAATCTGGTCGGCTATCTTCCTTCCTCTCATGAAACCGGCTTGGTCTTTGTGTATCAGAGAGGGGGCGATCCTGCTAAGCTTGATGCTCAGGGCCTTGGTAAAGATTTTGTAGTCCGTATTGAGGACAGTTATGGGACGGTAGTTGGCAATATCTGTCGGATCTTTCTTTTCCATATGGGGCACATCCATCCCGTGGCGAATTGGGTCCCACTAACAACTCCGAATTCCTCTATGTCGTTGTAGACTAGGGTGAGTACCCTGACTATATCCACCGGTTTTACAAGATCTTCCTTTACGTCTTCGTCCGCTGCCATGTATTCACGGTGCTTTGTTTCCAGTTTTTTTCCATAGTTCCGTTGGTACACCATTTACGCCGGCTGAGGTCCCCGACTCGGAGTCTTTCAGGCTTGTTGAACATCAGCTTCTTTGAGCTTCTTCCCCAGCTCAACCATGTCTGGGTTGTCCGCATGGGAGCTCATTCCCGCGAGTACTTCCTCAATGGCCGCGTCTTTGCTGTCGAGATCCACTTCGGACTCGTCAATTTGTAGATCATTATGGTAATTTCTTGCAAGCTCGGCCATACCATCTGATCTTGTACTGCTCTGTTTCCGGCGTTACATCTGTTCGCCTCAAGAGGGACATTGTGTCCCGTGGTTTTCTGTCCTTACTCATACGCATTGTGAACTTCGTGATCCGATCCAATTCAGTGTAGCAGCGGATCTTTGTGGCAGTACGATTTCTTTCCCGCTGTCGGTCCACAAGTTTGTCGATTCTTTCTGTAGTCTGCTGACCTTGTCGGAATCTGATTCAATCTTCTTGGTCTGTGACCATACTTGCATCACGGGGTGCATCCTGATCGTTGGACAGCATTGCCTCTAGGTCATCGTCGGCAGGGGTCGGGTTCCCTAGTAAAGCTTCCTCTTCCTCTGCAATTGCGCTTCTTCTGCTCGAGCGCTCCTATCGCCATCTTCGCACGTTTTCTTGCGGCCTCTCGAATATTGTCTGTGAATTTTTTCAGTCTTGTCTGCGGGTTATCAGTCTCGGTTCTTTGGTTGTCCAGTGAACTCTCAAGTCTAATACCCTCCTGTTGTAGAGTTGTCAGATACTCTTTGTCCTCAAGCAGGAAGAGTGGGATCGAGTATCGACCCGATCCTATATACGGCGATCTCGGTGTGTTTATAGTCATAGACACCATTCGGTGGTCAGTGAGGCTCCCAGACACGTCATCTATGGTCCAGTTTCTGGAGATCTTCAGAAGTTGAGGGGAGACGTAAATGCGGTCGATCCTTGAGAGGGTAGTAGAGTGGTGCTTGCTTGTATGGGTGTATGCTTTTGTGTCTGGATTTATCGTTCTCCAGCCATCTTTCAGCTCCAATAGGCGCTTGAACTTGGCTAGCGCGGCGGTCGCTTTCGCGTCGTCGGGGCGGTGCGGAAGTCGGTCTATGGGTTCCTCAACAATGTTCCAGTCTCCGCCGCACCAGTCGGGCACAGGAAGATCTAATGTCATGTATAGGTCACACATTTTTTCCCAGAACTCTTTATTTGCTTCCATCGAGTCAGCTGGTGCGTATAGACCAAGCACAGTAATGGTATTCTTGCCATGCCATGGAATTATAGCCAACATGGCCCTACCCGGAATCAGGTAGTGGATTTTAATGCCTTTTGTGTTCGTCAACTCACGATTCAAGACAATTGCGATACCCTTTGTATGCGGTTTTTCGGGGCATGGGGAGTTATAAATCTCCATGCGCCCACCTATGTAGCTATCCTGGATCTCCACAACTTGTTTCGGACGAGAGGTGGGTTTCGCCTACTACTAATACTCCAATCCTTTCGTCGAACATCAACCGGTTGAGCGCGTGCCATTTATGGTCAGGGTGCTTGATTGACGGTTTTTTTTGTGTCCGTTCACATTTATTGCACTTAACTTCAGGCTCGCACGTGTATTTCGACTAATTCGGGATTGTTTAGGTGCTGGCGCATGCGTTTCCTGCTCAAGAAGGCAGGAGCGTGCTCATCATCCTTTGGAACATTTGCGGTGTGTCCCTGTTGCCTCGGATTCACAGACCGAGGTTGTGTCGCCTTCGAGCTGGATATGTGTTCGGGTTGGTCTGACCGCTCGTCGACAATGCCGGTGTGGCAGGAGACCTGCGGTCTCTCCCTTGGCTTACAAGGGGAGGGGTTTGGCTCCGGGCCCCGCTTGGAGGCACTGCCGTAGTGACTGGATCTCTCCTTTCACCACGGCGCCTCTGCAGGCGTCGACCCTGGGTTGCCTGCCCATTTGTGGCGGGGGCGAGCGATGCGTAGATCCGGGTGGAGCTTGCTCAATGGATTACTCCTCTGAGCTGCAAGCCGCCCAGAACAGCGTGCACCAGCCTCCTGCCCACTGAAATTCTGTCGTGTAAACTCCCGCGCCCCTTCATTGTCTTTGTGGTTGACAGGGGTAGCCACAGATACTCGAGAGCGTGAGATGGTCCCGTCACCAATCTCTCCGTCTCCATCCTTGGGGCCGTGGTTGGCGGGTAATCCGGCGGACCCTCCAGAGTCAGAGAGGCTAGTAGTCCTCTTCACCGGTGTTTGTCTCCTCGCTTAATAAATGAAATCTATTTGCAGAGGTTAGTTATACGTAGTCTGGGTATCAACCATTTTCCCAGGTACGGGGCAGACCTAACCGATCTCCGGGGCGAGCGATGTCAGAAGTACTAAGCCCCACCTCTTAATGGGCAGATGCGGATCGTTCCCTAAGACTTGAGCCTCTCGGCGCGGCGAGCTCAGGCCTCAATAGGCCTCCGCTTTTGTTCAGCTTCGCAGCCCTCTGTTCAAGCAGTACTCAGGCTGGTCGGCCGTTTGCGAGTATTGTTGTGGTTATGAGTTGTGCAAGACGGAACCCAATTTCCGTCGTGGAATCAGTCATACTCGCGGGTTCGAACTCATTAGTAGAAATTCACTCGACTCGTTCGTGCGGAAGAACTCAGATCAAGTTGCGCTCAACAGGTCCCGTGCGAAGTACGAAGTAAGAGGCAATGACAAGTAGAAGATCATTCAAAGGGATGTATATGATATGCGGGTCGAGAGAAGAAAATAGGTGAACATCGTGTGAGAGAGTAGGTGTGAGCGCCATCGTACGAAAAGGATTAGTAGCCACGGCCACGCCCACCGCGGTTGTTACCGCGGCCGGGCTTCCCTTTAACCTCCACGGCTGCCACCCCTACCACGGTTGCTCCCGGTGTTGCTAGGACCAAGGGCACGCGCGCGCGCGGTGCGACTGATGTCGAGTAGTTTCCCCGATGTTCGCGGTGGTGGCACCGAGCCAGCCGTCGACGCGTGGGAAGGGGCAGAGGGGGCCGGGGTGATCAGTCGAGGGGCAGAAGTTGCAGGACATGGGAGGGTGGATGCGTCCCTCGCCGTAGTAGGTGGTGTCGATCACGAGGAGCCCGAAAAGGCGACGGAGTTGGTTCCAGTCCTCGAGGGAATCGGTAGGGCTGAGGGCGTAGACGTTCCAGGCGACGTACGAACCGCCATTGTTGGGGAGGAGGAGCTCAATGGCGTCCACGCCGATGGACGACATGAACACAATCGAGGGCTTGGTCGGCATCGAGGTGGGAGGGGAAGCTGTCGCGGTGGTCACGTACGAAACGGGTGATCGCGGTGTTGTTGCCGATCGCATCTTCGATGAGGTCCATCGCGGTAACGCGCCCCTCGCGCGTGTTCGGAATAATGAGGCCGCCGATAGTACCCAGGAAGCCGGTGATGAGGGGGGCATACTGGAGGAAGAACAGTGTAATACTGGTGCTGCACAGGCACTGGAAGCGGTTCAGGGCACTATCCGGGGGACATGATAACAGGCTTACTCTTGATTCGAGCACCACTTGAGCAAGGTGTTCCGGCAGGCCCCCAATGAGCCAAGCCCTTGCGTCTGGGCCCGCACCCGTCCCCAACCCTGGCGCGCCAACCAGGATCGAGGCGGGGTCGACGTTGATCCTGCCAGCGATGGCCGTGGCGATACGTCCCGCCGTCTGGGTGCGATCCCCGTTGCCGCCCATGACGATCGCGAGGAACTTGGGGTGGGGCTCCCTGTCCCACTTCTCGCGCTGCGCCGATGGGTGGTTGCGCCAGACCGCGTCCGCCTCGAAGCCGTAGAGGGGGCGCCAGCCGTTCCTGGGCTCCGCCGTGTATGTGCCGCGAGGCGGGAGCCCGTCCGCTGTGGGGAAACGACGCTCGACGGGTGGAGGGGAGAAGGGGTTCATGGGGCGGACAGCGGTGGGGTTGTGGATGCGACCGTGCTCGCCGTGGATGGTGTCGGGGCTCGGGAGCGGGGGACGCGTGGGCTGGGGTTCGACTCGCCCGCAGTGTTCGAGCGCTGGCGCTTGGGTGAGGTCTCCGGAATGGTGTCGGCGGGGCGGCGAGACGTGGAGCTGCCCGTGACGGCGGCTGCGCGCGAGGATGAGCGCGTGGTGCGCGAGGTCGATGCCCCGAGTGTGGTGTAGTCGGGCTGCTGGCCGAGTGACATTGCCTTCGCCCTCGCCAAGTCGGCCTGGAGGTTGGCGTCGCGGGCGTCGGCGGCTGCCTCCCGCGCACTGGCGGTCTCCCCATCGTCGGAGAAAAAGCCCCCAAGGTCGGGGTCCTCGATCTCCTCGACGTCCGGGGTGGGCGCTAGCGGCGAGGCTAGAGATTGTCAATTAGTACGCTGCTGGGAGGTTTTGTATATCCTCCGTACCTTTCTCCTTCCCTTTCCCTTTGTTGTCTTTGCGACGCGCGGCGCGGGACTGAACGTTGGCGCCGGGGCTGGGGAGCGGCGGGAAAGAGTCTCGCACCGGGGGCGTGGCGATGGCGTCCGAGTTCGAGGCCGCCGTGTCGACGTCCATCGGGCCCGCAGGACCAGGGGCAGCGGTGACGGCGGCATAGGAGGGGGCGACCGCGGTGGAGACGATATTCGTGGTGGCATCCGCGGGTGGAACGACGGCCGTGGTGGCGCCCGCGGTGGAGACGACGGTCATGGTGGCGTCAGCGGTGGGGGACGATAGTTGTGGGTGGTGTCCGCGGTGGGGATGACGATCGCGGGGGGAGCGGTTGTCGGGGTCGATGCGGGGGCGGCGTCTGACGCGCTAGCGTCAGTTTTCGCGGCAGCAGGGGGAGAGGGTGTGGCAGATGTCGTCTCCACAGTGACAGTGGCGCTGGCTGGAGTAACGGCGCCGGCCTCGATGACGGTGGGGACGGCCGGACCCGACATTGCGGTCGTGGAGACTTCCGGGACGGCGGTGAGGGGAGCTGTTGTCGCCGTGGGTGATGGTCGAGGGGCGCTCGGCAGCAGGGGTGCTGGCGGCGCGCCTCGCGAGGCGGTTGGCACGCTCCGAGGATGCAGCAGCCCGCTCCGTTGCCGCGCGGTCAGCAGCAGTGAAGGAGGAGGAGGTGGAGATGGGTTTGGGAGCCATTGGTTGGGTGAAAGTTCTGGTATGAGAGCGAGTTGGGGAGATTCGGTGATGAGTTTGCAGCAGGGGGCTCACCTATTTAACGGACTACTCAAAGACCTTGCACAAAGAACGGCTGCGTGGCCGGTGTCGCATTCTCCGGAGGAGTAACCAAGGCGTTATCAGGCATAATCTAAGCCGTCTTTGTGAATTAAAGCGAACATTCAAGCGTGGATTGACGCACATTGCTTTGTTTTCGTAAGGCACTTTCTGCACGGTCTTTGTCTGCGTTGGCAGGTTTACTTGGCGTCGCTAGCTCGGCGTGGGAGAGATTCCGGGCAAGGAGAGTAGGGGGCGCCGGGCTCGTGCACGGTGGTGTTCGTGGTGGGCATCGTCGTCGACGATGACTGACGGTACTCGGAGAGAGGGAGAGAAGTTTCCTTGTGACGTTACATGGGACCTTTCAGAACGTGGCTGATGTGGCAACTGATCTGGCTCGGGAGAAGCCGATGCTCGAGTGGCGAGCGGCCCGCAGGCGACCAACACCGACGACGCGGTGGGGGAGGATGTCTGCGCGACAACGGAGTAGCGAGTTTCAGGTAGGGGGTGAACCCCGCCGTCTTCACTGTTCCGCCCTTGCCACTGGCGCGTGGGAAGACCGAACCATTGTGGTGGTTCGGAACAAGGGGCCTCAGAATCTCGCTATTCAGCACGTGAAGAATGGGGCAGGGAGGATGGATATTTGGTACCATCTTGTGAGCTTTCCTCCAATTCCCCTTCATAATAATGCGGAGGGATGCACACTGAGCTGAGTCTGTTTTCTCGCCTCGCATAGGCTGACGAAGCCGGCCTCGAAAAAGAAAAACCGACTCTCGAGACTTCGGCCGCAGATGGGATCATCGCTGTTGTTGCGGCGTCGGACACAACGGCGTCGACGCTGAGCAGCCTCGTGTGGTTCCTCCTCTCCCACCCCGAATACTATAGGCGTGTTCAGCAGGAGCTGGACAGTGTGATTGTCGATGGAGACGATCCTTTTGATGCGAACAAACACCAGGAACTGCATTTCTTGTCCGCGTGCATGTCGGTGTATTTCATCAAATCGTTTTTCGACGTCGAGTTCATTTTCAGATAGAAACGAAACGATGCGTCTTCACCCGCCGCTTCCAACCAATGGCACGAGGCAAGTTCCGCTCGGCCAACCTGGAGACACATTGCCGACGGTACGCATTTTCCAACCAACACTCTTCGAACCTCTCACAACCTCCGATGTATACCAGATTCATCCCAGAAGCGACGAGCATCTACAGCCCCGCATACGCGCTCCACCGCAACCCCGCGTACTTCTCGCACCCCGGACCTTTTTTTAAAGCGAGGGGCCTGCCAATATACTAGTAGTACATAAGCAGCAGTGCTGAAAAATTCAGGACATTTGTGGCGGCACGGCACGATGTCAATTTTACCAGCTATTTCATATGATGCCGAGGCTGCGGGGGCGGACTTGCCGAATGGGCCTCGCCAGACTTCCATCCTGTTCCTCGAAGAAAAGAGGGGTAAAAACACAGCATCGCGGAATGTCTGAGGACCCCGGATAATAGGTTGGAAGGCCTGATTTTTTCTTTGGCGGGGGGTCCTGACATTTTGGGTCCCAAATTTCTTTCCGAAAAAAAACAAAAATGCTGCCCGCCCAAAAGGAACGATTTTCGCGTCCTCAGAAGCGTGGGAAAATAAAAACTGTCCTGACATTTCGCCCGTTAGAAAATCAGGCCTTCCAACCCATTATCCCGGGTCCTAATGTCTGGCCTGTCTGTCTGACGCGCGCAGACAATGACGGTTCACCAGGGGTCTACCCGGCGGCGTCTGTCCGAATTCTAACATTTAGGAGAACACAGCAACATAATTAAAATGTCGTAACCCGACGAAGAGGAATAAATCAGTGGCGGCGGCGCACTAATTAATTCGTGCATTCTAGGCGCCGCCGCCGCGCCGCGGGGCGGAGTGGGCGGGCCAGCTGCTAAATGGGCATCGGCACTGTCTGTTCGCGTCCGCGGCCGGCGTGCATGTGAATTCAGGTCAACTCATCGTATGCAATTAGCTCAAGTCAGGCAATTCATATCAGAACGCGGGGCGGCATGCCTGGCCGGACTGCCTGGCCGGACTGCCTGGCCGAACGTCACAACACAGTTGCTGTAATAATGCGCATTCGTGTATGTGGTATGTAAATTCGGGTCGTGCGACGTTGACGTTGCAATCGACTCCGGCGCGCACGGTGCGCTCGATTCACTCTACTGTAACTTACTCATGATCAGTTTAGGTTAACCCAACTTGGCCATGGATGGTGACCGTTCAGCGATAATATTCTCGGTAGGCTGACTTGAAAAACGACATCATGAAGTTATGACTCGACTGGAGGCCCACATCGACTCCGAGAAATTCGAACCTGAATTTTGTTGGACAGGCAAGGCATGAAAGTTGAATTAAATTGTGATCCATCCATCCACGGGCAGATGGATGGGCATTGGCGTGGGCAACCTGTCTACTCTACGCCGCAGCATGCAGCGGAATAATTAGCTACCGTTACCGCACCTGAATACATCCGGGACGCGCCGCAGTGATTATATATTCGTTCGAGCGGTGGGTGACTCACTCAGCGCTGAGAGTCTGTGCTGAAACAGCCCATCCCAACGCAACGACATATAACATGAATCGTGAATAGTACATATTTCACGAATCAGGACTAGACTGGTTGGTACAGTACAGCCCAAGCAGGTGTCGTCGGAGTCAACCACGCCACTCCCGTGTCCGAGCATATGGTCACAAACGATGAGGTGCTTCGAATTTCCTTGTTTCGGAGCGGAGTCCGCGCCGGCGTAGTCAGTGGACGCAGGTTGGGATTGAACCGGGTCCGTCCGTCCGTTTCCGTTGGGGCGCATCACCGCCTCACCGCATCACCACGTCACCATCCACCACTCTCCCCAGCCACCCAATCCGCCTTCCTTCCTTCCTTCCTTCCATTCAGTCAAGTCCACACCGGCAAGGCAAGTGAAACAAGCACCCAAAAAGAACCTCGAATTAAGTTTGTTCGTAGAGTAGTACGTATAGTATTTTTACATCTTCGTCTTCTCTAACTTACTACTAGCTTCTTCTATACCATACCTACGTGTCCGTCGTCGTAATAAAGAAATAAAAACGTGATGAGGATAGAGAGCGGGTGGTCATAAGTAGGGGAAATGGGAGAGTCCGTGCGCTGGAGAGCCTGAGGGCGGCGCTTTTATGTACAAGTGCGTGTGTGGGGGCAGAGTTATGTCGTTGGGATGCGGTGGGCGTCGATAAGATACGGATGCTGATGGTTGTGTGCGGTGCGGGTATATCAGGCCCTGGTGGCTGTCGGTGGTGCCGACGAGGTATATGTAGCGTGTAGTGTGTACGTGGGTGGTCTCTTCTTCTTCTTCTCATAAGTTATCGTTCGTCGTTCGTTGTCCGGCATCTCAAACTGCGCCACACCTAACACGCACCACCGACAGTCGCGCTGCGCCCCCTCCACCCGCCCGCCGCGAGGTGCGTGCCCGCGCGGATGAGCTCGCTCAAGCGCGCGTGCGGGCGCGCGGCGCGCAGGAAGAGCGCCGTGGGGAGGATGGGGCGGGGCTGGTACGCCGGCCCGGAGAAGGAGGTGAACGTGGCGCGGGCGCTCGATCAGGGTGGCGCGCATGGGAGCGGGCGCGGGCGCGGGTGCAGGGGCGCACGCGACGTTGCCACACTCGGCCAGGGACGGCGCGGCGGGCGCTGCCGCGTCGCCGAGGCAGACGCGCGCGAGGGCGGGGTTGGCGGCGACCTCGGCGTAGGCGTGCGCCCACATGGCAGGGAGGGGCGTGCGGAGGGTGTGGAGCGCGGGTGCGGCGGCGAGGGCGGCGGTCAGAGTGGCGAGCGCGGGGTCGCCGGAGAGGGGGAATGACAAGGCGGTGCTGGTCTGAGGACATATGTGTTAGTATGTGCTACAGGAGGAAGGCAAGAGCGCAACACACCAATTGAGGAGAAGCGAGGACAGCACTCGCGAGCGCGTCAAGCATGGCACGCAGGGCGGGCTGGGAGAGATAAGTCCCTGCGGCTTTATGCACACTCAGCTCTTGCAGGGTATGCAGGCCGCGGACGGCACTGGTGAGGTCATCCGCGTCCTCAGCGCTATTGGGCAAAGTGATGTCCAGGACCAGGAGTTTCGGGAGCATTGAGGGCACCGCCGCATCGCTTGCACTTGGGCTGGGCAGGACCAGCACGCGCACGCCCATCGCGAGGACAGGCTGTGCATGCAGCGCGGCCAGGAGGGCCGCGGACTGGCAGGGGGAGTGGAGAACAAGGGTGTGGTAGAAGAATGGGAGGGCAATGCGGTGAAAGGCGCGGCAGACGAGGAGCGGCGCCATGCGGGACCTCATATCCTTGGTAGAGGGATTTGGTTGGTGCCACGGGGCGCGGGGATGTGGGGCCGGCGGTGCAATGACGGTGTGGGCAAGGATGCGCTCGAGGAGCTCTTCGGGGAAGGAGGCAAGAGTGGTCATTGCAGATTGAGGATGTGGCGGATGGTCGTAGGAGGTCGTTAAAGTGCGTTAAATAAGGTGAGGAGGAAGAGGAGTCGCAAACGGAACTGCATTTCAGTGGAAGAGGAGACTGGGACCCACAATCCGGTCCCATCGAGGTCCCATCATCATCTCACTTTTTCTGATCTGATCTGAATAGGTCTTTCCGACAGCAGCGTCCGATGACAGTCTGGGAAACTACTCAAGGCACCGAGGCCTACGCCTAGGTCCCAAAGCCACGCGAGAGTCGTTTCGCAGGCATGTGAAGTGTAACCCAACCTCTTCTCCCAGCGCTCGTAATATACTTACTTCCCAACAGCTTGAGCGTCATTGGGGTTTGGGTTGACACCCTCGATCCGGGACCACATCGCTGTGATCTGCGCCCTAAACACGTGCACTACGCATCGTCGTCCAAGTACTAAGTGTGTCCAGGTTCGCCTAGTAAGTACAACTAACTCAACTAAAACTAGTTGCTCCTCGGCTCAGCTCGGGACTTGTCAATGTCAACCTGAACTCTGTCTTCGCTAAATATATACACGGCTGCACCGATCAGTTAAGAAAATCGTCAGATTGATGCGTACATCAGGACCCCGGACAATCCCTTTGGAGGCTAGGGCCCGAAATTCCGGAAATCCTTGATTTTTGTCCGGACAGATTACCTCGAGATCACATTGTTTTTGTCCGGACAGGACCTAGCCTAGGCTTCTCAAACGGTTAATTTTCCGCTCTCACGACCCAAAAAAACGCCCAAAGTTCTCGTATACCCTCTCTACTCTTCCATGTGGAATACACACGAGTTGAACTTGAATTTGAGGTGAAGAAATCATTTCCAGCCGAATTTGGTTACAAATTTTCACCCGGACATCGACCCAAACGTCGACGAGACCTCAAGTTTTTGTCCGGACCGGACCTAGGTTGTGCGGCCTCACACCCCAGTTTTTGTCCGGTCAGAACCTAGGTTTTCGAGCCAAAAAGTCAAAATTTTGTCCGGTGTGGGCCCTAGGGTCCAAAGGGATTGTCCGGGTCCTCGTACATCGAAACCGCCAGAAAATTTTCATGAGATTTGACATCCGCGAGAAGCAAGAAATTCTTATGTAACGCTCACATTTTCAAAAGGATCCTGAGAGTCGTCCTTAAGATTTCCTCCGAAATGATGGTTACGTAGTGTTTGCCGGCACGGATAGCCCTACATGGCGCTCATTGATTTATCCAGCTCAGATAGATTCAGGCACAGTAGAGCAGGCAAAAAAAAATGTATTAGACGAGGATATAAGTAGAGGGATGGTCTCCCCGGGCCAGGCGTGCTGTTGAAGTATTTTTTTGACGTCAAGACACGGTGTGCACTTCCCACATCACAAAACCACGGGAACCTGAGCCTGAGCCCAGGGTTTGGAGCGGAGGAAGGCGCATTTCGTCTCCAATAGGGCCTATATACGAGGGTCAGGAAGCTTTATAAATGGACAAGAGATGATTTACCATGTCGGGGATGAGTGCAGTTTGGGCATTTTCAGGCAATGGCGCACAGAGTGTCGATGTGGGCAGGAACGAAGAGGAGCAAAAAAAAGAAACTTATTCCCCGACGACGGTGGCGGCAGCTAGTGCAAACCATATCTGGCGGCAGACAGCGGATGAGTCGCAAATGGGCGGAAGAAGCCAGAAGAAGGGCCTTCCCAATATGGAAGGTCCTTGGGTGGGCCACCGTTTCGCGATGGTCTTGAAGTGTCCAGTTTTTGCGTTAGGATAAGTAAGGCATGGGTTGAGTTGAAGGCTTTAGGGCTTGAATGTTGAAGGCTTGAGTACATCCCGCAAAGACGCGGCAGTGCATTGGCGCCACAGAAGGCAGAAATGGAGGGAGATGAAGGAAGGAAGATGGTGGGAGGAGAAAGAGATAAGGGCGACATGGCATCAACCAACCATCCATCAATCACGTGATGGGCGGAGCCTGAATGGACTTGGGTAGAATTTGCTTCAGCGCTTCAACGCCTTGTCAGCGTCCGGTATCGCAGGTGAATTCTCAAGTCAAAATTTCTCAATAACACTTTTCTCTGTATTCAACCTGTAATACCGCTACAGAGATTGTTATCCTCGAAACCGCGGCTGTGTAGCTAGCTGTACACAGCTGCACACACCCACAGAACATTTTGCTGATGTCAGTCGGCTAACCGATAAGATCATTGATCCTGACAGATGGTGGGCTTTTTGCCGACCGGCTCGCAATTATGCCGGAAATCTTAAGAAGTTCTTGGAACTCGGTGTTGAAAATTTCACAGAACATGAACCTGGAGAATTCTTTCAAGAGACACCTATCAATCTCCTAGGAACACATCTCAAGAAATCCGAGTGCAATCAATCTTAGGGGAATCTAAGAATTCTGTGCAGCCGTGTAGGTGAGCGGGTTGCGCACACGGCAGCAGATCTCCGGTACACGCGAGCGACCGCTAATGAGCTCGAGGATGCCAATCATGACCTCAAGATAACCTGCGGCGATATCCGTCCGCCTTGCTTCGGTCTCTCCTTCCGGCTTTCCGTGGACAAGTTTCATTTCGGATTTCGGATGGACGGACTATATACTGTACTGACTTCAAGCGCCCTAATAGGCCGGCCTAGACCGAAGATCACCTCACGGAAATTTCACTTCGCGGATATGTATACCAAATTCAAATTCAACTTGAAACTTTTTCCAGAGTATACTTCCGGACAAATCCGGCGGCTGGAATATTACTTGTTGTTGCGGTCTTATCCCCACCGCTGCGCAGTCTGCTAACTGAGTAACTGAAGGCATCCCCGCGGCCCGGACGAATTCGAACAGAATTTGGGTCTACATACACCATGCACCCGGGTCGATCCGGGACTGCATCGATATGATCAGTGTTCACGCGTCTTCGCCGTCCAGGTTCCGGGTTCGCCTAGGTACAAGATATGCCAGCCTATATTGCGATACAACTAGCAGCGGCACGATCATCTCGTACGCGAGCATGCATGTCCAGACAACCCGCGGCGGTATCCACCTTACCTTGCCTCGCCTTGCCTTTTGATTTCGGACGGACGACTTGAAATATTGTCGCTGGCGTTGACTCACCCAGCGTGTCACTTTTTATCCTTCAGGTTTCCGATAGCCCTATTTGGTGAGCACTGACTCGGATGGTTAGCTTGTTCATGTTCCTTCCGCTGCAACTGCATGGTTCCGCCTGCGTATGCTGCGCATTGCCTTCGTCTGTCCACTGACGGCAGAGGCAGAGGCAGAGGCATAACACCGTTCCCAGTGGTGAAACCCCGCAGTCCACGACTCCGCGTATGTCGATCAGACTAAACCACGGATGCGCATGCTGGGAAGGGATCGCCGCGCTTCACGCGCAGTTTCAGCACCTAGGCTGTACCGTGTCGGGATCCCCGAACACACATCTCCGCCGCTGTAATCTACTGTATGTATCTGAATACCCGGGCCCGTCTGTTCATTCCGGCATTCATTAGTGACTCGCCTCGCTCGAGTCATTGTTGTTCGAACTGCGACTTGGTTACACTTTCTTTGAATAACGCGTGGGCTGTGGCCGCTGACAGAGCGCAGACCTACGCCCCCGTACCCGGGATTCACTGGTTGTGAGTCGCTGTTTTCTCGGCGTCTCGGGGACTTCACTTCGACACAGTGTTCACCCGCATGCCAATGTGCAAGTTCAACTTTTCACCAGTCGACACTTCAATAACAGCTGCCCAGGATCGCATTCCATTAAACAACATTTCTCCCGTTCTCTCTCTTAAAAAAAATATCTCTATTTCATGTTCTGATTCGGGAGACGTCTCCCGAATCAGACTAGTCATCACATCCGTCACTTTGACAGTTCCCGGTGTTCACCCGTACAGTGTTCCACCGGCCAATGAAACACCACCAGTCAATGAAACACTGTTGTGAGCCGTTCCCTGTGGTCCCTGGCTCAATTGCAGATCATATTCAAGTACAATACATAAAAGCACCTTCTGCCAATTCCGATAGTTGATAACAGGTCTGGGAGAGGAGAAATAGCTTGAGATCAAATCTTGATTTGGCAGAAGATTTGATCCACCGGCCACTGAAACAGTCGATTTTGACTGGTAGTCACTCATGCCTGGCTGAATCGATCTGAATATTTGGGTGGACGTAGTTACGTGATATAAAACATGTTCTACCTCCTCAGAATATTCAGAAAGGGAACGAAATTGTAGATATCAGGTCCGCAATTTAGCTGTTTCATTGACCGGTGGAACACTGTACGTTTTTCTGACAACGACAGCTCGGGCAATGATGTCGTGATCCCCGAACATGCTGGGTAAACGGGTAAACATCTCCGCTGCGATTATTCTGTTTGCCGTATTTATCATAGTGCTATGATCTATTGCGTCACTTCATTCATTTCACTTCCCGCCGTTGGAACTTCGCCTGCATGTTCAAATTCAATTCAATTCCACATCAATATTGTAACGGCTACAGCTTGAAACTTGAAGATCGCCGCTGAATCTATCTACACATTGATTCGTCCATCCCCAGACTTATGTATGGTTCGATTCGACGGTCAGCGTCCTTTCTTTCTCCGTCTTCTCGGCTCCTCGGATCTCTGCCTACTACTCCTGCTCCAGTCCCTGTCAATCATTGGGGGAAGACCGACATCGTGGCTGACTGGTCGGACGGGATCACCGCAAATTCAGGTTCAAGTTCAGTACCGGTACGGCCAAGTAAGCATCAGGACCTGAATCCGACCTAATCTCTCTTATTCTCCCCTATTCTTATCGAACACGGAATATTATAGCAATTACCTATGGTGAACAACCTCCATTCATTATATCCGCTCCGCTTCCGCAAGTGAGCGGAGAGGAGAGAGGGGCCGCCGCCACTGATAGATTTCCAAAATTCCTTATTTGGTTAGTAGTTCAATTCTCCGGATGGATGTGGAGTAAGGTGCGATGAGAATAATCGCTGATTCGGGGGCAGGTACGATTACCGAGTGGCGCAGCATCATCCTTCGGCGCAACTTGGAGTCAACTTAAACCCATCCACTTGCTTTTCAACCGAGAATCTGCAATGGTTCGTCAGCTCCTTGAAGTGTCGACGTCATGTCGGTTGCCCCTGAAGATTCAATGAAACGAAATTGTTCTACCTGCCAAAGACTGAAGGGTGCGCTCCCCCGATGTGGTCTCGGCGCCTTGTGTATGCAGCCGCCAAGGTATTCGCGATCAGCTCGGTGACTCACTTGTCCGCATAATAACCCATTACTTGCACTGGCGTGTAAAGGTGGAAAATCTGGTTTCCAGTATAAATAAAAGAAGTGATACCCAGTGATCTTTTGAGATCAAGGTTCATGTACAATGAGCTCTAGCTTACGAACTCACAATAAGGCCCAGGCAAGTCATTCAACCAAGGTCACGTGCTTCATGTTAAATTTCTCTGCATTCAAGGAATTCAATGATAGCAAGAGGCCGGCGAGCGGCAGGTCACAAACAGAATATAAGATGGAGATTGTTGAATTTGCAGACATAAGGCTCAATGTTCACTCGGTCGGCGTGCAAGCACCAACCAGCTTACATTGAGGGTTGTGTAACTTAGATCCGGAAGACTAAATAGACACCATCAGATGTGTTCCCAAAATGGTAATAAATGCAAGTCACAAGACCCAAAGTGCGACATTTTTGGTCCTCCCCCCTCACACTCCCCCCCAAAAAGGCACATACAGGATAAATCCTGTTTGTGAATATACACTATGTAAGACAAAGGTGATAGCTATTTAATCCACATCCGGCCGAAGTGAGCTCTAGCTCAAACATTCCCAACTGTGTGCCTAGGTTTGTGATCCTTACACTGGGGGCAAAGATCGGCGCATATGGGAACCATATGCGTTAAACGCATATGGTTCGCATATGCACGGATCGTAGAAATCATGTTTGTTGCACCTTTGTTTTTGGGGGTGACACAAAGGCAAAAACAAAGATGCAACAAAGGTCATTGACACCTTTGTTCTACAATCTGCGCGTATGTGAACCATATGCGAACCATATGCGTTTAACACATATGGTTTTCATATGTGTCGGTCGTTGTCCCCGGTGTTAGCCTGAAACCTCTATTCAAGATTATTCTCGTGTTTACTGCTATTTGCGGAACTTAGGGTGCCCATCAAATTTTTCTGATTTTCGTCACTTTCAGTATAACAGCCGTAACTCATTTAATTCTCACTTGATTCCAATATTTGTATCATTGAAACTGCATTTGAAATATGCAGGCGCCTCTGCTCTCAGAGTCGTAACACACTCCGAAAATTTCCCAATTGGGATATTTGCACTATCTTGCATATAACACTTCCTTTAACTGAACGAGGGCACTTCAGCCCATAATATCTTTTGCAGAAGATCTTTATATATATATTAAGATGCAGGAGTCGTTGTATGTAAGTTTCCCCAAGATCCTCAACCCACCTGGGCTGTTAGATATTAACCAGTTTCCTTTGCATCTATTGAGCATGTTAGGACCCATATCTAGTAGTTTAGACTTTTCTTGCGCCTTGAGATTTAAGTGGAGATCCTCTTCACAAAATATAAGAACCCTCCCGGCTCTTCTGCATCAACAGCGAGTGCTATATGCAAGTTGGTATGAAATTCCCAATTTGGTAATTTTGGCGGTGTGTTGCGATTCTGAAACATAGGCGCCTGCGCATTTCAAATGGGGTTTCAATGATACAAAAAATATTGGAATCAAGTGAAAATTGAATGAGTTACGGCTGTTATCCTAAAAGTGACCAAAATCAGAAAAATTTGATGCACGCCCTAAGTTCCGCAAATAGCAGTAATATAGCACACCGTCTACATCTCACCCTAATTTCGCTGTTTGCTCATCACCCAGTAGTCAGTAGTTACCATGAGTAATATATAATGCTTTCTGTGCTACAATTGTGCCTTTCAATATCTTTGATGTCTATAAGCTGCTAAGGTAGGCCGCAGTCACTCCCCACCAACAGTCACATGACTTTTGTGACAGATTTTTGACGAACTACTCGATCCACACAAAACAAATGGACTGTTTTCGATCTACAAAGCCTTCATTTAGCATTTATCTAACAATCCTGGTTTCACTTTCTGTATACATATTTTGACTGAGCAGTATAGCAAGGATTTTTTTCTTCTTCATTCAATGCCAAATGTGCTCAGAACGAGTTTCGAGGCAACTTCGCAAAAAAGCGCACCGTGATTTTGCCATTACATAATATATACACATGACCCTTCCACCCGCTTTCCCCGCCGTCTAGACAAGTCAAAAGCATAGAAAAATGCCGATATTGAAGCGGAAAAGGTGTACCAAGAACTTAGGCACGTTCTCCAAGGTATTTCAATTAATTTTTTGCTGGAAAGCCATTTTTTGATGAACATACACAGAAAAGACAGAAAATGGAAGAAGAGCCTGTTTCGTCGCCTCCAGCATCTCTGCGGCCACTGTCTCCATTATCATTCATCTGAGAGACACTGGGTACCCAGGAAAACAGGTCTATTCAGAGTGTCAGCGACGGCAACAGTCCATTTTATCCAACATTTCCGAAGCTCTTGACAACATTCCTGTCTTCGAAACAGACCATTCACTTCTCAACTGGCTGAAAGCCGGCAAGGAGCAGTTGAAAAGGTTGATGGAAAACCTCAAGCCAACGGGAAAATCAGGTCGGGGACTGTACTTCAAAAGCAGGATTGGCTGAGTCCCATCAGAAAGGACTTCGAGACTGCACAGGGCGGAGGACAAGAAACAGAAGGTGGCACACGCCGACCGCTTGATGGGATGGCTCTGTAAAGGATCTTGAGCCACCACAGAGCAAAGAAACACACCAGACGCGAGTGCCGAGCCGGATACAGAGCAGCCGATGATAATTGATCTTGTCTCGATGATTGATCCTGTTGCCGCCAGTGCCACGGATCCCGGCCACAGACATGTGGTGACTGTTGAAGAAGTGGATGAGGAGGAGGATATGGAGTCGCTGTCGCCCTCAGAACAGGAGGAGGAAGGGCTAGGAGATCTAGAGAAGAATTTCGCGGGTCTTGTTCTTGATCCTGGCCCGTCAACATCTTTTGCACAGAGCACAACCCCTTCCCCGTCGGCATCTATCCCCCCCGTTCCCGGAGGGTCTGGACTATCGCTTCAGACCCCAAATTCACAAGCCAGTCGCCAATATGCTCCTGGACCAATATCTTTTGCCCCGGCTGATGAATCTTTTGTGTATACACCCGCAGAACAGCCTGCTAGACCCCCTAGGCATCCACTATCGGCCCAAAAAGTCGACACGGCAATCTCAAAGCTCAATAACATCCTTCATCCGTCCCGAGGACCAAATACACCCGGGTATAAATCTGTTGAGATGAACCGAGTTTTGCTTGCCCGCTTGGAATTGATGCTGAGCTTCTTGTGGCTTTACACGTTGGGCGGATATACGGTATGGCCCCAATCCGCCAATATCATCAGCAAATCGGCCGGGAAGGGTTCTTGGCTGTCCCAACGCATTCGTGAATGGACCATCAATTTCATTGAGGACAACAAAAATCTGCCGACGGCTGAGTACGGAAAGATGAATGGATCAGTTCTCGAGGACGAGGACCTGGCGCAGGAGCTTCACCTCCACCTCCAAGGAATCAGGAAGCATGTCGCTGCACAGGACATTGTGGATTACATGGCGACAGACCAGATGAAATTGCACTTGAAATTCAAAAAGGGATATCTCTCACGACCGCCCAAAGACAGATGAAACGGATGGAATTTCGGTGGACTAAGGAGCTGAAAGGGATGTATTCAGACAGTCATGAGCGCAAAGATGTTGTTGCCTACTGGCAGAACATTTTTCTGCCGCAGTGGGCGGCACTGTCCAGATATACAAGGAAGTTCATGGAGGATGGCGACAAAATTGGGTCTCCAGAAGCAGATGCAGCCAAGACAGCTCCAAAACAGCGAAAGAAGAGCATGCAGCGAGAAATAGAGGCGCTGGAAGAGCTGTGGGACGGCGACAAGGCTGAGCGGGCATTTATTGTGGGGCCGGTTGGGAGAATTGTTGTCATCTGGCGACATGATGAATGCATCTTCTATGCAAATGATCGCTGCAAGATTCATTAGGTTCACGCTTCCGAGAAAGCCAAGCCGTACGCGAAAGGGGAGGGAGCATCAATGATGGTGGCTGCATTTGTTTCCGAGCACAGATGGGTTGCGCGGTGGACATTTCGCCCCGGTGAGAAATGGGATGGTTATAACACAAATGCAAAAATTCTGGAGCATGCAACTGAGGCCATGGACACACTGGATCCAACTCGGCCTCGCGACTGCCATGTCTTCGCCTATGACAGTGCTACCACTCACATGGCACAGGCTCCGGATACGCGGTGTTGAATATGTCTGAATGTGCGATGGCACATTTCCCGATGGCACCCGTCAGTCCCTCTATTTTCCTGAGGCACAGGCCAGAATATTCAAAGGCATGCGGATTTTGATCCACGAGTGCATCAATAAAGGTGCTACACTCCCGAATCCGGACAAACTGAAGGCTGAGTGCAAGAGATTCAAATATCCGCCTGGACGCACGGACTGCTGTTGCTGCCGGATCCTTTTCACGCAGCCTGATTTTGCCAATCAAAAATCTTTGCTTGCGGAGTATTGTGAAGCACGGGGATACAGTGTCATATTTTTCCTGAAGTTTCATTGCGAGCTCAACTGCATTGAGCAGTGTTGGGGATTTGCTAAACGGATCTATCAGATGTTTCCTTCCTCCTCAAAGGAGGAGGACTTGAAGCGCAACATGAATGCTGCACTTGATGCCGTTCCACTCAAAACTATTTGGAAGTAAGTATTTTTACCTTGCTTCAAAATTGGGGGGCTGATTGAACTTCGCTGGATTTGCAAGGCAATCAGACCACTTCATTGATACATATTGCAAAGGGCCAGACAGCATCCAGGCTGTGTGGGAAAACAAGAGATACTGTGGCCACCGTGTTTTGCCCAAGAATATTATGCAATTGTTCAATAAATTCTTCAAGAAACAGCAGTAGCTGTACATGTAGATCTAATATATTTTTCTTGGCTCAAATTACCTCGTTTCAGTGGGGGAAAAAAAATGGTTTTGACTTCTCGATTTATTTATTTATTTTTTTGCCGTCACAAGTCACGTGTTACTTACCACGTGACCGTTGGTGGGGAGTGACTCCGGCCTACCTTATTGAAGCGATGTAAACCAGTTTTGACCATGGCAACTATGAGATCTATGAGAGCTATGAGAGCTATGACCATGGACATTTCATAGATGGCACTAGTATTATGATTGTCTATGAAACTTTTCCCGCCCCTCCCACCTTTCTATATAGATGGGGGTTTACTATGAGATCTATCATGTCTTTCTTGGGCTATGATGGTCTCTGAAGTAATTTCAGATTTTCCTGATGGAGATGGTGGAATGACTGATGGTGTGGATGGTCAGGAATCAGGTGCACTCAACTCGCGAGCCCACCTGTCGTGGTGCTTTATCGCTCTCAGTTCTGGCAAGGCGAACCAAGGGCCGTGTGGGCTTCTCCTGGAGGCATGCAGAGTGTCCTTGAATGTGGCGCTGATGGCAGCGACTTGCAAAAAGGTATTCTGAGGTTTGAAGAAAAAAAGTTTTGAAAAGTCAGTGACCTGTGACTGAACTTACAGTCGAAATAGAACAGTACTGTATGTACTAAGTATGTAACAGCGACATCGTGCTCAACCAACGAAGGCAATGGAAGGGGTCGCCCAGTCAAGGAGGAGTTCAAACTCGGGGATATTTCTTCGGGTGCTCCCATACTCACCTCTCTTCTCAAATTCCAGCCAATCCTTCCTAATGCTGAAATTTTCACTGCGAGTCTCGGGCAAATCAACATGAACAGAAGTTTGTAATATTTTGATTGGCCAGTACACCCCAGGATTCAAAACCAAGTTATTGAGGCTCGAGTAAGCATGACAGTAAATGATGTCGGGCAATGAACAACGAGACCCAATCAAGCTATCATAGACAGATACTGACATTCCGCACATTTCATTGAGACTCTACCCGAACCCATCGCTCAGAAGTTCCACTAAAATGAGCTTTCACTACTGCTACCTCCGACCGGGGTCTCCTGGATGCGAAAGCGCTGTGAGCGTGTATGCGGCGGACGGCCTGAAACTAGCCACCTTGACTCCATCATCGAATGCGTCTCCCATTCGATTCATGCGGATCACAGATACGTTCTAGACATGGACAAAATTAGAATGAAATCTCACAGAGATTAATTGACTGACGTGGTTATTGATGGCTGTCGAGTCTGCACTAACCACCTTGGTTGGAGAGCGGAATCGTTGACGGCCATTTAACCTGAAACAGAATCGGGATGTGTATTGCTACTCACAAGAATCATTTGCATAATGCTCATCAAGCTGAATCATAGTAAGCTCGCCAGTTGCACCCAGAAGCCAAGGAAATATCACCTAGTCATGATCGTTGTTTCTGAAAGCAAACCGCCAGTCAGCCGCGCCCTACAACCGGGCAGAAAGAGATCTCACCAGCGTTCCAAACGATAAGTGTAACCACCATCGTGCGGGTTCTGCATCGCAATTAGCAAGGCAAAATTGTACCGTAACATATAATTGAACGGTGTATGCGACACGCACTTGACAAACTCGGCTTGAGCCTGCTTAATCTATCGCAGGTAATGGCATAACGCGATCGCCACCAGAATGTTGGTCACGGGAACCACACACGAAGCAGTGGCCACGATCCAAAGGTTCTGTTTCTCCCTCAAGACGGGGAACCCATTGCCCCGCCAGAAGATGACTACTAGGATGATGCTGAATATGAGCGCAAGAATATTCAATATGGAGCATATAACTGTGATCAACCAGCGCCTGGACAGTGTGCGGACCCCGAACGCAAAGAAAGTCTGCGCAGAGGGCTGCGGGTCAGTGGGCAGAGGTTCATTCAAGGTATGAACGTACCTCGACGACCATGGTAAGGAGACCCGAGAATAAGGCCATCAACACGATCGAGTGCGGTGGATCGAGTATATACGCTCGTTGGCCATAGAACGTTACGGCGATCTCGTACACCTGGTTGAAGGCCAAGGAGTGAAATACAAAAGGAGAGGTATATTTTGCGCTTACTGAATGCCAACCACTTATTGAATGTGCCAATTCAAGGCCCCAGACCACGCCGACCTGACATTCCCGGTAATCATCGGAGACCGAGCAGACATAAGCAGGCCCACCAGTGTTTTGATCAACCAGAGTGTCAATCAAGATTCAAGATCATCGCTGTCAATCAGATCATGATTTCTTCTCGAGTGTCAAAAAAGAACCTCCACGATTGAAAGCTGGGTTTGAGCGTGATGAAGAGTGTTCAATTCTTTAAATCTAGTCTAATCGTACAAGACACAAACTTATAAGAGACACAGACGGATTAAAAATTACACCGGGAAACGAGAGCGGTGATGATCAACTCAGGCATGCGAAACTGTTTCTCAGGGTGGGTGTGCATCTTCGACCGCACATACGAGCTTCTCACACTTCCCCAGTATCCATTGGCCGGTTACTTCATACCGCTGAACGAGGTACGATTGTTCTTATGAAGTGTCTTGGGGAGTCCAAATCAAACACAGCATCGTCTAACATTTTTAAATAGTGATTGAAGCGCTTGTTGAGCCCCTGGTCGGCTGGCACACATGGTTTTCCATTTCAAATCTCATCCACTCAAACCACCCAAATTTCACAGGCTTCTTCCTATCTATCGCACAGACGTATGCTGCCAAGAAATCTCAGTTGAGCCGACTAACATCGTTCTGGGTTCCTTTGAGGCTTGTTTTATTTCGGCCCAGAGACGTCTGTGATCTGGTTGGCACCACACCCGTGTGGGTTGTAGAGCATCTACAGCTCAGCCATAAAACCATTCCCCCACCTCGCGTTTCCGCTGATCCGGCACTCAGCAGCAATGGCCACAAATACTACATCAAACGTCAAGATCGATTCGCTCTACGTGATTCCGCCCGTATCTGCGGGTAGTGGCAGGTGTGTGCCTCAAGGCAGAGAGTATGATAATAACACGTCGGTCTTCACGCAAAGCTTTCAAGGCAATAGACCATGAAGAAGGCGGTCTACGGGTGGACCACGCCCGTCACCGACATGATTAAACTGTCCTCGAAAAAGGGCCACTGTGAACAAACCCCATGATTAAGCCTGAGCCAAATAAATGCTGGAGTGTTTTGAGCAGGTTTTGAGGCATATCATTGAGTCAGGATGCATAGAAAGCAAGAGAGATGTCTCTGCAGAGCACTGCTACGGTACATGCGGTTGATGTCGGGGACGCATCAGCTGATATCTCGGCAACACCATCAGGAAAAAGTCCTGGGCTCGTAGTTGGTCGGTTAATTATATAGCACTCTGTAGGCGTTGTAGTTGGGGTAGTTTGGCAGGCGAATATATAGTGCCTATAGTGTACATAGCTCCCTGCGGAACTATATCTAACTACGTAGCGCGGCGCAGAAACTATATAATGTTACGTGGTTTCCCACGGCGCCTATGTATGGCTATGCCGCGTGAATCCGGCCCTAAAGTAGGTAGGACGATGGAGACTCCGTCAAGAGCTTACTAATCTCGACGGAGTCTCCATCGTCCTCAAGACTGGCATTGGCAAACAAGTGCAAGTAAACCTACTTACCCGTTCATTAAGGGAAGAAACGAAGAGAATCACGATAAATTTTGTCTAGTAAAAGTATCTACATTTTTTTTCTCTTTATAAAATTACCTGTGTGTGAAGCCTTTAAACTCCGCTCTGGGAACCTTTGCCCCGAACTTTCGGATCCTACTCATGCTTGACAGATTGCGCTGTTTCATCGGTCCGCGGTCCTTTCTTTGCCGCTCTGAAGCCTTTATCCCCATAAGATTATATTACGAGCTTCTAGCTCCATCACCTTCGGCACACTGCGGCCAACACCAACTATCAATCAGCAGTTCGGCTCCGGCACATCGCCTTACCCGACCCCGGCACGGTGCCCTTACGATCGGAAATTCATTAATTTTTGGGGTAAGTAGGTAGGTAGGCAGCAAGGCCGAGGTTTTATTTTTATTTTTATTGAACAATGAGTCACAGATAACCAATAGTAGCAGAAAAAGTACCCACTCAAAAGTGGGAGACGGCGCGAAGCGCCGTCGACCGCTTGTGTATATAAGGATTTACGTAGAATATCTTGGCTTGCTCTAGAACATTAAATGAAGTCCATTTTCGATCAATTGCGTTGCCGCACTTTGCCATTAAATGACAAGCACGGACTATATGCTCCACCGAGACAACGGCAGAGTTGCGGGTATGGTTGCGAGTGGATCTGTGCGTGGTGAACATTCCAGAGATGGGGTCGGGTTTGTTGAGAGGTGTGAACCACTCAACGTATGCGAGGGGGTGTTGATAGGTGCCGAATTGAGGGGGGAGCTTGAAGATTACACGGATCTGGGCAGGACGAAGCCCTGAGATGAATCAGCTCAAGAGAATAGATAGAAATTCCCAAATCTCCCCTGTCATCCCAGAGGAAGGGACATACTGGGACGGATCTTCAATGACGAGCGCAGTGTCAAAAACGGCGGGAGATCCAGTAGAACGACCCTTCGGGGCAACAGCAGGGATAGCGCGGAGCCGGCTGGACCGATTCTGATTGCTGATGTAGCGGTTTTGGGGCAGGTGGACAGAAATTTGATTAAAAATGTCGAAGCGGTCGTAAAGGCTAGGCGTGATGGGGGAAGATTTGAAGTGAAGCTTCAGGAAAGCGGTGAGGGCAGGGATAAGATTGGTAGCACTATGAGCGGTGTGGAGATGGCCCACAGTGACATTTTCGACAGAGGGAGATTTTGCGATTTTATACGAGGTTGTAGGAAGTATGGTGGTGGGCAAACGAACGACGACATCGGGCACCAATGGGCGTGCCTCATCGTCGTCTTCAGATTCAGCATCGGAGTCGGAGTCGCCAGTGGTTGGTGGGCCTTGGTCTGCGAGCCACTGAAGGTAAGCCGTGCGCAGGGCAATAGCTTCTTGCCGCTGAAGCCACAGTGCCATCTGCTCTGTATAATCGCGACGGTTGCTGGCACGGTAAGCCTTCTTCGCAAAGTCGATATGCAGACGCTCAGGCGACTCTGTATTATAACCGTCCGCGCTGCCCAGACGCCGGATCCCGTCGACATAGTGCTGCATAGCGTGAAGTTTGGGGATATTGAAATGCGTCCGGATCTTCAGCTCCACAAAGACTTTTTTGTGAGCGTGAAAAGTATTGAGAGCAGTCTGCATGGCGTCGAGAGTTCTAGTGGTGTGGGATTGCAGTTGGGCGTAATAAATGAAGTCGATCAACGCCTTTACGACTGTGAGAACTTTCGTGCTGACGGCACCTGCCAACACACCGAGGAAGACGCGCTGCATCTCCTTGTGTTCTCTCCCCGTCCACTGGGAAACTGTCAAAATTCCCTTCTTGAAGTGGCGCAGCCCCGCGAATGCGTTCATAGCCTTGACACCTGAGCAGATAGGTACTTCGCGAAGTGACTTGGGTATACCCCACGGGCTCCTCGAGAAGTTTTCCGGGTACCCATAAAAGGGTTCCGACGGGCTCTGTTTGTGATGGGGGCATATGCCCGGCATCACGGCCTGTCCACTGCCGCCGTTCCCCGCCGTCGCCATCAAACGAGCACCTCAAGCCATTCAGGCCATCATCTCCGTGCGATTCGGACTCCCGGCATCTCGGATTAAATTCCCTAAACGAGCAACCAAACATTTATAAAATAATTGGCAGGGGCGCGGCCGCCGCCCCTCCCGACACAATACGCGATACCTGCCCCCGTTCCACCAACAGCCCCAGAGGATCCCGTCTTCGGCGCCGCCCGCCCGTCCAGTACTGCATCCCGCCGCTACCGCTCCCACCCCCTGAAAACGGCCCCAACAATCGGGCGCGCACCCCTCGGGGCCACCCACGCAGTGCGCCGAGATACAGTAGCGCCAAAGCATAGCTTCGGGGCAGCGCGCCGCCGCCCATACCGCCCGTGCACCCACGCCCGCCCCTGCCCGCGCACCCGCCCCGCTCCCGCCCCATAACCCAGCGCGGGCGACGAATTAGGCGGCGAGGAGCCGCTATGGGGCGCATGCCGTTGCGGCTGACCATGCTGCCGCCGCACGCGCCGCCCGCCGCGAGGATCCCGCGCGCCACGTGGTTCCCGCCCTCTCGCCCTCCGCCGCCCTGCTCTAATGTGGGAGTTGGGCGGCATAATGGGGCAGGGGGTAGAGGAGCTGCTATGGGGCGCATGCCGTTGCGGCTGGCCATGCTGCCGCCGCACGCGCCGCCCGCCGCGAGGATCCCGCGCGCCACGGGGGCCCCGCCCTCTCGCCCTCCGCCGCCCTGCTCTAATGTGGGAGTTGGGCGGCATAATAGGGCAGGGAGTAAGTTGGGGAATGCCCCGCTCTGCAGCGCACGCCGCCCGCCGCGGGAATCCCGCCCTCCCGCTCCCCGCCGCCCGCACCGCCGCCCAGATCCCGCACTCCCGCACCGCCGCGCTGCCACCGCCCAGCTCTCCCGTCCCCTACGCACACGGGCAGTTGGGTCCCCTGCAGTCTGTAAGTGTCCAGTTGCATAAGACGAGCATCAAACTTACTTTTCCCCTAATCCTTGTCGTCCCCGCCTCCCAAAACGAAATCATCGTCGGCGACTTGATCCGCACGTAGGTCCTCCAGCTCATCCTCTTCGCCTTCCACCACAACATCCGCGTCCCCATCAACGTTTACCCACTCATCGTCGTGCACAATTCTCCTCTTTTTCCCTCGGCCCCTCCTCTCCTCCGCCATCGACACAGTAATCCGGCGAGCCAGGTCGCGCAACAATGCAGCCTGCTTCAGCGCGTAGGCCACCGCCCCCTCTGCTCGCTCCACGGCCCACTGCCCCGATGCCTGGCCCCACCCATCCCATTCATCCTCGCCCACCGGCACGGCCTTCGCGCGTTCCTCCCATTTCCTCGCTCGGTACTCCAAGCTCACCCCTGCGCGTCGCACTTCCTTGTCAACCAGCCGCACCTCCTCATCCCACCGCCGGACCCGTGCCCAGGCCTTGCACCATTCGATTTGCAATGCTAGCAAAATGTCAGCGTCAATCATGAAAGCTCAATCTCCAAACCCACCTTCATCCACGTCTTCTTCCGACCCCTTTCCCCCCGCCGACGTCCAGATCCACGACATGACCCTAACGTTCTCCCCACCCCGCGCCCGCCGCTCCATCTCGTCGGCCGTTAGTGGCGGAAGCTGGCCCTCGAGACGTAGCTCGTCTTCACGCCGATTGCGGCGCTCCGCCTGTGCGCGCCGTCTCTCTGCACCTCTGATTTCCTCCTCCGCGTCCGCCATACACCGGATATCCTCCTTGCGCAGCTGCTGCCAGCCCACTCGCTTCACATCTCCATCCACCATCCGTAGTTTGGCCGTCCACGCCATCTGATATTTCTCCGACGAGAGACGAATCTTCGTCTCATTGCGTTCCACGATTGCGCGCGCCCTCGTGTTCGCACCCTGGTGACGAGACTGGAGATTCTTGTACGTCACCAGTCGTGATTTCGCGGTGAGTGCGCGTCGCAGGCGCTCCAGAGCAGTGGAGCACTGGGCGTCGCGAAGGCTGTCTTCCATCACGACCAGCGCGTCCACCCCCGGCACCGCGCGCGCAGCTGGCGGCAAAGCGGAGGGCAGGAACAGCGGAACGTGCTCCAGCTGCTCATCCTCCGGCACATTCTCGCGCCTGCCGAGAGCGACGATTGCTGCGGGCGTGTACGTCGCCTGCAGCTTGCGCAGCCGCTGGATACTTCTGTTCAGAGCACGGCGGAGCGCGAGGACGTCGATTGCCTGCACAGACGATCCTGCTTTCTTCCGCTCGACCTCCACTCGCACACGTCGCCTGTCAATCCTTGTCAGCTCTTAGATCATTTCCACGCTAAAGCGAGACTTACTGTTCCGATTCCACCTCCAACCCCGCCGCGACGAATGACGCCGGGCTGACAAGGTGAATACTAGGAACACCGTTCTCGACGCGCTCGGCATCGTCCTTCTCCAATTGTAGGAGGATCTCGGCCTCCGTGATGGCTGCCACGGATTATCAGCTCGCGCTCGCGCCAGAACAGACTTCCCCGCGTACCTTTCACGGTCATTTGGTATGGATCTTTCGCGTCGGGGTCTTTCTCAAACTCTTCGACCATCTTTCACCAGACCGGTACGCACGCAGCCTGTTGTGCTGAGAAGTCCGTGAAGGCTTCGAGCTGATCCGCGTACTCGGTCTTTGCGTGGTCCCATCTAGTACGTAGACGCTCCCCTATTAAATCGTGTGAGTACTGGAAGGCTGCCGTATTGTGGAGGCAGTCAACACTAGAGGGGTCGGCCAGACAGAACTAAGAGGAGCCAAGAATGACAGAACAATAGTGTGGTCATTCAAGAGCAGCCACTAGGAAAGGTACATGGTGGTCAAGACCAAGAAGAGAAGATCCTATCAGTAAAGTACGGAGTCACAATCAATGTGTCAACAGATATGTAACAGTAACAGAATGTAACATAAGATATAAATCAGAATGTAAGATAAGGAGTCAACAATGGTAAAGTAAAAGGTAGGATATCGAAGAGTGGTATAGGTGATCATTGAGGAGGGATATGGGCGAGTCAATGATAAGGAAAAACAATGGTAGCAGTGAAGATACAATGCAGGATTGCAAGGAGCAATAAGGACTGAGGCATTGGTGTGCTAAACCAAGGCTGAAGGGGACCAATAGCAATACGATGAGGACAGCATGGACAGCAGTTGTGCAGTGCAGATAGCACAGAACACTGGCAGTACAATGCAGACAACAAAGGCTGAACCACTCCTGGAAGGGAGAGGTTGGACAGTGCAGAAGAAAGTAGTAAGGTTGGAGCAGCAGCCTTACAAGTACCCATCGCGGTTATGTCGCCGTAGCCCATGAGCACTTACCCAAACCCACAATCTTCTGCCAGTTCCAAGACCCCCAGTGTCCGTTCAGCGTATCCTCCCACGACCCTGGTCCCATCTCCCGTGTACTCGGCCCCACACCCCCGATATGCGCCCACGGGCGCTCGATCCCCTCTCCGCAGGTCTGGCCGCTCCCAGGGACGTAGTTGAGCGAGTACGTCGTTTGGCACTCGGGCAGGTGGCCCTTTATATGCATCTTTGGGATGACGAATCGTAGTAGGGCCATCACCAGAACGAGGCGGATGCGGGGTGGGAGCGATTTGAGCCGGTTCCGGAGATTTTTCCACCACTGGCAGACGATGTCGTACGAAATAATTTTGCGCAGCCGGGGGTCGATGTGGAGGAGGATGCATGCGAAAATCCAGTCCATATTCGCGTAACTGAAAAGTTGTCAGTCAGACGGCCAATGCGCCCTAACCGAGAACCAACACGTACCGTTCGCCTTTCTGCAGGTCGCCGACGCCATTCGGCTGCACAAATTCATGGCGCGCGCAGACCCCCATACCCACACCCGTCGCGGCGTATCCGCGTGAAAATTTGGTGTTCGCGTGATCGAGTGCCGCCAAACCACTGCAAGTACTCATCTACGCCGCTATCAGAAATTGATCCTCAAAAAAAAACCGACAAATGCAGCGTACCTCTTTTTGGTCCGTCATCGTGAGTAGGTGATCGCGGTAAGTCAGGGTCTCGACCATGTATGCCCAGCCGGACGCGAGAGACGGGTCCTTGAGCACGCTGGAGATCAGCCGCCTTTTGAGGCGGAAGCACGCGTCAATAGCGAGGAAAAACATGTAGAGAAATCTGAGGGGATTGACGTCAGCACGGAGCAGCGACAAGGTCTCCCAAGACGACTTACTGTGATCCTGGGGGCGCATTTTCCCATCCCTCTGGCAAATTGACGCCCGGTACAGGGCAGCACGGGCATCGGACTGCGAGCTCGCCCTGTCGCGTCCCCATCACGCCCGACTGAGCGTGTCCCCGCCCAGCGCGCTTCAGCATCAGAAGGTGGGTATATTCCCGCACCGTCCGCAAGAAAGCTTGATAACGATTTGGGGGCTTGATCCCCGTGTTGTTGGTGAGCTTCTCCAAGACCGAATAGTAATCGTACATAGTCGTTTTGGCTTGGTAGGTGAGAGTGAGGAAGGTGTCGAGGACCTCGAAGGTGGCACACATTCGCGGGCGGTCGTCCGTCGCTGGAAGCCAGCCCGCCCGCTGCAACTGCTCCTCCGGGGACCCCGCCCATAACTGTCGTTCGCAGTCGCATGCGTCTACGGCGACCTCGTGAATGCCGTTGGTGTGCAGCACGACGATGCTCGCATGGAGAGGTGTAGCGCCTGCACAGCGGTCACCGACGCGATGTCCGAGCTGGACGCGTAATCCGAGAGTCTTCAAGTCTGACGGCTCGAAGAAAAGACCATTCCACCTCTACGAATCATGAGCCACGGCACGGGCGCGTCGAATAAACACTTACCTCGATCCGATGCAACGGAATCGCGGAATGACGCGTCACCATGCATCCCCCGCACACCAGCTCGTCCCCATAACACGACTTGCAGCGAAAAATTTGCGGGCCCGACGCGTGAGTGGGCTCTCCACAGTCAGCGCACTGGTCTTCTGCCGATGGCCAGATGCAGCCGTCGCGGCGTAGCATGTTCCCGAGATACGTGTCCCGCTCCGAACGAAATCTCGCGAGGGCGGGATCCTTGCACCCCAGAAAAAATCGTTGAAAATCCCATTAAATGACGCGAAAACCGCGGCCAAACTCACCGACGGCTTGACGACTCTAGGTAAGGTAGGTTTTGGAACGCTAAGGTCGGCGGCGATGGGAGGCGGATCCAGGTCAAAGCCCATTTGATAGCGCTCTGCCAAATCATCGCGTTCTTCGTAGACGGAGGTCCGATGTGGGATGGGTTGCACAAGGCCGGCACGGGCACGCTTGACAGGCGATGGAGGCTCTACCTCCACGGCCTCGCGGTACAAACACTTGTTGTCGGTGGATGCACGCTCGACAAAGGTGGTGATGGGGGCTGCCGTGTGGTTGCCGGTGATGTTGGCTAAAGAGAAAGTAGCCGTGTGTGTGAATGAGAGACCGTCTGCAACCGGCAATTTCCGTTTTTTGTTGTTCTTCTCCACGCGCGACATTCTCCTCGACTTGAGGTTGGGCTGGGTCTGGTCGTCGTTCGCCCTGGCTGGCACCTTCTTTTCTGGCTTACGCTCGCCTCGCCCTGCGGCGTCTTCTTCCTACTCTAATTACGTCTCCTCCCTCGAACTCGATGTTTGGACCTCAATGTTCCTCAATCAATCTGGTCGACAATCTCCTTTATGCGTAGTGGAAGGGCATTTCCCAAGACAGAACGGGAGACCACCGCAGGTGGGGACTGGAAATTCATGTCGCTCGGTGAGTCCAAACGTAAAAAGTGTTCGCCGCTCCCTCTATTACTCGTGGTCGGGTTATCTGCCCTCTTATTTTATCTAACTGCTATATCCAGCAGCCTTTCTTTCAGTCTTCAGCTGCTCATCCTGCCTTTGCTCGAATACCCCGCTCGATGCGCGCCCTCAGCGTTCAACATCCCAAGCACGGAATGGTCGTATCGAACGTGCAGTGACCGTTGGCTTTGGAGCGCGGAAGTTGTGTTTGCTAGCCCCTATCTCAGGCAGACACTGAATCCGGACGTTGTAGCGTTGTTCACTATACCGGACACGTCTGTTCCAGCGGTCCTTGGGTGCGGGCGTCCCCACCCCTTGTTCAGTAGCGAGCAGAGTGTTCCACCGTCTCGTGCATGGCGGTTTCACGGCCCTATGGGCCTTTCGCGGCACTAGTCCCATATACTCGCCAGCGCCGGGTGTTTCACTCTATTAGCCCTTCATCTCACCTCCGGTACGTTCTGGCAGCCTTCGTGAACATTCATTCCTGACACTGAGCCGTATCAACGTTCACAATTTCGCAGGTTCGTTGCACAGTAAATTGTGTTTACCAGTCTCATTCAAGCTCCAATACCCTTCCAAACTGCTTCAGCGGGGGCCGGCAGGACATAGATAACGATTTGTGGCCCCGATGGCGCCGGGATAAATCGGTGGATTGGGTTGGGGCGCTTTCGACAGGTGATCACGTACCTCACCACTAGCTCGATCACGCACTCACCACTCAATTAATATTTTTTCGACCCACAGGCAGGTCTCCGACCATAATCCGAGTCGGCAGTTCTCGTTCATTATTGCCTCCGGGCCTACCACTTTAACGTGGGATTTTTCTGGGGGGCGGGTGTGGCTAAGCCAATGGTGCGTTGAGTTCTCACCAAAATGTTGGGACATCCATTGATGATTCCATAGCACTTGGACCTGACTTCCACCATCATCTCGAACATGGCCACAACCGGCCAAACTTCGTAGGCCACACTTTCCTGCATCAACCGTCGCTTACTCGCCGCCATACAGGTCCAAAAAACCCAAAGCCAAGAAACTCAATAAGCAGCAAATCAAGCGTCGTCGTGAATCTAGACGGGCCGCCCAAGCAAGATATCGCGAGCGGTGCGCAACGCACTCCATTCCCCTCCTCCCTCCTCATTCGTACCATCATCTAGGAACCGTGAAGCCGTACTCGAGGCAGGGCGGGAGCGCTCTGCCCGCCGCCGTGCTCATCTCAAGACGCTGCAAACCGGGCGACGAAGTTCTTGAGGATGCCCGTGCCAAGGCGCGTGAGGCCAGCGCTCGCTACCGAGAACGGTACGTCTACTGGGCTCACTGGTACCGACAAGAAATGCTAACAAAGTCAGGAATCGTGAGGAGCTCGCTCTCCAGCAGCGCCAAGTCCGCAAGCGCGCATACATCAAAAAACACGGATTATATGCCCATATTCAGCGCCGCTTCGACGCTCCCATTGCCGTCCCCGAGTCGGACTCGGAATCGGAGGGTGAGGAGGATGATCTGTCGTGGGGCCCCATCGGCTACAACGCGATGGCGGGACCTCTCATCTGTGACTACGTCGATCCTCTCCTGAGACGCTAACTTTGCGGTACATTTCTGTATAACGGCTATGCTGCAATACAATGTTGTTGCCCACAAAAAACTCCCGCCCCCGCTGCCCACTACTTTCTGATTATTTCGGCGCCGTCTCCTCCTTCTCCCTTCTGCGATGTCCCCTCCAGCTCCCGTTCCGTTTTCTGGCACTGAGTGAGCTGCTATAATCGATTCAGTGGGCAAAATGAAAGCCCACCTTAGCTTGCGCATCGTCTGCGCCCTCGCTGTCCTGCATCTCGGAACTCTCGGCAGGTGTCTGGGATTTGGTCCAGAAGCGCTCAATGGATTCGCCGTCGTAGTCGTGGTCGAATTGATACTGCGAGTAGTGGTGCAAACATATAGACAAGAGACGGTCATCGACGTAGCGCTCGCCTTTCTGAAGGTCGATGGCGGGGGTAAATTTGGGAGGCATGATCCAAGATGGGTCTCGTGACTTCTGAATTTCTTAGCTTCCCATTGTCCGTGTCCAGCAAAGCCATCCGTCCGCGGCGACCTTCTCTCCCGTCGCGCGTTCCTCGCCTCATGCTCTAACCCTCGACTCTCCAACCCTTCGCCCTTCGCACGGAACATTCCACTTTTACCTAAATGTCCGCCACCCAGTCTTACTTGTACTCACGGCGACCTGGCGACCTCTTCTTAGTCTCTTTCTTCATCCCTTCACTCCCTTCTTCGTTTGCAGCTCTCCTTCGCTCTCTCGCTCACCTCCTATTGGCCATGATTCACTATGTCCCCCCCTACTACCCTTCCCCCAGCCACGAGACTCGCTCTTGCCACGACAACGACTCCATGTGCCTCTATTATGCGGTTTTCGTCGGGCGGGTACGCGGTGTTTACACTAATAGGTAAGTTTGGTGCTATGATTTTAGACTTTGGTGCTGAGAACACTCAGTTGGATAGCGCGCGATCAGACGGATCGCTTCACCGACGCCCAGCACAAGGGCTTTAAAAAATGGGCCGAGCTCGAGCAGTGGTGGCGCGTGCAGTGCTCCGCTCACCACCAGGGCGCATGCCCCGAATTCGAGGCCGTCAATTTCACACTCGACCCCCCCAGCAACACCCATCCGTCGACGCCCGCCTGCAACCACGCGCCCGCAGCCCCCGTCGACAGTTGCACCACCATGTTTGCGCCCGTCTGCGCCGCCGAAGACCCCACCATCCGCGTGCGCCCTATGGCTGCGGGTTCGCCCTTCGCCGTTTTGCCACAGCCGAAACGCGAGGAGGGAGAGGCCTCCCTCAAACGCGAGGACACCGAGCCCTCCCTCCACCTCAACGTGCCCCCCCGCATCCACACCCTGACCCGCGTGCAGCTCACCCCGACGGGGCATGCCCGTGGGACCGCCCTCGTCGCTGCCCGCGCGACCCATCAAGCCTCGCCACCGCCGCCGGCGTCCATCCGCCCTTCCGTCCTCGTTACGCCGGCGCCCGCCAATTCCGCCGCGGAGCGTGGCCCGCGCTACTACGGGATTCGTGGTGTGTCCGTGTTCTACCACACTCACGCGGCGGCGGCGGCGACCTCCCTCCAGTTGACCGAGCCGCACATCATGGTGTTGCGCAACGTGGAGAAGTTGGAGCGCTGGATGTCCGGCGAGCCATTGGAGGGGGAAGATGCGGAGGCTTGATTTCGTGCGGGCCGTTTCTTGGTTTGGTTTCGTATTGCACGCACACTCGTTGATCGTATATCGCATACTCGTTGTTTTTGCTCACATCTTGGACTCAACTAAATCCTTACTCGTTTACCTTGTTCATTCACCCATCCCCTCCCATCCCTTCCTTCCATCACTCCCTCTAACCCCTTACTTTACTTGCTTCTCTGTATAATGTCTTAGCCACTATGTTGTACTTACCTCTATTCGAATACTATGGGTGTGGTCGCGATTTAAATGGTTGATTGATGATAAGAAATTTGATAGGAGATTGGATAAGAGATCGTTAGCAAGGATCAATCAAGGGCACAACATCAACGAATGCCCGTTGATTGCTGATTGCTCGCGTCGCGACCACAAACCGACATGGCCAAAAACAAGAAACAAGTCGACAAGAAACGAGTCGACAAAGGCAACGCAAACTCGGACGATGACGTGCAGCCGCAGCAGAAGAAACGCGGCTCACCGAGCGACTTTGCTGGACAGCGCCTGGCTTTCTTGATGTCTAAAATTCCCGAGTACGTTGCGGCCTCAAAGAAGAAGGGGACGAAGTTGGCGAAGACGGAGGGCTTGCGGGCGTTTTGGCCGAAAGTTTTCCAGGCTTATTGGGACAAATTCCCTTGGGATCTACCGTTGACGGAGGAGCCTGATGCAGCGACTTTGCCGGCTCCTGACGCGAACGCGGCCCCCCCAGAAGAAAACACTGTGGACGAGGACACTCCGGAGTCAGACCACAAATATAAAGTGATGAAAGACACAAAGGACGTACGTGCTCGCTCATATAATACTTTTGGCGCGTCACTGAACATTCAATCCTCAGAAAATCAAGCGGTGGTTTTGGCGACAGCGCGCGGGCACGATGGGCATTCACGGCAACCCGGATTTCGCGCATCTCGCTCAGTTGCGCAGAGATGAGCCCACGACGGGCCCGCCGAAGCGCCCTGCGGACTTTCAGTGGTACATGCGTCACGCCGACTTCAAGGAGGGCGTGAGCGAGCGCTTCGTGGAGGAGCATGGGGACAAGCCGAAGGAGCAGCACATCGCCTTGCGCTGTCAAGTGGCGAGGGAGATGCTGATGGAGGAGTCGGAGGAGGTCCAGTCGCAGATCAAGGCTGAATGCGACGCCGCACACGCGGAAGACCTGGAGGCCTACGAGGAGAGTGGTGCCGGACTGCCCGACGTCAGCGAAGAGGTCCAACGCCAGTAAGTGCTGGCTTGCCTTCCTGGTTAGCCGTGCTGACCATCTCTAGGTGCCGAGAAAATTTTCTGGCGATCGTGCAGCCTCTTCTGGCCGGCCTGCACGAGTATACAGGGTTAACACTCAACATCATCAGCGCACGTATTAACGACGACACCCAAGACTTCGAGACCATGAGGTATGTCGTGGATTGTGGTGCTATGGGCTTCGCATTGATTTGTGATTCAGTGCGAACACGGGAGTGGTCGGGGGCAAGGACTGGGCGCGATGGGATCCCGAGGGATATTCGTCGACACTCAAGAATTATTTGAGATTTGTGCATGCACGACATCTAGGTAAGTTGCTCGATGATCTCGCTATATAGAAGGGTACTGACTGACATATATTAGAATCGAAGAATTTGATGGATGCGGGCCCTCCTACCGCACCTTCAAATGCTTCCAGCGAACTCTCCACGGCGTCCACACCGTCTAACGCCTCGGCTCCCGCTGCCGCACCATCGAATGCTGCCGCTTCGCAGCCCAGCGACTTGTTGGAGTCCAATGGGCTCTTGTGTTTTGATCCGGACGAGGACGTGGACATGGGTCCCCCGCCGCCACCGCCGATCATGGAGGATGGGGACGATGAGGTGCTTGAAAAGGGGATTCAGTTATCCACCGTCACCCCCGCACCGTCCGCGCCCACCACCTGAGGCATATAGGTACTTCGCGAAGTTTCCCGGGTATACCCCACGGTCTCTTCGCGAAGTTTTCCGGGTACCTATAAAAGGGTTCCGACAGGCTCTGTTTGTGCTGGGGGCTTATAGGCGGCACCTCGGCGCCGTCGTAGCAATCAGCACTTGCCTTGACAGCCGCACGGCGGCCATTCCGCGCTGTTCGGACTGCCCGGCATCTCGGTGATATTGACCAAAACGGGAATTAAAAGTATTTTATATTAAAATAATGGGGCGGCGCGCTGTTGCGCCCCGCAGCGTGGTTCAGCTTATATTCAGCACCATCCCCTGCCATCATGCGCACCCCGCACACCCGCAAAAACCAGGTGCGCGCGCACCGAATGCCGCCGCTCCCGCGCCCTACAAATCCCTCAAAAATCCGGCGCGCACCGCGCACCGCCCGCACCCCCGACCCACTCCCGCCTGCGCCCCCGCTCCCACCCAAACCGTCCGTTAATCCAGCGCGCGCCACCGGGACAAATTGAGCAGGGCGAGGACACCATTCCCGCCGCACGCGCCGCCGCCGCATGCGCCGCCCGCCGTGCGCCGCCGCTGCCCACACCACTGCCCGCACCGCCGCCCACACTGCCGCCCGCGCCGCCCTGCTCTATAGTGAGATTTAGGCGGCACAAGGCGGCAGATGTCGGCCTGCAATGCACGCACCGCCCGCCGCGGAGATCCCGCCTTCGGCCGACCGCACCGCCGCCCTGCTCTGATGTAGGAGTTGGGCAGCATGAGGGGGAGGGGGGCGATGTCGAGGAGGTCCCCATACGCGATGCGCGTGCCGCCCGCCAGGCACCGCCCGCCATGGGGAGCCGCCCTCCCGCCCTCCGCCGCCCGCACCGCCGCCCTGCTCTGATGTGGGAGTTGGGCGGTATGAGGGGGTGGGGGACAATGTGGGGAGGTCCCCGTATGCGATGCGCACGCCGCCCGCACGCACGCCGCCCGCTATACGCCGCCGGCCACGGGGATCTCGTCCTCGCGCCCTCCACCGTCCGCACCCCCATCCCTGTCTCATAAGCATGGGAACATTTCGTACGCGGCACCGCGGGAGGGCCAAGCAGCCCTCCCTTCCCTCACGCTAGCCATATACAAAAGAAACGAGAAAAAAAAAACAAGAAAAGAGAAACGCACCGTGAATCCGAATTCGACGACCTCCGTCCGTGCACAGGTGTTTCTTGAACATTCATGCTGCAAGATTGGCATAAGAAAAGCCTCCAGAGACCAGTGCTGGCAGGGCAGAAGTGCGTTGCCACTCGAGATGGCTGGCAGATTTTGCTGATGGTTTGACGGTGATATCGGTCCCAGATAGCGCGGAAAGGAGGGAATATAGAGGCTATATTCGATTGGGAAATGCCTCGCACGGAAAGTGGAGGATGCTGAACGAGTGGCACCGGGCGATGGTGGGTGGAAGGAGGGAAAAGGACACGGCACAGCCGCTGATTGACAGCAGATATCGTCCGCATTTGGAAAGATGAACGAATCCCACGCGCGAATTCATGAATTATGTGCGCGCGGCAGAGCTTGTACATTGTGTAAGTGCTTGACCCTTTTATAATTTATCTTCTGGATTTTCTTGGGAAAGAATTGCACCGCTTCGCATTTTACTGGGGATGATTTCACACAAAATGCACTCTTGGAAGAAATAAACCTCTGGGTCTCGAGTTAGAGTACTGGTGCTAAAAATCTTAATCCCAAAGGTTCCTATGAATTGTGAGGACTCAGAAAAAAATTACTCGGACTAGATACTCATTCTACAAGAAGATTCAGCTCAAATGAACTCGTGATGAATGACTCTGTTGCGGATGCCAGTAAGACATAAAGCTTCCAATGACTGAGTTTTAAGGTCATTTATACTGTAGGTAAACATATATCTGTATCTTGAAACGATTGGAGACTTTTTATATTTCTTCAACATTTCAATGTTTGACCATTTCGGAGACATACAGGCCTCAAAATGATGCATCCTAGGCTCGAAATCAAAGAATAGGTTGTTATGAACCTGAAATAGTCGAAATTTTACACATCTTTGACCCTCGGCGGCCTCAGATTAGCTGAATGGTGTGTGATCACGCACTCACCACTAGCTGAACAAAACAGCCTCTTCGGTTTCACCAACATATCGTGCCGAAACTTGGGCAAATTTGACCTGGAAGCAAATAACAAGTTCATATGAACTGTACACAACCAAAGACCTGGGGTATTTGGCCTTCAAAAGATGCAGGTCACAAAATATGGTCTTTGGTGAACTTGAGTTCAACGTGCAAACGAGTACTGACCTTCGCCAGAAACACCTCAACCCATATATTTTCTTGCAGGTTCCATGGTGAGCTGGGATCTTGACATATGTTGTCAATACACACTCTGGGCATCTGTTGAGCATTTTATGGCATTTTCACTGGCTTGCGCGCGTAGGTATGAAGCATGTTCAACTCTGAAACGTTCCAAATTTGGCGGGCGCCGAGTTTGAACATTGAATATGATATTTGTGGCTGAACCGTTTTCGATAAATTTTGGATATGTTGTGGATCTCACATCATACTTGCTTTCTGAGACCGAGATCAGGTGGGAATATGGAGGGTGGGCGCAGGACGGTCAGAGATCAAGGTGCTTCGGAGAAGGCCGAGGGCGGTGTGGGGCACCAAGCCAATGACATCGCGCTATCAAACTGGGCGCTTGCATTCAGAAATTAAGCGCCGGGTTCGGGAAACCTCACAAACCCATTTATTTCGTCGCAAATTCGTAGATTAGTGTCCGTAAAACAATGCAATCTATGCAACGATGATATTCTAAGTACTGGAATAGATTTCATTGATCCCACAGCCGTTGTTCCCTATTTGGTCGGAGCGCAGACGCACGCGAAGGAAGGTGCGTGCGAAGTGTGGTGGTGGTGCGGGAACCGGAGCCAGAACGCGACCGCAAGAAGCGGAGAGTGGGAATTAACGGTGCTGGCGCAGGCGAGTGCGCTGGGGTAGTGAGGTGAGGCGGGCATGGGCGCAAAGCGGGCGCAAAGCGAGCGCAAGTGAGGCGAGGTGGTGAAGCGAAGCGGGGTGCGTGAGCGCGGGGGAGGGGGCGAGGGTGAAGCGGGGTGGCGGGTGCGCAGCGGGGCGCGCGCGCGGGTGTGAAGCGAGGCGCTGGGGCAAAGCGGGGCATGGGTGCGAGGCGAGGTGCGGTGCGCGGGCGCGAGGCGAGATGCGGGGTGCGGGGCGCGTGGGCGCAAGGGTGCGAGAGGGAGGCGAGGCGAGGCACAAGAGCGAAGCGGTGCGCGAGGGTGGGGCGCGGGCGCGAGGGCGGGCGCGAAACGGTGTGCGGTGGCGTGAGGGTGGGGCGCGAAGCGGTGCGTGGCGCGAGGGTGGGGCCCGGGCGCGAGGGCGAAGCGGGGAGCGAGGACGTGGGGTGCGGGCGAGGCGCGGAGTGCGAGGCGCGAGGGTGAAGGGAGCCGTGGGGGACGCACAGGCGGCGGGGGGGCGTACACTGGCCCAGAGCGCGGGTGCGGAAGCGAAGCGCGCGCGGGGGCGAGGTGTGGTGCGTGCACGGCACGGGGGCAAAGCGAGGCGTGGAGACGAAAGGCGGGCGCAGGGTGCGGGCGAAACGCCGGCACGCTGGAGCGTGGGCAGAAGGGGGGCGCGGGGGTGCAGAAATCACGGGGTGCGTGCGCTGGAGCGAGGCGAGTCGTGGGGGTGAAACGCGGGCGCAGGCGCTGGGGCAAAACGAGGTGCGGCGGCTAAACGAAGCGCTCGAGGGCGAAACGAGGCGCGGGGCCGAGGCGAGGGAGCGGGGACCAAACGAAGCGCGGGTGCGGTGGCAAAGGTGCGGCGCAATGGCGCAGGGCAGCCAGGCGCGGGGCGCGAGCAAGCGCAGCGGGTGCAGCCAAATTGCGCAGCAAAAAAAGTGGCGCTGCAGCGCCGTAGAATAGAAAGAGTGCCAGAGGAGAGTCCAAGGATTCAATGTTCCGAAGGGTACCAGAAAGCAGCTGATCGAGCACGCACGGCGGCGGAAAGCGGGCACAGGAGCACGAAAGTGCCAGATGTGAGGGAGCCCCAGTCGTGGGTTACGGCGCCGGTCGGGCCAGAATAAGATGGTGAGGTGTTGGTAGCGGAGGGCGCAGTCAAGTGGCCATGGGGTGGGGGCGTACGGGCGCGGTGGCGAGCGAACGGCGGGGTGCGGTAGTGGGCGGAAGCAAGCAAAGATCAGGTTCTCACGCTGTCGCGGCGGCCGCCAAATTGCGGCGACGAGCAGCCGAGCTCGATTGATGGGCTGATGGGGCTGAAGCCTTGCCGAAACTCGCCCTGCGGCCGCCGGAGCGCCGTGCTAGTAAAGCACATGAGCTTCGGGTAGGTTCCTAAAACTTCGCGAAGCACCCTTCGGGTGTACCCAGAAAACTTCGCGAAGTCATAACTTAATGAGCTGCGCCCACCGTCACCGCCGCACCGTCCGCGCCCATCGTCACGCCCGCGCCGTCCGCACCCGCCGTCACCGCCGCACCGTCTGCGCCCATCGTCACGCCTGCGCCGTCCGCACCGGCCGTCACCGCCACACCGTCCGCGCCGTCCACGCCCATCGTCAACCCCGCGCCGTCCGCGCCCGCGCCCGCGCCCGTCGTCAACCCCGCACCGTCCGCGGCCGTGGGTCCGGCCCCGACGTGGGGGCTGAGAATCATTCGTGATGAGCTGCGGGCAGAAATTTTGGCCAAGAGCGGGGATGAACACGAGAATTGGCTCCGGGAGCTCCGGCGGATGAACGACTACTGGTTGGAGCGTGAGAACAACATGGCGCGTAACCGCAAGTTGTGAAGGACATGGATCTGAATCAAGTGACTAACCTGCTGGGGATGAAGCGTCCAAAGGGGGGTAGGGGTGGCGGGAAGGCGAGCTCGAGGAAGAAGGCAAAGAAAGGGATGGAGGACGAGTGGAGCAGCGAGAGCGACAGTGCCGACGACGACGACGGCGGCAGCAGCGACGAGGAGGAGAACCAGGATGGGCCCGCCAGGGAGCGGACGCCGCCGACGACGAGGGCGAGGGCAGTGTGCGGGGCTGGGACGGCGAAGGGAGGGGCAAAGTGGGCGGAAACAGCACGGTCAATCCTGCTGGAGGTGGAAATGGGAGTTGATTGGAAGGACGTGGTGAGTCTGTGGTGGACGCTGGAGGAGCTATGGAAGTTTGCGACCTGGGTAAGTGGAGGAGAGCCGCGGGATGAGATAGCCGCTGACCGATTACAAACAGACCAAGTCCCACGCGACGACGCATCGGCTGAAAGCAGTGGGCGTGTGGGTCAAAAATGCGCGCAAAGGGAACCCGGACATCGGGTCGGCGTCGGGCATGGAGCGGGAGTGGTGGGCATGGTGGAAGAGTATCAATCCGGGATGGAGGATGAGGGATGGCGAACTGCTGCGAGAGGGAGACGGCGGCTGGGATGTGTTGAGATGCCCGGGTCAAAACGGGTTTCTCAACATCATCGTGTGCCTGAAATGGTGGCGCTCCTCCATGGAGACACCGTCAGACGCGTGGATGTGCGCCGTCGCGGATGTGAAGTGGGTGCTGGGGAAAATGATCGAAGGGTAGGTGGTTCAGCCATCTGCTGTGAAGACGCGCGTACTAACAGAAATGAGCTAGTGCATCCCCCGAAAGCAACGAATGCACCGCATCGGGCGCTGGAGCTGGATCGTCGGGGAGCGTGCAGGCGGTAACGGGCGCGCCGGCGAGTAGCGAGGAGGCACCGGCTGGTGGAGGAGGAGCGGCAGCAAACGGTGAAGGCAACGGTGAAGGACCCGTGGGCACCGGTTCCTCAGCCGCCGCTACGGATGGAAGCGCGCAGGGTGGGGCGCCCCCCGAGCGCCCCCGCCCCCGCCCCCGCCCCCGCCCCGCCCACCTAGGAGCTAAAACCCGTGCCAGCAAGGCCGCGGAAGTCGCGAACGAGATGTGATGCGGGTGGGACTACAAGGAGCCGCGCACGTATATATGTAATGTTTTTTTGTGATTTTTGGCAGCAATTTCCGTATTTTTGGTTTTTTTTCCCGCCCGGTCCCCTGCGCGTGTAGAGCGAAGCCGATAACTAACAGGATCTACAGGTGTGTGGTGAGGTACGCGCCCAGCAGCCAGCGACGCCAGCGCCGCGCTCCAGGGCGGGGGGCGCCGCGCTTTTTTGGGGCGAGCCCTGCCACCCAGATTGGGAAAAGCCCCTATTTGGCATGCGCGGCGACGAGCGGCAGAGCTCGAGTGATGGGCTGATGGGGCTTGAAGCCTTGTCGAGATGTGCCCTGCGGCCGCCAGAGCGCCCGCCTATTAACGCACGTGACCTTGGGGTATGCTCGAAAAACTTTGCAAAGCACCCTTCGGGTGCACCCAGAAAACTTCGCAAAGTCATAACTTAATGAGCTGGCCTTGAAACGCGCATCCAGTTCTGCAGTGCCAACTATCTTTGTACACCAGCTGACCAAATGGTCTTTGAAGACGCCCTTGTGTAATTGGTGCAACAAATCGGGTGTGAAGCAAGCGAAGATATCGGTATGAGGGAGAGCTGCCCAGAAGGGCTTGTAGACTGCGCGCAGCCCGTCCTCCTCGAAGGCAGGTGTATTCTGCCTGTTCCGATGATCGTCCAATGCGGCTAATGTCGTGTCTTCGTCTCGCAATAGGCAATTGCGGATATTGTCCCCTCGATTGAGGCGACCAACTAGGCAGCGTGGGCAACGGTTCTCTTTGCAGCATGCAACCAGGCATTGCTCGGGGAAATCGGCAACGTAGGCGGCAAGAATGGGGAAGACGCGTCGGATAAATCCATCGGCGCAGACCATGTCCACGCCCTCCTTACCAGCTGCAATCAGGGGCTCGAGAAGGAGGGACATGCAGTGGTGGAATAGACGATAGCCGGCGAGGGACCGAGTGTCGTCGGTAAAGCAAGTGAGCTTCGACACCGGCAAGTACCCAATTAAGACTGTCGCATGAGCAGAAGGCTGACGGCGAATGTCCTTGGAAATATTTCCTATTGTCAGGTACACCGGCCAAGCTGATTTGTCGCCAGAAAATTGCGATAATTTTGTCTTGTCTGACGACAGGACAATCCCACTCCTCGTCGTCTCGAAATGGTGAAAATGGGGTGCTATCTTCGGCCGTCTGTTGCGCATGCATACGCTGAAACAGTGTGTCACCGGCTTTTAAACAGCGTCTCTCCAGGTTTCAGCGGTCTTCCCGGAAGCGACCTGCCATGTTCCTTGTTTTCAAAGCATTCCACAAAACGGCTATAGTTTTCTGGGTCGCCCTCATCCGGCACTTCCTCCACTGTGGCGCGTTGTGAAGGCTGGATCGGTTCCGGTGAGGGAGGGGATTCCGCAGGGGCAGGATAGACAAAATCATCGGCGATGCCCATAGGGTCGTCCTCATCTTCATCCGAAGGAATCGGAGAAGGTGAGCGTCTGTTATCCTCAGCTTCGTCCTCGCTGACACCAAAAGAATCCCCAGCGAGACTGTCCCGCCATTTTCTGTGGCATTTACGCGACCTGGCGATGTGCTGGTTTACAGAACCGGTAGTCTTTTGCTTTTTCTGACAGAACGGACAGCGCGGATTTGGCATGATAAAGCGGGGATTATTTAGTGGGTGATTTTCGTAGAGATTTGACCCCCAAAAATCCAAATTAACACGTGTTTCAGTGCCGACGCACTAAGCCTCGTCTGACGCGTCGTCAGGCATCGTCAGCAGCACCGCCGTTTCTCGTGACTCAATGGTTTGTTTGACAACAACGCGTTCCTCTTTCCTCTAACCACCACCACACAGACGCGTTGTTTATCAACAAAGGAAGACTATAAAAGCAGCTCGACCATGCTATATAAAATGGAGTGCTCGACCTACATTTTCCCCTTATCCTCCACTTTACTGCCTCACTCAAGCACCTTGTCTTCCAGACCACCAGTTCTTATCGTCACCGATGGCCGGCCAATCTACTCTTCGTCAATCAACTGCCCCCTCCAGCACTGCTCGTGGTGGTCGTACCTCGACCAGCAACCCCGCTGCCGGCGCTAACAAGGAAAACTTGAGGGCCCCGAGTAAGCGCGAGCAAGTTGCTCTATTCACACATCCTCTGACACAATGCGCTCTCAGATACAGTTCCTCGTCAAGGCCACGGTGCCAAGAATTCCACCCCTGGTAGTTGTCCCTAACGTATACTTGTGTGCATCTCGACTCACATTGTTCTCATAGTCACCTCCAAAAAGTCGAAAGCCCAGGAGAACACTGAGCCCAGTGACAACGACGATGGTGAGTTTCTGCACCCTCTCAATCCCATTCTTAATCCGTGGAGTTCCATGCTGAGTTGATCCTGTATATACAGATGTCGATCGTGACTATTCTCCTCCTTCCGACTCGGAGCACCAGCACGATGACAACGAGATGGATGACCAGGAGGACGACACAGATGAGCACAATACTGAAGCAGGTCCCATCCAAGGCCGTATTCGCGTTATGAGTGCGAAACAGGCACAGCTTCGTACGCCTTGTTTTGCCTCCCTTTTCGCTGGCCTGCTGAACGTCTTCCAGTCTGGGAACGCAAGGAAGTAGAAGTTCGCAGACAAGAGAAGGCCGCCAAGGCTGTCAAGGCTGCGAAGAAAAAGGCTGGCGTCAGCGAGCCCGACATTCGAGGACCCATTCAAGATGATACGGTATGTATTCCTTCAAATTTCCTTTTTCGGCCTTGGAAAAATGCTGATGGCTTGCAGTTTACCTCACGCACCATTACTAGTACCCGTCCTACAGCCACCAAAAACCTTGCCCAGCACAACAGCCGTGTCCCCGCTCCAGCCCAGTTCCCAAGGGCTGACTGGCACGAAAACTCTCGCTGTGACGGTCACAGTCACAACAGCGCCTACAGCGACGACGATGACAACAGCACTCAAGGCCTTCACGCAGCCCCCCAGCAAGCAAAGCACACCTTCCACGGGCATAGCCCTCTGCCTAAACCCCATCCGATACGTACCCTGGTGTGTCTTTTTCCCTCAATCTCGAGAGCGTCCTAACATGTACATTGAAGATCCGCAATATCAATGGGGGCATCGTCCCAGACAGGGTGTCCCTCCATCTAGGACCCCAACCTCAAACTTCCTACCACGAGGACCTGCGCCCCGATTCCCCCCGCTCAGAATCCCCTGACGCTGGTGACAAGCGCCGCCGATCGGACTCAGTCGACTCTGAGGACCTCCGCAGCACCCAATCGCCCAAGGCCACTGCTTCCAGGAGCCGCCCCCGTGCCAAGGACCTCGACGACCTCTCGAAGGAGGTGGTCATGCACGCCATCGACCTTTATTTATCGGTGCTCTATCAGCGCCGAGACTTTCTTCCCCGACCACAACGAGGAACCACCTCTTGTCCAACGTGCCTTCAATAAGTCGTGCAAGGCCCTGAATGTGAAGATGATCATGACACCCACCATTTATAAGCTGGTACGTGCACTTATTCCTTGGCGTCAATGCATTACCTGACCATGGTCAGATCGCAAATCGTGGCCCTCACTTGCGCGGCGAGCTCAAGACAAAGATCAAACCCTTCACCGAGATCATGTACGGGTTCCGCAGTGGTCAAATAAGAAGACCATCGCCTTCAATAGGAAGCTGGCCGAGGATCTCAAGGAGGAAGCGTGTTTTGCTTTCAAGGTATGTTCTTCCAGTTATTGCTTCACAAAAGTTGATCCCTGATACTTCTTGCTAGGACACCGAGCGCAAGAAGGGTCTGTTCAAGCACCCCATCCTCCAGAAAGGCACCAACGCCATATGGTTTGCGAACCGCCGTGACGAGGGCCCAAGCCACCCCGAAATATTCAATCCCCTCCCTGAGGAAGCATTGGCGGCTGTCCTCACTGCCGTACGTTGTTAATCTTCATTCACTGTTCTTTGCTGATGTCTCACAGACTGAGAACACAATCGACGAGTACCTCACTGGAATTCGGACCGATGTTCCCTTCACGGCGAACGAGTACCGTAGTGTCTATGAAACTCACCTCAAGTCCCTGCGCCAGTTTCGGGAGCACACTATCAAGTACGAGCTGCTCGACAAGATCCTGACCCGGCTGCATAACATCAGGCGGTGAGTAAGATTGACTTAGTTCTTGAGACGATACTGATCTCGATGTTTTAGTTTCCATGCTGGCGCTCAGCCACTCTCCATTGTGCCCACCTCCACTCTGAGCATAGGCGTGCTTGATGCCGCCCTCAGAGAGTACGAGGAGGATCTGGAAACCGAGACCGAGGGTGAGCAGGGCGAGCACTCTGACCCTGAGGAGGGCGAACACTCCTAGTAGTAGTCTTTTAGTATCCTTTCCAGCGAATATTATTTATTTCTGTGCTTTTATCCGATTGTGTGCCGGACCGTGAATTGCGACGCAGATAATTACTACTGCTACATCACCATATATAGCCTTGTATTCTCGTAGCAATACAAAACTATGTCGGACCAAGTGCAAACTATACGAACTACGTAGCAATATATATCAGTTGCAAGGAGCTATAGCAAACTATATATTCTCGCAAGTAACTACAGCGGCCTATATAATGGGGGTCCAACGACAGCGCTACAGCAGCTACATAGGGTACATACCACTATGTAGTCGGCGGGTTTTTTCCTGATGACCCGTGCGCCTGTTCCGAACGCAATCATAAGCCGCACATGTAGTCCGCCAAGAAGTTTACGACACGAATTCTGAGGCTAACAGAGACTGGCTCTGAGAACAGTCCGAAACAGATTGTTAAGAAGGCGGGACCCATAGGCTTGAGGTGTGGCTCGGGTTCTGGGGGCGCATCAGCGGGAAACAGCGAGAATACAATGGGCGGGGACGACCGAGCCAAGAAGCCAGAATGGGGGCCGAAGCAAGCCGAAATGTCAAGCGAACGTTGAAAGTTAGACATGAGAACGTGTGTCCTTCGCCAAGCCAAAAACAGGAACACAGATGCATTCACATTAAGCCAGATGCATTCAGCTGAATGCATCTGTTCTCAGCCAAATGCATCTGATCTCCGAATGTATCTATCGTCCGGCTTTGATACATCCTCATGGCCGGTGAAGGTGGAGGTAGTGTTTTCCGGGTCGGGCCGGGTCTGAAAGCCCGGGGCTTGGGCCGGGCTTGGGCGGGCTCGGGTCGGAGAGAACCTCAGGCCCGACCCGACCATTGGGCTTGAGGCTGGGTCGGGTCGGGCTTGGCAGTAAATAATTATATATATATATTAGACAGTGAACAAACTTGAAAAATCTTCTGCAATATCCCCATCATCCTCGCCCTTGTCCGATTCATCAGCTAGGCATGCATCCCAAACCGTGTTCACGGGAAATGAGTAAGTGAGTTACAAAATTAAGGTTACAAGTGATAGAATGATGACACACACATCAAAAATTATTGGGTAAATCCCGTCCAAATTTCGATGCAGTGCATCATGGATGAAAATTCCTGCAGGTCGTGATGACAGTTGTGATATTTGGCCGGCCAAGCCCAGTGGAAAAGCCCGGGCCTAGGCTCCGGGCTTCGGGCTTGAGCAAATGTCAGGTCCGACCCTAGGCCCAGTTGAAAACTGGGTCGGGCTTGGGCCAGGTCGGGCCTGAAAGCCCCGGGCTTGGGCCGGGCTTGGGCCTGAGCACGAGCCCAGCAAATCACTAGGTGGAGGTGCAGGCTGCGACACCAAAGGGGTGGTGGAAGGTTGTGCTGCTGCATGGGAGATCCGTGGTGAAGGGTGAAGGCCAGAGGGGGGAGGAGGAGGTTGCAGCAGGGGTCGGGCACGTTGTGGTAACCGTTGGTGTGACACGCAACGCCCAGAGCTTCCATGGAACATGTTGTAGCATTCACTACATAGGGCCAGATTAATCCATTGAACTATGGATCCTTCCCAAGGGCCTAATGCATTAAACCTTGGGAGGGAAGTCACGTGACAATTCGGATATAACATGTTAAAAGGTACTACTACATATGGCAACAAGTGGCCGGGCCCGGAGGACAGTAAGTCAGGTGATCTGCCAGCTGGCCAGAAAACATAACTGGTTAATGCCATTCACAAAATAAAAGAAAGGCAGCAGTAAGACTTGAACTCAGAGACATTTGAGTGATGCCATCTCCAAGAGCGCTAGCAGTTTAGTCACTACACCAGACCAAGCCTTTCTTTTATTTTGTGAATGGCATTACCCAGTTATGTTTTCCGGCCAGCTGCCAGATCACCTGGCTTACTGTCCTCTGGGCCCGGCCACTTGTTGCTATATGTAGTAGTACCTTTTAACATGTTATATCTGAATTGTCACGTGACTTCCCTCCCAAGGTTTAATGCATTAGACCCTTGGGAAGGATCCACAATTTAATGCATTGTTCTGACCATATGAGCTGTTTTGGCCATTGAGGCACTTCTTGGGGGTGTAGCCTACCCCGGGGCAGCGGAAATGGCGAGTGTCAATGTGCATAGTCCTGTGGTTTGTAAAGGGCCATGGCGAGCGGGTGGGAGGGTGGTGTCGCAGAGGTTTTTGGGAAGAGGATGCCAAACAACCCCAACAACTTTGGGCTTCAGCTTGAGCTCGACGCCGAAGTTCGATGTGCCGTCGGCAGAGGGCTGTGCTCATCCCGATATGGTAAAGGGGCAGAGGCCGAAAGCCACACCGGCAATTGCCGAGTTTTGGAAGACCCGACATTGATAATGACACACTAAGTGTCAAAATCAATGTCGGGCCGAACAAAATTTAAGCTGAATTCCATAGGCTCATTTTGTTTTATACAATATCTGACATCAATAGAAAAAAAAACTGTTTTCAGTCGTGCTGAGAGGGCCAAGTGAAAGTGCCGCCCCTTGCCGCCCTTTGTGCCGCCGGGCGGCAGTGGCTGTGCCAAGGGGCGGCACTTGAATGTTGAACTTCGGAAATGGGGAGGTACCTGGCTCATACTTTAAAACACTAGTTAGTAGTGTACTGTATGTCAATATTAAACCGTGTTTGAGCTCATTGGTGCCCCACAAAAGACGAAAAATACATCAAATTTATGCTTTTAGGGCGGCCAAGGGGCGGCAAAGGGCGGCACTTCAGTAGTTCAGGGGCGGCACTGGGGCGGCAGTCTATTTGTGAGGGGCGGCAAGGGGGCGGCACAGGGGCGGCACTTTTTTTTGAGGGGGCGGCACTTTTATTTTGAGGGGCGGCAGTTTACCACGTGACAGGGGGCGGTAGTGTGACCATTCATGTGACACATGGCGGCAAAGAAGAGAAGGGCGGCACAATGTGCAAATTATGCGACATGTTTTTAGTGTCTTATTGCAAGCATACCGCTTCAAAACAATGTTGGAAGTGGTTGAAATTCGAAATTGAATCTCTGAAACTGAATCAAGTCAACATTACTGTAAGTCAACCATTGCATAAAACAACAGCCTGTGCATCCAATCACAGTTTTCCGATGCTTGCTTTCGGGTTTACATCTTCAATCAATATTCAACCTGAACTTTGATCCACTGATCGGGAACTCACTTGCGGCGGCTCGTTCTCCACTTTACTATCTGTCTTCTTTCTACCAGCAACCAGTCTGAACATACCTCTCACAGGGTACAAGATCAAGGAATATTTGGTATCAGAACATTTAACCAATGATTGATGTGGAAGTTTGGTTCAAGTTGGGAACTGGGTCCCGTGGGGTGGTTCAACATACACATAACACAGTAGGTAGAAGTGAATATTGACTCAATGGCTGACCTTAGCTTTGTCTAAGACTTAAAAAATACGACGGCGGCAGAAGGCGGTAGCGTGACAAAAGTGCCGCCCCCAAGTGGCGGCACTTTTCCCATTAAGGGCGGCACATGACTGCCGCCCCTTGGCGGCAAAAGGCGGCACTGGCGGCAATGGCGGCACTTTCACCGTGCCCGTGCTGAGAGAGCTGACACGCAAAACAACAGGTTACAAGTCAGGTGGACTGGAATCTAAAACGGAAACCTATTATCTCGGTATTAGAAGAAGTGCAGCCAAAACTTGGAGTATTGGTTGGACTGGAAGCAGAACCAAAGCTACAAATTTCAGTTCTCATTTCAGTCCATGCGAAACTTGGAGTTTTAGTTTTGATTTTGACTCAAGCTGAAATAAAAATTGAAACTACAAATTTCAGTTGCAGTGAAATCCCATGAACGGAATTTCAGTGATGCTGAATTTCATAGTTGCGGTTCTGATTTCAGCTTGAGCTGAAACCAAAACCAAAATTCCAAGTTTTGCAGGAGCTGAAATGAGATCTGAAACTTGTAGTTTCAGTTCTGTTTTCAGTCCAATTGACATCTCAAATTTTGGCTGCACTTTTATCAGTACCTAGATACTTGGTTTCCATTCTGGATCCCAGCCAACCTGAGGTGTAATCTGTTACTTTGCATCTCAGCTCTGCCTTGGCTCAACTGAAAGCAATTTTTTTCTGTTATTTTCAGATATAATATCAGGCAAAATGAGACTAGAGATCTCAGATTATATTTCATGTTAATTTTGACAAGAGGTAGGCGGGATCAAAGTTTCGAACATCAACTTCCAAAAGTTTTGACATGCTGTGCATGGGAGGGAGGGAGGGAGGGTCCGAATCACGGACCACATACCATCAGCGGTAACTGTCAACATCTCACTGTCAGCCTACTGTCTGCGCCTTTTCTAGCCCGCCTCTAGCCAACGAATTGTTGTCCTCCTGCATGTTACTTAAATATCGGAAATACATTAATTCAAATATAATCTATCCCATGGCCCATCTTTTGCTCCCCTTCCCGTCTGCACTCTGGGTTCCCAGCGGACACTTCAGTGATTCTCCCTCGCTTGGCTGCATTGCGATGGCCGATGCAACCTGTGCAAATTTCCAGCTGCTGTCTGTGCGGAAGCCATAGTCCGCGCCGGTCAGATCTTCCATCTCGACATCTTCAGAGGGCAGTGGAGTGTGAGAATTAAGGTGGGGGAGGTGTGGGGGTACTGGAGAGTCATGGTAGGATGGATTCATGAGTTTAGAGCGAGCGAGAATGTGGAAAGAAGGAAAGAGGCAGCGACGTGTCTCATGTCGCGTAAATTTCATGTATTGATCAGATGGTGCTTATATCATCCATCACCGAAACATTTAATCCGTTTTAAATGCTTGCTGGGAGTATTAAAATGTTTTGAGTGGCTCAGGAGACCCAAAAGATACAATAATGGGAGGGTAGAGAAAATTTCGGAACCTCTTGTTGGACAGAAACATTTCAAATTGAAGGTTTCTCATTTTACCGCCTAAAAGTCGCCGATGTGGCTGTGTTTCCTAATCCGGGGGAGTTGTCAAAAAGCGATCGGGAATTCCCGCTTACCTCTTGAATTTCGACACTGAGTGGGTCATCATCAACATCACACAAGATCTGGGTGTTGGGATTGCCACGGATTTTGCCACGATCAATGCCATGATCAATGCCACCGGCAGACGGCACACTTCCGCTGCCATCACTCCATCAAGCCATCAATTTCTCTGCCGCCTCTTCTCTTCCACCTCCATTGCTGCCTCTGCAATTTTTTGCGTGCTCCGTGCTGCCTGAATCAATGCAGGACCTGAAATAATATCACCTGATCACTGCCACCGAGGCTTTCGGCGCCGCCCCGCACCCGCGACCTCAAGACTGTCCTTGGGCTTTAGAAAAACAAACACTTTGGCTCATTCTACAAGTACAGCTGTGTTGCGCCACTGCCGAACACACCAAATAATTGTAGCTGGACCCGCCGCCTTCCGCCCTGCCGCCCCCGGTGTGTCTCAGGTCATGGAATAGGGGATGCTGCCTCTGAAGTCCACCGCTGCTTTTCCATCAACCTCCAATATTTTCTGTAACGATAATGTAAACAATGTGATCATATTTAATTCCACACTGCTCTGGCCTTTCACAGTATCAGGGTGAGCACACAAAAAACACAATCAGTGCAGTCTCGAGATGCCGTTGATGGCACTTTGATGGCCTTAGATGATTTGTTTGGCGAAATGCCACAATCAATGCTACCGATCATGCCACGGTTCCCATCAATCCCATTTCCCGGATGCTCTCCAACATCGGGCCTTCCAAAACTTGGCAATTGCCGGTGTGAGTATCGAGTGGTGTTAACCCTACCCAAAAAGGAAATTGATGGCATCAATAGGGGTTGTTTTATTTTTCGGCGGCTCAAAAATAAAATGTTCTTTATTCAACCTCAGGGTGCTTTGGGTATAATAGAGCTTATTGGATGTGTTTTACTGCTAGAGATACAAAATCTAGAGACCATTTCAATATTGTCGGCTGTTTACTGCCAAATCCGGAGGCATGATGTGATGTCACGCACTGCAGGACACACAGACAGATTAGGCTCGTGACCAACCGCATTCGCCAAGCACATGGCTGCGCTTATCACAGTTGGCGAAGCGGCTGGGAGAACTGGTTGCCATTTTGGCTGATCCCGCCAAACATGGTTTTGGACTTGGTATTTTCGACCTTCCCGACCTCACGAACCTTCAAAAAATAGTGTTGAAAGTTATATAGACAAAGTTGAGTATTTTTCGATTCTGAGTCAAATGAGCCTAACTTGTTTCCCAAATCACCCAAAAACAAGTTGCCCCCATTTGATTCCAAATCCAAAATGAAGCAACTTTCTCTATGCAACTCGGGGCCTGGGAGGTGTTGTTCAGAAGATACAGAAAGGTGGATGAGGGGCGAAAACACCAAGTCCGAAACTGTCTCGGTAACCCAGTCGCTCCGGTGGTGATCTCCGTGATTGACAGTTGGAGAATGAAAATGTAGTGCAGAGATCACACCGGAACGTCTGGGGCACTTCATATAGTAACACCTACCATCGAGTCACACTTGTAACAATCAATCACATTTTTCCGTTCCAATCCACCCGAACCCCATCAGCTGTTCTTTGACGCACCGCCAGGCTGGCACCTTCTGCCCTTTCAGAGGCTATGGAGTCTGAGTACTCTGATTCAGTGTCAGGGGGAAGGAAGTTTTGACTCTCGTCTGCCAACAGATCCCCGTTGATTGGCGCAATAACGGGGGGAGAGGATGAAGAGAAAGGGGCAGATGACATCATGATGTGATTTATAACAGAAAAATGAATTGATAGTACAAAAAAAAATCTACACTATAGAAATAGCTACTAAGATTGAAAGGGCTCACCTCTAGAAGTCAGAGAGCATAATAGCTATATGAAACTGAGTTTTCTCTGGCCTCGGGAAGTGTTTGTGGCGACTTTTACGGTTCGCGGATCGGCTGTTCCAAATGCGGAAGAGTCACGGTGTGACTCAATGGTAGGTGTTGCTATATGAACTGCCCCAGACGTTCTGGTGACACTTCTGCACTTATTTTTCAACTCCGACTGTCAATCACGGATCAAGCGGTCTGCTAGGTCCGCTGTGTTGTGGAAGTGTCACCGAACGTCTGGGTTACCGAGACAGCCACAGCACTGATCTTCTTGCCCTCATGATCGGTGCGTGGGAACGAACTGGTCGCGAGTCTACAGACAGATAGACAGACACGTAATTTCTTAAAAGAGGGTGACGCCTGCATGTTGCAACGTGGCCTTCACGGTACTGCCAGGGTCGATGTAAGTACTCGCTGTCTCGGGAGTCTCCCCTTTCTACGTACAGGCCTCGGTCCATCAAGATGCCCATAGCGCCAAGGGTCATGCAGGTCTTTGGCCCAAATGGTGCCCAACAGGGAAACCCCACCGGTACGCATAATCTCAACGTACTACAGCGATCCCCACCCAAATCCCGACTCCTCACATCGTCACCTCATTCCCAGCCGGAGTGCGAAATAACCCCACCGCACCCTCACAATGCCCCCAACGTATATCAGCCTCAGCCAATCAAGCGTGCAGCACTCCCGCAGTTCCTCACCGAGTTGGACATGGACCGCCCGGACATCCACTCGTACTTCAATTCCCCTCTGCCGAGCGCGCCTATTCCACCGACCACCCCCACTCCGTCACCGTCGCCGTTACTGCACGGATCGTACAATGACCATCAAAAGGAGTATCCCCCCTTCACTCCGGTGGCGCCAGCGGGCTCGCCATATCCCTACCCTTTTAACCACATCCGCCGGAACCACTCTTACCCAGACGCGTCTCGGCAGGTGCCGAGCGCCAACTACGACCCGAACCACCCTTCTACGATGCAGGAGCAGTTCGCGCGTCAGTGGTGGGTGTACGCGCAGAACCAGAGTGCACTGGCCGGCGACGGATCCGACTCGACGCTGCAGGATATACGCAGCACGCAGTCCAGCCCGAGCTACGATAATTCCTCTCGGCCGGGCGCGCCTATTCCACCGACCCCCATTCCGTCGCCGTCGCCGTCGCCGTTGCTGCACGGATCGTACGATGACCATCGAAAGGAGTATCCCCCCTTCAGCCCGGTGGCGCCAGCGGGCTCGCCATATCCCTACCCTTTTAACCACGTCCGCCGGAACCACTCTTACCCAGACGCGTCTCGGCAGGTGCCGAGCGCCAACTACGACCCGAACCACCCTTCTACGATCCAGGAGCAGCTCGCGCGTCAGTGGCAGGTGTACACGCAGAATCAGAGTGCACTGTCCCGCAGGCATGTGTCCGATTCCACGTTTTCGCCGGCGGCGACCCTGTTCCAAGGCAACAGCGCGTCATATAACCCGTGGGCGTACCTGCACACGAACCGTACGCTCTACGGCGGCGGTGTCGAGAGAGAGGACCTGCACAGCGTGCAGTCCAGTCCGAGCCAAGAGCCCGTCGCGCTCCCGCTCCCACCCACTGTCGGCGTGCGGAAGAAGGACCGGCCGCTAAACGTGCAGATGCAGGTGTCCGCTCGGTGGCCCCCGCCGCTCGTGGAGAATACCCAGCCGCGGTCGATGCCCGAACCGGATTCTTCTTCTGAGGAAACGGCTGGCGAACCAGAGGAGACCCAGACGAGCTCTCAGATTATCCACCCCGACCATGCGTTGCGGGGTGGTCAGCAGCTACAGTTGTCATATGATGGCGTCACTGGTGCGTTTGAAAGTCGTTCGTCGTCATCCGTGTCTAACACTGGCCGCCGTCAGCCGATTCTGGTCTGCAGCGTCGAGGTGAACGAGGCGAGTCGGATGCATCTCTCGTTACTTATCTGTATGTTAATTCATTCCCAAGGTGTAATGAGTGTCCATATCCATGATATCTGCGCCGTGATCGAACGGCTGGACAAACTCTTTCACCTCGAAAAGGAATCGTACACTAAGTTTTTGGCCTGCCGTGGCGCCACTGCCCAACAGCTTCTGGATCTCTTGCAAGATGTAATTTCGACAACTTATTGTACAGACCGCCTGCTAACCGACTGATTGTCAGTTATTAGATTACGACGTGGATCTTGCAACGATAAATAGGCGAAGACTCTTCAAGGCCCTAATAAGGCTCTCGGCCGATTCAAAGCTCTACCCCCGATGCCTTACTCTTACAGGCCTAGAACAAGAAAGATTGGTGGCGGGTGGGTCCTTCGGTGATGTATATAAAGGGTTGCTTTGCGATCAAAGTGTCGCCGTTAAAATGATGAGGGTATTCGAGGAATCAGACATCGATGCGTTACTGAAGGTTTGGACCAAAGTTTCGCTGGTCGGCATCTAGAATTGATATTTGCGTAGGAGTTTGGCCGAGAAGCCCTCATTTGGCGGCAACTCTCTCATCCCAACCTTCTCCCATTTTTTGGCCTCTACTACTTTCAACAAAGGCTCTGTCTAGTGTCACCGTGGATGGAAAACGGGCACATCCGGGCGTTCTTAAAAAAAAAATTGTATGACACTGACTATCTTCTTTCTCTTGTAAGTATTTGAATTTTGACTGAAGCTTGGTCATGATCCAACCGCTGCCCCCCAGATTTTGGATGTGGCGCTTGGGCTTGAACATCTCCATGCCAAAGGTGTCGTCCATGGCGACTTGAAGGGTGTACGTGGTCCATAATCATTCTTATTTCCCCCTCATTGTCATGCTTGCATAGGACAACATTTTCGTAACTCCGTCGCGCAGGGCTTGTATTGCGGATTTTGGCCTCTCGTCCATCATCACTTCGGTATCCTCAATACAATTTACCAATTCATCCAAGCCTACACAGGGAGGTACAATACGCTACCAAGCACCCGAATTGCACCGAGGAGGACATAGCGATCTACGCTCGGACATTTATGCCTTTGCAGGTGTCGCGTATGAGGTGCCCTCGATCTCTTTTCGATTCTGGCCCTGCGATCCTTAATATTATTGGCACAGCTTTTGACGCGAACGCATCATTTTTGGCGATAGTTCCTAGGCGTTCCAAATAATTTTGACATAGATTATGGCCTGACATTCCCAAGTACAGGGGTGACCGAAAGAGAAGAAATATTGTCGAGTCAGGAGGCTGCGTAAGCCTCGATGGAGTCGAGCAGACGCCGAAGGTGTTCCCTACACCAAAGAATTATTATACCTACAAGACATGCCGCCGCTTCGCTCCGGCATCTCGGATGATAATAATATATATATTATTGAAGTCGTCAGTACGTGCAATGCTGTAAGTAAGAATGATGACACAGGCCAGAGTGTACGACAGGAAGAGAAGTAGATAGATAGATTTCCCAACTAGCGAGACCAACGCAAGGTGTCGGAGATCAGATTGTGCAAACAAAAATGAAGGAATTGATTGTGTTGTCTTGAAGCTGAGCCCGACGCAAGAATTCAGAACCAGGTCCAATTTGCTGCGGAGCTCGGTCGAAATCTGGATCCTCTGTGAACTATTGAATACGGCAGGGAAGCGGCAAAGCGAATACAGTGGAAGGCAACAGATCAGGATGCGACCCAAGCCATAGTACACCAATACGAAGGGTGCCAAGAAGTGAAAAACCACGAACACAGGAGAGTGGAGAAATGGCCGAAGGCGAGAGATAGATAGATGGTTTGAAGTACAAAATAAATTGATACCCAGCATGATGGTGGCACAGACACCAATTTGTTGCAACCTGAGTTGATCCATAGACTGTACAAAATCCTTGATTGAGAAACCCATAAATATTGGGGCAGCACCAGAAGAAACCCGAGATTAGGAGCATTTCAGCAGGGAGGCTGTGATTTGACCATGGAATGCGAGTCCGAAAGATAGCCAGCGGTAAACAGAGGCGTTACATATTAGGTTTTCACTGTTCCCAGAGAAGAATGATATAGGGCAGTGAACTGAAGAACACCGACAGTGGGCAGACCATTCACAGTTGAACAAAAATAAGCACCCACTTTATATGTCCTCAACCAGCAGGATTATGTGGCTCGCCGGCCCAGTGATAAGGATCAAATCAACCTGCGCCGTAGCCAGCAGTCACTGCGTCTTATCAAGAAAGACTGCGCGCAGGTCAGGTGGTCGCTCGGAAATGAAAAGGCCATGTCGAAAAGCAAAGAAAGTCGAAGATATATAAGGGGTTACTTAGAGCAAGAGCAGAGGAAACCCAATGGAGAAGATATAAGTACACGGGGAAAGTAGCACAACAGAAAAAGAGACTGTGCAGACAGGCGGCAGGAGAAAGAGAGCCAAGAGCAGCCAAGCCATATGGAGAAAGGAACCAACAGGTACAAATTGATGAGCACCGCCGAACGAGCAAAATCTTAAAGAACAGTTAATAGCTTGAAAAGAATTGGACCGGCGTCCATTCGGTGTTAAATGGGGTCCTTGCCGCCAGAATTAGTCTTCACAGCCGCGATGGGGTTGCTGAATGGTAAAGTTATTGGTCAGAAGAAGACTTAGAGACATTTCAAGGTTGATTTGGCCTATCATATCACCAAAGTTTCCCGGAATTATTTTCAAGACATACTTCGCGTAGGGCAAGCTCCCAAGATTTCGGCATCAGAGAATTGGCCGGTGAACTACATACAGGAGATGTAAAATTATTTATTTTAAAATGGAAGAATTGACATACACTGGTTGGGAGATTCAAGATTTTCAGCACAATTTATGGTGAAAAATGTTGTTTGTTTTTCAGACATTTTTCACTGAAAAAAGTGGTGAAAAATCCAAATCTTTTTCACCTCTTTTGAGCTTCCTTTTGAATTTTTCACCTCGAACTCACAAAATAGTGAAAATGTTTTGAGTTTTTCACTACCTTTTTTGGTGAAAAATGTCTGAAAAACAAACAACATTTTTCACCATAAATTGTGCTGAAAAACTTGAATCTCCCAACCAGTGATACCTATGGAGCAATTCAACAAGCTGACTGAAATTGCGAAACCAGCAGAGAGATCTTGGATTGTTTGGATGGATGGTCTGCGGGCGGGATATCGGAGCGTGCGTCGAACGAGAAGGACAGCCGTGTTTTGTCCCAGCAAACTCAATTCCTAGATTCCGATTACCAAGGCAGCGCGGGTGCGATGCCCAATAGGCCGCACCTCCTTTGCCCACGCTGTCCCTCTCAGATAAGACCGATGTTGGGTGCTGCATCCTCCCCAGACGCATCTCCATCCCCATTTACTGGTTGATTCAGGTTTCTGTCAACCAAAAGGCTTGCCCAGCAACCGCGTACAGTATGTGCACGACAACAATCTATGCACCGGTCTTGTCCTCCATGAACGAATGCACATGATGTGCAATGGGTGTGCAGCGGACGAATACGACTCAGACTCTGAGTATACACATGAGGTATGTTATATCCATGTCAGAGTTGAGCCAGAAGGCTGGGAGGATGGAAGCCGGAGCCGAGCCAAATAATTTATTAGCTCGACTTAAGTTCAGACCAAATATATCCCCCTTCACACTCATGAGTTCCATGGAGCTTAAGTTCATTTACCGCACTGTATACCTGCTACACTATCTGTATCATACATAGAATTCAGGACTTAAGTTCTCGCATCTTGTCTCAAGTTCGTGCAGAATTTAAGTTTCAACAGAACATAAGATCACATAGGAACTTATGAAAAAAAAACATAACCAAGTACTTAAGTCACCGCGAACAAGTACTTAAAGTCCCACAGAACTCAAGTTCGCCGCCGACTCAAGTCCACCCCAGTCTTAAGCTCTCCGGTGCACTTCAGTTTGCACTGAACTTCAGTTCATGTATTTTTGCACATGACTTCATTTCTTTCTGCTGCTAGACCAAACTTCAGCTCTACATATCAAGCACTTAATGTCAATTTCATACCGTTTCACCCCTTTGGGTTTCTCTGGACTCTTGACAAAGACAAAGTATTCATAGCCAAAAAGTGTTAGCTTTGTTGACGTGTAAACGAAGAGCTGAAATTTACCGGTCTGAAGCTGGCTGTTTGACAGCTTTCGCTGCTCCCGCCTTCTCTTCATGTTCTGATTTAGCCTCCTGTAAATAAAATAGCATTTAGTGGTACAAATCCAATGTTGATGCCACGACTTACTGCAGGTGTCTTGCGCTTTCTCATGGGGTGGCCAGATTGTTCTACATCAGGAAAACTGGCCGATGCTTGACAGTGTTTGATAGTACTACATAGCATCCATAGTGTCTCTAGTAGCCATAGCTACATCCCCAATATGCAGCACTAGGACATCACTGTGGGATTCTTGACAGCTCCGCACCACAACTATGGGATACTAGCCAATACTAGGCTATTGCTGGAAAGCTGGCCTGTGTGCCAGTGGAAACACTAGCTTTTATACGCTACACAGCTCTTACAGTCCTGGTGTATTGAGCAAGAAAACAATTCTTGCCCACTCTCAATGACCAATAACAACAGAAGAATGAAACAATAGATGTATATTAGCAATATAACTACCACATGAGCTCACAAAGTACTACTGGTTCTCACCACAGCCCACATGGGTGGTCTCGGGTATGAACATAACACTGTACACATTGTTGAGGGGGCCCCTTAAGCGGTGGACGAGGTGTCGCGCTTCGTGGTGCTCCATCTCAGCGAGGGGGACGATGGAGTACACAGGCAAGACAGCAGTGTAGTCGATGTGGATGAGGAGCTCGCAGGAGCGTAGCATGGGGTATGTCGAGTGTGCGAGGTGCCGGAGAAGCGGGAGGTGGTGCCGTGTGTCGCGGATGGAGAGATGGTGGAAGAACACCGTGTCAGATTTAGAGATGGCTTGGGATGTGCCCTCTGGCAGTGAGCATGGAGGAAGGAGGGAATGGGCAGTGGGGGGACGTACCGAGGTGCTTGTGCCGCTTCATCTTGCACATGGTCTTGTGCCCACCTTGCTTCCATGCGAGCATCTGACACTCCTTGGAGCAGTACAGTGTCGTAGAGCAGCTGCCACACTTACAGAAAGTATTCTTTGTGTCGACTTTGTGGCACTGGAGGAGTTGGTAAGTAGTGTTTCTCTGGCTCTGGCCTCAGGCCAAAAAGTCACGGCTTTCTGGCTTTGGTACCAGAGCCAAAGCCAAGCCAAAATCCTGGCCTGGCATGGCTTTTGGCCTGGCCTAGGGATCTCTCAAGCCAAAGCCAGGCCAAAAAGCCATGGCTTTTACTGCCATTTTGGACATTTTTGCCGGCCGGTCTGACATCTTGTGTTCTTGCCTTTGCAACTGTTTACGTGAGTCGCGTCGCGAATTCTTGGCATCATGTGATAAAAGCGCCTTTTGACCTTTGATGGCCAACTCGCCGATGTGTCTACCACTGACTCTTGGATTCTGTACAAACAGCTACCTTGATCTGGAAGCAACTGGTTCAATACATCGGAGGTACTCTCTGAATGCGATTGCTCTCAATATGCTCATACACCGGAGTCCACTGGAGTCCTGGCATTTCAGTCAGCGCTCCTGAAACTCCTTAGCTGCCCATGGCATCAAAAGCGCACCATAACCATGCGCATTTCCGTGCTTTCTGTGCCTATATCTGATGTGTTTCCTTGCCCTTTTCCCCACTTGGTTGTGCACTTCCATGCTCGCTGTTTTCTGCTGACGTCTTTTACAGCATGCGGAGAAGGCCCAGCAAGTGTTCTCCTTGGGAACTATTCACTCTCTCCATCGCGCGATCCCTGCCCTCGAAGCACTTCACCACACCTGGTCAAAACGAGCCACGAAGTCCGAATATGCCAACTATCACCGGGGGCAGCCAGCGAGGCATGCGAACACAAAGTGCGTTACACGCATGTTGTTCACATATGGAAGAAAGGGTACAAAGCCGCCTTTACCAGACTAAGGTCGGCTTTGTTGCATGCTTTGTTCTCCGGTGCAGGGGAATAAAGCATGCAACAAAGCCCCCCTTTGCTTGTTAAAGGCACCTTTGTGGGCTTTGTTCCGACTGCAAGCCACATGCGTGTAACGCACTTGGTGTTCACATGCCTCGCTGATTACCCCCGGTGTATGCGCCAGCACTTGAAAAAGCTGCAGAGAAGATTGATCAATACTATCAGAAAATGGCGCGCTCAATCTGATTGTTTTGGCAGTCCTAGATCCTACGCAAAAGGGCTGTCATTTCAAGAATCATTGGGGCTCCGAGTTGGCAAAAGAAGCTCGAGCTACGGCCGAAAAGATTGTGTGTATTTCTTCCGCTGTGTAGACTGTTCTCAACATCGGCTTTCTCTAAGTTTGCAGAACGCTGGCGCAAACTCAATTCCGGCCTGGCTACTTCGAATCCTACGCCCAAAAGACCATCGAAGTTTGGTAGTCTTCTCCGAGAGCTCACACCCGACAGCGATGTCGATGAACCGTTGTGACTGGCGGATCAGCGGGATCCGATGTCACTGTGGCTCCAAGAATTCGAGGAATATTATGACTCTCGCCCCGAGATTGTTCCCGACAATGTTTCTTGGGGGTACGTCATGCTAGTCCAATTATGAAGTAGGCGCTGACTTGAATATCCATTAGGCATGCTTGGGACGACTTCTGACATAGCGCTCGCTTGCCTGAGATCGTCTTTCCATCCCGGCGTCGTCGGTCTCGAGCGAGCGGGCCTTCTCTGCAGGAGGGATTACCATCAGTAAACGGCATAATAGGCTGAAAGGTGATATTGTGGAGGCGCTGCAAATTTAGAAGTCCCTCTTAAAGACGAAGGATATGTTTCGTGCACCGCCCTCCATTGCTGACAATGATGAACCGGAGGAAGACGAGGATACAAAAGACGGATGGGATTGTTTCCTCGACGACTGGCCTGATAATTACGAACCCGATACATCCATAGAATAATTATTTAATTAATGCGACAGTTAAGCACGAATTCTCTACTCAAGCCATGGCTTGAGCCAAAGCCAGGCCGGACCAAAGCCAACGAGCTTGGCCTGGCCTCTGATCTGGGCGAGCCAGAGTCACCCTAAGCCGGGCCAAAGCCATGGCTTTCAGGCCAAGCAAGGCCAGAAAAACACTATAAGAGTCTAGTCTATCCATCGCACACAATTAAATTTGTATGATCTAAGATATATTTATGCTTCTACTAGAAACTTCCTCTCCACGTCCCGCTCCTCCTTCATGCGCTGAACTAGGCTCGCGTCTGATGCCAGTAGGTCTCCGTATCCCACTCCCAAGATCAGTGCCTTTAAACAGCAAGGGTTTAACAGCCTTGATCATAGATTATGAGCTGCAATCAGGAAGAAGGGTTTAAACATGGTTTAATTTTGCTTCAATACATTCGCCAGTCTTGACAGTGCGGTAACGGTAGGGGGCGGGGGGCCTTTGAAGATGATTAAGCAAAACAGTACTTGAACCGAGTTTAACATTTAGACACTGGATGTTTAAACAAACTTTGTAGGGTTACTGATTCTCTATACTGAACCACCGTCAGCTCGATGCGCTCGTGAAGGATTTGCGTGTTGGACCGATTGTGCCAGAAGATTCCCGCGCTCTTCACGTCCGCGGTCTCAAGGAACCTCGCTTCCGCGATTAGGAATAGCTCGGAGGTGCTGAAAAGGTCGTGTTAAAGATTTGCGCAATAAGTAGATACACATTCGAAAATAAACTCGTGTTGAACTATAATTGTTTCCTTACTGTTAGTGAACAAACATCGCCCAGTCCTGAAGTACCCCAGGCCCGATATTTTTACCTGGTAAATCCTGCGTGAAGTCGGGGTTGAAGCGAACAAGAGGTGGGCGGGGTCAAAAATGGATGATATCAACCTCCCAAACTGAGAGACCCACCCCCTTCCCCCTGGAGGGCGCTCTGAAGGCGTTCGGACAGCTTTCCGCACTCAAACCTGTCAAAAAAAAAGTTTTTGATGTTGCCCGAGTTTCCGTAATACGGGCGCGCAACCTGCAGCGAATACAAAGAGTGATCTAGATATATGGAGTCATGCTCCTCGGCTTCGTCACCTCTGGCTTCACCTAGGCCGTGTGCGGCACCCGCCCAACGGCTGGATCGGCCTCCTGACATGGATTGCTCCGATTGATCCAAGATGGTGCTTCAAAGTTTATCAAGTCGCACTCTCCCGATATTCGAAACACGCGAGAGCACAATCTGTTCGCCAGGACCGACTACTTTCTGCTTAGTTCGCGTACCGGTTTAGCGATTCCTCCAAAATAGCTGCAACTTCGATAGTGTGCCGGCACATTGTGGACTTGTTTTCATCTTGTTCATCTACTAGTGGAGGCTGCGCCGGGGAAAATAGTCCTCCCCGTGTTGATTGATTCTCGTCTTTTACTTCCGCTGCTACATATCTGACCGTCGTAGGCTTGGAAACAAGTTCTTCATGTTCGTTCTCGGGGCTGGCTAGGCCCTTCGCGCAACGGGCCACTATTTATATATTCGTAGTTTGACTTGCCGTTAGGCCTGTTTCTAATTGCGCGGAAGATATTCCGGAGGGCCACTGGTTCGCTGCTCGCCCCGGGGCAACCGGGTGTAATGAGCTACTTAAAGATGGAAGGTTTGCGATTACCTGACAGTCGGCTATATTTACTCAGATAGCAGCAGTTTATGAACTAGACCTGCGCGCAGACTTTGGCGTACCGACTTGTAGGATCCAGCAGACAACACACGCTGCCAACTAGGCCTGTCAGTACCACTACTATTCGTTGGCTGTCACCTCAAGTAAACATACCGCATTTTTCCTTGAGGTTGCAATGTATCACTGGACCCGATGGAAGATGGGTACCCAGGAGACTACAGTATCACCCCTTTATCACCCCTTTATTAAAATTACGTGCGTCTGTCCGTCCGAAGCCATTTGGAACCCCGGTATCAATCCTCCGGCATCCTCCGATATTCAACCGAAGTGGTGGGGTGCGAAGCATCCCACCGCGCTCTTGTATTATTAGGGCTGTCTCCAATATTAATGCTTCCGAACTCAATTCCGGTAAGTGGCACTTCCAAACTGCAACTTCACATAACGTCCAAAGTCGGGAAAAGGACCTGAACTTGAGGATTGAACAATCATCGGCTGGCACTGGTTTCACACTGAAATCAAGGGTATGAGATGGATACCATGGTTGCGGATGCTTTAACCCGCAGAATTCGAAGTAAAATTATCCCATCTTTTTGTATCACAATTTGATACCAATGCTGTAGCCGTTTCCATCAGTGGGACTGAGGGATATATATAAGGTCCAAATACTACTTGGGGGGAGGCCGATGCTTCGCACGGCATAACTCGTACTTTAAGATAGATTTTTTTATACACATGCTGTTGTAATTCGGCAAGCTGACAGATGCCCGAGGTGATTACCGATCCAATTGCTAATTATGGAATACTGGAGATTCGGGTAGAATACAGTAGAATACTCTAGTACACTGTCTGTACAGTATAAATACTGGAGGGTAAGGGCTACAACTCTTCAGGAGTTTGTAACCCAAAGCCTAACAGCTTCCGTGCCAACTACCAAATCACAACACATGCCAACTTATCTTGTGCGCATACGCTGCTGTGCAGTCTGTGGTATATGCTAACATATATTTCAGGTCAGGCTGAACGACGCAGATTTCGACTTTCTAGCTGCGACTGCACTCTGGAACACCCAGTAGTTCAACAAGCCAAAATTTCATCTCTTCGTTCATATTCCTGAACATATACGACATTTTGGGCCCCTGATACTCTACGCAACAGAGAGTTCCGAATCCTTTAACCTTGTCATCCGGCTTCGCAGTATCCATTCAACAAAGCATGCCCCGAGTTTGGATATCGGGTCAGCATTTAGCCATCTACACGGGGTTCGGCACCTGGTTAGCGGTGGTTATGTCCACTCTGACATAAACTGCATTGCCCCTCAACAGGCAGGCCCCGAGGTACTCGCTCTTTTGAAGGACGACGAGTTCCTGGCATTCATGTCAATGGGTGGATTGTGGGATGTTTCACAAAGCGGTGCGTGTTCAATTTGGCTGGCTAATATTGAACCTGAAGTATTATAGGTATCCATATGCCAATAGTGGGCTCTGTGCCCAGTTTCTGGGGCCATACAACTGCCGGGAAACTTGGTATCACAACCCTTCTTCGAAAAGGAGACAAGGTCCAAAGATGCCACAGATCGTTCTTCTTAACGGTGATCTGGCCGAGATTTCGAGGTTTGTGATCTATCACAAAGACCACAAGTATTGCGTTGGGTGGGTCAAATAAATTCTGATCGAAGTGGACACTGAAACGGCGCTTGGAATACTGATTTCACCCTGTGTAATTGGCCCAGATATTCTGCCATACAGAATGCCGTTGTGCACCGTGCAGTTGGATCAGCACAAGATGGTTGCGGTCAAGGTCAGTTATTTCTCCTTCCTCTGAATTCCGGCTCATCGTAGCCATAGGAACTTGTCTGCGCAATCAACGTTAATCATAACTGTGCAGCTCACCAGTGTCGAATTACAGGCACGCGTCAGGTACTTCGAGAACGAAAGAAGACAGATCGCTTTGAGAACGAGGTCACCCACACAGTCGAGCCGAATGACTGTTTTGTGAACCGATACTGGGGTTTTTCATTCAAATCGACAGTCACGCATCACGCACCTCCCTGTCGAGGACGAATTCTGGTCGCGGTCACGGGTCACGGAGGGGTTTGTCGAACCCTCTAAGGCATGTCACCTCCCCCCTCCCCCCAGTGGTGAAAAAAAGGTAAATAATCCCTGGAGCTGTCAAAATTTTGGAGGTGTCACGCGAAAATTTGGCTGCTGTCGAAATGTCGAACTGGTAAATCGGGTCACGTGTCACACCCCCTGTCGGTTTGAATGAAAAACCCCAGTACCCTGGTCTTTCACTTGTCGAGGCAGTTGAACAATCAATCCAGAACCGGGAATTGGAACGTGAAGCCAAAGTGGCCGAGGAGGCCAAGGATCTCGAGCGGCGGAAAAAGGCAGCTGAAAAAGAGGCAAAGGTGGCACGGAAAGAGCTTGGAAAGCGACGGGATAACATGTCCAAAGGCTCGAGTGGTGGTAGAAGGCGAAGACAACTGTGGGGCGGCAGTCACGAAAACGTGCGCACGAGGAAGTCGATCGGGACTATGCTGAGGGTGGAGAAGAGCTGGAATATCGACCGCAGCCCTCAAAATCGCGCGGAGGTCAGGAGTAGATTTTAATCTATATATGTTGATACGGTGGTAAACAAGACGACATCATCAAACACGCACACAACTCTCCTTCTCCTCCCCATCTGATTCATGTAACCAGTTTTGTGATTCAATCCACTCAGGCTGGGAGCCATCCTCCACCTCGACTTCTGCAAGCGTGATATCAGGATCTTAGTCCGAGCCGACTTCCGACTTCCAACCGTGATGAGCGGGAAGATGCACAACGATCTCATTGACGTGACCTTCAACTCGGTCCATGCGAACTCTCAACCCTCGCACTCGAACCTGGCAGTCAAGACAATCCTGCCGCATTGTCTGCCAGTCCCGCTGCAGCTCTTGGATGATGTGCTGCGTGGTCTGCTGGTTGACGACGATCTGTTTGTGGAGGCCGGAAACCTCAGCCTCCAGCACAGAGATGCGCAGCTTGTCGCTTTGAAGTGGCTCCACGATAGCCGGGACTCGTAGCTGTTCGCTCGATATGCTACCAGACCTCGGCTGTTCGTTCCTGTGCGTCACTTATGTCCTCAAAACTCATCCCCCTCGGGATTGCTGGATCCTGATTAGAAGTTTGGATAATAAAACGGCCTATATGGTCTTGTACTGGTCTGATACATTAAATCCCGGAGGGTACGTAGTCGATCTTTATTTGTCCCAATTTATCGGTTGTTTGGCCAAAATCCGTGTCGATCGTGCTGTACTGTGTTTCCAATAAAATCTCGGTCGATTGCGATTGTCCTTCTTTGCGGTTTATCTTTTTGAGTCGATCGCCGATACTCCTGTAAATATTTCCGCTTTTCTGAGGTACTGATATGCCATTTGATACCTAGATGTTGGTAGATTTGTTTCGGAAATGCGTGTGTTGCCCTGTCATGCACATGTATATAAAACCAACTAGCAGTTACCCGTGTCTTCGCCACGGAGGATTTCAACCACCTACGCAACTGGAACCGAAGATCTGGATACCGCTCGTTGCCAACCTGCGGTTGGCTCCTCGCAGCCTAATAAGCTGTCAACAAATTGAATGGGATTGTGAATATGATAACGATATCTTGGCTGTCGACTCCCGTTTGTTTCTCTCTCTCTCTCTCTCTTTCCCCTCCCACTGTCAGGTCTTTCTCTGTCTTTGCATTATGCAAGCCGTTTGTTTCATTTCCGTGAAAATTCTATACAAACAGGAACAGGAATCACTCGGACAGGTAACTCATTTCTAACTATGCTGGGCTTCCCGGTGTTCACATTCGGATTGCTTTGCCACAGATAACAGTTGGTGATATTCCTCCAATCCCAACATCTGTTCTCGACGACTTGGCCTGTACCTGTTTTCACATCTGGGATTGTTTATTTCGAACTCCTTCTCCAATACTTGGTTGAGAGCCTCAGTTGGATCTACTCGTCATGTTTGTATCTCAAAGCACTGGGTGCTATAACTTCACCTACCACAAACTCCATCAAATTCAAGTCCTCGTTCTGCTTCCTCTACCCTCCTCCGCACGGTTTGCGCTCGAGATCGGAAATTGTCGGAGCTCTTTGTTTGCAGCAACCCTTGAATTTGTTTTCCAAGTTCTCGCTGCCGTCGTCCCCGCTGAGCAGCAGATCTACGTGGATTGACCAATGTGGGGCCATCAAGCAGCGCTGACTGTGATTGAAAAATATCATTAATGAGATGAAGAATGCTCAAACTGCAACTCATACATGTTTCCGATTCTCTTTTTCTCTGTGTCGGCACTTCTTTTTGGCCCAGTGAGCGTCGATCAAATTCCTGCTTAGCTTAACCGTGTGAAATGAAGAAGGACAACGGATACATAGAAGCGTACCTTTTCAGATATTCCCAGTGGACTACAGAGGTTAACGAGTGGCTTGTCTTCAAATGTTCGCTGAGAACCGTTTGGAGTTGATTATTGGGCAGTTTCATCAAATTCAGACTTTCACCTCAATTTGGAACAGCCCTGGCCTCATCTGTGAGACAGTTTTGAGAATGAGAGGACGCACTTGGACGCTATGGTACATCTTGGTTGAGGGACAGCGAGGAGTTGAACCCTGCGGTGGAGTACTTGTGGAGCGTTCAACATCTGGGTGAAAACTGGGGAAAATTACATCATTGTGGAGACTTGGGCCGTCTTATAGACAAAGAAGGTAATCCGAGGACTACGTGTGTGCAAGAACGAAGATCCGAGGCCGAAACTCACTTTTGAATTCGCCAGGCATCTATGCGCGAAAGAAGAGCTCATGTAGCACGCTTACCCCACTGAATCATTTTCAACGTCTCTGAGTGTCTAGGCGACCGGCGAACTTCGAATCGGGGATGATGGTGGTCCGGAGCAGGCAGAAGGTTGAATCCACTGGGACAGGCCTGTCTCCAGAGAATCGCGTAGAAAGTGATATCGGCTGGGCCTCAAAGTTTGATCCAAACTGGAGAATAGCGCCGGGCCCTTGGAGTGACTGCTGACTTGGAGAGCATCTGCTGTGTGCCGCACCGCCCTTCCTCTTGCAAGACACCTTGTGCAGTCTGCTGCCCTTCTGGACCTCTTGCTCAAATTCCGGGCTTCATCAATTTTTTTCTGACCCAATAACGAAAATATGGGGCGGTCAGAATGTCCTACAGCATTATAGCTTGATTGGCAGGAACTCATTGTTTTTTTTGCGAGCAACACATAACTTACGAACAGATTGAAGCCATGGAAGCCTCAGGCAAGCGCCGGGTAGTTCTGGATGGCAGGTGGGATATGTCCGGCTCTTGCTGTTGAAAAGAAAATTCACCGGGACACCCGGGGCCACGGGAGGCAAAGCGCGTCGAGCCGAGCCGGTTGAACATCCGTGTTCCGCATCAATTCGATGTGCCGTTTCGTCAATTATTGATTGATTCCACAACGCATCACGTTGATCAATTCTACGCGCATGTCCGCTTTTATCAAGCCTTGATTGAAGTCTCTGGAGACCTCCAGAGACGTCTCTAGAGACTCTGATCCCAACGGATCCGACGTTCTCGAAGCAGGGAAACAGGCTTATATTGCCGGTAGGCAATATCTCTATGAATGAATCGGCCTGCCGGCTGGTTGGTTGGACATGAATTGAACAGTTATAAATAACAATACAGCAGTTCAGTGGAGCTCCTGCATAAATATCGAGATCTCAACAGTTTTCGTTGCGTCAGTGGAGCAGGTCACGGCATTTTCATTGCCGACAGCCAATATGAATATATGTTTGTCTAATTGTCTTGTCTGGCTTACACAGGGGGGTCTTCATTTCTCATATAGATATAGGCCGGGAGTTATACCAAGGGTTTCAAGGGAACCATAGACCCTTGTTATGTTCGCGATCAGTTGAAGATTTGCTTCGCATATGTGTTTGTTGCCCTGTTGTGCACATGTTTCCAAAACCAATTCATGCCGGGAGTTATTCTACCAGCTGAGGGTTTGGATGGAAATGTGGTCCCTCGTTATGTTCACCGATCGGTTGATACATTTCGAATTTCATTGTGCTTATCCTGACCTTGTATATTTCATTGTTCAAAGTGGTGGCTGTGCACATGACACGTACGAGGCAGTTCGGACATTACCGAAGTTTGATCTCCCGACATTTTTTATGAAATTTTCCAACTTTCTCGTACATGGACAGCCGGTCTTGCCACTGCAAGAGATCAGTGTGGCGGTTCTGTCTGGCCCCCCGCGCTCCCAATAATGTCGCTGATGCCGGTGCTTCTGAAGATGGCGACCATCTCAGTACCCACGAGGATTGTGAGGTACATATCTCGGGTCTCGGTGATCTTGCAGCACTTGCTACCGGCCCTGTTGTCCGTTCTATTGTGTAGTTACATCCCAAAATTCCATATTTACCTCCTACAGTACATGTGTGCCTCTAGCGTACTAATTATTATTGATATCCTTCAATGCTAGAATTTCCTTTTTTTGGTAATTTGCAGTCTTTTGAGCCTGGGATGAAGAACCAAATGCCGCTAGTACCCTTGAAGGCAGTAGAAGGGACACTTTTCTGGAATCTTAGGCTGAACTATTGGAATCCAAAGAGGCGTATATTCATTGGAATCCATTGGACGCCGAGTGGATTCCAATGATCGCCGGAACCACTAGATTCGAGTTCTTGTGTTATATAAATGGCCATCACACAGCATTCATGGCAATTTCTTCGAATTCTGAATCTTGGGTGTGATAGAGCAGTTCTTGGCGGGATTTGAGGGTTATTTGAGGGCCCATGTTATTGCTGGAGCCTCGCTGAGGAGAACACTTACCGAACCTTGTAAATTGAGCATGAATTGATGGAGAATGAGGCCATTACGTGCAGTTGATGGCTGACAAGAATTAACAAATCCGGAAGACTCCCTGGAACCGGTGTTTGTGATTCGGACTGGCCGTGTAATGTTACCTACCTACCTACCTACCTACCATGTGTCCGGCTTCCCACCACCCCCGAACACCAACAATTAGGTCAAACTGGAAAAAATAGCAACTAGATGCTCCAAACAAAAAAGGTGGTTGGTTGATGTGAACGTATGTGGAACACATGACAATGAACATTACAGATATATGAAAATTGCTTTTCCTAAACAAAAAGCACTATAGTTTACATTACCAAACACTGGTTGGCACTGGTTGGGAGATTCAAGATTTTCAGCACAATTTATGGTGAAAAATGTTGTTTGTTTTTCAGACATTTTTCACTGAAAAAGGTAGTGAAAAACTCAAAACATTTTCACTATTTTGTGAGTTCAAGGTGAAAAATTCAAAAGGAAGCTCAAAAGAGGTGAAAAAGATTTGAATTTTTCACCACTTTTTTCAGTGAAAAATGTCGTTTGTTTTTCAGACATTTTTCAGTGAAAAAATAGTGAAATTTTCAAAGCTTTTTCACCCCTTTTCCAGTTTGAGATGAAAAACTTGAAAGAAAGTTGAAAAGGGGGTGAAAAAGGTTTGAAAATTTCACCATTTTTTTCAGTGAAAAATGTCTGAAAAACAATCAACATTTTTCACCGTAAATTGTACTGAAAAATTTAAATCTCCCAACCAGTGAAAAATACATATAACACTGGTTGGGAGATTCAAGATTTTCAGCACAATTCATGGTGAAAAATGTTGTTTGTTTTTCAGGCATTTTTCACTGAAAAAAGCAGTGAAAAATTCAAATATTTTTCGCCTTTTTGAGCTTCCTTTTGAAATTTTCACCTCAAACTCACAAAATAGTGAAAATGTTTTGAGTTTTTCACTACCTTTTTCAGTGAAAAATGTCTGAAAAACAAACAACATTTTTCACCGTAAATTGTGCTGAAAAACTTGAATTTTCCAACCAGTGTAAAGTACACATCAAGGATGCTCCAGAGTTGCCACCAAATAAGCTATATATGTGTTTGAAAAAGAATGTAAAATGGAATTGACACAGCAGATTCGAACCGGCCGCATCTTGATAGAATATATAATCACTAAATTCATTAGATTGGTCTTTTCAAAAGACTTCAAAAACCTAATGAACACAGCCACTATTTTCATTACATCATTCAAATGCACTGATAAATGTTTCACCATCTCAAAAATCTGGTTCCTGATTGATGAAAAGAACGAGTACATAAAGTACCCATAATCCTGCTTGTGCAACACACTTCCAAGATGCTCCCCAAGCCGACTAGCAGTGAAAATCAACTGAATAATGTTATAACCTTGTTAAAGCCTGCTATTGGACTAATTGATCAGATGGCCAATGCATTAGGAGCTCCCTTCTTACCCGCCATTTCAAGCACCAGTCTGTCTTTGATTACTGCCATGCAGGTATGAAATTTGACCCCTGATGCCCGGCTACTTATCCAATTGTTGTCACTGGCAGAATGTCAAGAGAAACCACGGGGAATGCCTCCAACTTGTGGAAAATATCTATGGTGTACTCTATGCCATCATCAATCTACATATAAAATCAGAGACTGCTGGGTCCTTGCCACCAGTATGGCTGTAATACTGGGGCATAATTATTTTTGACACACCTTCATGGAATTTTACACAGGCTGGATGAGTTTATGGAAAATGTTCACCACCTTTTGGGCTTTGGTGCATAAAAAAACAGACCCCACTCATCATGGCTATAAAAGACACAACTACCAAACTAGTACAAGTAACAAAGTACACACATTACAAACACAGGGAAAAAAACACACCATAATCAGAGCAAGGAAATGTTACACAGCCCAGAGCTCTTGTTTTCTTCAGCTCCTCCCAGCCACCCCACAAAAATACACACCTCACAACGGTCACTCAAAAATACACAGGTTCAGCCGAGATCTCACGGATCAGCAATCAGCATGGCAACTGCCTTTGATGCAAACAGCACACTTTGCGATGAGTGGTTCAATTTGGAAGTGGGTGGAAGGGTGTCTTGAGATTGCTTGAAGATGAGGGCAGTCAAAGAGCACAACTGAACTTGGCAGCAGAATTATTGCCACCGTAAGTCGGCTCTCACAATATTACCTTGAATCTGGAAGCTCGCCAATATCTACCGGACAAGAATAAACAAGAATTCAGAGGTCATCTTCGAGATGAAGCACCGCTCAATCTGGCCGAAGCCGTCCAGTCCAGTTCGCGAGTGGCAGTGACAGACCTATATCCACTGAGCACTCTTCTGAAATGCAAGACAGAAACACTTTCAAAACAAGTGCATGTTAGTTTGGACCTCAGACCTCAGTGCATCCAACAACATTGAATTACGGCCCTGCCACAGTACTGGCAAGGGCAGGTGGCAAGCAAATGGCGGGGAGTCTGGTTTGGACCTCAGAACTTGTTGCATCTAACAACATTGAATTACCTCCATGCTGCGATAGCGACGAGCACAAGTGGCATACTGTACAGATAGTGGGGGAGTCTATCAGTAAATATCCGAGAACTCACCTCAGCTGAGACATCGAACCTGCTGTGAGATAGCAGAGAGAACACCGGGCAAGCTCCAGAAAATAAATGGCCAAAATAGTAAAGTCTGCCCCAGATCTAGGCAACACCGTCAGAGCATTTAACAGGTATAGGAAATCTTCCTCATCATCTTCCGGGGTTGGGCGTGGGTGTGTTTTGTTCTTCTTCTAAAATCATGCATCATGTCTGTTATACTGCTGTATCTTGAGCTTCTGGGGAACATGTATTAGGCCTTGGGTTGAATCATTGACCTGAGTTTGAAGTGCTCGTACTAGAAATAACAAGTTTTTTGTGAAGCCGTGATACGCTGATAAGCCAGTAATTGGGCCATGGTTAGATACACGTAATTTTGCGTGTTTCTGATCGTGCTCATTGCTGAAACTGTTGTTTCTATGCAACAGTACTGGTTCCTGGTAGCTGTTGGGCGAACCACAGAGAAACAGATGGACGTTCTAAGGATTTAGAATGTCCGTTGGCTAGTCTCACCCTGAAAACTGTAAGGGAAACATGCAGCCGAATAATAAGTCAAGGAACTTCTTTTGACTTGTTTCCAACATCCACTTAAGCAACGGAAACGGGTCAAAGGAACGGGAGTTGGCAATGTGTTGTGTTGTGTTGAGACGCTAGGGGAGACACACTTGGTCACGAGTGTTTCGCTTGCCAGAGTTGCCGGTTTCCATTGAATGCGTATACACCGAAACAGGTGGTCGGCTATTCTGAGGATCCAGATCACAACTCTAAAGGTGTTCTAAGGTTCTTTCTCAAGAACCCTTTCTGGGAAACCCTAGAGAAACGGGTATCTACCGAGACCTACAAAGGAGTATTATCAAGTTCCGTGCTTGGAACCAAGGGGAGACTTGAGTTGAAGCAGAAACAGCTCGAACGAGATGCAGTGCTGATCGGTGATCGACACACCCTCTGAATAATACAGGGGTGCTGCTGACGGGTTCCTGCCTCATAATTGGCAAGGGAACATGGCGTGCTCGCAGTTGGGAACCAATGGGAGGCAACACTCAGAAGAACAACCGACGGAAATGCGGTTAAAGAGGCGGATAAACGGACTTTTGACTCATTGGGATTGTGTTTTGGGATTTGTAACAGTGTCTTGGCAGTTGTATAAGTATCTGAGGGTGTTTCTACGATGGACACAGCATCTTCCCCCGAACTAGTAGGCTATACACTTGCGCATTGGGTTGATCTGGGATCCTCGGCGAACGCACTCTTATAGAGTAGCACTATTAGTCGAAATCTTAATTGTTTCTGAATCATATATTATTCTGGAAATGCACCTGGGCTTTGCCTGGAAACTGTCTGAACTCTGAGAATCTGTTGGAACTGGGACTCTGTTGAAAGAAACATTATTGTTGTTGTTTGCGGAGCGGGTTTCGGAAAGTACCGTCAAGGGAAAACTTTGGAAACGTGACTGCTGGCATTGCTCAGAAAGTACCACGTTCTTGGCCTATAAACTAGGGGCCTTAATTGAGTCTACGGGACTACTTTAAACTTGTTTCTCTGTCGCTTGGACACACGCACACACACACTGCGAAGCTATAAATCCTCTTTGTTTGGAAACAATGTTTCCACTGCATCTAGAAATATGTTCTACGCAGTTTGCTCTACCATCTTTGAGATACGAAACCTCCCCCTACAACCTTTACAAGGCCCTGTACTAGGGGCTGTAACTCGTCAGGATCTCTGGAAACGTGCATATATTGCCGTTTGATTTGTTTGTTGGTTGTTGGAACAGTCTCTGGACTGTTTTTGTGCCGCTCTCGAGTCAAGTGGGGTTATTTGTGTGTTTCTTATATAGGTTCTGAGCACATCAATCAACACATGGCTTTCCAACTCCATAATCATCTGTAATTAACCGGGAGTCGAAAGCGGCAATCACACATCATAATGTGATATTTTGTTCCCTGTCACAACCGCCGCCGCAAATGTCAAGCAAAGAAAATGAGTTCCATCGGTGGGAAACTTTTTATTATTTCTAGGCATCTAGAAGGGCTATAGTAGTGTTGCCATGTGCTCTGCTTTCCTTAGACAGTGAAGCCTGGCTCACAAATGAAAGAAGTTTGTTGTTCATTTGTCGATAAATCATAGAAAGGGGAGGACACAATCCATAAACACCAGGGGATGCCAACACAAAACTTTCGGATCTGTACACTAGGTAAATTTCTGAAAAAGACCCAAAGAGAGATCCACACCTTCTTATCGACAATCTTGATGGTGCATTCATACACAGTGCGGTAATATAGTTGGACAGACGTGTGGGTGAGCCATTGGACCTGACACTGTTTTAGCATGGAAAATCAGGGACAGAACAGCACTCTACCATCAGAGACAAAGGTCTGAGGTTAAGAATGAGGCCCCCGGTGTGTGTATGAAACCCCCTCCAGGCTCAGATCGGTGAGAACCCCCACGAGCATGTTACTCTTTCCTTTGCCTCCAGTCCGCCACATTTCAGGATAGACATAGCTTTATGATTTGTTTGTACCCTGTTTAACGGTGGAAAATGATTCAACCACATAGGGCAGGCCCTGTTGGGCTGGGTGATCCTTGGGCAAACAGGAACATTCTTTCTCGGTAGCATTGATTTCAATGCTTTCGAGGACCATAGAGGTGCCCTTGTCGGTAAGGGAGTCAAGTACATGTTTGAGAACAAGATATGAGGCCTCACTCTAGTGAGTTTCAGGTATAGTCAATGTGAACAGGGACGGATGCGGTGAGACGGTGGTGGATGTGGGTGAAAGCAAAGCAAAGCAACATCACGTGGTTTGATTGCCGCTGTCAACGGGTATCCGAGCGAGGTACTGGGCTGGCGGTGAATGGTGTGCTTTTTCCAAGCAGCAAGATAGAGGTGTGCATTTCCGAGCAGCAGGGTACAGGTGTGTATTATTGAGGAGTGGTTTATACCTGTGTATTATTTGGGCTGGTATAGTGTGTGTGTAAATTTTTTTAATACACATTTTTACAAGAGTTTGGGTGTGTAGAATATTCCGCAGTACTTGAACCTGTGATTCTTTTCAACCTGTGTAAATTTCTGAAAAGAATGTAGGCGTGTTTATTTTGTGAGGTGTTTTTTTTTTTTTACATAATAATTATGCCCCAGTATTACCCCCATACACCAGCAATGTTGGACCATATTAGGAAATTCTTTGAGTGTGTTGCTGTGAGGTTGAATGACAACTAAATTTCTTGCAGAACCCTCTTGAGGATAAATTCATTTGTGGAAGCACAACAGGAAGGAATCAAGATTAAACACTTGTTTTCAACAAGGCGAGATGAACAGATTACTCAAAGATTGTCGCACTGGATTGCAGGAGGCCCTGGATGTTTTCAAAGCAAGTACCATGTCTTCCTTCCGACTTCCTGCATTTATATGGCCCAGGTTTCGACCAGCCCAACTATCTTCATGGGCATTGAGGAGATAAATGAGAGAACAGAACAGATGCATGCGGAATTGCTGGAGTTGATCTCAAGTATTTCAGATGGGACCATGTCGGACAGGTCATCTTCTGTATATGGACCTTCATATCCCTAACGGTTCTCAGCAACTTTGAATATAGATTTATCTGAGTGAAGCTCAATCACAAAACAGGTATGTCTGCTCTGCACTAATAGACATTCCCCTTGTCTAATTCTTTCATCTAGTTCCACATTGTTTTCTATGTTGCCCGCCAAACCAAAGATATTTTATGGCCGTGACCCTGAGCTTGAGGAGATCATGGTTGCCATTTCCCAGGAATCACCTCATGTTGCTATTCTTGGTGGAGTGAAATGATCAAAACTACTTGTGCGAAGGCTGTGCTCCATCATCCCGACATCACCAAATATGAACATCGGTTCTTTGTGCTGGCAGACTCTGCTACCAGTAGCACTGAGTTGGCAACACAGATTGGGTTCCATATTGGTCTGAAACCAGCCAAGGATCTCACAAAACCAGTTGTCCAGTATTTCGCCAATGGCCCATCTGCCTTGTTGATCTTGGTCAATTTAGAAACAACGTGGGAGCTGATGGAATCCTGTGGGAAGGTCGAAGAATTTCTCTCCCTCCTGGCAGATGTGGCCCATCTTGCATTGATAGTGGGTCAGAGATCATTATTAGCACCTTGTATTGACTTGAGCACAGATCACGATGCAAGGGGCAGAGAGGCCAGCTAAAGTTCGCTGGACATGTCCATTTTTGCAGCCCTTGGGTCCAATATCAGACAACGCTGCTCGACAGACCTTCATGGTCATTACAGACGGCGCTCACGAGAGTCATGAAGTTGAAAAACTTCTCCGGCTTACTGATAATATGCCTCTGGCAGTGGATTTGATTGCTCATCTGGTGAATTATGAAGGATGTTCCAATGTCCTAACCCGTTGGGAGACAGAGAAAACTTCTCTTCTATCCCAAGGCCGTGACGGAAGATCCAGCCTGGATGCATCTATCCCGATCTCTTTTTCAAGTCCTCGTATCCAGTCATCTCCTGGAGCAAAAGACCTACTCAGCCTTCTGTCTATTCTCCCTGATGGACTATCAGACAAGGAGCTTGTCCAAAGCAAAGTCCTAACAGAAGATCCTTTAGGTTGCAAGGCTGTGTTACCTGCAACATCCTTAGCATATAATGACAATAAGAAGTGCCTCAAACTGTTGGCCCCTATTCAGGAACACATTCAACAAATCTGCCCACCATCAGCCACTCTCATTTGTCCTCTTGCCAAGCATTATCATTTGCTGTTGGATCTATATGAAAAATGTGCTGGTACTCCCCAGATGGGCATAATTATGGACTAGACAATTATGAATTTTGGAAATCTAAATCAGGTTCTGCGCCGAGGATTAGGCCATCTTGACCTTGAAGATCACATACAATCTATACTATCATTTAACAATTGCACATGGCTCAGTGGATATGGGACCACTCCCTTGCTGGATCTTATACCCAGCATTTTACCACAACCTTGCAATCACCATTTGGAGGCACTTTTTCTGATTGAGGTGTTTAAATCACTTAACCACGTCCCCATTGCTAATCCGGAACTTCTAATTGATCAAGCAATTTCCCATTTAAACCATTTGAAGAATCCAATTCTTGAATGTGAGTGTATATTATTCTGCAGAGCTTGGAACTGAAGCCGAGCTGAACCACGCGCCAAAAAATGTCCTCTCTCTCTTCCTCCTTCCACCGACCGTAACACCTCTGTGATACCTCTACAATGCCCCTCTTCCCCAACCACCACACAATGGACGTCAACATGTTGGGTGTTCCCTGCCCCAAACCTGCCTGCACCCACCCCCTCCCTACACCCCATAAGTGCCAATCTGGTGTCAACCATGGCAAGTGGTATACTGCGGTGTGTTATCAACATGTTTTATTCACCTCACCCACTGCTAAATACATTTTCTAATGCTTTAACGAGGCCCATGGCTCCAGATACAAGTTCTGGGCTCTCGGCGTGGTTCCCAATGGTCTCCCAGCTCCCCCTCAGCCTCTCGCTGCTCACAAGCAGGCCACAATGCCTGGGATCAAGGTCAAAGGTTTAAAGCAGCACAAAATCAGGTATGTGCTTGACCACGGTGCATCCACCTCCCTGACTATCTACAGTCCTGGATCTCCACCTCGCGTGCCGCCCACAACTGCGCCACCAGCTGTGCACAACATCGGCAACACCGCCCTCGACCGTGCCACCTACTAGCGCACCACCAGCCGTCCAGACTATATTGACGATGCCGCCTTCAGCAGCTCCACCTATCAGCGCGCCGCCCGCCCTCGACAGCACCTCCAACAGTGCGCCCCACACGCCGGGCCACCACACAGCCTAAACGACAAAAGTATACCTCAGTGCCGTCCTCTGGCGGTGAGGTACATGCCACTCGTCGTGCACAATTTCTTTTTTACGTACCGCCCGAGTACAGTAATATTGTATTCATCCGATTTATCCTATAGCTTTGCACTAGTTGGGAGAATCAAATTTTTCAGCACAATTTACTGTGAAAAATGTCGTTTGTTTTTCAGGCATTTTTCACTGAAAAAATGGTGAAATTTTCAAAGCTTTTTCACCACTTTTCCGGTTTGAGGTGAAAAACTTGAAAGAAAGTTGAAAAGGGGTGAAAAAGGTTCCCTTGCCTGTCAAGGGCTCTGGGAGGTCATAATTCCATCAATCACCAACCCGAATTTGACGTGATCCGATCATCCCACTCCGCTATTGCCGGGATAACCGCAAGGATAACCGCATGACGCAAAAGCCTCACCGACGTCAAGTTGAACTGCCTCGCAGTTGTACCATCCCAAACCCCAGTCTACGTCAATGACTTCACAAACATTGTCGGAAATATTCAGTGGTTCATGGCGCAGAGTGAAACGGCAGGATATTCCAAACAAGGGATCTTCAATGCCAGCGAAACACAGAAACGGTCGATCAAACTGCGTCACGTCCTATTCCAGGTTGGTACACTAGTCTTACTATGCTCTTCCAGCACTAACAAAGCTCTGATCAAATCAGAAAGTCAATGGCGAGCCGAGCAAGTGCACATACCACCTCTGATACTCCAGAGACTAACAGCGACTTTTTTTTCATTCGCAGCCGAAGAAGACATGGAGAGCATCGAGAATTGGCCCATTAACAACGAGAGCACTCGCAAAGCAGCAACGGAATTGACGGGAACCTCATTCATCCAACTCAATACCAGGACACCCTGAAAGGTGCGGTAGTCCGGGTCACAGTGCTCCTTAAACACTGGAGTATTACCGCGAAAGACAATGTAAACGGGAGAGACACCTACACCGCGGACATCGAGAACCTGCGCGTCTTGGTGGCTGCCCCGAAATTTGCCGGTTCTCCTAAAGCCACCCGAAAAATTGCACAAACGGACCCGGGAAGCCCGTCCAAGAAACAACACCACATCTGAAACCAAGGTACATTCATCACCCAAGTCTTCTAAATCTGTCTGAAAAACTTCGAAGATCATTCTGAGAAACTTCCCAAGATGATTCAACGAAACAGTGACCGCTGACCACACCATACTGAGAAAACGAAATACGAAACAAGTTCCTTAACAGATGTACTTACACTGAATTCAAGAATGAGCATGGCAATTCTGTAGTACATGTAAAAATGAGACCCCATCAGGCAAGGGCTGTGCCGCCAAGGGCGGCGCTTTCTAGTTAAAATTTTCACCATTTTTTTCAGTGAAAAATGTCTGAAAAACAAACGAGATTTTTCACTGTAAATTGTGCTGAAAAATTTGAATCTCCCAACCAGTGTTGTATTGTATACATCTTGTAGCTTTGTACTTTTAGCTTATACCAGAATACATGCAATATTGAATATCATGGACTTGTCACTTTCAGCCTCATTTGCCACATCACGGCAGGTTTTGCCTTGCCGAAACCTCACCGACCACAGCTTTCCCAATTTGGAAAGCCGGCGGAGGTGGTTTGTAACCAACTATATTACTCAAAATGGAAAGGGTGCTGCATTTGTAAGCAGCTCCCAGGGTGCCAAATAGAATAATTCATCATTACAATCCTGACTGTGGTTAAATTTTTGTGACTCTGACTGTGAGAGAGCACTGGATTTGTACCTACAAAAACCCAAACTGGTTTTTTCGACATTTGCGTGAGTGCAGTGAGTGCCTTTTATAATTGTCAACCTGTGGTAAAAGACAATACATGAAGGCATAAGATATTGAGGTCAGTTTTCAGTACATCAGAACCGACAGGAGGCCTCCCGGGTACATGTGCAAAGTTTCTTTGGTCCTAATGCATCCACACTTTTAGTTCTTGATTTGTAATGAGACAGGGGAATAACCTTTCTTATGGACCACCGCTGGCATGGAAGTGACTGTTCAGGAACGTGTGTGGCAGGCCTCTGAACAGTGTCGGTGACGGTGACAGCAAGGATTTCTGTCCGAAATAGGCAAAAAAATGTCAAAATTTTCGGTCCGGCTATTGCCGGACTGCCATATATAGCAATGCTCTCGTGATTGCCGACAAATGAACACCTTACCCAGTGAACACTGTAGGTGGCAGGTGACACCCCGTGACACTGGGGGCAGCCAACAATGCATGTGGTTCCCATATGGAAGAAAGGCTATAAAGCCACCTTTACCAGACTAAGGGCGGCTTTGTTGCATGCTTTGTTCTCCGGTGCAGGGGAATAAAGCATGCAAGAAAGCCCCCCTTTGCTTGTTAAAGGCACCTTTGTGGGCTTTGTTCTGACTGCGAGCCGCATGTGTATAACACACTTGGTGTTTGCATGCCTCACTGGTTGCCCTTGGTGTGAACAGTTGGTCGGATTACTACAGTAGTCTGTTGACTAAGGTGAGTATTTGATCGGTGATGGCCTTATTATATAATCACAAAAGTTCATGGCCGCAAAAGCACCATTTCTACCGCATGTTTGGCAAAAATTTCCCTTCGCACTATCTATTGGAAAGGAAAAGAATGGAATTTCAATGTCTGTTCACTGCTGGAACACCGTAATGATGTGAAAGTCTTGGTGGCTGTCATTTTCGTGGTGTTGGGATTCCATGATGGTGAAGCAAAAATTGGCATTCTGGCCCCACAGGATTGTTGAATACTTGCCTTTAAATGATTTAGTTTCTTAAAGCTTTCTCCAAAGGCAACTCAGGCAGAGACGGAAAGGGACCGAGAATTCGAAGTCCGATGATTATGTAGTAACTTCATCACCAATCAAGCCCCACCCAATAAACTCCAGACTAGAGCAGTGTGTGGTTTGGGGGATACGGGATGGTCGAAATGGCGGGAAGTAAATGTGCGTGTCCAGCGAATCAACCGTTTGACGTTGATTGACAAGTGACAGATTGTGATCCGCAGTTTACACGCTCAGTGCGCTACCATGCACGTCAACGGTAGGCCCACTCGCACCCGGAGCCCACGGACAAAAAAGAGTACAAGGTCAAGAGGCGACAATAAAAACTCGCCAACACAAAAAACAATGCACCCGACTCCGAAACGCACGGAGGTCTCCTGCATTATAAGGTGTCACCAATTACAACTCGGCACAGCGAGCAGGCGCACGCCATGTGCTACTGGGTGGCATTCTGCCTCATTTTCTTGTTGAATTTATGATGCACTGTGAGGGGTGAAAGTCGGCTTGAAACTAACTTTTGGCATACTTGAAACTATATTAGAGGCTGGGCAAAAAAATGTAGTTCACATTATGGGCATCATAAAATCGAAGAAAAAAGACTTGATCCCGCTAATCATCCGACCCTGAATCGAACGGGGACCTTCTGCATTCAATACCATCGTGATAGCAATTGCAAGTCTCGCAGGCGCACACCAGTTGTACCGTATACACACAACACAATGTTTTCTTCCACTTGTTCAAAGAAAGACATGACGGACACATCAGTAATTGACCTCAACACCACATAAGGACACAGTTAAATGTCTGGCCCCCATTTCTCGGCTGGTGACTCTCACAGAAACATGTACATTCGTGAAGTAAAGATTCGTTGATCATCAGAATGCAAATATTTGTCCAATTATCTACTCCGTCGCGGTCTTGAGCCTCTCCGCGTTGACCTTAAGAGTGTCAATTGAGATCGATATCGCCGACGAGAGTTCCCAGCACTCACCGGATCAGAGCAATGCGAAGAAATGAGCTCATTCGCCACAACGCAACTGTCAAGATAGGCACCAAGTGTGTCTGCAATGCAATGATTTTGATCCGTAGCGTGCAAAATCCAGTTGTACCTCAACCCACCGTTGAGTCTGGGGTCAAACTCCGTAACCACTGTACTATTAGGTGCGAGATATTTATTTGAAGAGTGCTCAGTGGCATGGGAACGAAGAAGGACACTCACGTCGCCGCCCCTTGGCCCATTGTCTTGAAAGGCTTATCGCTACAGGGCTGACCGTCGGCATCAAGCATACCTGTGGTGCCTCGAGTCAGAGCCATTTATTCCGAAGAAAACTAGGTTCAATGGACGCACCCAATGTCTGCATTGCAGCAACGGCGTCCTCTTTCTGCATGATATTCATAAAGATCGCTAGCCAGAAATCAACTGACATCACAAGAACAGGAAACACGATAACAATATACATACCTCCGGGGTGCACACTGTACCTGTTGATCTGCCCTTTGGAGTGCTTCTACAGCTCAATCGCGCAGAGGACGTTCGCGGCCTTGGACTGATTATACGCATCCTTGGGCACATAGCGCGTTGCATCGGGCCGGGCAAGGAAGCCGAAATCAACCCCAGCCATCATTGAATGGCCGGCGCTCGAAACGAACACGACGGGCGGCGAGGATTTTTGGAGTCAGGAGCTTTGTGAGGAGGAAGGGCCTGATGTGGCCATTTTGCTCCCGCTGCTGTTGTCTCCGTCTTTGTCTTCCATTTCCTTCGTTTTCCTGCATTCCATTCCGGATCCATTCCATCCCTGTTGTTCTCCGTCGTGTAGCCCTGGTCGTGCTGTTCGCGTTCTTCCCACCGCGTCCGCCTAGATCACCGACATCACTGACTGGCGCGCCTAGCTAGCGCCTCCATAACCCCACCGGCTGTGCAGCGTAGCGTACCGCGTGTCAAAGTCAAACCGGGCAGGCTGGGAAAACTACGGTAGTACCTATACGGAGGTCTAGGCAGGCCCAGGCCCCAAGTCACGACGCGAGGCGACAAGTGATGAATATTATGTACATATTCGAATTTCAACTAGGTACATACATGCATGCATACATGCTTTACAGCAGTTTGCGGAACTTAGGGCACGGCTCATTTTTTATCAAATTTTGATGTTTCTACCAGGATGGCCACTGTAAGCTCAATTCCCAACCGTTTCCCTTGAAAGTATGACCGTCGAATTCGCATTTCCATTCCGGACGGCACGGCCTCCTCAGATTTATTGATGGCGAATCAAATTGCCTGATTGGGAAAATATCCAAGTTTTGAGCAGGATGGCTGTAGTATGAGCTATATTTGTTCAATTAGGCTAAATTTTTGATACGAAGAACTCACATGTCTTCCGGAGGGCACCAAATACCGGGATTTTCAATACAACTTGTATATTTGATATAGTGTACATTATGACAATGGTTCCAAATGATAGCAAGCATATATTTGAAGTAAAGGTCACATTGAAAATCCCGGTATGTCCTGCCCTTTGTAGTACTCCCAAATACAACATAACCAAAAACTAGGTCAATCAGACAACTACACAGTGTGTACGGCATGTCCTGATCTTCAACACACTAAATTGCTGATACGAAGAACTCACATGTCTTCCGGAGGGCACCAAATACCGGGATTTTCAATACAACTTGTATATTTGATATAGTGTACATTACGACAATGGTTCCAAATGATAGCAAGCATATATTTGAAGTAAAGGTCACATTGAAAATCCCGGTATGTCCTGCCCTTTGTAGTACTCCCAAATACAACATAACCAAAAACTAGGTCAATGGGACAACTACACAGTGTGTACGGCATGTCCTGTTCTTCAACACACTTACAAAGATCAGGACATGCCGTAAACGCTGTGTAGTTGTCTGATTGACCTAGTTTTTGGTTATGTTGTATTTGGGAGTACTACAAAGGGCAGGACATACCGGGATTTTCAATGTGACCTTTACTTCAAATATATGCTTGCTATCATTTGGAACCATTGTCATAATGTACACTATATCAAATATACAAGTTGTATTGAAAATCCCGGTATTTGGTGCCCTCCGGAAGACATGTGAGTTCTTCGTATCAGCAATTTAGCCCAATCGAACAAATACAGCTCATGCTACAGCCATCCTGCTCAAAACTTGGATATTTTCCCAATCAGGCAATTTGATTCGCCATCAAAGAATCTGAGGAGGCCATGCCCTCCGGAATGGAAATGCGAATTCAACGGTCATAATTCCAAGGGAAACGGCTGGGAATTGAACTTATAGTGGCCATCCTGGTGGAAACATCAAAATTGATAAAAAATGAGCCGCGCCCTAAGTTCCGCAAACTGCTGTAACTTCCGACGCCTTGAAACGAGCCGGCAGGAATATTACTCTGGTCTGGTCTGGTCTTGGGTCTGGCGGTCCGAATCCGAATATTAATCCTCTTATTCTTATTCTTATTCTCACCGCAGCGAGTCTGCATTGGCCTTGCCCAACCAACTCCTAACTTGCAGCAATTTTCTTTTCTTCTCGAAACTACATACATACTTGATGGCATTGGCAGTAAGTAACTGACGGCACGCCCGCGGCACCCCGCGGCCCGCCACCGACACCGACACCGACGACTCAGCGTCATTGGGATTTGGGTTCGAGTTTAGGTGTATGACACCCGCAATCCGGGACCGCATTGCTATGATCTGCGCCTACACGCAGCATCATCCAAGTATGTCCTAGTAAGTACAATCGAACTAACTCAACTAAGACTAGTTGCTCCTCAGCTAGCTTGTCAACTTCAACTCCAACTCCTGCCTTCGCTAAATACTTACATAGGTGAGCGGGCCCCGCACTGGCGGCAGGAGATCTCCGGTGCACGCACGCACGCACGCGAGCGAGCGCTAGCGCTAGCGAGCTCCAGGGGATGCAGATGGCGATGGACGCCAAGATAACACGCAGCGATATCCGTCCGCCTTGCTAGCGCTTCGGACTCTCCTTCCGGTTTACCCGTGTTCATTTCGGATTTCGGACGGACGGACTACATACTGGACCGACTTCAAGGCCGGCCTAGACCGTTGAACGCTCGCGGGAGATTCGCGTCGCGGATAATCATAATACAGACGCAACTCAAATTCAAATTCAACTTGAATTTCTAGATCTTTTTCCAGGGTATAATTTACTTCCGGACAAATCCAAATCCGACGGCTGGAATATTACATTACTTTCGTCCTCACTGCAGTCTGCAGCGATGTAACTGCAACTGCAACTGAAGGCATCCCCGACCCGGCATCGACGAACGAAATTTGAGTCTACATGCACCGTCGATCCGGGAGTGCATCGCTATGATCTACGTGCAGTAAACGTGCCGTCGCCATTCAGGTTCCGGGTTCGCCTAAGTACTACGACGAGAGTAGTTGCTCCTCGGCTCGGCGATGTTTTTGTTGCAATTTGACTCGCAGCGGCAGCGATCATCTCATACATACGCGAGCATGCATGTCGAGACAACCCGCGGCGCCCGTTATCCACCTTGCTCCGCCTCGCCTTGCCTGTTCATTTCGGACGGACGGACAGACTTGAAATAAGTATTGTCGCTCGCGTTGATTCACCCACCGTGTCGCTTTTTTGTCCTCCAGGTTTTCGACTCAAATGGCTTTATTTGGTGAGCACCGACTCGGATTGAGATCTTGTTCTTTCCGCTGCAACTGCACGGTTCCGCCTGCGTGTGCTGCGTGCTGCGTCCGCCCGCCCACTAACGGTATCGGCGGAGGCGGAGGCACAGGCATACCACCGCTGCCAGTGGTGAAACCCCGCAGTCCATGTATATATGTCAACCAGACCAGTGCGAAAAGATTGCTGCGCTTTACGGCACAATTTCAACACAACACCTGACAGCTCGGGCTGAGGCCTGAGGCTGTACCGTGTCGGGATCCCCGAAAAAACATCTCCGCCACTGTGTGTATCTGAATACCCGGGCCCGTCTGTTCATTCCGGCATTCAGATGACTCGCCGTGCTCAAGTCAGTGTTGTTCGAACTTTGACTTGATCACTCATTCGCTTTTTCTTTGAATAATAACTCGTGGACTGTGACCGCTGAGAGGGCGCAGACCTGCGCCCCCGTACCCGGGATTCTACTGGTTGTGATGCGCTGTCTTCTCGGCGTCTCGGGCACTTCACTTCGACACAGCGTTCACCCGCATGTGCAAGTTCAATTTTTCACCAGTCGACACCCACCTCATTAACAGCTGCCCAGGACCGCATCCCATTAAACAATGTTTCTCCCGTTCTCTCTCAAAAATTTCATAGTCTGATTCGGGAGACATCTCCCGAATCAGACTAATAATCGCATTCGTCACTTTGACAGTTCACGGCGTTCACCCGTATATTTTTCTGACAACGACAGCTAATGATGTCGTGATCCCCGAACATGCTAGATAAACGGATAAACATCTCCGCTACGATTATCTGTACTTATCATAGCACTATGATCCACTGCGCCACTTCATTTATTTCATTTCTCGGCGTTCGCCCAGTGCATGTTCAAATTCAATTCAATTCCACATCAATACTGTAACGACTACAGCTTGAAACTTGAAGATCGCCGCTGAATCTACCTACACATTGATTTGTCCATCCCCAGACTTATGTATGGTTCGATGCGACGGTCAGCGTCCTTTCTTTCTCCGTCCTCTCGGCTCCTCGGATCTCTCCCTACTACTGCAGCAGGTGCTGCGCCCGCGGGGGGGTCGTGCGTGCCGTGTAATGGGTGCGCCCGGCGCGCCCATGGTCGGGGAGAGTGATACTTGCTGGAGACGCACATGGCGCGCGAGGAGGCTATGAAAGCGGCGCAGGCCGTGGGGAACCGACTGTCGCGCGCGCTGCGCACGCAGGAAGCGGTGAAGGCGGCGCAAGGGAGTACGGCAGGCGCAGGCGCAGAGCGGTGACGGCAGTATGCTGCTGAACCACGGTGCGCGGGAAGGCGGCAGCTACGAGGCCGGCGTCGCATGCAGCTGGTGGTGCGGGTCGGGCTTGGATTCGCATCGGCGTGGTGTCAAGTGGCAGGAACATTTGAGCGTGGCTCCAAGTCGTGGGGCGGCTCGCGCGCGCTCTCGTGGTGCTGCAGATGGTCCCCCGAGCAGCGAGCGGCGCCGATAGTCGTATGCTACGCTCCAGCGGGGCGGGCATCGGCAGCGTGGAGAAGAGAAGGCGTCGCGAGCATCCGAAGAGGCAGGACTTCCGCCGTGCGGACGGCGGTGCTGCTGAAGGTCGTCGCGAGTGCACGCTCACGCCCTCTTGATTCTTGAGATGCGGACGGGGTATGCGCGTGCGTAGGATGGCTGATGAGGAAGTGAGTATATATACCTCAAGGGCGGAAAAAAAAGGAGGCTAAGGAGGAGGCGAAGGAATGAAAAATGAAGAAGGGGCGGAAAGGAAGGGAAGAGAAACGCACCTAGAAAGGCTCCGAATCGTACTTGGGGGGTGTGCGCAGGTCATTCGAGCGCAGCACCGAGTATCTCGCACATCGCAAGCGACATGGTGCTGCTGCACGCTGTAAGCTTCAAGTGGCGTGGGCCTGAGCGCACGTACGGATTTGCTTGAATTGCGATCGAGGGGCTGTCTAGCGGCACCTATTACGCAGTCAACGAATGAAGGAGAAATGAAAGAGGATCTAATACATACGTGTTTCGCGAGCGAGCGTCTGTCGAGACTGGAACGTGTCGTATGTAGGCCACCGTGCACGATAGAAAGCGATGACGCTCCCGCGCATTAGACTCTGTACGGTGCCGAAGGAGGAAATGTAATTCACAAAAGATCAAAATGATTAAAAGGACACGTACGATGCTCGCGATGTGGGATCGCAGCGCGGGTAGTGATCTCCTGCAATCTCAAGCCCCACACGCAAGAAGACGAGAATTCTCGACTATGCAGAACAGGTGCAATGCGAATATGTAGACGCAGCGGAGCGCGAGAAGAAGCACTGAAGCACCTCGAAGCGATATTGCGGAAGGGACGCGCGCAACGGGTGCGTGGGGGGCTGGAGCGTTGAGAAGCACACGAAATTAGCGCAAGAAAGATTACACGCTAACGAGTGACGCGCACCTCGAATCATGAAGATCTTGCAGTACTTAACAAACGAGGCCGGGCTCGATGGGCTTGAGTTGTGTGCCTTGGTGAGGGCGCCGTGGCAGAACGGAGGCGTCGACAAATGAAGGGGAACAGCAGCGAGACCCTACGTCAAGAGCGCGAGTCGTCTTCAGTATGGCGGCAAGGGCTTCATAAGGGCGGCCGGGAGAAAAGAAGGCAAGACGCGGGGACGGGTGGACAGGTGCGTATCACAGAGAAAGAGACGTGCGGGCTGGGAGAGGCGGCGGTGAAGGATGCGAGCAAATCGGCAAAAAGGCGCGGACTAGACTTGACCAGCCGGAAACTAGACAGTGGAGAGGGCGACTAGAGGACTGGAGTGGAATTGGGAAAGCCGTTCTCGAGACATAGCGAGGTGGGCATTCAGGCAAGGTCGAGCGTCGAGGATGTGAGTTGGAGACCGACGTGGCAGGCTTGATCGCCACGGCAGCGACGGACGATGGCGCCACGCAATGCCAAGCAACGCGTCGGGCGAAGGTGGGGGCGCACATTGAGAAGGCGGCGCCAGGGGAGTCAGAATTATTGGGCGGATCCGTAGGAGTGGTGGCGCGTGTGATTATGGGAACCTGGGATCCCACGCGCCAGTCCACCGGCTACAGCGGGCGCTGATCAACTGCGGCGAGTTAGGACGAGTTGTATTTCCATTCTGACTTGCCTCCTTAAAATATTAGAAAAAAGCTCATGCTCTCAGTAAGTGGGGGTTAGATGAATCATCCAATGCTCACACTGCACGACCATTATCTACGAATCAAGACCTCCGGCTAAGCAGTGCACCACGGCAGCTGTATGGCCATAATTGCTGTCACAACTAATTTTGCCCGTGCTTCACTGCATTCCGTGAGTCCCTAGATGGGCCTAGACATGCCGAAATCTAGTCCCACGGAGCCGGCTAGGCAGTGCCTCGACAGCTTAGCCGACCTAGCCGGCTCAGTGGGACTAGATTTCGGCATGTCTCCCGCGGAATGCAGTGCTTCGCGTCTTCCACACTCCCACCACCAGCCCGCTGCCTCGTACCTCACCATACATCAAGGCCCAACCTCGCATCCCTCAACCGGCCCTCTGTAACCTCCTCAGCTATGAAAATACTTGATAGTGTCATTGTCCCGACACTTACCATCGCCAAAGCGGGTGTGACGGGAATTGGTATTCCCGGAGTCGAGCCAGCATTCAATGGGGTATTGGAACTGGCAGAAATGCTCTCGGTGCGATTCCACACTGTACTTGCCTTGTCGCATGCTACTAAGTTGAGGGCACAGACCATGGAAGCCAACAAGGAGGATCTTCTTGACCTCAAGAAGAACCTGGGCTCATTGACAACTACTATTGATAACTTGGATGCTGGTGGTGAGCTGAAGCAGCGCCTAACCACTTTGTCCTTGTGGGTCTTCAATGTGAAATCCAATGTTTGATCCGCTAACAGACTCAAGCTTCAGAGAGCTCAAAGGAATGGTGCCCGAGTGCACAACTCTTGCAGAGAAGCATTCATTACAGAGGTTCTTCAAGAGTAAGAATTACAAGCAAAGGATCCAGGACATGAAGAGTACTATGGAATCTCATCTTTACAAGTTTACTGTGTGTATCTTCTGTTCCTAGTTGCTGGGTCTAATCTGTTGACTGGTAGTTCTATGGCAACATTTCCATTGAAAAAATTGTACAAGACATAGCATCCAACAGTAAGAGTATCATTCATTCTGAATTGAGCACTTGCTCATATATCTCAGTCCAAGTGATTGACAGAAAAGTTGATAGTGTCAACACACAAGTCCAAGGGATAGCCAGACAAACTGATAGTGTCAACACCAGAGAGATTCTAGCAAGTCTCAAATGTGTGGCAGCACATTATGATGCTGCCAATACACCTGACAAATGCATGGAGGGTACACGAGTCGACATAATCAGGCACCTTGTGGCACGCTTGACAAGCACTCCTGATTCAATCCGTGTGGTCATGCTCAGTGGAGTTGCAGGATCAGGCAAATCCACAATTGCAAAGACAGTTGCAACTATCTTGGCCAAGGAGCAAAAGACTCTTGCAGCATCTTTTTTCTTTTCCCGTGACCACACAGACCGTGAGAAAATAGATCACCTTGCTACAACACTTGCTATGCAGCTTGCAGAATATAGTCCTGACTTTCAGACTCATCTCATGAAGTTACTGGGGACAGATGGTACTAGCATTTGCAAGGAACAACCACGGTCGCAGTTCCAAAAGCTGGTTGTAGAACTTTTGGGGAAGCTACCCTCCCTGTTCTCAACCATGGGTGATCTGCCTTGATGCCCTGGATGAATGTGGAAAAGACCGCGGCCAGGTTTTATTGCGGTGGCTATCAGAAAGCATTGCTCAGATCCCAGCCCATATCCGATTCTTTCTCACTGGACACCCAGATGTTCCTTCCTATCTGAAATTCGATAAACTTCTTTCCCTGATGCATATGGCTGTCCTCGATGAAATTGAACCCACTGTGGTTCAGTATGACATTCACCTCTATGTTGAGCAATCACTTGATGGGGCCAACTGGATTCCACGTCATCCCTGGAAAATTCAGAGTCAAAAGGCAGAAGAAATAACAACCCGTGCAAATGGACTCTTTGTCTTTGCAGCTACAGCTGTTCGTTATGTTCTTGCAGGACTGCCACAGACACCTCCACAAGAATCTGTTGATGACCTCCTAGATGGTGAAGCCCTCACTGACCTGCATGATCTATACCTCCGGATTGTGAATTATGCCATCCCATTTGCTGTCCACAGAGACCGACGTGCTCAACGCTCACATGATCGAACCATGAAGATTCTGAGTACAATTTTGCAGCTCCTGGAACCTTTGGATTGCCAGAGTCTGGCAGACTTGCTTGAACTGGATAAAACAGTCCTTCTGGGGATCCTGCTCCCTCTGAGTGCTGTAATCCATATTTCTGATACTCCAGGCACAGCAATCAGAATAATACATCTCTCATTCAGAGAGTTTATGACATCTTATGTTCAAGAAAAGCGACCTGAGATCCTTTGTGGCACAGGTGATCAGCAGCAAGCCCTGGTGTCTGCCCTTATTAAGGTATTGGACAGACAGCTGAAATTCAATATCTGTGATCTACCAACCTCATACTTGCGAAACATTGATATGCCAGATTTCAATTTCCAGTCACGATTTCACAACTACATCCCATTGCATCTCCGATATGCTGCTCAATTTTGGGTGGATCATCTAGTAGAGACAGCCTATGATTCATGCAGTGGCCAGGAAGTGCAGAACTTGTTGTTCAAAAAGTTCCTGTTTTGGCTGGAGGTGCTGAGTTTACTTGGGATTGTTGGCCATGGACAGCAGGCTCTGTCTAAATTGAGGGTTTGGGCAAATGAGGTATGTCTGGGAATGATCCTATGAGATGTTATGTGGACTGAAGATTGTTAGAGCACATCCCTTCTCCGATTTGTGACTGATGCCAACAGATTCATCTCTTTCTTTCGAGAAGCAATTGTTCAAAGTGCACCCCACATTTATCTATCAGCACTGGCCTTGGCACCGGAGGAGTCTGAAATCCATGAAAGATTCTCACATGAATTCCCACAATTAGTATTCATTGCAAGAGGGAGGATGAAACAGTGGCCAACTACAATTGCTGTACTTGAAGGGCACACCAATTGGGTCACCTCAGTTGCCTTCTCACCTGAAGGCAAGAGCATTGTGTCTGGCTCTGATGACAAGACTGTGCGCATTTGGGATGCAGAGACTGGAGCTGCACTCAGGGAGCCACTGGAGGGGCACACCAGAGGGGTCACCTCAGTTGCCTTCTCACCTGATGGCAAGAGAATTGTGTCTGGCTCTTATGACAACGCTGTGTGCATTTGGGATGCAGAGACTGGAGATGCACTCAGGGAGCCACTGGAGGGGCACACCAATTCAGTCACCTCAGTTGCCTTCTCACCTGATGGCAAGAGCATTGTGTCTGGCTCTAATGACAACATTGTGCGCATTTGGGATGCAGAGACTGGAGCTGCACTCAGGGAGCCACTGGAAAGGCACACCAGAGAGGTCACCTCAGTTGCCTTCTCACCTGATGGCAAGAGAGTCGTGTCTGGCTCTTATGACAGCACTGTGTGCATTTGGGATGCAGAGACTGGAGCTTCACTTAGGGAGCCATTGGAGGGGCACACCAATTTGGTCACCTCAGTTGCCTTCTCACCTGATGGCAAGAGAATTGTGTCTGGCTCTTATGACAACACTGTGCGCATTTGGGATGCAGAGACTGGAGCTGCACTCAGGGAGCTACTGGAGGGGCACACCAGTGAGGTCACCTCAGTTGCCTTCTCACCTGATGGCAAGAGAATTGTGTCTGGCTCCTGGGACAACACCGTGTGCATTTGGGATGCAGAGACTGGAACTGCACTCAGGGAGCCACTGGAGGGGCACACCAATTCGGCCACCTCAGTTGCCTTCTCACCTGATGGCAAGAGAATTGTGTCTGGCTCCAGGGACAACACTGTGCACATTTGGGATGCAGAGACTGGAGCTGCGCTCAGGGAGCTACTGGAGGGGCACACCAATTTGGTCACCTCAGTTGCCTTCTCACCTGATGGCAAGAGAATTGTGTCTGGCTCTGATGACAACATTGTGCGCATTTGGGATGCAGAGACTGGAGCTGCACTCAGGGAGCCACTGGAGGGGCACACCAATTTGGTCACCTCAGTTGCCTTCTCACCTGATGGCAAAATAATTGTGTCTGGCTCTTATGACAACACTGTGCGCATTTGGGATGTAGAGACTGGAGTTGCACTTATGGAGCCACTGGAGGGGCACACCAATTTGGTCACCTCAGTTGCCTTCTCACCTGATGGCAGGAGAATTGTGTCTGGCTCCTGGGACAACACTGTGCGCATTTGGGATGCAGAGACTGGAGCTGCACTCAGGGATCCACTGGAGGGGCACACCAATTGGGTCACCTCAGTTGCCTTCTCACCTGATGGCAAGAGAATTGTGTCTGGCTCTCATGACAACACTGTGCACATTTGGGATGTAGAGACTGGAGCGGCACTTAGGGAGCCACTGGAGGGGCACACCAATTTGGTCACCTCAGTTGCCTTCTCACCTGATGGCAAGAGCATTGTGTCTGGCTCTGGTGACAACACTGTGTGCATTTGGGATGCAGAGACTGAAGCTGCACTCAGGGAGCCACTGAAGGGGCACACCGATTTGGTCGCCTCAGTTGCCTTCTCACCTGATGGCAAGAGAATTGTGTCTGGCTCTTATGACAACACTGTGCGCATTTGGGATGCAGAAACTGGAGCTGCACTCAGGGAGCCACTGGAGGGGCACACCAATTTCGTCACCTCAGTTGCCTTCTCACCTGATGGCAAGAGAATTGTGTCTGGCTCCAGGGACCACACTGTGCGCATTTGGGATGCAGAGACTGAAGCTGCACTCAGTGAGCCACTGGAGGGGCACACCAATTCAGTCACCTCAGTTGCCTTCTCACCTGATGGCAAGAGAATTGTGTCTGGCTCCAGGGACAACACTGTGCACATTTGGGATGGATGGAATTTATTCAATGTGGGTCCCTCCTCTATGCATACCTTCAGTATGGACTCATTCTGTCTTCCAGCACCCTTATCTGAAGTCCTCTCCTGCACCTCTGCATTGGCAAATCCATAATGGTTGGGTCTCTTGTCTTCCCTCAGAACTCCTTCTTTGGCTTCCTAGTCCCTTTAGGGTTGGACTGTGGTCTCCACACAACACCCTTGTTATTGGGCAACAACAGACCTTGCTCTCATACGACAACTTTGTATGTGGTACAGACTGGGCAAAGTGTTACGCCCCAGCAGAAAATCTCTGATAAATAATGGCCAGTTTTAACAATGTATCTTGGTTGATTCCTTCTCCCTTAGGCTCAATTTTTTGTCTTATGCCATGGAACCAGCTTTTTGAACCACTTGGGGTGATTAACCTCATACCCCTCCATTTTCTTTCCAACACCCATTTTTGCCTCATCTACACTGTGAATTTTCTACCAGCTGTCAGCCAACTGAAAATCACAGGTCAACTATGCTTCTGTGCAAGCTAGCCGACAGCTTTCCAGACCTGGAATCCAGTTCTCATACATATTGCTCCACAATGGGACAGTCAGATCCATTTTCCAGGTGGAAATCTGGGGCCAGCCCAGCAGGCAGCCATCAGTCATTGATTGGGGTACATAATCAATAACTTGCAAATGTGTAAAATTTATAAATGACTGGGTGTCATGAACCGTCTTTTCATTTTACTTCCAGAACCCGAACAACCCGAACAACCCGATCATTGATCAGATCAACTATCTGATCAATCGAACTTGGATACCGTTTTAGGATCCCAAACGGTTATGATCGGTTTCCCGACCTTCGGGTTCCCGATCACCCCTCTACGTTCCTATACCCCTTCATTTACTTCGCATTAATCTTGTCCGCTGTCATTGGACACTGTACCTTAATTTACAAACCCCTAGGGACTTTAGTATATAAACCGTAGTTATTCTCCTGTACTTTACACTATTCTAGTCTAAACTCCAGGCTTATTCATTGGAACTCTTTGTGCTTCAGTCGCCCTCGTCACCTCAGAACCCGGAATCTGCTCTGTGCTGACACTGGGGATAAGGCCGCAAGCCGCAGGTGCCGAACCTTTTTTTTTCTATGGCTAAAACATTTGCGTCATTTCTGTGTAAATATCTACTGGGTATGCAGCTAACTATGTGGTCTATTCAGTATCAAGTAATTCATCTAACATACTAAGTAAGCTACGACCTTCCTCTCAACGAGCCACTTTGAGACCCACAATGTGTACGTATTCCTCTGAGTCTTGCTGCAGCTCATTTACGGTTGAGCTTCATCCCTTTGTTGATGAATTCTGGATGAGAGATAAACTCGAACTGGATGTTGCCCAGTCCATGTTTGCAGTCCCGATCAATGGTAGCTGGGCACATTCTCAACACATGGTACTCTGTAGGAAGTGTGTCGAACTTTCCAGGTGTGTCGCTTCTGATTCAGGTGTGTCGAATGTAAGGTGTGTCATACTGCCAGATCTGGTATGTCCTCGGACATTGGCAAGGTGACTGTAGTGATGGCAGAGTCCGGTTCAGAAATCGGTTCGAACCTGAACCAAACTTGAACTGGACACCGCATTTGCGTTCAGGTTCAGCAAATGCCTGAACCTGAACACAAGGTTCAGTCCAGTGTTTGGGTGGGGAGCAGTCGCGTTCGAACTGAACTGAACGCCGAACCTAGATATCCGGGATTCTTGTGGATTTCTACTTTGCACTGAAGTTTACAAGTTTGATATGCATCAGAGCCTATCTTAATTCACTCTGAACACACCTAGACTTCACCGCCGATGAACTTCCCATCAAGATTGTGGTCCTTCGGTGGAAGTTTGCCATAGGGTGGCTTGCTAATAATTTTTGTGAGCATTGTTTATTGTCCGGATGTAACAACATACTGAACACAATGTCACACATGCCTCCCAGAGCACCAAAAACTCATTCCACCTTGGTTTCAAGAGATTTCACACACCTGAGAACACCAAGAATGTTCAGGTTTGAACGTGTTCAAATGCCGAACCAAACCTGAACCTCTGTTCAGGTTCGAGGCTCAGTGGGAGGCCGAACCAAACACTGTGTTCAGGTTCAGGGTTTGAGGCGAAAGACCCTGAACCTGAACCGAGCCGAACCTTGCCATCACTAGGTGAGCGAAGGAAGTGCTTGCCAGTCCGCGTGTAATGGCGAGAGAGTACTGCCACGGCATCCAAGCAAGTCAAAGTGCCGCTACATAGTGCCGCATATTGAGGACTGAGTGCTGCAGACCAAAGAAAAACTGCTGCTGAAGTGTTGTTGAACTGCCACTGTACAGCTACATTGCCGCTGTGTTGCCATTTGTAAATGCCGCAGACAGCTGCAGAAATGTTGCAGCATACAGCCTAGTGCCGCTGAAAATACCCCTACTGCCACTGCAAAGTGCCAACTTTGCCGCTGCAGAGTGCTGCCGACTGCCGCTGCCCAATGTTTGCATGTGTTTGGGTGCCACCATACTGCTGCAGACTGCCGCTGCATCGAAAATAATTCAGGTCTTAATGTCGTGGGCAAGACTTTATTCAACCCAGGGCAATGGCAAAATGATACATTCGGTACAGTAGAGTGCCCCAACCCCTTTGAAACCACCAATTATTGTGATACCAAGCAGCTCAACGTGTGCTGCAAGTACAACTACCGCAGACTGCCGCTGCAGTGCTGCTGCTGCTGCCACTGCACGCGGCAAAATCACTGCTGCGGCAAAATCCCTTTGCCCCTCTGCGAGGTTGAGTCTGCAAATTTGATCTTGAGCAAATACCGCAGAACAAAAAATAATATTCCGACCTTTCCGCGTTGTGGCCTGATAATGACCAGATTGGCATATGTTGCCACAACGCGGGCTGTTTCGAAGCCAATGCCATTCAAAGAAGTGCCAGTTATCAAGACTGCGGTAGAATATTCAGAGCCATACCACTGGGACATTGAAGTTACCACTCTTCCCTCGAATCTCATCCGCCAGAACGGTGATGCCTTCTTCTGCTGTGGTAGTGAACGAGAAGGTGGGTAGAGACATGAGAACCACAAATGAAAATATATGCCAATTGAGTCCCCTGATTTTATAGTGAACAGGTGGTTTGCGCGATGATGGATTCTTGTTGCTATCGTGAAAATATTGTTGGGTGCTCCCGCACTCTGCACAACGACGGCCAAAAGGATTTTGGTATGACATAATCCGGCAGAGGAGTAGTCAGCCTATTCAGCTTAGTCTTCTTCACAGTAAAGTCACAGTACAGTTCCGATCCAATTCCGAACTTTCCGTCCCACCACACGAAGATTTGTCATTTGGTCACTGAATACAGTCCATACGAAACAGTACCGCACTGATTCTGACTCTAGACTGAGTTGTGGTTCGTCAAGCTCGAACAAGCTGCAAGTTCAGGTGAAGTATGTGTTTCAACCAAGATCACATGTCTTATGTTCAATTTCTTGACAAGTCCGACACTGCATTCAGTAAAGCAGTCGACAATTTTGCTGTAAACGCACATGTTCCTTCACAGGGCACTGAAATCCGGACGCAAGAAAGGTCCGTGCGCTGACATCACACACCCCTACTGCCAAATGGAGTACCTCTCCGTGGGTGGCGGTTGAAATACTAGTATGTAGTTAAATTGCGGAGAAGCTTAGAGGGGTTATCAGAGGCGGGGTGACCTTTTAAAAAAGAGAGGCCTGTCATTATACTGGTACATAAGCAGTAGTGCCGAAAAATTCAGGACATTTGTGTTGGCATGGCTGTCAACTTACCAGCTATGTCATATGATACCGAGGCTGCGGGGGTGGACTCGCTGAATGGGCCTCACTCAGAGTTCCATGGTGTCCCTCGAAGAAAAGGAGGGGGTGAAAAACACAGCATCGCGGAATGTCTGACCTGTCGGTCTGATGCACACAGATGATGATGGTTCACTAGGGGTCTACCCGGCGGCGTCTGTCCGAATTCTAACATTTAGGAGAGCACAGCAACATAATTACAGCTTTTTGCGGAACTTAGGGCGGGGACGGTTTTTTTTTCCATTTTCGACAATTTTCATGAGGAACGTCGCCACAAGCTCAAATTTGATCAGATTGCCTTGAAATTAGGCACGTTAGAATCGTATTCAAAATCTGCAGTCAACGCAATACCGGCATTTTTGATGCCATCAAAAGATGAAATTTCGACCGCAAAATCTCTGTCTTCCGCAAGTCACCTGTAGCATTCGGAGTACTACTCAGATCAACCTAGTTTTTGGAAATGTTATACCTATACATGTACCCTAGTCAACCATGATGATTGTACATGTGCTCATACCCAAATCTGCTTTGAGTGCTCTATTTTCTAAAGGAGGGGGATGACTGTTTCAACAAGGTGCACAATGAATTACAGTTACTTCAAATATTAACAATCCAAAGGTCACGTTGACTAGAGTACATCTATGGGTATAACATATCCAAAATCTAGGTCAATCCGAGCAGTACTCCCAGTGCTACAGGTAACTTGCAGAAGACAGAGATTTTGCGGCAGAAATTTCATTTTTTGATGGCATCAAAAATGCCGGTATTGCGTTGACTGCTCATATAGCTTGATGTATGGCATTGTCAATTGTTGGGGACAACATCCTCGATCAAATTTCCACTTGACTTTCTCGCGCCACATCCGCGGCCTGATCGTAATGTCGAAGAAGACACTGTCAGATTTAAGAAAACAGCTGTCCACAGTATATATTCATCTATGGCTTTCTGTCTAGCCTGCTGATCCGTTAATTACACAGTTCTCGCTATCTCTCCCACCCTCCACATCTCCAGGGCCATTGGTCGCGGAAAGCAACGAGCCGCCTGACCCTGGGCCTCACTGGGTGTTGATGTTGGATGAGATTGTGGTTGAAAAGCGTGTGGTTGGGAAAACAAGGCAAATATGATTTTTGGCACATGCCGAGAGCACAGCGAGAAGGCAGGGCTACTGATCGGCAACAGTCCAGATGCGGTGGCAGAAAACTCACCAGCTACCTCAACTCCGGAGCTTTCAGCCCTGCATCCCAGGAACAAGAGGAAAGCTGCCGAGGTTGAATGCATTTGCGGGAAAGAAGTTAGGAATGACCAGCGTGAGTCGGATGCAGTCAAGTGCATTCAGGCCGGGTGCGAGACGAATTAGGTATGTGGCTTGCTCTAATTTTGACCTATACTGATAGTCCTTTAGTTCCATATAGACTGTGCGCTGCAGAGGAGTGGCGTCGGAACGGGGTTTACAGCTTGTGTGAGAAGACCAAAAAGGGGTGTTAGACACCAATTAGACACAGGTATTTGAGTTATGTGTCTCATCTCAAAAGGGAACATACCTTGAGAAGAATGAGAGAGGTGTAGAATGATGTTAAGGACCGTGTAATATTTTTGGACAAGTGGTGGCAGCACACGGGGCTTTCCGAGTCAGATCGCTACTTGCCGGTTGTGTGGGAAAGCTCGGATCACTTACTAAAAAGGGAATTCCCTTTTCTGGGGGGGGGGGAGGGGTCCCGGATTTTGCTGAAAAAAAAACTTCGAGGTGTAGTGTGAATCTCGCGGATTTGTTCCCCCTTGCGTAGGAAGTTGCAAAAGAGTCAGAGTGTGATTGCCGCGATGGCGTGGCTGAGTGATAGCCTAATAGGATTAAACCACGTTAACCACCACAAGCCTTGAGCCAAAGTTCCCACCTTGTTATTGCCTCATACCTCTCGGATTCTCGCAGATTTACCTCTTGAACATCCACCACATACAACTTACGATGGAGCAAGATAGTGATCTGCTAGGAGCCCTTGAATCCGCCTTCAGTCCTCAGCTGTTGGAAGCAGAGGGGAACTGCAGTGGGGGACAGGCTGACACTGCGGATGCACCCGGGGACTGGTAGTACGTTGTAATCCTGCCAGAATTACAGCTTTTTGCGGAACTTAGGGCGGAGACGGTTTTTTTCCATTTTCAACAATTTTCATGAGGAATGCCGGCACAGGCTCAAATTTGATCAGATTGCCTTGAAATTAGGCACGTTAGAATTGTATTCAAAATCCGCAGTCAACCAAATACCGGTATTTTTGATGCCATCAAAAATGAAATTTCTACCCCAAAATCTCTGTTTTCGGCAAGTCACCTGTAGCATTTGGAGTACTGCTCAGATTAACCTAGTTTTTGGGAATGTTATACCTATACATGTACCCTAGTCAATGATGATGATTCTACATATGGTCATACCCAAATCTGCGTTGAGTGCTCCATTTTCTGAAGGAGGGGGATGACCGTTTCAATAAGGTGCACAATGAATTACAGTTACTTCAAATATTATCAATCCAAAATTCACGTTGACTAGGGTACATTTATAGATATAAAATATTCAAAATCTAGGTCAATCCGAGCAGTACTCCAAGTGCTACAGGTGACTTACGGAAGACAGAGATTTTGCGGTAGAAATTTCATTTTTTGATGGCATCAAAAATACCGGTATTGTGTTGACTGCGGATTTTGAATACGATTCTAACGTGCCTAATTCCAAGGCAATCTGATCAAATTTGAGCTTGTGGCAGCATTCCTCATGAAAATTGTCGAGAATGGAAAAAAACTGTCCCCGCCCTAAGTTCCGCAAAAAGCTATAACGTGCATACGACTCTAACAATCGCAGATCTGTTTCGCGAACCAATGTCCATCGACCATGTCGATGAATGTGATGAAGGAGCATCATCCATGGACTTGTCACCTGCATTGTCATCGCTCTCGAATTCTCTTCCCTTCTCACGTCCACAATCATACAGTAATTTTCCCCTGCCGACTGTTCTTCGTCCAATACAACCCAATAGCAGGACCATGGAATATTCTTCGGTGAGCCGTACACGAGGAAACAACCATGATGGTCATGATCCCCGAGCACATCGAAACCTCTTAATTCAGCCGTGGCTATCAATTTACCGCCCGCAGCTTCCATCCCATGCTCGATACGGGGCCAGTATTACAGCTTTTTGCAGAACTTAGGGCGGGGACGGTTTTTTTCCATTTTCAACAATTTTCATGAGGAACGTTGCCACAAGCTCAAATTTGATTAGATCACATCTTTCCCCTCTCAATGAGCTATACACGACAATACTGTCCGGAGTCCATGACCAGCCTGTGCTTCTGAAAGTTTTGGCGGTCATTGGAGACTCAGATTTCCTGCAAATGCGGATTGGCCGCATTGAGCACCTTCTCGAGTTGGAGCCGGGCGATGTGTTCGATTAACATTGCGTGGCCTGAACTCTGTGATTGGAGCGAGATTGATTTTTCGGACGGAGCCCTCTGATTACAAACGATTGGTCCTTTGGATCGCGGATCATTCATCATGCAAACTTCTATGACTTTGAATTCCTCTCGGATCCAGAGCGGGCTGGGGTTTTTTATGTCGAAAATTCCTACCGGGCGAATTTTCATTGTGTTCCTCGTAGCATGCTCTTATAACAAGCCATCGGCTCGGAAACCTCGCGATTAAGTATGTGGCTTGGTACAACGGAAACATATTGAATTCCTTTTACTGACTTCGGTTTCTAGGTACCCTCGACTTGAAAACATTCCGATCTCTAGCTGCCTCACAGCCATCTCCCCAGCTTTTGGCCCTGCTTCACTCCTTCAATCCAGATTTTTGTTCCATGGACCATGGTGAAGTACGCGTTTCAACCAAGATCACGTGTCTTATGTTCAAGTCCGACGCTGCATTTAGTAAGCAGTCGATAATTTGGAGGGCACTGAAATCCAGACGCAAGAAAGGGTCCGCGCGCTGACATCACACGCCCCTACCGCCAAATGGAGTACCTCTCCGTTGCTGGCGGTTGAAATGCAGAGTGACTACTAGTATGTAGTTAAATTGCGGAGAAGCCTAGAGGGGTTGTCAGAGGCGGGGTGACCTTTTTTTACAACAAGGGGCCTGCCAATATACTAGTACTAGTACATAAGCAGCAGTGCTGAAAAATTCAGGACATTTGTGGCGGCACGGCTGTCAATTTACCAGCTATGTCATATGATACCGAAGCTGCGGGGGCGGACTTGCCGAATGGGCCTCGCTAGAGTTCCGTGCTGTCCCTCGAAGAAACAGAGGGGGTGAAAAACACAGCATCGCAGGATGTCTGACCTGTCTGTCTGACGCGCGCAGGACGATCACGGTTCACCAGGGGTCTACCCGGCGGCGTCTGTCCGAATTCTAACATTTAGGAGAACACAGCAACATAATTAAAATGTGGTAACCCCACGACTCGGAGGAATAAATCAACGGCGGCGGCGCCACTAATTAATTCTTGCATTGTAGGCGCCGCCGTCGCGCCGCGGGGCGGGGGGGCGGGCCAGCTGCCGAATGGGCTTCGGTATTGTCTGTTCGCTTCCGCGGCCGGCGTGCATGTGAATTCAGGTCGACTCATTGTATGCAAGTCAGGCAATTCGCATCAGAACGCGGGGCGGCATGCCTGGCCGAACTGCCTAGCCGAACGTCACAACACAGTTGCTGTAATAATGCGCATTTGTGTATGTACGTAAGTAAATTCGGGTCGTGTGCGTTGCAATCGACTCCGGCGTGTACGGTGTGCTCGATTCACTGCACTGTCCTGTAACGTACTCATGATCAGTGTAACGGTTAACCCAACTTGGACGGTGACCGTTCAGCGTATTCTCAGTATTAGGCTGACTTGCAAAACGACGACATGAAGTTATGACTCGACTGGAGGCCCACACCGACTCCGAAAAATTCGAACCTGGATTTTGTTGGACGGGCGAGGCATGGAAGTTGAATCAAATTGTGATCCATCCATCCACGGGCAGATGGATGGGCATGGGCAACCTGTTTACTCTACGCCGCAATGCAGCAGGATAATTAGCTACCGTTACCGCGCCTGAATACATCCGGGACGCGCCGCAGTGGTTATATATTCATTCGAGCGCTAGCGGTGGGTGACTCACTCATTGCTGAGATTCTGTGCTAAAACAACCCATCCCAACGCAACGACATATAACATGAATCAAATCTACAGTACATATTTACGAATCAGGGCTAGGCTGGTTGGTACAGTACAGCCCAAGCAGCTGGTGTCAACCAGCAAGCCACTCCGAGTCCCGAACGTATGGTTGCAAACGATGGGGTGCGTCGAATTTGTTTCAGAGCGGAGTCCGCGTCGTCGGCGTAGTCGGTGGACGCGGGTTGGGATTGAACCCGGTCCGTCCGTCCGTCCGTCCGTCCGTTTCCGTTGGGGCGCATCACCGCGTCACCACGGAACCGCATCACCATCACCACTCTAAATCTTCACAGCCTTCCTTCCCTTCAGTAAAGTCCCCGGCGGCAAGGCAAATGAAACACCAAAAAGAACCTCGAATTAAGTTTGTTCGTAGAGTAGTACGTACGTATAGTATTTTTACATCTGCGTCTTCTCTAATTTACTTCTTCTATACCATACCTACGTGTCCGTCGTCGTAATAAAGAAATAAAAACGTGATGGGGATAGAGAGCGGGTGGTCATAAGTAGGAGAAATGGGAGAGTCCGTGCGCTGGAGAGCCTGGAGGGCGGCGCTTTTATGTACAAGTGCGTGTGTGGGCAGATATATGTCGTTGGGGATGATGCTAGGGCGGAGAGGCGGGGGCGTCGATAAGATACGGATGCTGGTTGTGTGCGTGCGGGTATATCAGGCCCTGGTGGCGGTCGGTGGTGCCGACGAGGGTATATGTAACGTGTAGTGTGTACGTGGGTGGTCTTGTCTTCCTCTCATAAGTGATCGTTCCTCGTCGTTCGTCGTCCGGCATCTCAAGCAGTCGCACCACCAACAGTCGCGCTGCGCCCCCTCCACCCGCCCGCCGCGAGGTGCGTGCCCGCGCGGATGAGCTCGCTCAAGCGCGCGTGCGGGCGCGCGGCGCCGAGGAAGAGCGCCGTAGGGAGGATGGGGCGGGGCTGGTACGCCGGCCCGGAGAAGGAGGTGAACGTCGTGCGGCGCTCGATCGGGGCGCGCATCATGGGGGGCGGGCGCGCACGCGACGTTTGCCGCACTCGGCCAGGGACGGTGCAGCGGGCGCTGCGGCGTCGCCGAGGCAGACGCGCGCGAGGGCGGGGTTGGCGGCGACCTCGGCGTAGGCGTGCGTCCACATGGCGGTGAGGGGCGTGCGGAGGGTGTGCAGCGCGGGTGCGGCGGCGAGGGCGGCGGTCAGCGTGGCGAGCGCGGGGTCGCCGGAGAGGGGGAAGGACAGGGGCGGTGCTGGTCTGAGAGACGTTAGTATGTGCTACACGAGGAAGGCAAGAGCGCAACGCACCAGCTGAGGAGAAGCGAGGACGGCGCCCGCGAGCGCGTCAAGCATGGCACACGGGGCGGGCTGGGAGAGGTAAGTCCCTGCGGCCTTGCGCACGCTCAGCTCTTGCAGGGTGCGCAGGTCGCGGACGGCACTGGTGAGGTCATCCGCGTCCTCGGCGCTATTGGGTAAAGTGACGTCTAGGACCAGGAGTTTCGGGAGCATGGAGAGCACCGCCGCATCGCTTGCACTCGGGCTGGGCAGGACCAGCACGTGCACGCCCTTCGCGAGGTCAGGCTGCGAACGCAGTGCGACCAGGAGGGCCGCAGACTGGCGCGGGGAGTGGAGGACGAGGGGTGTGGTAGAAGAACGGGAGGGCGATACGGTGGAAGGCGCGGCAGACGAGGAGCGGGGCCATGCGGGATCTGGTATCCTTTGTAGAGGTATTTCCTTGGTGCCATGGGGCACGGGGATGGGGGGCCGGCGGGGCAACGACGGTGTGGGCGAGAATACGCTCGAGGAGCTCTTCGGGTAAGGAGGCAAGGGCGGTCATTGCAGATTAAGGATGTGGTGAATGGTCGCAGGAGGTCGTTAGAGGTTAAATAAAAGTGAGGATGAAGAGGGGTAATTGCATTTGAGTGGTCGGTCTCATCGGAAGGGGAGACTGGTCCCATCATCAATCTCACTTTTTCTGATCTGATCTGAATAGGGGAATTCCGGTTTTACTTCCGACAGCGGCGTCCGATGACAGTCTGGGAAACTACTGAAGGCATAGGTCCCGAAGCCACGCGAGAGTCGTTTCGCGGCGAGGATTCGAATTTCAACTAGGTAGGCGTGTGAAGTGTAAACCCAACCTCTCCTCCCGGCGCTCGTAATACACTTACTTCCCGACAACTTGAAATCTGTCGGCTGGTCTTGTCATGGCGGCAATATGGTGGTCGCAGCCTCATCCTCTCATACTTATTCCCATCGCAGTGAGTCTGCACGCCTTGTCTCAGTAACTGCAACTGACCACTTCCGCGGCATCCCCGCGGCACATTGATATGCATTGATATCAACAAGCTTCATTTGGTTCTACATATACCCTTGATCCGGGACTGCATCGCTATGATCTGCGCCGCATCGTCGTCCGAGTATGTCCAGGTTTGTCCAAGTACAACTCACTCAACTAATAAGACCAGTTGCTCCCCGGCTCGGCTCGGGAACTTGTCAACTTGAACTCCTGTCTTCGCTAAATACATAGGTGAGCGGGACCCGCACTGGCGGCGGCAGATCTCCGGTACACGCGCCGATGGACGTCAAGATAACCCGCGGCGATATCCGTCGACCTTCCTTCCGGCTTTACCCGTGGACAAGGTTCATTTCGGATTTCGGACAGACGGAGTCAGACTACATACTGGACCGACTTCAAGTGACCTAATAGGCCGGCCCAGACCGAAGCTCACCTCACGGAAGGTTCGCTTCGCAGATATGGATACGGAGTCAACTCAAATTCAAATTTCCAACTTGAAACTTTTTCCAGAGTATACTTCCAGACAACTCCAGCGGCTGGAATATTACTTGTTATTGCGGTCTCATCCTCACTTCAACTAACTGTAACTGAAGGCATCCCGCGGCCCGACATCGACATCGACGAATTCGAACAGAATTTGGGTCTACATACACCATACAACCGTCGATCCGGGACTGCATCGCTATGATCTGCGCGCTGCAAGCGTTCACGCGTCGTCGCCGTTTAGGTTCCGGGTTCGCCTAAGTACAACAAGAGTAGTTGCTCCTCAGGTCGGCTACGTTGCCATTCCACCCGCATCGCCTACGCGAGTATGCATGTCAAGACAACCCGCGGCGCGTGGTATCCGCGTTGCTTTGCCTCGCCTCGCCTTTTCATTTCGGACGGACTTGGAATACTGTCGCTGGCATTGACTCATCCACCGTGTCGCGTCGCTGTTTTGTCCTTCAGGTTTTCGACTCAAATGGCTTTATTTGGTGAGCACCGACTCGGATTGAGATCTTGTTCTTGTTCTTTCCGCTGTAACTGCACGGTTCCGCTTGCGTGTGCTGGGTGCTGCTTCCACCCGCCTACTAACGGTATCGGCGGAGGCGGAGGCACAGACATACCACCGCTGCCAGTGGTGAAACCCCGCAGTCTGTGTATGTATGTCAACCAGGCCACGGGTGCGTAGTGTGAAAGGATTGCTGCGCTTTACGGCACAATTTCAACACAACATTTGACAGCTTGGGCTGAGGCCTGAGGCTGTACCGTGTCGGGATCCCCGAAAAAACATCTCCGCCGCTGTATGTATCTGAATACCCGGGCCCGTCTGTTCATTCCGGCATTCAGATCATCAGATGACTCGTCGTGCTCGAGTCATTGTGGTTCGAACTTTGACTTGGTCGCTCATTCGCTTTTTATTTGAATCATAACCCGTGGACTGTGACCGCTGACGGAGCGCAGACCTGCGCGGGTTTCGCTGGTTGTGATGCGCTGTCTTCTCGGCATCTCGGGCACTTCACTTCACTTCGACACGGCGTTCACCCGCATGTGCAAGTTCAATTTTTCATAATCGACACTTCAATAACAGCTGCCCAGGATCCCATTCCATTAAACAATATTTCTCTCCCGTTCTCTCTAGAAAAATATCTCTGTTTTCATGGTCTGATTCGGGATCCGGAGGACGTCTCCCGAATCAGACTAGTCATCGCATTCGCCACTTTGACAGTTCCCGGCGTTCACCCGTATGTTTTTCTGACAACGACAGCTCGGCCAATGATGTCGTGATCCCCGAACATATTGGGTAAACGGATAAACATCTCCGCTGCGATTATCTGTACTTATCATAGTGCTATGATCTACTGCGCCACTTCATTTATTTCAGACCTAATCTCTCTTATTCTCCTCTATTTTTATCGAACACGGAATATTACAGCAGCTGCCTATGGTGAAAAATCTCCATTCAGTATATCCGCTCCGCTTCTACAAGAGAGCGGAGAGGAGAGAGGGGCCGCCGCCACTGATAGATTTCCAAAATTCCTTTATTTGGTTAGTAGTTGTTCAATTCTCCGGATGGATGGGGAGTAAGGTGCGATGGGAATAATCACCGATTCGGGGGCAGGTACGACTACCGGGTGGCTCGGCATCATCCTTCGGCGCAACTTAAAGTCAACTTAAACCCATCCACTTGCTTTTCAACCGAGAGTCTGCAATGGCTCGTCAGCTCTTTGAAGCGTCGACGTTATGTCGGTTGCCCCTGAAAATTCAATGGAACGAAATTATTCTACCTGCCAAAGACTGAAGAGTGCACTCCTGCGATGTGGTCTCGGCGCCTTGAGTATGCAGCCGCCAAAATATTGCGCTCAACCAGCTTGGTGACTCACCAAGACAGTGAGTCACGTGTCTGCATAATAACCCATTACTTGCACTGGCATGTAAGGTGGAAAATCTGGTTTTCCAGTATAAAAGAAGTGATACCCAGTGATCTTTTGAGATCAAGGTTCATGCACAATGAGCTCTAGCTTACGTACTCACAATAAGGCCCAGGCAAGACATTCAACCAAGGTCACGTGCTTCATGTTGAATTCTCCGCATTCAAGGAATTCAATTATACACTAGGTAAGACAAAGGTGATAGCTATTTGATCCACATCCGGCGGAAGTGAGCTCTAGCTCAAACGTTCCCGGCCACCTGCTAACTATGTGCCTACTTAGGTTTATAATCCTTAGCCTGAAACCTCTATTCAAGATTATTCTCGTGTTTAATGTAGCGCACCGTCTATGTCTCACCCCAATTTCGCTGTTTGTTCATTACCCAGCAGTCAGCAGTTACCGTGAATAATATACAATGCTTTCTGTGCTACAATTGTGCCTTTTAGTATCTTTGATGTCTATAAGCTGCTATTGAAGCGATGTAAACCAGTTTTGACCGTGGCAACTATGAGATCTAAGAGAGCCATGAGAGCTATGGCTATGGACATTTCATAGACAGCACTAGTATTATGATTGTCTATGAAACTTTTCCCGCCCCTCCCACCTTTCTATATAGATGAGGGTTTACTATGAGATCTATCATGTCTTTCTTGGGCTATGATGGTCTCTGAAGTAATTTCAGATTTTCCTGATGGAGATGGTGGAACGATTGACAGTGCGGATGGTCAGGAATCAGGCGCACTCGGCTCGCGAGCCCACCCGTCGCGGTGCTTTATCGCTCTTGGTTCTGGCAAGGCGGGCTCCTCCTGGAGGCATGCAGAGTGTCCTTGAATGTGTCGCTGACGGCGGCGACTTGCGAAAAGGTATTCTGAGGTTTGAGGATATTTTTTTTTGAAAAGTCAGTGACCTGTGACTGAACTTACAGTCGAAATAGAACAGTATGTACTAAGTATGTAACAGTGACATCGTGCTCAACCAACGAAGGCAATGGAAGGACTAGCTCAGTCAAGGAGGAGTTCAAACTCGAGGATATTTCTTCGGATGCTCCCATACTCACCTCTCTTCTCAAAATCCGGCCAATCCTTCCAAATGCTGAAATTTCCACTGCGAGTCTCGGGCAAATCAAAATGAACAGCAGTTTGTAATATTTTGATTGACCAGTACACCCCAGGATTCAAAAACAAGTTATTGAGGCTCGAGTAAGCATGACAGTAAATGATGTCGGGCAATGAACAACGAGACTCGATCAAGCCATCATAGACAGATACTGATATTCCGTACATTTCATTGAGACTTTACCCGAACCCATCGCTCAGAAGTTCCACTAAAATGAGCTTTCACCACCGCTACCTCCGACTGGGGTCTCCTGGATGCGAAAGCGCTGTGAGCGTGTATGCGGCGGACGGCCTGAAACTAGCCACCTTGGCTCCATCATCGAACACGTCTCCCATTCGATTCATGCGGATCACCAGATACGTTCTAGACATGGACAAAATCAGAATGAAATCTCACAGAGATTAATTGACTGACGTGGTTATTGATCGCTGTCGAGTCTGCACTAACCACCTTGGTTGGAGAGCGGAATCGTTGACGGCCATTTAACCTGACACAGAATTGGGATGAATGTCTCTAAAATGTGAATTCTCGAAGACTGACGACGCAAGCATGCAATTCGACAGCACTTGCCAATGTATCAGCCTTAAAAATCTGTGTGACGCGCTGGGTGGACGCTCACATTTTGCGTGCAGAAGAAAGAATGTCACCCAAACCACTGCGAGGCGAGAAAATTTAGCTGACCGGCCACACGATAGGCCGAGAACTCACAGTCGTCCCGAGCCACGAACTCCATAGGTATGTGTCAGTGGGCAATAAGTGGGTGTATTGCTACTCACAAGAATCACTTGCATAATGCTCATCAAGCTGAATCATGTAAGCTCGCCAGTTGCACCTAGAAGCCAAGGAAATATCACCTAGTCATGATCGTTGTTTCTGAAAGCAAACCGCCAGTCAGCCGCGCCCAACAACCGGGCAGAAAGAGATCTCACCAGCGGTCCAAACGATAAGTGTAACCACCATCGTGCGGGTTCTGGATCGCAATTAGCAAGGCAAAATTGTACCGTAACATATAATTGAACGGTGTAATGCGACACGCACTTGACAAACTCGGCTTGAGCTTGCTTAATATTCCGTAGGTAATGGCATAACGCGATCGCCACCAGAATGTTGGTCACGGGAACCACACACGAGGCAGTGGCCACGATCCAAAGGTTCTGTTTCTCTCCCTCAATACGGGGAACCCATTGCCGCGCCAGAAGATGACTACTAGGATGATGCTGAATATGAGCGCAAGAACGTTCAATATGGAGCATATAGCTGTGATCAACCAGCGCCCGGACAGTGTGCGGACCCTGAACGCAAAAGAAAGTCTGCGCAGAGGGCTGCGGGTCAGTGGGCAGAGGTTCATTCAAGGTATGAACGTACCTCAACGACCATGGTGAGGAGACCCGAGAATAAGGCCATCAACACGATTGAGTGCGGTGGATCGAGTATATACGCCCGTTGGCCATAGAACGTTACGGTGATCTTGTACACCTGGTTGAAGGCCAAGGAGTGAAATACAAAAGGAGAGGTATATATTGTGCGCTTACTGAATGCCAACCACTTATTGAATGTGCCAATTCAAGGCCCCAGACCACGCCGACCTGACATTCCCGGTAATCATCGGAGACCGAGCAGACATAAGCAGGCCCACCAGTGTTTTGATCAACAAGGTGTCCTTCGTATAGGTGCGGAAGTAGTTGAAGGTTTGGAGTGTCAAGAGGCCGAATAGAAACGTGCCCAAGATGACACCAATTTGGATTGCGCCAAGGGTATCATCGAGGGCGGGGAGTGTAGGACCGGAGGAACTCGACATGGAGTGAGATCTTCAACTCGTCCGCACCCAACAAAGGCTTATAAATTCAAGGTGCACACTCAGACCCACGGGACGACCCTGTGGGACTATTCGGGAATTGGGTTGCTCCCCGGCTGGTTCCGGTCCGCCGCGGTACAATATAATCTGCCCACTATCCTAGACTCCAGATTCGTCGGGTCTCGAATCTTTCCGCATCTGATTTTATGGACCCGGGTATGATGACGAAGGAACGTTCCACGGTGCATCGTGAGACCGCGCGACGACTCTAAGTCCCGCCATTTTGTTGTTAATTTCGTCACCCCAGCGCACTGACCGAAGAGCACCATTCCCGGAAGTCCCCTGAAATTCCACCTATCATCATCTTCTGTTATGTATGGTGGCCATTATTCGGGTTTAAAAAGCAAGCAAAATTTCACTTTCGCCCTATACTTCCCCCCCAAAATCATCTTAGAGGGGTATATCATACTCGCGCAGTCCAGAGTGTCAATCAAGATTCAAGATCATCGCTGTCAATCAGATCATGATTTCTTCCTGAGTGTCGAAAAAGAACCTCCACGATTGAAAGCTGGGTTTGAGCGTGATGAAGAGTGCCGGGAAACGAGAGCGGTGATGATCAACTCAGGCATGCGAAACTGTTTCTCAGGGTGGGTGTGCATCTTCGACCGCACATGCGAGCTTCTCACACTTAACGTGGGGTAAGATTGTGCCTTTCTGGCAGAATCCCCAGATGCAGTCATCGGAAGAAGTCCCGAGGTCGCCAGTATCCATTTGCCGGTTGCTTCATACCGCTGAACGAGGTACGATTGTTCTTATGAAGCGTCTTGGGAAGTCCAAGTCAAATACGGCATCGTCTAACATTTTTAAATAGCGATTGAAGCGCTTGCTGAGCCCCTGGTCGGCCGGCACACATGGTTGTCCATTCCAAGTCTCATCCACTCAAACCCACCCGAATTTCACAGGCTTCTTCTTATCTGTCGCACAGACGTATGCTGCCGAGAAATCTCAGTTGAGCCGACTAACATCGTTCTGGGTTCCTTACCAAAACAGAAACTAGAATATGATGTTCCTACATTCATTCTCCATCCTGGAAGTCGTCTCTGAATGTGCTGCCGTTCCACGACAGATAATCCAACCGGTGTTGGCCTCAATTTTCCCCCATACAGGTTCAAGGAATGTTCACCGTGTCTGATGCAAACACTTCTGGCCAGGAATACGGATGTTTGATCGCATTAGGCATCCCTGCATATCACCACCACCACCTTAATGCCAAGACCCAACTCAGATATGACTTCCCCTGAAACTCCTTGCGTGAGTCTCGCAATCCCCGCCTCTTCATTGGGGTCCCTTCAAGTCGTGTTCCTGTTCTGACTCTTGGCGCTGCCGTTGACTCGGAGCTTTGGTCCAGCTTTGGTCCAGCTTGATACTGCACTGAAGCCTGCCAGTGTTCATCCGACCTATGCGCGCCTGAACCCCGCATGATGTCGTCAATCCTTGCAGCGTGATAATTGTCAACGGCAACGCCCCCTCAAGCTGATGTCTCCCCTTTTTTTAGCATGCATCTTGTCGAGAACATGGTCTTTGACTTGGTCTGGACTTCCAGTAACACACTCCCCCACTGCTCATCTTCCCTTCCTGTTCTCAATGCTGATCATCTTTGCGAGTGGCTGTGTGTTGAATGAATCTATCTGGCCGATGTTCTCCAGTGTGGTACCACTCAAAATCTATCCTTGGCTCGACACTCACTATCGCGGGAGTGTCCCCCTTTTCTGGGACGTACCGTGTCTAGAAGGCTATCTTTCAGTATTGGTTTGGACTGCCAGTCACACACTCGCCCATGGTTCTCATATTCTGTTCTTGTCCTTGACGATGATCATCTTTGCGCGGTTTTCGAACGGTTATTTATCTATATTTGAGTCGACAGCTTCACTTTCGATTCCGGACACAAGAATCAGCTCCTTTATAAATCCGTGCGGCCGAAGTCTTCGTTACTCGTCCGAACCCACCAAAGATGGTGGAGGGACTCAACCTCCCCTTGACCATGGGCACCCTCCTTGGCAGCTTGTTGATTGCTATTGGGTGCGAACCGTTAATACAAGGCAGCAAGTCTCTGAATGATTCCCTTCAGGCTGTCGGCCATAGTGGGCTTTCAGGTGTTCCTTTACTTTCAGCTATTTCCCACAGACACTCTGCCATACAACAACATATGCAGTGGCCACGATTAATCGTGGCCCCAATTTCTGGTGAGACCTGATTAAATCCGGGCCCCAAAAATTGGGGCCGCTATTTTGAGGATTAATCCTAATTTAATCCTGTCAAATATGCACAATACAATATAATTTACCTAGGTGGAAGATTAAATCCTGGATGCGATTAATCCTCGATGTGATTAATTGCAGGTCCGAGCTGGTGCGCTCGCGATTAATCTTCTAACACAGATCACTCTCACTACGATTAATCTCACCCCAATTAATCCTGATTAATCTCCGTGGAATCACATCACTGTATGGTACAGATACATAGGCTATATAAACTACACTGGTATTCAAACAGGGAACTTAACCTGGGATGTAAGCCCAGATTAATCTACGATTAACCTCAATTAATCCCAGAAATATGCTTTGATTGCCCCAACAAAACCACCGGTAAAGCAAAGTGGCCCGTGCCCATTATGATCATCAGGACAAGATGGACCGGAATTTGATAGTGGACTCACAAGGTAGATATTGAGTCCCACATTAGTCGAGGGTTGTGAGAAAAAATAAATAAAGACAATGAGCTATTGCAGATGTGTCCGGAAAAGACAAACCAACAACCTTCAGGTAGAAACAGTGACTTGGGACAAACCAGGAAGGAGCAGATGGGTGGGGTGGATCTCAGCAGTGGTGAATGTGTTAGTGTAGATGACGCACCGGTACGACGTCAAGCAGCACAGACATCGTGCTGTACTGTGGTGGTATCGGCAATAACATCAGCCAAGAAAGTGACTATCAAGAAACAGGTGGTATGCGCACCTGAAGGATGGGATATGCAAAGCCACCCATTCAAAATCTGTTCTTGAGACGGAATGGGGCCATTTGAGGGAGCAGACCTAGACGCACCTATCCACACCAGTGAAATGTTGTTCCGGAGACTGGCAGGAAGCTTGCCTTGAGATGTGGGGTAAATAAACCCAACAGGGTGGGCAGCACAGAAATGTGGGCGGTGGCACGCAGACGACATGGAGGCGAGAAAGAAGAGTTATTGATGCGTGTTGTCACGTCTTTCAGATTCAGACGTCAACCAACAGCACGGCCCTGCTGACCGGCAATCCAAGCCGACCTTTTCGACAATGAACTTGACTACCATTGTCCCTCCTCCTCCTCCATCTCTCTTCTCCTCTGCCACCGTGTCGTCGATGTGTTGCCTTTGTGGCACTACTGACCGAGTTGCCTTGGTGGCACTCCCATGAACCACTTTTGCCGGAGAGAGCGAGTGCGTTATCACGCTTCCCCACCGGTTCTCTGTCCTCACGATCTTTCCCTCAGCTCGTAGTGTTCCCTAGGGTGCATGCAGTGTGGCAATCATAGTCGATGAGGTGAGTCTTGGACTGTAACTCCGCCCAGTAGAGATTTTCTCAATGACGGCAGCCACCTGCTCCTGACCGCCGTGAGTGTCGCCAACATCGACTACACGTTGTGATGTCGGAGAGCAAACATATCGTGAGCATGCCGCTACACTTGCTCATCGCGCTCATCAAGCCACCGGCCGTTTCACTGACGGTGCGGATCGATATCCCGGTCGATTGCAATGCATCTTCCTTCTCGCTTTCTCCGAGCAAAAGTGACAGACGTCCCTTGCGCAGTGTACGCCGTCTCGCAGATCTCGCTCCTCTCGTATACCATCATGCCGCCCACCATCGCGTCCGCACACCTTCTGATCGCGACCATCGTCTCCATTGTCCACGGTACGTCTCTCTCCCACTGTCTATTCGTCTTCTTTCTCCTCTTTCTCTTTTTCTGCGACCTCCCCCTCCTCTATGAACAAAGGCTGATCACCCACCCACGCAGTCCTCTCCCTCTTCGCTCGCTTAACGCACCTCGCTCTCGCCCCCGTACGTATTCAGCGCCACCATCGCGCGTCGTCCGTGTCGACGAACTCGGCGCACTCGGTGTTGCGTCAGAGCAGCAGCAGCATGCACATGAATCGGACTCCGAGTTTGCTGTGGACTCGAAGGGTGGCCCGACTTCTTGCAGAGGACATTGGCATGCTCTACGGTGTGTACTTCCGTCAGCCTATTCTAATCACATCGCAGGATTAAACATAGAGCTTGATCGCGGCATTGTGAATTTAATCGGGCTGGAGATTTAATCCAGACATTTGATGGTATGGATTTAATCGTGGCTGGCCTTTGATATTTCATCGCGGGGTTGAGTCGTTTAAATTGATTCTATGTACTCCCCTAGGATTAATCTCCATGTTGCTTCGCGTAATCAATTGTGGCCTTCAAGATTAATCGCGGGGCTGGTTGGGTGTCCAGATTAATTATATATGCATCCTGTATTACCACAAGATTAATTACAAGATTAATCGAGAAAAATAGCGGCCCCAAAAATTGGGGCCAGGATTTAATCAGGCCTCACAGCGATTTGGGGGCCACGATTAATCTGCCGAGCTGATATCACTGCATACAAAGCTTTGGTGATGCTCTTGTCCTTGGGGGCTTTCTCCAATATTAACCGCATCCTCCAGGGTTGCGTGGATTTGATCGGCGATTCGGTGCTCATGGAAAAATGCAGTTATATAGCTGAAAATGGTTAGGATTACCGAAACTGCACACACCATCTGTGTCTGTGTGACTGTCTGGGAATATGTTGGCCAGCATCTTACGAATCCTGAAAAATTACAAGAAATAGTCCCGTGCGTGCTGTCCATTTCAAGATGTAACGAGAAAAGGATGAATGGCTATGGGCAGATCATATTCTGTACGGATTTCGTTCCTAGAGATTCTCCAGTGCTAATCGAAGAGCTCTTCCAGGCCACCATCATCTTGACACTAATTGCGATGCTGAATGTAAATCTGTACGTTTTCCAAACTAAAGCCCCTCCTGCTTGCGTCTCACCGGTTTTGGCTTCTATGCCATCAGGTTTGGCCACCCAGCCTCAGAAGCTGCTTCAGTGCTTGCATGCTGTAGGTCCCATCTTCGGGCATGGCACCAGTACCTCCGAGGAAGGTTTTGAAACTTTTCAATTTCACAACATTATACAATGGCTGAAGGTATAACATTCACTTCTTGTGCTGAAAAAAAGTGTTATCCTTTTGCTCGGCCCCCACTTGACACAATCTGCTGTTTCGAAGGTTGTTTGGAGCGGGGCAGACAAACACAGTTCGGAGCGGGGGATTTGGATGAGGACTGGGATGAGGACTGGGAAGACGACTGGGAGCATTGGTTCCACTATGCAGGCCCAAACATGGAAGCTCCGAAGGTTTGGAAGGTGTAATAGGGCACCTTGGGCATGTAGCGCATTACATTGGGCCGGGCAAGGGAGCCAAAATCAACCCCAGCCATCATTGAATGGCCGATGCTCGAAACGAACACAACACATGGGGTGTGGTGCTCCGTGCACACAGCGAGGATTTTTGGAGTCAGGAGCTTTGTGAGGAGGAAGGGCCTGATGTGGCCATTTGGCTTTCCAGATTTTCTGGGGTGAGTTTGAACTACCTCACCGTGGCGGCTGCATTATGGATTAAGACCTAGGTGGGGTGAAGATCGCAATCCACACACCCAATGGTAAGAAGAGAGGCTCAGTGTACATGCAGTGGACCTTCAATTGCATTAATCTCCGCAGTGGCCTTACAGACTGCAGAGAGCGAGGAAAGATCGAGAATGAGGGGTTGAATATTCACTGCCAGTATGTCATTTTTAATGGCACCCTCCACGAGGTTGAGTCTGCAAATTCGACCTTGAGCAAATACCGCGGAACAAAAAATAATATTCCAACCTCTCTGTGTTGTGGCCTGTGATAATGACCAGATTGGCAATAATTTGCCACAACGTGGGCTATTTCAAAGCCAATGCCATTCAAAGAAGTGTCATAACCACCGGGACATTGTTTCAGTTTGATACCATTCTTCCCTCATCTGCGAGAACGGTGGTGACTTCTTCCGCTGTGGCTGTCACTGGTTGGTAGATACAAAATTTCCAGCACAATTTACAGTAAAAAATGTTGTTTGTGTTTCAGACATTTTTACTGAAAAAAATGGTGAAATTTTCAAAGCTTTTCTCATTCCAACTTTCTTTTGAGTTTTTCACCTCAAACCAGAAAAGTGGTGAAAATATTTTGGGTTTTCCACCTAGTTTCCAGCTGAAAATTGATGGAAAACAACAACATTTTTCACTGAGGATTCAGCAGAAAATTTTGAATTTTCCAACCAGTGTGTGAATGAGAAAGTACTGTAAACTTTTGTAGAGGGGGAAACTGTCACGGTACAGTCCCCAAGTTTCGTTCCAAAATACCATGACAATTTGCATCACGGACCGCTGATTTCCAGTCCAGGTGCGTGACACATAGAAAACCGTAGAAAATTCGCCAAAAATGTCCAAGAAAATTCAAATAAAATAAACAAAAAGTTCTACGAGTCGTCCATGACCAAGAAACTCTCCAATTGTCCTGCCTTGTCATACACCAAGATTGCTTCCACCTGAGATTTGTTATGTGATCTAAATTCCCACGCTTACTGCAGGTAGCATCGGAAATATATGGGACTTTGTCGCCTGAGACTCCAATGTCCAAGTCAAGGGCTTGTTGAACGACAGCCACCAGGGGAACATCACTGTCATCGTGAAAGTCATCCTGTTCCACTTCAGCTCACTCTTCGTCGCCAACCCCGTGGCCTACCCCCATGCGGTCCTCGATCTTCTGGTACAGTTTCTTGTTAGCCGATAAGTACACCCTCATGGCCTTTTCTGTCTCTGCACTGGACAAACACTCTTCAGAAAGATCATAGTTTTTAAACCGTGCTTTGCTTCCAGGCCCATTCATGAGTTAGCGGAGGCTCTCCGCCAAAAAATAGTTCGATAAACTTGCCTTGCGAACATTTCTTTGCCTTCATATATCTGCATGAAATTGAAAACCTTGACTAGAACCTTTCACCAATGCATCTCAGAGCTCTGGGAGTCCGGTTGCTATCTTCACTTTATCTGGATCGATCCCATCGTGAATCTGCTTCCACTGTTGCTCAAAAAGGTATGTGAAGAGCTCCCAATGCTTGATGATCCTTTGGAGACCAATGTCAGCAGGCTGGAAAATCCTGGTACAATTTCCCGGTACAAAAATGAGGATGATATGGGGGTGTTCATCAAAGACGAAGGTCCAGGATTCCACTCTGGCATGAACAGGATAAATGTCGAGGTAGAGAACAAGTTTCTGATCGTCTGCGAGGGAGGGATCATCTTGGATGACGGATAACCAATACGGTGATAAGCACGGGATTTGTCCCACCCATGAAATCTTCGCTTTTTTCGCGTTTCATGACAAGACATGTGCCGGGCTACGCTCCAGAAGCGTCAGTACTGAGGTTCCCAAGTAGCTGGCAGGGCTGGAACCACTGAGTAACGGATGGGAACGGGGAGGAATACTCTGGAACCATTGGCAGGTGCTCGCTCCGAAACCTGTAGGAGATGTGTAGCCCAACGACCAAGTGGAACGTGAAGTCTACTCTATTCCCGCTCACGGAACTAGACGGGACGGGCTGGAATCCTGTTGTGGTGTGTTGGACATGAGACGCGTAGTGCGTTCTGATCATATGATCACTGGAAGGGGGCTGGGAACATCATATCTTGATGGATCCACGCCGTCCCGGGCATTCCGGATAAGGGATGGTCACTAAGCGAGGGTCCGATCACTTGGACCTACACTCGTCGGCTCCTGGAGCAAGTACCCATACTGGGAAGTACTTCGAATGCGGTATCCCTAGAGAGCTACGGACTGGGGGCTTCGGTTCCAGACGTTCCGGTAGAACGGGAAAGGCACGGGCATTGGGAGGAACAGCATATACAGTCGAGATCGACATAGGGGATTGGTTGTGATGGCTCCGGCACAGTCTGACTGATCGTACATGTGCACAGGATGGCACCAGGATGGCGTGCTCGACATGGGCAAGCCAATAGAAGGACTCAGATACCCATTCTTACGACGGCTACACACGGAAGTCGGGACGGATAAACGGACTATTTTACTCATACTTACTTATTCTTGGACGTTTCCATGTGTTTCAGCGCTTTGTATTTAGTAGCAGGGGCCATCTTGGGCGACTTCACGGAATCACCCCACGGCTAGTAGGGCGGAAACACTTGCGAATTGGGCAGATACCGGGGAGTTCGAACAAGGTGTCTCTTAGAATTCATCTTGGCTTGGAATCTTTTCTTTTGTGATCGGTGTCTTTGGGATCCGACTTTGCCGTTTGACTGGAACTGTTGGGATTGTGCTGAGTACGCACTTGGTTGTTTGGGTTGTGTTGTAAAGAGCTTGGGATCGGAACCCACTACTGTTGTGAAGAGCTTGGGATCGGGACCCACTACTGTTAAAGAGCTTGGGGATCGGAACCCACCACTGTCTGGAGCGCTTGGGATCAGAACCCACTACTGTTGTTACTGTGTCACGCTTGGAATCGGCATCCACCTCGCTTTGGAGAACACCAGCACCCCGTTCTCGTTTGTTTTCATAGCTGAGAAGCTTTACATCACCGTGCTCTGTGCTTCCTGTCTGTTCGGGTCAATCCTCGTTCACTCAGATCTAGCCTGAACACTTGCACAGCAAGGGTTCCATTCGCATCGATGTTCTCGTTGCGTTCCACTAGCTTTCCTGTCTGTTCCGGTTCCATTCCGGTTCACTCAGATCAAGGCTCAAGTACTTGGACTTCGTTCCAAGGACTTTATAAACAATACAACGCTCTCTCCTCGTTTTTGAGGTCTATACCATTCCCTGCAACCTTTTATAAGGCCCTGTACCAGGGTCTGATACTCGTCTGTGCACGTCTCGAGCACTTCCGTTCCGTTCCGACGCACTTCTGTGTGTAGGTTTGGTTTTGGTTGGTGTTTTCTTGATAGGTTCAGAGCACATTGATCAACGGTTCAATGATTGCAGTGATATATCCTTTCGTAGTCTTGAGTGTCGAGAAATGGCTTGTCCCCAAGTCTGCAGCAGCAAAATTAAACCTGTGTTTGAGGGCTTCATTCATCTCAGGGGCAGTGGATTTCGGAAGGGAATGAGAAGTTTTTTCCGGCCCAAACACAATGGAAGGGAAGAAAACCGCTGTTTGGTGGGCTGCTGACAGCTACAGTGAACACTTGTTTCTCGTCCTTAGCCATCACATCAACTTGCTTGGAGCTGGCTTCCGCGAATGTATAGCTATTATTCGGGAGGAGGTACATCCCCTGCTGATCCATGTTGACCACAAAGCTATTGAAAAATCAGAACATTGAATTGGACTGAACAAAGATCATGACAACACTTACCTTTCCAGGAATACCTTCCCATGCACAAACATAAGCAAGATGGAAGAATGTGTCCTCACAAAGCTCTTCCACATTATCAGGGATATGTCTCGCAGACCGTGTACCCTTGCAAACTGACCAATTCATGGTACTGCTCAGGAAGTCTCGAGTGAAAGAATCTGAGCAGATGAATCGGGTTTTGCCAAGATCTCCGGTGCCCTCTTCTTGATGACGGCCAAAATTGTTGCGCAGGCAATGGGGATCATAACTGGCAAGGTGCTAGCACAATATGATTTGAGAATGTAGATGATTTCGGCTTTGATTTCTGGTTTGGAGTCAAGAATTCCTGCTCTGGCCCTTTCCCTCGTGCAACCTTCTCAAGGACATTCGGGCGGAAGCATTTCCCTGCAGGATCAATACACTTCTGAATTGTGCCTTTAAGCTGGGGAAAGAGACAGTGGAGACTTGGATCACGGAGGATGGCATTCGCAGAAGCGGTGGCTTTGAAGTCGTTGCGGCGAACAACGTCCTCAATCCACATAAAGAGGAAGGGGTGAAAGTAATTGGTTTGCTTCGCATTTCTATTCTTGACGGTGGCACCGCGTGTCCCATTGCTCGAGACTCGCCATTTCTGGGTGTCGGGCCACAAAACATTGGCGACATTGTGACCATTGATCCCGGCAATTGGTTCCTGGTTCTTCTCTGCTACATCCATCTCCTCAACCCCTTCACCCCCTTGATTGTCTTCTGTCTCGTCTTCTCCATCCCCACTGTGCCAAGACCTCTTTGCTTTCTTTTGATCTCGGTAGTTCTGGGCACGAACCCAACCTTGTGCCAACTCTTTCTCGTGTTTTTCAGCCGCTAGAGCCCCCTGCTCTCTTCTCGTGGCTTCGTGCCGTTCTCAGGCTGCCACTGACTCTCGATGCTGTCGCTCCCCGGCGCTGGTGTGGTGTCTCTTGTTGCCCACCCTGCCAATGTGATTTGTTGGCAATTTTTTGCTGGCATGGTCCAGCAGCAAGGAAGAGCGGCGGTAATCTTTGGCTGTGGAGGGGGCTTCAGGCAAGCACTGAGGGCTGCAAGTTCGCCACTCAGCTTGCTGGGACCCTGTGATGAGGTGGTGTGTGTTTCTGTGTCCGAGTCGTCAATGATGCTGATTGGGGATGTATTCCTGTCAGCAGCAACAGTGATGGAATGGGTGGGGAAGACGGAGGGGTTTGAAGGGCTGCCCATCTCAATGCGAGTTTTCTTTGGTGGAGCAGGCTGGGAAGAAATGTCAGGGGTCAGACCTGCTGCAGCTGGAGGTGCTTCCTCAACGGCCTTCTGCTTCTTCTATGGTACTGTGCAATTTCATTCAATTCGGCACGGGTTGTGACCCGTGACCCAAAATACCAATTTGGCACTTCGGCAACCAACAAATTGGCGTGACACCTCCAAAAATTCAGCATTCAAGACGAAAATTTCGAAAATTCTGCCTTTTTTGCACCTCCAAGGGAGATTTGGCCCTGGTATCATGCATTTTACATTCGGCACTGGGTGCCATGACCTGTGACCGAGACCAAAATTCATTGCGGCACAGGGGGTCCGTGACCTATGACCACTGAATTGAACGAAACACACCAAATAAAGCAAAATTTCAGTCTGGACTGAAATGTGAATTTATTTGGTAAGAATCAATGCACATATCAGCTGCATCAGATTTGGCCTGTATCTGAGGCAGCTGATTCTCAGGTTTATTTTGTAAGAATCAATACACATATCAGCTGCATCAGATACGGGCCGTATCTGATGTAGCTGATTCTCATAAAGAAACTTAAAAGAATTGAAGCGAGTTTCTGTACCGCTGAAATCCTGAGCCATTTATGCTATTGGCTACTATTTTTATCAACAAATAGCAAAATTTTCTCAAGGATTTCAGCCCGGCAGAAACTCGCATTGATTCTTTGACTTTCTTTACGAGAATCAACCGCATCAGATACGGCCCATATCTGATGCAGCTGATATGTGTATTGATTCTTACAAAATAACTATGAGAATCAACTGCATTAGATATGGGCTAAATCTGATGCAGCTGATATGTATATTGATTCTTACCAAATAAATTCACATTTCAGTCCAGACTGAAATTTTGCTTTATTTGGTGTGAAATTGCGCAGTATTTTAGCCCCAGAATCAAATGCTGCTTTAATCAGCCTTTCAATCCATGCATCCTGGAACACTGCACGATCCCTAGGTGACATGTCCCGGACAGCTCTTTTACAAATCCCTTCAAGTGCCTCCACTCCTGGACCGTGTTCACAAAACGGCACCTCAACAGTCCCAAGTTTCCAGGTCTTGAATGCAATTTCCAGCAAATGGCCTAATGCAGACAGGAGACCGTTTTCTTCAAGCCGTTCGAGGTCCATTGTGGGATTGTAAGATGAGATGCCACTGGCCGTGACAAGGGGGGTGGGGTCTGGGAGATTTCGAAGCAAAGTGGCCAATTTTTCTATTCAGTTGATGAGCTCACGTGAAGGCCCAGTTACAGGTGGCTTTTCCTTTGGCGAAACACCACGCAGCATTGTCAAGATGGCAGAGGCGGGAGCGCTAAAATTTACTCAGCCCAAAACAGATCACGCCTTCACAAACATGAATCACTGGTTCCCATGCTTAGCTAGATATTACATTTTGCATTTCTCAATCCATTCTTCCAACTTTCTATGACTGGTTTCCAGTTTCCATACCACGTCACGCTGAATCTCAGGCTGGTTTCCATTCGGGAACAACCGGTGGCTGTGCGACAGCATGGGAGAGTTTTCCCTCTACAAAAGTTTACAGTAGGCAGAGCCATGAGTGCCACAAATGAAAATATACGTGAATTGAGTTCTCTGATCTTATAGCGAAGAGGTTGTCCGCGCAAAGACGGACTGTTGTTGCCATCATGGAATTTTTCTCAAATGCATCCCGCACTCTGCACAGCGATGGCCGAGAGGATTTTGATACGACAGAATCCGGCAGAGGAGTAGTTATCCTATTCGGCTTAATCTTCTACACGGCTACCCGGGTAAATTTAAAGTCGCTGTACAGTTCCGAACTTTCCATCCCACCAAACGAAGATTTGTCATTTGGCCGCTGAATACAGTCCATAAGAAACAGTGCTGCGCTGATTCTGACTCTCCAGACTGAATTGCGGCTTGTCAAGCTCGAACAAGCTGCAAGTTCAGCTGAATTACGCATTTCAACCAAGATCACGTGTCTTATGTTGAATTTCTCGACAAGTCCGACGCTGCATCTAGTAAAGCAATCGATAATTTTGCTGTAAACACACATGTTCCTTCGGAGGGCACTGAAATCCGGACGCAAGAAAGGTCCGCGCGCTGGCATCACACACCCCTACCGCCAAATGGAGTACCTCTCCGTGGCTGGCGGTTGAAATGCAGAGTGACTACTAGTACGTAGTTAAATTGCGGAGAAGCCTAAAGGGGTTGTCAGAGGCGGGGGTGACCTTTTTTAACAACGAGGGGCCTGCCAATATACTGGTAGTACATAAGCAACAGTGCTGAAAAATTCAGGACATTTGTGGCGGCACAGCACGTCAGTTTACCAGTTATGTCATATGATACCGAGGCTGCGGGAGCGGACTTGCCGAATGGGCCTCACCAGAGTTCCGTCCTGTTCCTCGAAGAAAAGGAGGGAGTGAAAAACACAGCATCGTGAAATGTCTGACCTGTCTGTCTGTCTGACGCGCAGACGATGATGGTTCACCAGGGGTCTACCCGGCGGCGTCTGTCCGAATTCTAACATTTAGGAGAACACAGCAACATAATTAAAATGTGGTAACCCCACGACTCGGAGGAATAAATCAGCGGCGCCACTAATTAATTCGTGCATTGTAGGCGCCGCCGCCGCGCCGCGGAGCGGACCAGCTGACGAATGGGCTTCGGCATTTTCTGTTCGCGTCCGCGGCCGGCGTGCATGTGAATTCAGGTCGACTCATCGCATGTAATTAGCTCAAGTCAGGCAATTCGCATCAGAACGCGGAGCGGCATGCCTGGCCGAACAGTTGCTGTAAGAATGCGCATTTGTGTATGTATGTAAGTAAATTCGGGTCGTGTGCGTTGCAATCGACTCCGGCGTGTACGGTGTGCTCGATTCACTGTCCTGTAACATCATGATCAGTTTAACCTTCAAACCAACTTGGACGGTGCCCGTTCAGCGTATTCTCAGTAGTAGGCCGACTTCCAAAACGACGACATGAAGTTATGAACTGGACGAGAAATTTAAATTCGAACCTGAATTTTGCGAGACAGGCAAAGCATAGAAGTTGAAGTTGTGATCCATCCATTCATGGGCAGATGGCTGGGCATGGGCATGAGCAGCCTGCAGCCGCCGCAGCGCAGCGGACTACGTAGTTACTGTATCGGCTTGAACACATCCGGGGCACGTCGTGGTTATATATTCATTCGAGCGGTGGGTGACTCACTCATCGCTGAGCTTGTGCTGAAACAACCCATCCCAATGCAACGACATACATATGAATCAAATCTACAGTACATATTTCACGAATCAGGGCTAGGCTGGTTGGTACAGTACAGCCCAAGCAGGTGTCGCCGGAGTCAACCAAGCCACTCCCGTGTCCGAACGTGTGTGTGGTCGCAAACGATGGGGTGCGTCGAATTTGTTTCAGAGCGGAGTCCGCGTCGTCGGCGTAGTCGGTGGACGTGGGTTGGGATTGAACCCGGTCCGTCCTTCCGCTTCCGACGTGGGGCGCATCACCGCACCACCGCATCACCGCCTCACCATCACCATCACAGCCAAGGCAAATGAAACAAGCACCAAAAAAGAACCTCGAATTAAGTTTGTTCGTAGAGTAGTAAGTTACGTATAGTATTTTTACATCTGCGTCGTCTTCTCTAACTTACTTCTTCTATACCATACCTACGTGTCCGTCGTCGTAATAAAGAAATAAAAACGTGATGAGGATAGAGAGCAGGTCATAAGTAGGGGAAATGGGAGGAGTCCGTGCGCTGGGAGCCTGAGCCCCGAGGGAGACAAGAGGCGGCGCTTTTATGTACAATTTGAAAAGGCATGCGTGTGTGTGGGGCAGATATATGTCGTTGGGATGAGATAGATGCTGGGGCGTGCGAGGCCGGGGGCGGCGATAAGATACGGATGCTGGTTGTGTGCGGTACGGGTATATCAGGCCCTGGTGGCGGTCGGTGCAACAGTCCCTGTGGTCCCATTATAATGTGCCCTGGCCGGGCCACAGGTGCATATTACAAAGTGTCTCCTTGCTTGCCAGGCCTGGTGCACATTATAATGTGCACCCTTCCCCTGCCATTCCCGGCATGCTGCTGCCTGTTCCGGCATCAATGGCATGGTCCTTATTTGTACCTGCTTATGCACCTTCTGTATTGGGCTTCAGATTGATTGACAGCATCTGCCTGTCAATCAACACCTTCTATCGCAATCACGGCCTTTTATCTGTCAATTTGATGGATAATTCCCAGGCATGTACATCAAATTTGCCATCATTTATCACCGGCTTTGGGAATTGTTTTGCATTTTGTGCACCAACCAGGGACTCTTTTACCAAACCGTAAATACATTCAGATAGGCCTCAGCAGGCTCTACAACTTTCGTTTTGAGTGTATTTTTAGGTATATACCACCAACTTCCTTTTTTGGCCACTACGCTTTTTGCCCAAAAAGGAAAGTCTACTGTTTTCTCCCTCCCTGGCTCAGAATTCAATCGTTTTTGATGTTCTAACTGGTCACAGATAATGTTGAATACCATAAAAAGTGAACTAGACCACAATTGGAAGCAATGAATCCCTGTAATGGGGATATAATGGGGAAAATAGTCGATTTAGCTCTACATGCTTGTATCTTTGTGGTATAGCCATGCAGGCCTTGGCCAGGCACCTTGGGTTACTTGTTAGTGATATAGATATGTTGTGCAAACACTATAATAGACTCCCAAAAGAGAGTGTGCATATTTTGACCAGAATGGAAAATCCGATCATTTCTCTATTTTGAGTCTATGGAATGATCCAGGATGTAGCATCCCTACTCAGGAAGCAGTTTACATGTGTAAAAATGTATCCGATAGGTTTCAAACCTACAAACCAGCCTACCAATGAAGATTGGATGTGAAAATGTTTTATATGAATCCTTACCTCCTTAGCATGCCTAAAAGGCTTGGAATGGGAGACACAAGTTCAAGGAAGATCTCACAGGCCTCCTTGAGCTCTGGATACAAAAATTCTGCCAATAGATGGTCTGGAAGTTTCAGATTATCAGATGACATTTTTCGCTTATTTACTGAATAGGGAACCAATAAGAACAGCTACTGCGAAATAAACACTCAGAAGAGGAAAAGCTCTGATGAAAGACCCATAATCAACTTTATTTGAAGAAATTTGGACAGGTTTTGAGTGGATTGTATTTCCGAGTACATAGATTAAACAGCAACTTTGAGTGCCCTTGTTGCACATAGCTGAAAACACCATCTGGGTGAATCTTGACCAAAACCCCTCAAATAAAAACCAAAATAGGTCTTTCATCATGTCTCTCCACTTTGGGATTGTTTATGTGGCACTAATGGCTCTACATTGACCCCAATTCACCAAATAAGCGAAAAATGGCATTTGCAATTTTGGAACTTCAGGGTCATATATGGAGATGTTCTTTGGCTCTAAGTGTTTGGATACTTTCTAATATTGGTTTCTAGGTCCATAGGACACATTGTGTAATGGTGGCCTGTGGAAAACAGGGTTAACAGTCAGTCAGAGCATGTTCATCTTCAATCTCGCCATGCTGATGCAAAAGGACATTAATAACCTCACCATTGTGTTTATATAAGTGGTAGATGTACTAGCATTATAAAAGAAACCACTGACGTGACTACAAGCTGTGGGAATACAGCAATCATGGTGTTTGCTATTATAGCCAAAAATATGCTCTCTTGACTGGTTGAGTCCTTTTTACTGTATGTAGAGCATATGTCTGGCATAGATATATCAAGGAGCAGGAGTTAGCTTTGATTCTCGGGTTATACCACAAAGATACAAGCATGTAGAGCTAAATCGACTATTTTCCCCATTATATCCCCATTACAGGGATTCATTGCTTCCAATTGTGGTCTAGTTCACTTTTTATGGTATTCAACATTATCTGTGACCAGTTAGAACATCAAAAACGATTGAATTCTGAGCCAGGGAGGGAGAGAAACAGTAGACTTTCCTTTTTGGGCAAAAGCGTAGTGGCCAAAAAAGGAAGTTGGTGGTATATACCTAAAAATACACTCAAAACGAAAGTTGTAGAGCCTGCTGAGGCCTATCTGAATGTATTTACGGTTTGGTAAAAGAGTCCCTGGTTGGTGCACAAATGCAAAACAATTCCAAAGCCGGTGATAAATGATGGCAAATTTGATGTACATGCCTGGGAATTATCCATCAAATTGACAGATAAAAGGCCGTGATTGCGATAGAAGGTGTTGATTGACAGGCAGATGCTGTCAATCAATCTGAAGCCCAATACAGAAGGTTGCATAAGCAGGTACAAATAAGGACCATGCCATTGATGCCGGAACAGGCAGCAGCATGCCGGGAATGGCAGGGGAAGGGTGCACATTATAATGTGCACCAGGCCTGGCAAGCAAGGAGACACTTTGTAATATGCACCTGTGGCCCGGCCAGGGCACATTATAATGGTACTACATGGAGAGCTCGTCGGTGGTGCCGACGAGGTATATGTAGCGTGTAGTGTGTACGTGGGTGGTCTCTTCTTCTCATAAGTTATCGTTCGTCGTCGTTCGTTGTCCGACATCTCAAGCAGTCGCACCACCGACAGTCGCGCTGCGCCCCCTCCACCCGCCTGCCGCGAGGTGCGTGCCCGCGTGGATGAGCTCGCTCAAGCGCGCGTGCGGGCGCGCGGCGCGCAGGAAGAGCGCCGTGGGGAGGATGGGGCGGGGCTGGTACGTCGGGCCGGAGAAGGAGGTGAACGTGGCCCGGCGCTCGATCAGGGCGCGCATGGGGGGCGGGGGCAGGGGCGGGGGGCGCACGCGACGTTGCCGCACTCGGCCAGGGACGGCGCAGCGGGCGATGCGGCGTCGCCGAGACAGACGCGCTCGAGGGCGGGGGTTGGCGGCGACCTCGGCGTAGGCGTGCGCCCACATGGCGGGGAGGGGTGTGCGGAGGGTGTGCAGTGCGGGTGCGGCGGCGAGGGCGGCGGTCAGAGTGGCGAGCGCGGGGTCGCCGGAGAGGGGGAAGGACAAGGCAGGTGCTGGTCTGAGAGGACATATGCGTTAGTATGTGCTACAGGAGGAAGGCAAGAGCGCAACACACCAATTGAGGAGAAGCGTGGACGGCTCCCGCGAGCGCGTCAAGCATGGCGCGCGGGGCGGGCTGGGAGAGGTAAGTCCCTGCGGCTTTACGCACGCTCAGCTCTTGCAGGGTGCGCAGGTCTCGGACGGCGCGGGTAAGGTCATCCACGTCCTCAGCGCTATTGGGCAAAGTGACGTCCAGGACTAGGAGTTTCGGGAGCATGGAGAGCACCGCCGCGTCGCTTGCACTTGGGCTGGGCAGGACCAGCACGCGCACACCCCTCGCGAGGTCAGGCTTCACACGCAGTTGGGCCAGGAGGGCCGCAGACTGGCGCGAGGAGTGGAGGACGAGGGTGTGGTGGAAGAACGGGAGGGCGATGCGGTGGAATGCGTGGCAGACGAGGAGCGGCGCCATGCGGACCTCGTATCCTTCGTAGAAGCATTTCCTTGGTGCCACGGGGCGCGGGGATGGGGGGGCCGGCGGTGCAATGACGGTGTGGGCGAGGATGCGCTCGAGGAGCTCTTCAGGTAAGGAGACGATAGTGGTCATTGCAGTTGAGGATGCGGTGGATGGTCGTAAGAGGTCGTTAGAGGTGCTTAAATAAAAGTGAGGATGAAGAGGGGTCGCAAATGTAACTGCATTTGAGTGGAAGAGGAGACTGGGACCCACAAATCCGGTCCCATCATCAATCTCACTTTTTCTGATCTGATCTGAACAGGGTAATTCCGGTTTTGCTTCCGACAGCGGCGTCAGATGACAGTCTGGGAAACTACTCAAGGCACCGAGGCCTACGCCTAGGTCCCAAAGCAACACGAGAGTCGTTTCGCGCTGAGGATTCGAATTTCAACTAGGTAGGCATGTTTGAGGCATGTGAAGTGTAAACCCAACTCTCCTCCCGGCGCTCGTAATGTACTTACTTCCCGAAAACTTGAAATCCATCGGCTGGTCTTGTCATGGCGGCAATATGGTGATCGCAGCCTCATCCTCCCATACTTATTCCTATCGCAGTGAGTCTGCACGCCTTGCCTCAGTGCAACTGAGGGCACTTTCGCGGCATCCCCGCGGCACATTGATATCAACAAGCTTCATTTGGGTCTACATATACCCTTGATCCGGGACTGCATCGCTATGATCTGCGCGCCGCATCGTCGTGAGTATGTCCAGGTTCGCCCAAGTACAACTAACTCAACTAAGACCAATAGTTGCTTCTCGGCTCGGTTCGGGAACTTGTCAACTTAAACTCCTGTCTTCGCTAAATACATAGGTGAGCGGGACCCGCACTGACGGCACCAGATCTCCGGTACACGCGAGCGAGGATAGCGCTAGCGAGCTCGAGGATCCCGATGGACGTCAAGATAACCCGCGGCGATATCCTTCGAACTCTCCTTCCGGCTTTAGTCTACGACGGTCATCTCACTTGCGTGTCCGCTCCGACGTCCCCTAGTGTTTCCTTGGCCAGACTGCCCTCCCTTTCGTTAATTGCCCCTCCATTTCCCCAACTGCCCCCCCCATCTCGTCATGGCGTTCCAAATCCGTCTCTCCGATTCAGACTGGCCACTCTCCTCCGCGGACCTCGTCCCTCAGTCTTCCGGGGCTGCGAACGAATATCGCCTGGACTGACAGTTCGCTTGTCGGTCAGATGGTGATGTTCGCTTCTCCCGCGCCTTTTGAGTTGGCTAACGCCGACTGTGCAACGAATCGCTGACTCGATGCTTGCCCACTGATGATGAATTAGTGTTTGTCGAGGATCCGGAGATCCCTACCTGCTTTCCACACTTCCGCTGTGACCATGCATACTGCCGCTACTACGACGGCTACTGTAATAACAGCTAGCTATTCCTATTCCGAGGCCGCTGAAACGCCCACCACCATGTGAACGTCGCAGAGGATTCGGACGCTTAACTTAGCCTGTCATGCATGCCACGCCACCCACAACGACTACGCAGGCCCCTCACGACGGGTGTGCTTCTTTTGTGTACGATCCGCGAAGGACGAGTTATGTTCAGCACGTCTCCGGATATTACTGTTGTTAGGTACAGTACTCATCAAGCTCTGCTCGCCGTCGCGCAATCCTCCGATACTCCGATCCGCCGCTGTCCGTGCGCTATCTCTGGCTCGTCTGCATACGCATCTCCGGATGATTTACAGCTCGGGATCGCAACAGCGCTAGCTGGGGATCGCAGTCCGCCCATTCGTGGATTTGTCCTCGGACAAACCCGCTCCAAGTCAGCAATATGCATGCAAGTGTGCCGTCGGCTTTTCTGGTCAACGCCTTTGACTCATTCCCGCTCTCCAATTGTTCCCTTACTTTGGACCCTGAGCTCGCCTAATTGTCCTGCTCCCGCTGCTGTTGTCTCCGTCTTCGTCTTCCATTTCCTTCGTCTTGCTGCATTCCATTCCGAATCCATTCCATTCCTGTTGTTCTCCGTGGTGTAGCCCTGGTCGTGCTGTTCGCGTTCTTCCCACCGCGTCCGCCTAGATCACCGACATCACCGACTAGCGCGCCTAGCTAGCGCCTCCATAACCCCACCGGCTGTGCAGTGTAGCGTACCGTGCGTGCGTGTCAATCAGACATCAAAGTCAAACCGGGCAGGCTGGGAAAACTATGGTAGTACCTATACGGAGGTCTAGGCAGGCCCAGGCCCAGGCCCCAAGCCACGACGCGACGCGGCAAGTGATAAATATTATGTATTCGAATTTCGAGGGAGGAGTAGAATAGGCCGGACAGTTTACGTAGGGTACACCGCCACCTGCGCCACCGCGCTTCTGACACCTTTGCTTGACACAATCACATCAAGCTAACGTTATGTCGGGGGCGCGACTCCGCGGCCCGCCTCTCGCGTGAACAGCTTACCTCAGCCCGACCCATCTGATGCGACACTCAACCTCCGGCCTGGCATCACCGGCACTCGGCGTTGTGACCAGATCCTGAATCGATCCAACCCCTGCGCCACCGAAGTTCCATACCTTAATCCAACGCTTAAGCAGGAATCTCCCGCCTTCATGCTATTAACAACCCATGGAATGTCCCGCCTCCATGGCTTTAACAACGAACTGGCAGCACCGTGGCTTGCTAGCTCCGGACGAGCGACACCATTCAGGTCCGCCACAGGTCCCCCGTCGAACATGCCCCGCGAACCCCCGAGAACCTTTGTTTCGAGAGGACCCGCGAACGAAAAAAAAACCCGATCGGTACATAGCGCACTGAAACTAAACGCGCTCACGCTCACGCGAACCAAACACGCCACGTCGCGTCCCCACCCACGGACGATCTCATGTCGCGTCCCGCTCCGCTAAGCCTTAGTGCGCTCTTGAATCCTGAAGACCCCGTCGACGCCTCTGGAGATGTTAGAGCCCTCTTAGACGCTCTGGGCCCCCTTGACCGTCCCTTCCTTGTCGCTCCCAATGTCCATAGACAGCTGCAAGAAATTTTGAGGTCCTGCACCGCACCACCGCCCGTCGCCCAGCGTCGCAACCCTCCACCGGCGACCGTGGCCGTGGCCCGTAGTTTGGCACCGCAAGCCGACCCTGATAGAACAGTCGAGTACAACGTTCGGGTCTCAGACAAGACCATCCTGCCCGACTTTACACCTATCCGGGCGGTGCCTGCGTCGAATACCTGGAAAGCGGTGACGTCAACCCCGTTGGGCATTTGCTACCAATAGCTGGTGATCTCGACTCACCACTTCCTTGGACCGACTTCGCATATTCCAAGGGAGCCCCAGACGGCGGAAGTCGGAAGAACGAATTCTATTACAACCCCTGTGCTTGTTGACGACCACGGTGTGGAGGTCGCGTGCAAAATCCGGCATGCCACCTGTAAGTTAGCGTCGTGCCGTGGCGCCCACGATTCCACCATATTCACCTTCGTGTTTTATTTTGGCCTAGGTCCTTGGAATGAAGGCATGCCCGCTTGCCGATCTAGCCCACCTTAGGAGCTCGTACCAGCACACGTCGGCCACGCGTGCAGACGTGGAAGAACGCCTAGCCGCCGAACGAGAGGCCCGCTTGCTGTATTCCTCCCCGTCCCGCGACATCTTCCAAACCACCGCCGCGTACATCACTGCAGTGCGAACTGCAGGCTGCCGACGTCCGCAGCAGGAGCCACGCCGCGCACAGAGCAAGAGCTTCAGCAATTTGACCAAGATCAAGCTGCTGGCCACGTCTTCCGTCGAAGATACCCCGGTGCCCCAAACGTGCGACGGTCGAAATTGTCTTCCACGAGATTTGAGCGCGACTCTGGTCCCCTCGACGGTATATCTCATGTCCGTTTACTCCGTTTTCTATCTTTACCCATCGAATTCCAGCTCAACTCGATCCCTCCTATTTGCCAACATACTCGGCGCACCGAAGTCCGAACCACTGGGTCGACTTCAGCATACGCGACGCAGGGTACAATATCGACTACATAGCGGCTGTTTTTACGGACGATAGGGAGGAGGCCGAGCGTATTGAGCTTGAAGCCAAGGCGCTCGACATTGGCCCGTTGGCCAAATGCAAGACTGTCGTGAAATTACTCCGCTCAGAGAAGTTACTGTCGTTAGTACCAATCTCGGTTCGCTGCTTTTCTTCCCTTGAACTTCGCAATTGCAGCTGTCGATCACCGCCTGGAAGGCCGGCTCGTCCAGCCAAGAAATGGCTCATCTCCAATGCGACGTCAAATTCCGCATCTGGTGGCCTGTTGACCGCACGAAGTGTCGCTATGCCCTAGTTACATCGCGTGGCACCCCCCGCCATCCCGTTCCCCTTCCCTTGAAAACCCCCAATGCTGTTCGGTCTCAGATACTCAGCCTCCTCCAGAGTGTTCGGCAGGATCTCCCCGATATGACTGCACGGCGTTTCCTCCGACATCCCCGCCGTCAAATCTCGTCTGTTCAGTATTTTCCCTCACCTCAGCAACCCAACACTGAGCCATCTCCACCCCTCCCTCGCGAACCGCGCACATCTAAGCGCATATATCACTAGAGCCAAGAAAGAGCATTTTTCCGGAGGGAACAGATTGGAAAGGTAACGAGATCTTTCTTTGAATTCAGAACCGTCGGCGGCGCCTTACTTACATCCGTTGTCGTCCAGGTGTCATCCGGCTTTAAGAAGTTGCAAGACCAGCAGCTCCCTCCGCACCGAGCACTACATTCGGCTCATTTTGGAACTCAACAATGACTCTCTTGTCGTTCACGAAGAGGACGAACCGGCCCTCCCAGGCGACAAGAACACACGGATAATCATCTGCATGAGCACCGACTCCAGCAAGCGCCTCCAGGACACGCAGTACCTCCAAAGCGACATCGGGTTCAAAAGGATCGTAGGCTTTGACGAGTTTGAGATCGCAGCCATGGATCGCGATGCGAATACGAGTCAGTCAATCCCTACAGTTTCATTCTTAATCTGACCGTCAACCCTCATCCAGGCGTTGTTTTTTGTCGGGCATACGTTACTCGCCACACCGCTGCAGCCCATCAGCGAATATTCGATGAGCTCAATAAAATCGTCATGCTCGACACCGGAACGCCGCTACGTTGGCGGCATCTACACGGACAGTCTCCAGAGGACTTCCAGGGTCTCATCCTTCAATGGGGGGCCGACCAGCACCGCGGCCAAGCGAAGGGCAGTTATCCATTCCCCCTCTCTAGCGACCCCGCTCATCACTGCCTCAGGACTCGGGCTGCACCTGGTAGACCGAGCGGCGGAGCTCCCGATAGAGCAGATGGACATGCATGAGCCGTGGCGCAGCCTCCATAGCCTCGGCCCTTACGACCACCTCCGTCGATTGTACCGCGTTTGCAAAGTCCACAACTACCGCAATATCCGCATCTGTGCAGTCACGGAGCCTGTGCGCCAACTCATGCGGAGTCTGGCTTGCATCCGCCACCCAGATTGGGATGGCACAATCGCGCAAATCCTAGCCAGTGGCGGCAAAGCTGGCACAGGTAAGCGACCCATGCGACGTCCGCTACAGGCGTAACCTCACGACATAACCATCTAGACTGGGTTCGAGACAAGGAGTCGTGTAAATTTGCGTTTCCCGGAATCTGTTGGGAGAAGAGCTTCATCCCTCTCGCTGTGTGGAACGCGGGCGAGTCAAACACCAATCTCATCGAGACGGTCCACAGCGATGTCAATCGTGAAGGCGTACATTGCACCTTGGTTGGAGGACTTCTCCGCGGCCAGGAATACGACGCCATGCAGAGAAACACGCTTCTGGCAAGCACGGCTTGAATCCACTCTCTTTCGGGACTGACCGCCTAGCTTCACAGCAATACGAGGCCCATGGCATCCGCCCGTCGTACGCAGCCGTCACCCCAGTGACGAACGCAGTCAAAAACGTCAAGCATCGAGGTGAGACGTCGTCCATTTCCGTTCCACGCTCCTTCTGAATCCGGCTCAACACCTCCTCCCAAGGCACCCAACAGGGCAAGAAGGTCGCGGCTCATGCTCTTGCCGTCGGGCAACACAACGCCGGCATGCAGAAAGCCCATGACACGCTCCGGAGCTGGAATCAGTACGTCTATGCGCTAGAGTGCCTCCCACTAACTCCCGGGGTGATTTCGCCGTCGTCTACGCCGGAGTACCACCGCCAGCTGTCGGTGGCCAGGGTCACCGCGCGCCAGGCGCAGAACAAGTACAATTCTCAGGTGCAAGTGGGGACTAGGCTCCGTGAATCGGGAGCTTCAGGCGTAATTTTACCGCTTTCCCAATCCAATAACTGATTAATCCATACTCTCGCTCGATCTACACCAAAGAAAGGCTCTGAGTACTCGACATGAAGATGAAGGCTCCGACATGGTACTCGACATGAAGACTATCTCTCTATCGTCGATTCCTTCGATTGGCTTCCTACCTGCATGATCTGGTCCCGGAGCATTGAATTCCACATCATTTTAGCTCAAAAGTCTAAAAAAACCGACATCCTTCCACTTCAATACGAAGAAGCTTCCATTTCTTTAGGTGCATCTACCGCTATCATATTCATCCTTCTACTTCAATCTGAAGACGCTTCCATTTCCCTAGCTGCATCTACTCGCTATCATATTGGGACTTCGACATCGACGACTTCATTTTAGCTCCCAAAAAAAAACCCCGACTACCACCGCGGGCGAAGGAGTACCGCAAATCTGGGCCGACCAGTGGAACGCATCTCCTTTTGGTGCGCCGCCCATCCACATTTTCCAGCGAAGTGACTCCTATCCAATGTGAGTACGCGCGCCATTCCTTGCATCGCCCAAGTGCACTGACAGCCGGTCGACAGGGCCATTCCCATCCAAATCAGCGAAAGTCTCGCGAATGCCCTAGCGCGAAGCATCCAAATCCGCCATGACCTTATTTATGGCGGGATCGCAGCTCGGCCTCCTGCGGTGGCCGTTTGGGGGTCATACTTCGCCGCTTCCACGGACCTCCTGCAAATGACATGGTTCGGACCAGCCCACGCAGAGGACGCTGCGACTCTCACTCAACGCGTCCGAACCTTGTGCACACTCGCGTGTGCGCTCGATGCGCTCGAGGCGCAGGGACATCCCACGGCCAGCCAATGTACGCCTCGAAATGACCTCTCACTCTCACTTCACTCACACTGATCCTCTCTCCGTCAGGCTACCAGTAATTATTAGCGTTCTGGTGCAATGTTACCTAGAAAATAAACGAAATTTCGCGCCTTATTCTGCGCTGCAGGAATCCGACTGGAACCCAGCCTCCGCGTTTTCTGGGACTTGTCAGAAGTTTCCCGCGGCAGGTCGCCGTTTGCGCCACCTGCAGGGCCATCCAGGTCGGGCTTCTGGTGTTGGTTTGCGCGCCACCAAAGTCAAAGTCACCGGTTGCGCCACCTGCAGGCGGATAAATTCATTCTTTGGGTTTGCGCCGCGGAGGCTTAAGCCGCTACCCTCCGCCGATGGGCTAGCAGAACGCCGGGGCGCGACCGACCTTGACCCAAGTATTTATTCGGGACAACGACTGAATCTTTCTCCTCAGTCGCCCACTTCTTCCCTTCAGCCCTCGCCCACTTTACACTCGTCTTCGTCCTCAATCGTCAGACATGTCGACCATACCTACTCTCTCGACCCCCGGCCTCGTCGAAGGACCCGAACTGGAGGCGCTGATCAAATGTCTCCAAACCCTTCATCGCAAGTCTCGCTTTGGACTAGGTATGGGTCTGGTCTGCCCTCCACATTTCACTCTCACTGAATTTTTGTTGCGATTCCGCAGCGACTCTGTCCCAGATGCTCGGGCGCTGTAAGTTTTTTGGCTTCAGGACCACCCTCTTTCACTGACTCCCGTTAAACAGCGGTTTTCGAACCGACGTTCGTTCCCGGCACGCCAGCGTCACCCGAAGAAATTGCGGCCGGCTTCGTCGACCAGAAGAGGGCGGAGGCGTATTGGGTTGTCCTCAGCGGGCGCGAGCCCGGCTTATACACGACTTCGTACGTGACCTGTCCCTGCCTCCTATTTTGCCGCCGCCTGGAGCATTAATCGACGCTCAGCGATGAGGCCAATGAGCAGACGTCCCGCGTCCCTCACCAGCAACAGCAGCGCGTCGTTGGGTTCGAGGCGGCCTTGGCCGTCTACACCGTCCATTATCCCCAGGACACCAAGAAGTGGGTGGAGGTCCCGCACTCTGACCCGGCCATCGACTCTCTTGTGGCGCCCCATGACCCGCGCTGCTTTTGATGGCACCGACGTCGCGGGATTGGATTAGATGGTCTGTTTGGTTCGCAGAGAGAGAGAGACGAGGGCGGGTACGCAGGCGGGGAACCAGTTGTAGCGTACATCCTGTGTTGTGCATTTCTTGAAATTTTTTCTCTGCCCTCGGTCGTGTCGTGTCGCCATCTCCCAGTCTTTCAGAAATCGAGGGCCAAACAAAAATTAAGGGCAGATCAAAATTAAGCTCAACTAACCTACGCCCCAATATCTTTCTCCCTCTACGCTCGTCGCCATGGTCAGTCGTTCATTCTCGCGTCGTTTCTCTTTGGGTCTTTGCATCTGACACCGCCCAAGCAGATGCCAACTTGTCGCGAGATCAGACGCCCCGCCCGCACACCGAGGGATCGCCTCCGTAGATTGGCTCGTCGAGTGGCGGGTTTGCCAGCGCGTCGTCGCCAACCAAACCCTCGTGCTCAACTTCAACGCCGAAAAGCATTGCAGTTCTTGCAAGACGAGGTGCAGATCCTCTTGAACCAGACCGAGCATTGGCGTAACATCGCGATGAGCCACCGAAACTTACTCCATCAGAAAGGAATCAACTTTGGCACGGAATAGGGGAATGGGGCGCCAGGGTAGCAGGGGCTTGACAGTCTATTCGCGCCAAGAAAGAGGCAGAGGCGTGGGCTGCCACAGAAATACTTGTATAGCGAAAAAGAAATGGATCTATATACAACTCATGCTGCATGCGTTTGTTTGTGCCCGTTCAGCTTCGGCTGTCGACTGGCCACTGTCTGGATGGAGGTCGTCCCAGGGCGTGCTGCAGCCGCTCCGCCTGAGCTGCTGGCACGACCCAAATGTCGCCACCCCGAGCCTGGCCTGCTATTGCAGCAGCAGTGAAACGACTGCGAAGCGAGTTCAAATTACTATGAGACGGAGAAGACGATGAGTTCACGCACCAGTTTATTGTCCGGACGCCGCCGTTGTCAGTTCCCTCGTCGCCATCCGAGCTCTCCACCGAGTCGTCGCCATCGCCGTCGTAGTCGTCGTAGTCGTGGAAAATTTCACCATTATCCAAAACCACCACCTTACTGTCATCGTAGCCGACCGCAGTGAGAATCGCTTGGTGAAGATGCATGGCCAATGTCATGCTCGCTCCATTCAGGCGGATGAACTCTCGCATGGCGCGCATTCTAAGGACTGGAGTCAGCGTCAGCGGGCACCAGAGAAGGGCACCTCACCGGTCCTGCGTTATGAACACATTGCCTACAACGAGCCAGAGCAGGTTTCCCGACAGCTCGGCAAAGCTGTAGAGGCGGTCCAGAGCTCCGTATGCCCACACGTCCCCGGCAAGATGCCGTACCTCGTGCGGGAGACCCTCTCTTGACAGTCCCACCCGACGTTTCATGGTCCGTGTCTGCTCGCGAGGCTGGAGTGTCGCACTAGCCAGAGCGTGGCGCTCCTGACACTCCGTGTGCCAGCAGCGGCAGGCTTGAGCTAAGTATCCCCGCGCTTCGGCCACCGTTGGAAAGAGCTGAACGGTCGCCGAGGGTGCATTGAAAGTCGCTTGGTTTTTAGCCGCTCTGCGTGAAAACCGGTACTACATGAGGGCGCCGTGCAAGCAGATGGCCAATTCGACCTACGCATCCACATGAATACCGTCGAACCGGCCGTTTTCGACAGTCCAGATGTGATATCTGCCGCGTCGGGGCTTCTCGTGGTCCGGGCGGTTCCAATCCGCTGGCGCGTAGAAGTTGGTAGGACACGACAGGTATCCATCAGTCAGAGTGATGCCGGGGTAGACGCGCAAGAGGGGGTTTTTGGGCAGAATATGGCGCGGCATTCTTTTGGGCGGGCTGGAACAAGCGAAAGAAAGGAGTTCAAGATCCCGCCGCCCCTGACGGACGCTGATCAAATCAAGCCCCTTTCCTAGATCAAGTCGTCCCAACCCAACGTCGATCACGTTCGTCTGTGTGGTAGCCCCAAAAACAAAACATGGTGAGCCCATCCATCCTTGAATCCCTGGAGAACACTGACCCCTCGCTGGCTGCAGGCTAGGTCCAAACAAACGGCACGAATGCCGAGCCCAGAGACCAGGCTTCGCAGGGCTAGGGCTAGGCCAGCTCTGCCGGCTATGGCCACGAAGTCTGCGCAGTCATATGCAGCTTTCACTTTGGCCGCCGAGCGCGGGGCGCGCCGGGCGCGGGCGTAGTGACGATGACAGCGACAGCGGCAACGACAGCGCCAGCGACAGCGCCAGCGCCAGCGGCAGCGACAGCGACAGCGACAGCGTCGAAATCATCGACAACGACGACAGCGCCAGCGTCGAAATCATCGACAACGACGACGAGAACAACGAGAACAACGAGAACAACGAGAACGAACCCGACGTCGTGGTCCTCGGCACGGCTTCAGCCTCATCGGCGTCCTCGTCCACAAAACGCCATGTGAAGTATCTGAAGAGGTATAAACTCCTATTGCCGCCGGTGGACCCAGAGCTGAGCCACGAGCGTCGGGCTCGGGTAAGTCATTGTTTCTTTGTTTTCACATTGCGACCGGGGTTGAACGAACGCCTGCACCAAAAAGATTGTGCGGCTGTATTTCACGCACGCGCCTCGCCTTGAGGACCCACAGGGACTGCAGATCCGCCTTTTCCGTCGGGTTTTTGAAGACACGCGACGCAATCCCAACTGGGCGGCTGAGGAGGATTGCTCGGTATGTGAGAGAAATTGCAGCTGTTGCGATTGCCGAACATTTCGCATCATAGGTCTGCCTCACTGCTTCGGCTCCCCAGATCGTCCTGTCTTGCGCGTGCCGCACCAGACTCTTTCACATTGTATGTGGTGGTGCTTACTTCGGAATCAGAACCATACTACTTAAGACTGATACCGCGATGCAGAATTGCATCCAAGGATGGCACGAACAGGATGACGCGGCCGTCCAGAACCTGATTCGATGTGAGTTATTATTCCTTTCCTTCCATATCCGGTAGCCATTTTCCTGGACGCCAGCCAAGCAGGTCCTACATGCAAACAAGGCGCGAAGCCCCTCCACCTGGCCTGGGTGACGCCTTCGGCTGCGGAGGCGGCTGCCAAGAAGCAGAAGAGAAAGCAAGCCCACCGCGCGAAAGCGAAAGCGAAGCGGTCGAACTTGAAGCAGGCAAGTAAATCTGGCAAGGCCAAGGTCGTGAAGAAAGCAGGAAAAGACGCGAAGATGCGGGAGGAAGCAGCGCCGGGGCCAGAACACCCCACGACGGGGGCGACGGGGGCGGAGGCAGCCGCCGCGGGGACGAGCTCAGCGTTGGGGAGCGGCGTGGAAGTGGCCCCTCGGCTGTTCCTCCAGGGAGGTGTGCTGCATTATCGCAAATGACCGCCCTTCGCATTCAAAAATCTATCCCATCGCGCGTATCGAACATGCTGGCTGGCGTATTGTACATAGATGCCTGAAAATATTGTACCTTGAATACACCCCAAAACGTCGTTGTGTTTCCAAGTATATTGTCCCAAGGAAGGCAAGGATCATGTGGTATAAATTCAACGCGAAATAATACATGAAACGGCTACACTAGAAGTACAGATATGACAAAAGCGTTTCCAAGTATATTTATTGTGCCAAGCAAGAATCATGTGTATAAATTCAACGCGAAATAATACATGGACGGCTACACTGCACATCAACCTCGGATCTGGGGGAACCCAAGGCTGAGAAGGGAAGGGAAGGAGCGATGAGAGGGCGCGAGGTAAGAGGAAGACGAGGAGGAGACGAGAGCGGTGAGTGACGTCGACAACCAGACGAGAACAAAGAGACGACCAGTTCAATGACGAGACCAGATCTACAGAAGTAAGTGATGAGAACGGGGTTCGGGGTCGGCAAGGTAAGAAACAGGAAGAGGGGGAGGGGAGTGGGGTGGAGAGGAGAGGAGAGATGCCGCCTTGGGAAAGGCAGTGGTAAAATGCTCATCGCGGGGTGCAACAGCGCCAACGCGGCCGGGGAGGGCAGTGTTTATATTTAAAAAAAAGACGAAGTCTTAAGTGACGAGGTCAACCTCGGTTCTGGGGAGACCCAAGGCAGAGAAGGTGGGAGCGGTGAGAGGGCGAGGCGACAGTAGGATGCGGAGGGGACGACGGGTATTTGCTCGAAGAAACGGGAGTGGTAGAGATAGCGTGGCGATGCGGCGAGGATGGCATTGTTTGTCCTCATCAAGTCTCACGCACGGCCCTCCAATGTCGATAAATGACGAGGCAAGAAATAACATGACACCAAAAGTCGATCAACGACGAGGAAAGGAATAACGATAAGACCCAAAGTACAGAAGTAAGAAATAACATGAGACCAGAAGTCGATCAACGACGAGGAAAGGAATAACGATGAGACCCAAAGTACAGAAGTAAAGTACACAAGTAAGGGACGAGAACGGTGTTCGGCGAGGTAAGATGTCGGCGAGGTAAGAAAGAGGAAGAGGGGAGGGGGAGTGTGGCGTGGCGAACGATGGGTGGAAAGATGCCGCCTTGGGAGAGGCAGTGGTAAAATGCTGGTCACGGGGAGGCAACAGCGCAAACGTGCCCTGGGAGGGGCAGCGTTTCAAATAGAAAAAAGACCAAGTCTGAAGTGACGAGATCAACCTCGGTTCTGGGGAGACCCAAGGCAGAGAAGGGAAGGAGCGGTGAGAGGGCGAGGTAGATGAGTGCAAATGAGGCGGACGACAAGACCATAAGTACAGAATGGAAGTACGAGAACAGTTCAAGTGAACGAGGGGACGAAAGGAAAGTACAGAAGTATGCGGCGAGAACTGAGACCCAAGGTACTGAAATAAGGGACGAGAAGCGAGTTCGGCGAGGTAAGAGGTCGGCGAGGTAAGAAAGAGGAAGAAGGGAAGGGGACTGTGGGTTGGGGAACGATGGGTGAAGAGATGCCGCCTTGGGAGAGGCAGTGGTTAAATGCTCGTCGCGGGGGGGCAACAGCGCAAACGTGCCCGGGGAGGGGCAGCGTTTCAAATAAAAAAAAGACCAAGTCTGAAGCGACGAGGTCAACCTCGGTTCTGGGGAGACCCAAGGCAGAGAAGGTTGGGAGCGATGAGAGGGCGAAGTGAGAGGAAGACGGGGAGGGGAGGGCGAGGATTTGGAAGAAACGGGGAGTGGCAAGGCGGCGGGGTGGTGGAGGTAGGAGGAGGATAGCATGGCGACGTGGCAACGATGGCAATGTTTGTCTTTGATCAAGTCTCACGCACGGGCCTTTCTCACGCACGGGCCATTCAACGGAAGACGGGCACTACTGCCGCCAGCCTCTCGTTAAAACCCTACTGCACGCAAAGTATTTATTGCATCACCTCCGTTTTCACTGCACGCAAGCAGCCACAGCAGTCTCGGTCTACGGTAGATCGTACTTTTGATACATCTTGAGCCCCTCGACCCAGCGCGCCTTGTGCGCCTCCAGTCGCGCGGCCTTTTCTTCCACTGACATCTCCATTGTGTTCACCTCTTCCTGGCTTTTAAAACCGTTATCGACGAATCGAAAAATTCCGGCGGCCGTGTATTGTGTAAATGAAAACCGTTTCTCGTGGGCTTGTATCGAGGTATTGGAGTGGCGAATAAGTGCAGATGGAATGAAGATGGTGGACCCCGGGGGGAAGCGGATGATCAGCTTGAGGTCCCATAAGATGAGATGGCCGCCTTTGTCAGGGTCGAAATCCCCAAGCGACGTGATGGAGCACCAGCCCCAGGCGAGGTTCGCAAAGTCGAGGTGGGGAAAGGTGACCGTCCGCGGGCCGAAGTTGAACGTTGCAGCGGCGAAGACCGAAGTGTTCGCCGAGAAGTTACGCTTGAGATACCGGTTCCAATTGTGTAGCTTGTTCATTGTGTCGGAGTAGTATTCGTGTAACGCAGGGGCATAGCACCTGAAAAGACCTGCACGAAATGAGCGAATGCAGACCCAAATAGGATGGCATACTGTTTGTGAACCCGGCGATGCGCTGAAACGGTTTTTGCGCTAAAAGACCGACGAGTACTATCGTCCTCAGAGCTGTTTGAAAGCAAGGCATCGGGAACTGCTGCCCGCCGCCCATGGAGCTCCCGAAACGTTCAGCATCGTGCGTGCCACGGCGAGAAGGGGTTGGGCCCGCACGGCTTCGTTTCTCCTCCTTGCGGGTCCCATAGTACACCCCGGAGAAGACGTGGTCATACATGTTGGCGGCGGCCTCCTCCATCAACTTGGCAGCCGGCTCCACGACATCCTTGGCCCATCCTGGATCGCGAGGTTGCGCACCAAACAACGCAAACACATAGCCATCGGCGTCGACTAGAGGCCCCGGCTTGCTGTGCGTGTGTCAAACGGGGAGAACGAGAAAAGTGCGTAAGCTTACCCTTGGCAATCCAGTACCACCATACCCGGAATTTGGCGAGCTTCGTCGAAGGAATATTCACGCGCTTCTGGCTTAAATTCGGCGGCTGGCTCACGCAAGCCCATCCATCCGGTCGACGTCACTGCAGGGTGGGATACCATCTTGAAATTTACGCGAATAGGCGTGCTTTGGCGGGTTCGTAGCTGCGCGATCGCTTTCGGATTCGACAGGGTTTCGCGTATCACCTCGCGCTTGAGTTGGCGAGCAGCATGGCACAGTCCCTTTTTCTTGTTCTTTCGCGCGTCGAATCTGTCGGAGGAGGACGTGGCAGCAGTGGAAACTGGGAGCGGGCCAGTGGGAAGACGCGTCTCGGGCGGCTGCCATCGTGCACGGGCCATAGCGAGGACACCTCGTTCTTTCCAGACGTGCGTCGATGCGGGGCCATCGGCGTCCCAGTCGCTATTCTCCTCGAGATCAGCGTCGTCGCAGTCAGACTCGTCTTGAGGGCCCGTCTGGCGCGCAATCATCACATCTCGAAGCCGAAAATGGTCGAGAACGAACGCGTCCTCGACAAACTCGGCGTATATTTTGCCATTACGAAGAGTGCGCCCTACATTGAAATCGGTTAGCCGAGAGTTGGGGGAGAGTGGCCATTGAAAAAGACGCGAAACACCGTGTCGAAATCAGGAAATGTAGGCGATGGGGAGCAGCTGCGAGCGCACGCGCAGTTCGGCAGTCCCAAAGACGGGAACGCGTAGTATGCGGTGGCACGCGCAGTGGAACGTGTCAACCACGCCGTCCCGCAGTCCCAAAGACGGGCACGCGTTGGGCAGTGGCAGGCACGACGGTGGATAGAATTCGACAATAGGTAAAGAAAATGAACCATCTCTACGCGCAGTTCGGCAGTCCCAAAGACGGGAACGCGTAGTATGCAGTGGCACGCGCAGTGGAACGCGTCAACCACGCCGTCCCGCAGTCCCAAAGACGGGCACGCGTTGGGCAGTGGCAGGCACGACGGTGGATAGAATTCGACAATAGGGAAAGAAATTGAACAATCTCTTACCTGACATGCTGAAACTTGTAGTGGTAGAAAGAAAACCAGGAGGCTGGGCGTAAATTCCCGCTTTAAATACAGACAAACCTATGCAGGGTAGTTGTCAATTCCTGCTTTAAATAAAGACAATGCGCTTGAGGAAAACACGGTGGGAAACAGAGTTAACGTTGTTCACAACTTTAACCGTAGTAATGAATTTCCACGCGATATAGTTCTACAACTGGAAAGCAGTGCCTGGAGTTCCGTTCAAATAGATTCAATCCAGTCCATCCTTGTACTCGCTAGCCTTGAGGCGAAGCACCAGCGCCTCCACAACGACTTTCTTCAATTTTGCCTGTCCCTGGCCCCTGCCCTGCGTCTGCGCTGCAAATGGATCCGCGAGTCCGCCGAAAAACTCCGCGACGTTGAAGCGTGGCCACGTCGCGATGCAGTCGAGGTGCGCCTCGCGGGTGATGCCGGCTTGCACGAAGGTCGGGTAGAGGTAGAGGAGAGAAGGACTGAAAGATTCAAGAAAGACCTTGATGTCGGGGGCGGCGTTGGAGTTCAAGTCGGCTGCGCGCACTGAGATGCCAGCATTTAAGCCTTTGCTTTGGGCCAGTTTAATCGACTAGGTAGGGACCGACTCACTGCCCGCTGTGAAATCCCCGCGACTTACAGCGTCGCTCCTTTCGGCGTCGTCATCGGAGCTTTCGGCGTCGTCGTCGTCGGTGGCTTGGACGTCGACCTGCTTCAAGTTTTAACACGCTGCAGGGCTGAATATACTGGTGCCCAACACGCACTTGATGTTTGCTCGTCTGGTGAGAACGCAGGTCTGTCCCATACGTCTTGACATACGCCATGGTCAGCTGAAGCCTCAACACGCCAGACTGGATGTCGTTAAATTCAGTGAAAGTGGCTTTGAGCTGCGAATCGAACCAAGATTCGTAAACATGGCTTGGGTGCTTCAACCAACATTAGCGCTCAACATACCTCTTGTTCGATGGCGCTGAACGTCGCTGTGGTTTGTTTTCCCATAGTTAGAGAAATGTTGAGGTGTTTGTCGGCGATTCGACGGAACCCTAGCTATGAAGGAGGATCAACTAAGGCGGTCTCGCCGGTTTGAGGAGGATCCTCCCACCTTCAGGTTGGCCATCGCCGTCGAATGTGGCTCGAGATTGAATGCGTCTGCAAGTTTTTGGCCTAGGTGCAGTACTGCGCGAATGGCTCAGAACGCTCCTCATGCATGTTGGAACCAGCCAGGGGATTCATCTGCAGCCTGCTACTCACCCAGGGGCATTATTGGAGATTCGTGCGGTGGGGAGTTGCAAAGAGGTTGGGCGTGCAAAGAGGTTGAGCGTGCTGCGCCGCAGCGAGTGTAGGGGCTTAAAAAGCGATTCGGACTCACTTTAATTGCCGACAACTTCCATTCGTTGAAAGAGGATGGGGGAAGTCAAGGTAGAGCATCAAACTCACTAAATGAATGCTATCTGTTATATCACTGTCAGTTCACGACCGATATAGAAGCAGATAAATTCATACCTCTCCCTCCAGTCCCAGTTGAATCCCCAGAATTTGAAATCCTGAACATCCGACTTGGATATAACTGTGAGTGACGAAAAAAGTGGGAAGCCCAGAGAACGTCAGGATTTTTGCTGAAATTATAATCTGCGTGAAAAAAGCAAAGATGGAGGGAAAGGCGCGTACACGCTGCTACCAAAATTTCAGACGTTTCTGTCCAGAGGAAGTGCGTGGAATCCCCCGTCCTCATCAATATGAGTTCTCGACTAAAATGATCAGTTCCTGACCATGTCCGGACTCCCATGTCGTTAACCTGTCCTGTTTTTCCGGCTCACGCTTGGCCAGCAACTCCTCCCCTTCAATCAAGTCCTTAGCCTCCTCTGCTCTCTTGCTTTTCGTTTGGCCGTGTCCTCGGTCTTGTTCTCGTCGATCGCCGCATGAAGTGGTGTCTCTCATTCAAGGCGTAAGAGGGCACATTCGACAACGATTCAAGAAAACTATCAATTCAAGGCGTAAGACGGTACATTCGACGACGATTCAAGAAAACTATCAACTCCAGTCGAGAACGAAGCTACATGAAGCTGAATGCAAGATACAAAGTGATTTGGTGAATGGGTGCTTATTCAAAGGCCGACGCGAGGGCGCGCTATATTTACTGGGCGAGAACGCGCTGGACGCCGGAGGGTTGGTGAGCGGGGGGATATGGACGGGTCTAATGACCTCAAGGACGCAAGACGGAAGGACTCACGTTGTCGGCCTCGTCATCCCCATCGTCGGCCACGTCGTCCCCTTCTTGCTCTTTCTTGGCGGAAAACCAGCGGCTGAGGCGCTGTTCTGTACGCGCCTGTCGACGCGCGGCTCGAATTTGTTTGCAGCTGCAGTCGCAGTGCGCCCACCTGTCGCGCAGCCGCCGGCAGCTCGCTTCGTGCTTCGGGGGATCATCGCTGGATGCGGACGTGGAGGTCTGGGCGAGGCGGTCGAAACGCGCGATGACGTCTGCGGGGCGTCGTTGGTACTCGCGCCAAAGTGCGTCCTTGGCCTCCAAGTCGCGCGTGCTGCTGCCGCCGCTGCTGGTCGAGCTCGTTGAGTAGTAATCGTCGTCGGAACTGACTACAGCGAGGCGGCGAGTGCCTTCGGGTAGGCCCGCCTCTTCATCTGACGACGTGGGCGGGCCACCGGAAAGGGAGAGAAGAACTCGGCGGCAACGTTCAACTTCGGCAACGGCGTGGGCGTGCGAGGCCGGGGGGGAAACTAGAAGACGCTGTTGGGCCCGGTGGAACGCGCTTTCGGCGAGCCTGCGTCGGCGCTGGTGAGAGAGCCCCCGGGCCTCGCTTTCGCCGTCAGATTCGTTGGAGGCGCTAAAGGAAAGGTACATCCAACTGTTTTATAACGGGCAGTCCGACTCACTGGGGGTTGGCCATAGCTTTGGTTTGTGCTGGTGTGGTGGTGTGGTGGTGGTGTGGTGGTAGGTTCGAGAAAAATTTTAGCTTTTGATGATGCCCCAAGTCCCGACGGCGCCGCACCGCACCAACTAGCCGGTTCCATGGGATGAGGGCAACGCATCGAGACTCTGTCTTGCGAAATTATGTGGGATTTAATTGCGTATTTATTTTATTGGGCTCGTTTATGTTCGATTTTGTTTGGACTACGGAACGACGTCGGCAGGCGGTCAAAAAACTATTCCAAGATCGGTGAAAGACGTGTGCTACAAGGCCCAAGTAGAGACGTGTGTGTGCTAACAAGGCGCAAGTGCGCAAGTAGGAGGCGGCAGGAGGCCCTTCAGTCGTCCAAAGTCAAGATGGTGCGTTCGTTGTTGGGCCCAATGGCGGCGAATTCGTTCGCCCCGAGAGCAACGAAAAATCGGTCGCCCGCGGAGACGTCGAGGTCGGCGCAGTAACCGCCCTGGAGGTGGTCCAGGTGGGCATGGACGGTGCGGATGCAGCCACAATCGATGCACGAAATGAGCGCAGATCGTGCCGCCTCCCATATGTCGTCGGGAAGCCCAAATCTCGTATTCAGGCTGCAGAGCGCTATGCCGAGGCCAGTGGTAAAGGTGAAATCAGTATAATGTGCGGGTTGATCCTGCCCAGGCGCGCGACCTAGACGGAATGTCCGAGGTCGCAGGACGTCGTCGTACGGCGCAGATGTGTCGACAGGGGCGACTAGATGTGACGCCGAAGCAAGAAGAAGATGAGAAAATGACGAGATGGAAGAGATAATGCCAGGATCGCACCTATGGACCGCGTAGGATGGTTGCCGCATCGGAATGCGTTCCCGTCCTTCTCAAGATGAGCGTTGAATGCCGCGGCCGTGAAGTGGTTCCCGCAGCCATGACAAGCGCGCAAAAAATTGAGCAGGTGGTCGAAAGATAAGCCCAGTGCGCCGTTGGTGTTGCAGAGTGTCGATATAAAGCGGCCGACCGGAGTGGCGCCGAGGACGGCCGCCTGCGTGATGCGTGCCGCCAGCGGGGACCCTACGCTGTACGCCAAAAGCCTGGCAGGGAAGCCGTCAGTCCCTTCTTGGAGCCAAAGGTGACGCGAGAAATCCCCTGGCGTGGCAGGCAAGATAAGTTAGGAGCCACATTGGGAGCTGCGAGCCACGAGGTACTTACGGGAGGCGAGTACCTCGGTGGTGCGCGTGCGGATGACCTCTCGGAGGTCGGGATCTGAAATAAAAAGGCAGTTAAGCGCATGGAACGAGTCGTTATGAAGCGTCTGACCTCCATGGAGGTTAGCCTCGGCCTCAGCCGCCGTGTAAGTCAGGGCGACCAGTGACCGCCGTGGCCCGCCATTGAGACGCTGCGGTTTGGGGTGCCCCATCGCAGTCGGTATGGGTGGAGGAGTTGGAGAGGAGTTGAAATGGGACGGAACGTCGTCGTCAATGATGATTGGCGAGGAGGACGCCCCTGCAACAGGTGAGGACGACGACGATGGAATTTCACCAAGGGCATTCTCCCTCTTCAGTCGTGTACCGGATATCTTGCGGTTAGAACTGGTACGGCGCGTGGGGCCCATGGCGCGGAGGGGGTGGCCTAAGACCTCCGCTTTGACGAGGGTGGCCTCCCGTTTGATCTCGCGCTTGTGCGAGGGTCGTCCTTGGTCCTGGATGCGACCTAGTGGCGTTGGGGTGGACGGCTTCTCCTTGAGCTCGTGCTCCTCCTCCTTAGGCTCGTCCTTGATAGGTCCGGAGGGCTGGTCCTTGAGGACGGCTGAGGCAAGTGCGAAGGGATAAGGGAGGTGGCAAGGGGAAGAAAGTCGCGCTACTGACCTATGAACGAGCAAGGGTGCATGTCGGTAGGAACCTGGAGATAATAAACAAGGCCGATGGCCTTGTGCCGATGAGAGTGAGGGCGCATTCGACACTCCTCTTCGGTTCTGAGAGAATTGGCGGAGTGCGGGCAGAGAGGCAGCTGAGCGTCGGGGAGGTCTCGGAAACCCGACGGCTTTCTTTTGATTCCTCGGGCGGAGTGGCGAGGGCTGGGGACGTCAAGGCGTTTAGTAGGCGTCAGATAAAGAGGAGAAGGGAAAGGTAAACATAATCCTGAACCGACTCACTATGGGTGCGCGTGCCATCCAAGTTGACCATGGTGGAAGGTCAGGAGTTCGCCTTTCGAATTGGCGTCCGCCAATTGTTGCTGGTACGTCCCGAGGTCGGCGGCGGAGGGATCTCTATCTTTGATGTCAAAGCAGGGTCCGCGTGGTCGGTGTTTGTGTGTGGGCAGCGGGCCATTGCAGAGGGCGTTGTCAAGCCAGGTCTGTTGCTGAATCTTCTGGGGGCTGGGTGAGGAACGCGGGGGATAAAGGAAGTAGGGAGGCATTCTTGGGGCACGTCGTAGTACAAGGAACAAGTTGCGAGATATGGTTGGAACTGAATGCACATTTATATGGCCAGTTGGTGCCCAGTCGCGAGGCGGTTCTAAAGGCGGTCGCGCCCCGTGGCCGTTGCAATGCGCGACGTGGGTGGCGTCGGCGGCGAATTTGTGCAGACTGGCCGGAGTCCTGCCCTACCTGCCTTCAAGCCCATTTCGAAGCCCGCTGTGGGCCTGTTGCGCGGGAATCCCGAAGCAAAGCCAAGACGACACGCGCCACGCGCTAGAGGATTGAACCTACGGAGAACGTGCGCGTCGAAGCAAGCATAAAGCAAAAGATGCCGCCCTGGACCAACATTAAACCTAACCAGGCGGTTGATGGCTTCGCGTTTCGTGACGACGTGACCGGCGTCTGGCTCCCGGTGGCGGCAGGCGCGTCGAACTGTCGTGCGCTTCGTGATGCGACAGTCTGCCTTCGTGATGCGATGGTATGCTTGGCTCGGAGGCTACAGGACGCTGATCGGCTGATGGCCGATCAAAGAACCGTCCGAATGGGGTTGGTATGTAACAGAACCAACGCCACCGCAGATCTGTCTGGCCTCTTCTACTAGCGACTCTTCGAATTTCAACTAGGTACATACATGCATGCACACATGCTTTAACTTCCGACGCCTCGAAACGAGTCGGCAGGAATATTACTCTGGTCTGGTCTGGTCTGGTCTGGTCTTGGTCTGGCGGTCCGAATCCGAATATTAATCCTCTTATTCTTGTTCTTATTCTCACCGCAGCGAGTCTGCATTGGCCTTGCCCAACCAACTCCTAACTTGCAGCAATTTTCTTTTCTTCTCGAAACTACATACATACTTAGTAACTGACGGCACGCCCGCGGCACCCCGCGGCACCCCGCGGCCCGCCACCGACACCGACACCGCGTCATTGGGATTTGGGTTCGAGTTTAGGTTTGGTTTAGGTGTATGATACCTGCCATCCGGGACCGCATTGCTATGATCTGCGCCTATACGCAGCGTCGTCCAAGTATGTCCTAGTAAGTACAATCGAACTAACTCAACTAAGACTAGTTGCTCCTCGGCTAGCTTGTCAACTTCAACTCCAACTCCTGTCTTCGCTAAATACTTACTTAGGTGAGCGGGCCCCGCACTGGCGGCAGGAGATCTCCGGTGCACGCACGCACGGAGCGAGCGCTAGCGCTAGCGAGCTCCAGGGGATGCAGATGGCGATGGACGCCAAGATAACATGCAGCGATATCCGTCCGCCTTGCGGACTCTCCTTCCGGTTTTACCCGTGTTCATTTCGGATTTCGGACGGACGGACTACATACTGGACCGACTTTAAGGCCGGCCTAGACCGTTGAACGCTCGCGGGAGATTCGCGTCGCGGATAATCATAATACAGACGCAACTCAAATTCAAATTCAACTTGAATTTCTAGATCTTTTTCCAGGGTATAATTTACTTCCGGAAATATCCAAATCCGACGGCTGGAATATTACATTACTTTCGTCCTCACTGCAGTCTGCAGCGATGTAACTGCAACTGCAACTGAAGGCATCCCCGACCCGGCATCGACGAACGAAATTTGAGTCTACATGCACCGTCGATCCGGGAGTGCATCGCTATGATCTACGTGCAGTAAACGTGCCGTCGCCATTCAGGTTCCGGGTTCGCCTAAGTACTACGACGAGAGTAGTTGCTCCTCGGCTCGGCGATGTTTTTGTTGCAATTTGACCCGCAGCGGCAGCGATCATCTCATACATACGCGAGCATGCATGTCGAGACAACCCGCGGCGCCCGTTATCCACCTTGCTCTGCTTCGCCTTGCCTGTTCATTTCGGACGGACGGACAGACTTGAAATAAGTATTGTCGCTCGCGTTGATTCACCCACCGTGTCGCTTTTTTGTCCTCCAGGTTTTCGACTCAAATGGCTTTATTTGGTGAGCACCGACTCGGATTGAGATCTTGTTCTTTCCGCTGCAACTGCACGGTTCCGCCTGCGTGTGCTGCGTGCTGCGTCCGCCCGCCCACTAACGGTATCGGCGGAGGCGGAGGCACAGGCATACCACCGCTGCCAGTGGTGAAATCCCGCAGTCCATGTATGTATGTCAACTAGACCAGTGCGAAAAGATTGCTGCGCTTTACGGCACAATTTCAACACAACACCTGACAGCTCGGGCTGAGGCCTGAGGCTGTACCGTGTCGGGATCCCCGAAGAAACATCTCCGCCGCTGTATGTATCTGAGTACCCGGGCCCGTCTGTTCATTCTGGCATTCAGATGACTCGCCGTGCTCGAGTCATTGTGGTTCGAACTTTGACTTGGTCGCTCATTCGCTTTTTCTTTGAATCATAACCCGTGGATTGTGACCTCTGACAGAGCGCAGACCTGCGCGGGTTTCGCCGGTTGTGATGCGCTGTCTTCTCGGCGTCTCGGGTACTTCACTTCACTTCGACACAGCGTTCACCCGCATGTGCAAGTTCAATTTTTCATAATCGACACTTCAATAATAGCTGCCCAGGATCCCATTCCATTAAACAATATTTCTCCCGTTCTCTCTAGAAAAATATCTCTGTTGTCATGGTCTGATTCGGGATCTGGAGACGTCTCCCGAATCAGACTAGTCATCGCATTCGCCACTTTGACAGTTCACGGCGTTCACCCGTATGTTCGTTCTTCTGACAACGACAGCTCGGGCAATGATGTTGTGATCCCCGAACATGCTGGGTAACGGGTAAACATCTCCGCTGCGATTATTCTGTTTGTTGTATTTATTATAGCACTATGATCTACTGCGCCACTTTATTCATTTCACTTCCTGCCGTTGGAACTTCGCCTGCGTGTTCAAACTCAATTCAATTCCACATCAATACTGTAACGGCTACAGTTTAAACTTGAAGATCGCCGCTGAATCTATCTGCACATTGATTCGTCCATCCCCAGATTTATGTATGGTTCGATTCGACAGTCAGCTCTTTTCGGATCTCTGCCTACTACTCCTGCTCCAGTCCCCGCCAACCATTGGCGGAAGAGCGCCGTCATGGCCGACTCGGACGGGACCACCGCAAATTCAGGTTCAAGTTCGGTACCGGTACATCCAAGTAATAGGAAGCATTACGACCTGAAGCTGCTCCCCTATTCTTATCGAACACGGAATATTACAGCAATTGCCTATGGTGAACAATCTCCATTCAGTATATCCGCTCCGCTTCCGCAAGAGAGCGTAGAGGAGAGAGAGGCCACCGCCACTGATAGATTTCCAAAATTCCCTTATTTGGTTATCACTGGCTTCACTCCTGCTGAAGGGACGGCAGAGGGAAGTGGACAGAGTGATGCTTAACGAGAGGTTTAAACAGTTTTGGGGACAAAATAAATTGTGGACCTAAAGCCCTCAGGCCTGTCCTCTAAGAGGGCCAGACCCAAGCCGGCTAACAGAGTACTTGTACGATAGGTAGCTAGAGATAATGAGATAAAGCGAAATAGACATCAATATGTAGGGATGGTGGGTGGGGAGACTAAAGTACTAGGACGAGTAGTTCCAAACTGCGAGGCAGCTGTGTAAGATGGCGGATGTAAACGAGAATCTGAATAGACTTTACCTGCGAGGCAGCTGTGTAAGATGGCGGATGCCTTCACCGCTGCGCTCGCAAGGTTTATATAGGGATTGTAACAATAGTATCGTAACAATGGAAAATGTAACAGCAAGAATTAAGAGATCAAGGGATAGATGAAACAACGAAAGACAATAGTTGAAAACGCACGCCGCTTGACCATTGACCACGTTTAGTTCGTACCTCACTACACACCCAGTAGTTGTTCAGTTCTCCGGATGGATGTGGAGTAAGGTGCGATGGGAATAATCGCTGATTCGGGGGCAGGTACAACTACCGAGTGGCTCGGCATCATCCTTCGGCGCAACTTAAAATCAACTCAAACCCATCCACTTGCTTTTCAACCGAGAGTCTGCAATGGCTCGTCAACTCCTTGAAGCGTCGACGTCATGTCCGTTGAAAATTCAATGGAACGAAACTATTCTACCTGCCAAAGACTGAAGGGTGCGCTCCTGTGATGTGGTTCTAGTCGCATGCGGCTGGTGGTGCGGGTCGGGCTTGGATTCGTATCGGCGTGGTGTCAAGTGGTAGGAACATTCGAGCGTGCCTATGGCGGCTCCAAGTCGTGGGGCGGCTCGCGCGCACTCTCGTGGTGCTGTAGATGGTCCCCCCGAGCAGCGAGCGGCGCCGGTAGTCGTATGCTACGCTCCAGCAGGGCGGGCATCGGCAGCGTGGAGAAGAGAAGGCGTGGCGGGCATCCGAAGAAGCACGACTCCGCCGTGCGGACGGCGGTGCTGCTGAAGGTCGTCGCGAGTGCGCGCTCACGCCCCTTCTTGAGATGCGGACGGGTATGTGGGTGCGTAGGATGGCTGATGAGGAAGTGAGTAAATATATATATATACCTCAAGGGCGGAAAAAAAGGAGGCTAAGGAGGAGGCGAAGGAAAGAAAAATGGAGAAGGGGCGGAAAGGGGGAGGAAGAAAGGGAAGAGAAACGCACCTAGACAGGCTCCGAATCGTACTTGGGAGGTGTGCAGGTCATTCGAGCGCAGCACCGAGTATCTCGCACATCGCAAGCGACATGGTGCTGCTGCACACTGCACGCTTCAAGTGGCGTGGGACTGAGCGCACGTATGCGATGCTGGACGGACTTGCTTGAATTGCGATCGAGGGACTGTCTAGCGGCGCCTGTTACGCACAGTCAACGAATGAAGGAGAAATGAAAGAGGATCTAATACATACATGTTTCGCGAGCGGGCGTCTGTCGAGACTGGAACGTGTCGTATGTAGGCCACCGTGCACGATAGAAAGCGATGACGCTCCCGCGCATTAGACTCTGTACGGTGCCGAAGGAGGAAATGTAATTCATAAAAGATCAATAGGATTCAAAGGACACGTACGATGCTCGCGATGCGGAATCGCAGCGCGGGTAGCAATCTCCTGCAATCTCAAGCCGCACACGCAAGAAGACGAGAATTCTCGACTATGCAGAACAGGTGCGGCGCGAATATGTAGACGCAGCGGAGCGCGAGAAGAAGCGCTGAAGCACCTCGAAGTGACATTGCGGAAGGGACGCGCGCGACGGGCGGGTGGGGGCTGGAGCGTTGAGAAGCGCACGAAATTAGCGCAAGAAAGATAGCGCGAGTCGTCTTCAGTATGGCGGCAAGGGCTTCATAAGGGCGGCCGGGATAGAAGAAGGCGAGACGCGGGGACGGGCGGACAGGTGCGTATCACAGAGAAAGAGACGTGCGGGCTGGGAGAGGCGATGGTGAAGGATGCGAGCAAATCGGCAAAAAGGCGCGGACTAGACTTGACCAGCCGGAAACTAGACAGTGGAGAGGGCGACTAGAGGACTGGAGTGGAATTGGGAAAGCCGTTCTCGAGACATAGCGAGGTGGGCATTCAGGCAAGGTCGAGCGTCGAGGATGTGAGTTGGAGACCGACGTGGCAGGCTTGATCGCCACGGCAGCGACGGACGACGGCGCCCCAAACAACGCGTCGGGCCGAAGTGGTGGGGCGGGAAGGCGGGGGCGCGTGAGAAGGGGAGTGGTGGCGCGGTTGATTATAGGAACCCGGGAATATCGGATTTGCTCCGCACGGAGCATGTATGGAGGACGAGGGCGTCGGGGGCATCGAGAAGCGGCGGGCGGGCGGTCTAGGCTACGCCGGACGGAGGAAGACGTCGGAATACTGTACTATTTCGACCAAGTGTTCACGCCTTGTGACCTGTGACCACCTCTGTTCATTTGCCATCAGTTCATCGGGCTCGGGGACCTGTGACACCTACTTAATTGGCGATGCCGTTTGTGCGGGGTATGATACCTTGCAGATAGGTAAGTACTTATCCTCCCCGTGCGCCAGGTGACACTCATGTTTCTCTGAATCCCTTCGTTTCCTCCCACGCCCCAGGTTCTATTCACATGCGGCTCCATTCAACATCAGTCCACCGGCTACAGCGGGCGCTGATCAACTGCGACGATTTGTATTTCCATTCTGAATTGCCTCCTTAAAATATTAGAAAAAAGCTCATACGAGCAATAAGTGGGGGTTAGATGAATCATCCAATGCCCACACTGCACGACCATTATCTACGAATCAAGACCTCCGGCTAAGCAGCGCACCACGGCAGCTGTGTGAGAGTGTACAGCCATAATTGCTGTCACAACTAATTTTGCCTGGGCTTCGCGTCTTCCACGCTCCCACCACCAGCCCGCTGCCTCGTCATACATCAAGGCCCAACTTCGCATTCCTCAACCACCTCTGTAACCTCCTCAGCTATGAAAATACTTGATAGCGTCATTGTCCCGACACTTACCATCGCCAAAGCGGGTGTCACGGGAATTGGTATTCCCGGAGTCGAGTCAGCATTCAATGGGGTATTGGAACTGGCAGAAATGCTCTCGGTGCGATTCCACACTGTACTTGCCTTGTTGCATGCTACTAAGTTGAGGGCACAGACCATGGAAGCCAACAAGGAGGATCTTCTTGACCTCAAGAAGAACCTGGGCTCATTGACAACTACTATTGATAACTTGGATGCTGGCAGTGAGCTGAAGCAGCGTCTAACCACTTTGTCCTCGTGAGTCTTTGATGTGAAATCCAATGTTTTGATCCACTAACAGACTTGAGCTTCAGAGAGCTCAAAGCAATGGTGCCTGAGTGCACAGCTCTTGCAGAGAAGCATTCATTCCAGAGGTTCTTCAAGAGTAAGAATTACAAGCAAAGGATCCAGGACATGAAGAGTACTATGGAATCTCATCTTTACAAGTTTACTGTGTGTATCTTCTGTTCCCAGTTGCCAAGTCTAATCTGTTGACTGGTAGTTCTATGGCAACATTTCCATTGAAAAAAATTGTACAAGACATAGCATCCAACAGTAAGAGCATCATTCATTCTGAATTGAGCACTTGCTCATATATCTCAGTCCAAATGATTGACAGAAAAGTTGATAGTGTCAACACACAAGTCCAGGGGGATAGCCAGACAAACTGATAGTGCGAACACCAGAGAGATTCTAGCAAGTCTCAAATGTGTGGCAGCACATTATAATGCTGCCAATACACCCGAGAAATGCATGGAGGGTACACGAGTTGACATAATCAGGCACCTTGTTGCACGCTTGACAAGCACTTCTGATTCAATCCGTGTGGTCATGCTCAGTGGGGTTGCAGGATCAGGCAAATCCACAATTGCAAAGACAGTTTGCAACTATCTTGGCCGAGGAGCAAAAGACTCTTGCAGCATCTTTTTTCTTTTCCCGTGACCACACAGACCGTGAGAAGATAGATCACCTTGCTACAACACTTGCCATGCAGCTTGCAGAATATAGTCCTGACTTTCGGACTCATCTCATGAAGTTACTAGAGACCAATAATACTAACATTTACAAGGAACAACCACGGCCACAGTTCCAAAAGCTAGTTGTAGAGCTTTTGGGGAAGCTACCTCCCTGTTCTCAACCATGGGTGATCTGCCTTGATGCCCTGGATGAATGTGGAAAAGACCGTGGCCAGATTTTCTTGCGGTGGCTATCAGATAGCGTGGCTCAGATCCCAGCCCATATCCGATTCTTTCTCACTGGACGCCCAGATGTTCCTTCCTATCTGAAATTCGATAAACTTCTTTCCCTGATGCATAGCACTGTCCTTGATGAAATTACACCCACTGTGGTTCAGCATGACATCCACCTCTATGTTGAGCAATCACTTGATGGGGCCAACTGGATTCCACGTCATCCCTGGAAAAATTCAGACTCAACAGGCAGAAGAAATAACAACCCGTGCAAATGGACTCTTTGTCTTTGCAGCTACAGCTGTTCGTTATGTTCTTGCAGGACTGCCACAGACACCCCCACAAGAATCTGTTGATGACCTCCTGGATGGTGAAGCCCTTACTGACCTGCATGATCTATACCTCTGGATTGTAAATTATGCCATCCCATTTGCTGTCCACAGAGATCGCCGTGCTCAACGCTCACATGATCGAACCATGAGGATTCTGAGTACAATTTTGCAGCTCCTGGAACCTTTGGATTGTCAGAGTCTGGCAGACTTGCTTGAACTGGATAAAAACAGTCCTTCTGGGGATCCTGCTCCCTCTGAGTGCTGTAATCCATGTTTCCGATACTCCAGGTGCAGCAATCAGAATAATACATCTCTCGTTCAGAGAGTTTATGACATCTTATGTTCGAGAAAAGCGGCCTGAGATCCTTTGTGGCACAGATGATCAGCAGCAAGCCCTAGTGTCTGCCCTTATGAAGGTACTAGACAGACAGCTGAAATTCAATATATGTGATCTACCAACCTCATACTTGCGAAACATTGACATGCCAAATTTCAATTTCCGGTTGCGATTTCACAACAACATCCCATTGCATCTCCGATATGCTGCTCAATTTTGGGTGGATCATCTAGTAGAGACAGCCTATGATTCATGCAGTGGCCAGGAAGTGCAGAAATTGTTGTTCAAAAGTTCCTGTTTTGGCTGGAGGTGCTGAGTCTACTTGGGATTGTTGGCTATGGACAGCAGGCTCTGTCTAGATTGAGGGTTTGGGCAAATGAGGTATGTCTGGACATGATCCTACGAGATGTAATGTGGACTGAAGATCATTAGAGCACATCCCTTCTCCAATTTGTGACTGATGCCAACAGATTCATCTCCTTCTTCGAGAAGCAATTGTTCAAAGTGCACCCCACATTTATCTATCAGCACTGGCCTTGGCACCAGAGGAGTCTGAAATCCATGAAAGATTCTCACATGAATTCCCACGATTAGTATCCATTACAAGAGGGAGGATGAAACAGTGGCCAAATACAATTGCTGTACTGGAGGGGCACACCAATTTGGTCACCTCAGTTGCCTTCTCACCTGATGGCAAGAGAATTGTGTCTGGCTCTTATGACAACACTGTGCACATTTGGGATGCAGAGACTGGAGCTGCACTCAGGGAGCCATTGTGGGGGCACACCAAAGGGGTCACCTCGGTTGCTTTCTCACCTGATGGCAAGAAAATTGTGTCTGGCTCTGATGACAACACTGTGCGCATTTGGGATGTAGAGACTGGAGCTGCACTCAGGGAGCCACTAGAGGAGCACACTGATTCGGTCACCTCAGTTGCCTTCTCACCTGATGGCAAGAGAATTTTCTCTGGCTCCAGGGACAACACTGTGTGCATTTGGGATGCAGATACAGGAGCTGCACTCAGGGAGCCACTGGAGGGGCACACCAATTCGGACACCTCAATTGCCTTTTCACCTGATGGTAAGAGAATTGTGTCTGGCTCTGATGACAATGCTGTGTGCATTTGGGATGCAGAGACTGGAGTTTGCACTCAGGAAGCCACTGGAGGGGCACACCTATAGGGTCACCTCAGTTGCCTTTTCACCTGATGGCAAGAGAATTGTGTTTGGCTCCTGGGACAATACTGTGCGCATTTGGGATGCAGAGACTCGAGCTGCACTCAGGGAGCCACTGGAGGGGCACACCGATTGGGTCACCTCAGTTGCCTTTTCACCTGATGGCAAGAGAATTGTGTCTGGCTCCAGGGACAATACTGTGCGCATTTGGGATGCAGAGACTGGAGCTGCACTCAGGGAGCCACTGGAGGGGCACACCAATTCGGTCGCCTCAGTTGCCTTCTCACCTGATGGCAAGAGAATTGTGTCTGGCTCCTGGGACACCACTGTGCACATTTGGGATACAGAGACCGGAGCTGCACTCAGGAAGCCACTGGAGGGGCACACCTATTGGTTCACCTCAGTTGCCTTTTCGCCTGATGGGAAGATAATTGTGTCTGGCTCCAGGGACAACACTGTGCGTATTTGGGATGCAGAGACTGGAGCTGCACTTAGGGAGCCACTGGAGGGGCACACTAATTTGGTCACCTCAGTTGCCTTTTCACCTGACGGCAAGAGAATTGTGTCTGGCTCCAGGGACAACACTGTGCGCATTTGGGATGCAGAGACTGGAGCTGCCCTCAGGGAGCCACTGGAGGGGCACACTGATTGGGTCACCTCAGTTGCCTTTTCACCTGATGGCAAGAGAATTGTGTCTGGCTCCAGGGACAACACTGTGCGCATTTGGGATGCAGAGACTGGAGCTGCCCTCAGGGAGCCACTGGAGGGGCATACCAATTGGGTCACCTCAGTTGCCTTCTCACCTGATGGCAAGAGAATTGTGTCTGGCTCTGATGACAATGCTGTGCGCATTTGGGATGCAGAGACTGGAGCTGCACTCAGGGAGCCACTGGAGGGGCACACCAATTGGGTCACCTCAGTTGCCTTCTCACCTGATGGCAAGAGAATTGTGTCTGGCTCTGAGGACAACACTGTGCGCATTTGGGATGCAGAGACTGGAGCTGCACTCAGGGAGCCACTGGAGGGGCACACTGATTCGGTCACCTCAGTTGCCTTCTCACCTGATGGCAACAGAATTGTCTCTGGCTCCAGGACAACACTGTGTGCATTTGGGATGCAGAGACTGGAGCTGCACTCAGGGAGCCACTAGAGGGGCACACCAATTGGGTCACCTCAGTTGCCTTCTCACCTGATGGTAAGAGAATTGTCTCTAGCTCTGATGACAACACTGTGTACATTTGGGATGCAAAGACTGGAGCTGCACTCAGGGAGCCACTGGAGGGGCACACTGAAGGGGTCACCTCAGTTGCCTTCTCACCTGATGGCACGAGAATTGTGTCTGGCTCCTGGGACAACACTGTGCGTATTTGGGATGCAGAGACTGGAGCTGCACTCAGGGAGCCACTGAAGGGGCACACCCATCTGGTCACCTCAGTTGCCTTTTCACCTGACGGCAAGAGAATTGTGTCTGGCTCCTGGGACAAAACTGTGTACATTTGGGATGCAGAGATTGGAGCTGCACTCAGGGAGCCACTGGAGGGGCACACTGATTTGGTCGCCTCAGTTGCCTTCTCACCTGATGGCAAGAGAATTGTGTCTGGCTCTTATGACGACACTGTGCGCATTTGGGATGCAGAGACTGGAGCTGCCCTCAGGGAGCCACTTGAGGGGCACACCAATTTGGTCAAGTCAGTTGCCTTCTCACCTGATGGCAAGAGAATTGTGTCTGGCTCTTATGACAACACTGTGCGTATTTGGGATGCAGAGACTGGAGCTGCACTTAGGGAGCCACTGGAGGGGCACACTGATTCGGTCACCTCAGTTGCCTTCTCACCTGATGGCAAGAGAATTGTGTCTGGCTCTGAGGACAACACTGTGCGCATTTGGGATGCAGAGACTGGAGTTGCACTCAGGGAGCCACTGGAGGGGCACACCGTTTTGGTCACCTCAGTTGCCTTCTCACCTGATGGCAAGAGAATTGTGTCTGGCTCCTGGGACAGCACTGTGCGCATTTGGGATGCGGAGACTGGAGCTGCACTCAGGGAGCCACTGTGGGGGCACACCAATTCAGTCACTTCAGTTGCCTTCTCACCTGATGGCAAGAGAATTGTGTCTGGCTCTTATGACAACACTGTGCGCATTTGGGATGAATGGAATTTATTCAATGTGGGTCCCTCTTCTATGCATACCTTCAGTATGGACTCATTCTGTCTTCCAGTACCTTCATCTGAAGTCCTCTTCTGCACCTCTGTATTGGCAAATCCATAATGGTTGGGTCTCTTGTCTCCCCTTAGGACTCCTTCTTTGGCTTCCTAGTCCCTTTAGAGTTGGACTGTGGTCTCCACACAGCACCCTTGTTATTGGCCAACCACAGACCTTGCTCTCATATGACAACTTTGTATGTGGTACAGACTGGGCAAAGTGTTATGCCCCCGCAGATAACCTCTGATAAATAATAACCAGCTTTAACAATGTATCTTGGTTGATTCCTTCTCCCTTATGCTCAATTCTTTGTCTTATGCCATGGAACCAGCTTTTTGAACCACTTGGGGTGATTAACCTCATGCCCCTTCCATTTTCTTCCCAACTCCCATTTTTGCCTCATCCACACTGTGAGTTTTCTACCAGCTATCAGCCAACTGAAAATAACAGGTCAGCTATACTCCTGTGCAAGCCAGCTGACAGCTTTCCAGACCTGGACCCCAGTTCTCATACATATTGCTCCACAATGGGACAGTCAAATCCATTGTTCAGGTGGAACTGTATCTGGGGCCGGCCCAGCAGGCAGCCACCAGTCATTGATTGGGGTAGAGAATCAATAACTTGCAAATGTGTAAAATTTATAAATGATACAATAGAACAAAAAGGAAGCATAGCCAATGTTCCAGCTGACTCTAAACATGACAAAGAGCACCAAAGCAACCACTGGGAGCACAGCAGTTGACTGACTGCGAGAGAAGAGTTATTAGAGCCAAATGAGATGAAAAACATAAAGAAGCCTCAGGAGAGTAGTTTGAACAAGTTGTGGAATAATTTGAAGGAAGATTTGAGGAAGTTGTACTGAATTGCCACTTGAAAGACTTGAAAGAGAAGTTGAAGAACAATTCAAAGACTTGAAGGAAGTTGTGCCAAATTGCCACTTGAAAGACTGGAAAGAATTCATACTTAAAAACCAGGGGTTGGAAACTGAGCCTGAGCTTGAGAGGTTCAAGTATGTACCTCAACAAGTGCTTGATATGCAAACTTTGAGGAAAAATAACTTGAAGTTTCTAAGCCAAGGCAAGTGACTATAACTTGGTTGAGAATTGGGCAGCAGTGACCATGATTAAGTTGTTGTGTTTTTTATGTTAGGTGAGTGTTTCTCCAGAGTATGGAGGAGGTTGGGAGCATGAAAAGAAGGCATGTGCACTGAGGTATGGTGGTTGGGGGGGAGAAGTGATCAAACACATCACTGTCAGTAGCATTGTTCACACCAAGCATATGTATTGATGGTGGCAACACAATGTGTCTTGGCAGCTTGATGTGCAGTGACCAGGTATCTCAGGCTTCAGCTCTTCAGTACTGACTCAGAGCTGGAATCTGAAAATTTCCTGACTTCGAACACAGTAATTAAATGGCAAGGGTGATCAGCTGCAGCAGACCAAATAGGTACAGTGTGCAGTTTAAATGACTATATCCAATACCAGTGGATACAGCTGTTTTAGAGAGTTGGAGACCAGGAATGCAAAACATGGTGGTCAGCTGGATCTGCAGCTGTATTCCCTGAGTTGGCTGCCAGCTCATTCACAGGACAATGGCAGCTGATTTGATTGATGACCATCATGCAGGCTTCCAACCTGATGGCCAGCATTAGAGACTTTGTAGTAAGCCACCAAGAGCAACCTGGTGGCTCATCAGGTGCTCTTCCAGAGCATGTCTGCAAGGGCATGGCTGTGAAGTAGATGAAAGCAAAGAAAATAGAGTGTTTTGAGGTCATATGTTCAGCCATTGGAGGAGCCACTAAATGCAGTGTGAGGTCAGTGAACATGCTAGGCATGGTATACCACCTCATAGCCCCTCCAAATGACTGCATTGGCCTTGCACAAACATATTCTTCATTCCCTGGGACAACTAGACCATCAGTCTCCTCACCACCAACCCCTCTCTTCAATGAAACCACTTGTCTCTACAACAAGACTGCTCATTTCTCCCTTAGGAACATGAGACCAATGCTCTCTCCGCTGCTTGGACCCATTCCACACCATCACCAGTAGGATACAACCATTCCCCAGACTGTCTGGACTCTCATAGTACCTCTGTGATGCATGCACAAACAAACTCCTCCATACCATAAACTGCTTGATTTCCATAAAGGGGCAAAGATGAGCTCTTCCACACCAGGCGGACCTAGCCTGTGCCTGACAGCAGCCCATCAGATGAGGTGAAGGTTATCTGGACCACTGCCTTCCTCCACTTTACACAACATGTCAACTAGCCAAGGGAGACCGCCTGCCTCTCTTCTCTCCTCTCTCCTTGCCATTCGAGCACCTTCAGATGCAACCATCCGGCTGTGCCTGAAACTTCAAACATATCCTGAGGTCATCTGGCCTCACTGCACCTCATACTTGACCCCAGACAATTGATCTCCTCAACAGAGACACCTTGTCTCCTGCCGTATATGCACCCCAAAATGCCTCATGATGTTTTCAGCCCCCTGGAAATCTTCCTTGCCTCGTGGCTGGAGATAGGCCACACTATCTATATTCACCCACTTGCAGGTGTCTTATCTCTCACACCTCCTTTGCAGGGTCCCTCCTCACCAGACCTGGTGTCACATACCCAGGCTTCCTCAATTAGGATCACCGTTTTTGTGAGCATCACTCTGTTGAAGACAGGCTCAGAGAGAAGCCACCATATCCAAATCACTGTCTGTACCTAACAAGACTGGTTGTCTCACTCACTGTCCGAACAACATTGGTGTCATCATCTGTGTGACATCTATCAGGCACACAAAGGAAAGCAGACAGAGAGGTGTATTTAAGGTTCTGGTACAACATCCTATCTGGAAAAGATTTGTTGCAAACATCTTCAAGTTCGTTCATCTGGGTATGTGTCAGCAACGGCCTCTGGGTCAGCTAAACAGTGAGTAACCCGACGAGAACCCCAACCAGGATAAACCCGATAGATGCTAGTAGCTTGTGTGTTCCCCGAGCAGTAGGACCAGTCGTACGGCGTCCTCCCTAGGAGGCCGTATGGCGTAGGTCGGGATGCGAGGCAGAACCTGGAACAAGTCGAAGAGGGTGTGATATCCACTCAGGTATACAACCCGGGGTGTGGATATAACCCATAGTACGATGCGAAGGAAGCGGGACAGGGTGGAGACAATGCCGATGTCAAGCCAAGGTAGAAGCCTGAGATTAGATGAGGTAGAATCTACTGTACATGGAGATTCTACCGTGCTTATATACACTTCTAATAAATTAAAGTGATCGCAGTCAATCGCGATCAGTTCCTGCACTGTAGCATTAAGGAGCATTAATACTGATGCTCCTGGACTCCTCTGTGTTGGTTTCTGTGGCGTCGGTGGGCCTAGGAGACCCGACGCTCGGGTTTCCTAGTCCTAAGTGTCATCGTATCCAGTGGTTCAAACCCCGATCGGGTTTGCAACCACTCCTGTACTTGGTGTACTCTTCTATGTCAGCCCTTGGTGCGTCCGGGGACTAGAGTCCGTCTGTACGGGTTCCTAGTCCCTAACGTCTTCTGTATCCCATGGCGCAGACTCCCCGAGTCTGCGGCTTTAGAATCCGAGGCCGGGTTTCAACCGTGAGAAGGTCACATGGTGGCGTCATGAGAGTCCCGTGCCGCTAAGACGCATCTGTATCCATACAAACACGTCGTGCGAAAAAGTAGAACCCGGGTGATTCATGACAGTATGCCGCAATAGTGCAAATGTGGCATGAAGTTGCTGCAAATTTTTGCACATGACCTTCAATTTAAATTCTCACACAAAGTACTTGGTTCTCCTCTACGTTTTAATCCTAAAGCTTTGTTTTCTTCCCATTCTATTCCAATCTAAGTCTGGCTCTTTACAGTATGTGACCTTGCACTTGCATTGCCAGCTCTTTTCTAAAATTTCTGTTGAGATTTTGCCGAGCATGGCATGATGCAAGAAATGTTTGCAATCACACTAACTCATGAGAGTGATCTGCATTGGAGCAAATGGATGCCCAATACTCAATATCTATTGGACTTATATACTGAGACTGTCACAGACAACACCTCAGTCCACTGCTCAGTAAGATAAAACAGGGAGAGAAAGATGTAGTATGAACATTGTGAAAATGAATGGATAAAAAGCTGGAGACTACAGTTGAAAACCTACACTACTTATACTACTTGGAACAAAACCGTGAGAATGACTACACTTTTGTTGTGTTGTGCAATACCTTTGCTTGGTCTAGGAAACTGTTTCTAGCTATGATGTTGAACATTGTCCTTCTGTCATGTCATGGCAGTTGTCATCAATGCTGTCCTGTCAATCCTTGACATGACAGTGTCTCTGACAGTTCTCTGATTGCCGGGTGTTCTGATTTTATTGTTCCACCATAAATATCCATCCAAGTTCCCAGGATCAATCAACATCTTTGGTATCTGCCACAACACTGATCTCGTGGCCCATCTGTCAAGTGGTGATACAAGGAGTGGCAGATGATCTTGTTGTTACAGGTTCATGACATACTCCATGCTCCATGGATGCTTGTGATTGAACACTTAGATAAGGCATTGGAGTGATAAGATTTGCATCAAATCATGACATTACCCCCCATCTAGGATCAATGTCCTTGTTGATGTCGTTGAATATTCCTATTTTGGGAACAAATAAATTTTTCTTTAAATATGGCTACGAAACATCCTCCTCCTTTGTTTCATAGCAGTGGATCAATTTATCCCAGTGTCCCACAGTGAAAACTGGCAATGACTGAATGCAAATATTGTGTTCCTTCTGATATTTATCAAGGATTTTCCTCACCCTTGGTATGAGATGCCGTGGCTCCCACATGTGTTTGTTCAATGGGTAATTCTTCCATTTTATGAGGTATTGGTACCCGTCCATGTTTTCTGTGGTTTATAATCTCCTCCACTTTGTATTACTCCTTTTGGTGGTATACAGATAATGGATGCGGCCTAGCGCCTCTACACAATATCTTGATAATGTACATAGAACTCACTTATTATTGTAGCAGCCGATCGGCCCTTTGTTCCGAGACCAAGTACTGACCTAATCAATTATCTCTCTGCTACTCTCTGCTACATGAAGACAGGAAGATAAGTGTGTGACACCCCGAACCCACTGGATGGCTGAGCAACAGTATAACTGCTCTCACCACCCTTGAGATACGTCAATGGAGCCCCGAGCTCGGGTGACAAGCTCATTAGCTGAAGCGTCACAACAGTGGGGAGGGCCTTAGTTGGCGCCTCCCATCTATCTTAGCTGCGCTGGACATGATGTCTGCCTGTGCTCGTCTCCAGCTTGGCAAGGTCTATAAGACCCACATCACACTCCTCTCCTCCAATGATCTGCACAGCTAGCTGCTCTTCCTTTCAGTGTGCTGGGGGTTCTACATATGGCAACAATAGCGACTCATTATAGCAACTTATTGAAGACTGGATGATGTCTATCCATCTCCAGAAGTCTTAGCTTCCATGCCAATACTCCGGCATTCTCTAGGATTTCATAAAGCCCCAGCCTTAGATCATCATAATTCTTTGTTGGCTGATCCATGACTACGTCCTTTCCCTCTAGCCACACCTTATCGCTGACTTTAAATACATCTGTGTTGCATGTCTTCTTGTCATAGTATTTTTTCATGGGTTTTCTCTAGCACAACTGTTGCTTCATTGTGGACCTCCTCCATCTTCTTGAAGAAGTTATTTGTGGCCTCGTTACGTGATTCAACTGTGTTCCCAATCCCCTTCCAGGGGTGGTCAGTGCCATGCTTGTTGATGAGTTGACTTTGTCGTTGTGGCTGAGCTCGGCCAAAGCAAGCCATTCCGCCCAATCTGACTGTCAATAATTTACATAAATCCGAAGGAATTTCTTGATCTCTTGATTCATCTCCTTGGTCTGTCCATCCATGATTGGATGAAAGGCAAGTACTTGGGTTCATTCCATGCCCAAGAGCCAATTCAGTTCTTTCATGAAGCTGGAGACATATCCCTTGTCCTGGTCCAATATGATTTTTTGTGGGATCCCATGATATCTAATCACTCGGTCCCATGTCAAACAGGCAACTCCTTTGCTTGACAGTTCCATGTTTGTGGGTTCCACATGAATCATCTTTGAGAACATGTCTACCCAAACTTGGATGGCGTTGAAACTGTTGCTGACCGGCAGCAGTCCAATAAGATCCATAGATATCTGCCAGGGTCCTTCTGCAATCTTGTGTGGGTTAAGCTTGCCCTGCTTGCATTTTTTCCACTTTCTTGTCAGCTTTGATCTGTGACATGATCTCGGCCTCCAGTCCTTCAATGACTATCTCTTGTGGTCAGAAATACTGCACTGGCGTGTATGGAGGCAACACCAGATGAAATGTTACACCGAAAATAGTGTAGGAGTTAGCAATGCTGATGGCATTATGCATTATGGCTGCCAACTTAGGCAACCACCAAGTGGAGGTGAAATTTTGATGTGGCTGTGGCCAGTAGCATCCCATTGTTTTACAGCAGTTTGCAGAACTTAGGGTGCGGCTCATCTTCCTCTTTATAAAATTAAGCCATTCTGTCTGTCTGAAGCTTTTTAAACTCCGCTTTTAATCTATCATTCTGGCAGTTCAGATCAGCATCCTTATTTTAGTTATATGCAGCAAGTGGGAGCTGGCGCGAAGTGCCAGCGACCACTTGTTATTTATCAAATTTTGTTGATGTTTCCACCAGGATGGCTGCTGTAAGCTCAATTCCCAACTGTTTCCCTTGAAAGTATGACTGTCGAATTCACATTTCCATTCTGGAGGGTATGGTCTCCTCAGATTCTCTGATGGCGAATCAAATTGCCTGATTGGGAAAATATCCAAGTTTTGAGCAGGATGGCTGTAGTATGAGCTATATTTGTTTGATTGGGCTAAATTTTTGATACGATGAACTCACATGTATTCTGGAGGGCACTAAATACCGGGATTTTCAATACAACTTGTATATTTGATGTAGTGTACATTATGACAATGGTTCCAAATGATAGCAAGCATATATTTGAAGTAAAGGTCACACAAAAAGTTGGTTACAAACCGCCTCCGCCGGCTTTCCAAATTGGGAAAGCGGTGCACGGCAAGGTTTCGGCCAGGCAAAACCTGCCGTGATGTGCCGAACGAGGCTCAAACGGACAAGTCCACAAATCCTTCAAAACAATATGATTACACGCCTAGTATGTACAAGGCTACAAGATGTATAGTATAGACTACAAAGATCTACTTACTTGTACTCGGGTGGTACGTAAAACAGAAATTAGTGGCCTCTACCAGCACCAGAGGACGGCGCTGAGGTATAGTCATATTGTTTAGGCTGTGTGGCGACTCAGCGTGCATGGGGGCAGGCTGCTGGAGGTGCCGTCCAGGGCGGGGTTGTTGATGTGTATGCGCGGCTGGTGGTGCAGTAGCTGGTGGCGCGGTCGCGGGTGGCGACGGGGTATGTGTGGAAGGAAGGGCAGGTGCGGTGGGAGGCATGGTAGCATTTAGTGCTGGGCGAGGTGAAGAAATCGCGTTGATAACGTACCACAGTATACAACTTGCCATGGTTGGTGCCAGACTGGCACTGGCGGGCAGCAGGGACTCCGGGGAGGAAGCAAGTACTGTACTGGCCTGTAGGGAGGCGACGGCGAGATGACCGTGACACTGACCAGTAGCCGGGGGCGACACGACACGACCAAAGGTTGACCGTGACCGTCGCAAAAGTCGGCGACAAGGAACTTATTTTCAGGCTGTTTCAGATAGTTTGCACTACATTTCTGAGGAAGGTCTAGGCAGAATGTGTGGGACAGTCCTAAAATTGACGTGTTTTTCGCCTCTGTAGGCCCCAGATATTATTGTATTTTATTTTTCGAAATTGTCACGGCATTTCTTTGGCGACAGAGCCCATCGTGACCGTGACCTGCCCCGACAGCGGCGACGCGACGGGCCCTCCGTGACCGTGACTGTCGCCTCCCTACAGGCCAGTACAGTACAGGCGGGTTGCGGGCAGGGAATGCCTCACATTGTCATGAATCGCCCGGGTTCTACTTTTTCACGCGACGCATCCGTATGGATACAGACGCGTCTTAGTGGCACGGGACTCCCATGACGCCACCACGTGACCTTCTCACAGTTGAAACCCGGCCTTGGATTCTAAAGTCGCAGACTCGGGGAGTCCGCGCCACGGGATACCGAAGACGTTAGGGACTAGGAACCCGTACAGACAGATTGTAAGGGCAACCTTAAGCTCGGCGCGGGGCGCGGAAACTAGCAGGGGAATCCGAAGATTAAATATAGGTACTAAAATACAGGAGCGGAAATACTACGCACCTAGCAGGGGAATCCGAAGAGAAGAAAGGATGAGGATTCCCACGCTAGGCGAAACCTTATATACTAGTTGGTAACTACCCAGTAGCACGTGTCCGGAGGTATCTACAATGATCGCGGGCCTGATCGCACAGCACGTGCCAACGAGAGCGGACAGGTGTCCCGGGTGGTTTGGCGGTCGGATAGAAGGGCGCAGAAGTATCCGGAGGGCCGGGCGGGAAACCATCCGGAGAAGCGCCCGAAGCATCCGGAGCATCCGGATCGGGTCCGGATGGAAAACCGTCCGAAGCGGGGGTTCCCCTGACATCACCCCCCCCTTGGAATACGGTGTCCCGACGTATAAAGCAGATGGTCCTATCACGCCTCCGGAAGGACAGCGAGTCGAAGGCGGCTGAGGCTATCCGGCGAGGAGCGTTGGGGTAGCGGCGGTAGTAGGCATCGATGGCGTCCTTGGCGAAGACGTCGGAGTGCTTTACCCACTTATTGTGTTCCGGACCATAACCTTTCCAGCGCACCATGTACCAGAGGCCGCCGTACCGGACCCGTGCTTCGAGGATCTCGTCGACCTCCCACCTCTCGTCTCCATCCGTCCGGAGGATAGGCGGTGGCTCATCGTTCCGGGACGCCCAGGGAATGGGTCCGGCTTCGCAAGCTCGAGTTTCACCACCGAAAGACCGGGTGGAGCTGGGAGTACCGTGGAGGGAGTTCGAGCTTGTATGCGCCTTTTCCCACAACCTGTACGACTTTGAAGGGTCCGAGCCGCTTATCCGAGAACTTGGGAGATGGGCGCGTCGTTTTGATGTCGGACGCATCCACCCAGACTCGGTCGCCTACCTTAATCTCCGGCGCGGGTACGCGCCGGCGATCGTAGTACAGCTTGAACTCGTCTTGGCTTTGACGAGCGCGGCCTTGGCTTCGGACACTCCAGCAGCGATTCGGTCGCGGAACTCGTTGACCGATTCGTCGGCCGAGCGCATGCCGTTGGGCTCGAAACCCATCCGAGGGAGCCGGCCGGTGTCCGTCATAAAACGGCACCTGCTGCATCGAGGAGTGGACATGGTTGTTGTAGGCGAATTCGGCCGCTGGTAGGAGCTCATCCCAGTCGTCCTGTTTGTAGCTCGTGAAGATACGGATGAACTGTTCGGGCTCCTGGTTGACGCGCTCGGTCTGACCATCGGTCTGCGGGTGGTAAGCGGTGGAGGTAGCGGGTTCGATACCGATGAGGCGCCACAGTTCCCGGGTGAACTCAGCAATGAACTGCGGACCCCGGTCGGAGATGTACTTCCGGGGGGTTCTGTGGTGCCTCCACACGTTCCGGTAATATAACTGGGCGGCTCCAACTGCTCCGAGGCTGGTGTGGCACTCGTTGAAGTGGGCCCGCTTACCAAGGACGTCGACAACAACCATGACCGCGTCGAACCCGTGCGCCTCCGGAAGCTCGACTATGAAGTCCACCGAGACGGTGTCCCAGCGTTCGGCCGGAATCTCGGTCGGATGAAGCTCACCGTGGGGAAGTTGCCGAAGCGCCTTTGTCCGGTTACACGCGTCGCAGGTTCCGACATACTGACCGATGTGCCGGGACAACTGGGGCCACCAGTAGTTCCGGGAGATTAACTCCAACGTTTTGAAGCGGCCAGCGTGCCCGGCGACCCGCGTGTCGTGGTGCTGCTCCATAATCCGCCGGCGGAGGTCCTCATTCCGTGGCACGACGATCTTACCGCGAAACAGGAGCAATCCGTCCGAGATCTGCCATTCGGCCGAGCGGGGGGAAGGGGCCTTCCGGTTCTTGAGGAGTTCCCGGGCGACAAGCGCAACGGGGTCCTCGAGTTCCAGCTCGGTCGCAAACGCCTTCTGGACGTCGCGCAGGAGGGGGACTTCGGGGCCGTCAACCACGATCCCTTCCATCGCCCGGATCCGGAAAAGCTCCGGCCGAAGGAGCGTAACGTCCGAGTTCTCGGATCCGGCGCCGTGGTCCGGGCGGCGGGAGAGCGCATCCGGGCGACCCATGAGGCGACCCGGCTGGTGGAACAGGGCGAAGTCGAACCGGGACAGGTACAGGGACCACCTGGCCTGCCGCCGGTTCAGCTTCTGCGACTTCTGGAAGTACTCCAAGTTCTTGTGGTCCGTCCAGATCTCGACAGGGTGCTGCGCGCCTTCGAGGAAGTGCCGCCACTCCTCTAAAGCTCGGACGATCGCAAGCATCTCCTTGTCGTGGATCACGTAGTTCCGTTGGACATCGTTCAAGCTCTTGGAGTAGAAGGCGACAGGGCGCCACTTTCCATCCGCGTCCTGCTGCGATAGAGCGGCTCCGGTCGCCCGATCCGAACTGTCCGCTTCTAACCGGTACGGCCAAGATTCGTCCGGGAGGACCAAGACGGGCTCCGCGGTCACCGCGTCCTTGAGGGCTTGGAACGCGGCGGCCGAGGCAGCGGTCCAGGTCCAGGCCACGCCCTTCTTTGTCAGGTCGAAAAGCGGCCGGGCGACGTCCGAGAACGCCCGGATAAACCTCCGGTAGAAGTTCGTGAAGCCGAGGAACTGCTGCACGTCCTTCTTGTTCTCGGGTTCGGGCCAGGCGGCAACACCGGCGACCTTGACGGGGTCCATCTCGACGTGGTTGTGGGAGATGATGACGCCGAGGTACTCGATCGTGGACTTCTCGAACTCGCACTTCTCCGGCCGAAGGAAAAGGTGGTGTTCCCAGCGCCGGCGGAGCACCTCTCGACGATTTCACGGTGACGGGCGAGGTCGGAGTGCGCGATGAGGATGTCGTCCAGGTAGACCATGACATCTCCGGATAGAATCAGGTCCTGGAAGATGTCGTTCATCATCGTCTGGAATGTGGCCGGGGAGTTGGTAAGCCAAAGTACATCACCAGCGGCTCAAAGAGCCCCCGGTTCGTACGGAATGCGGCCTTCCATTCGTCACCTTCCCGGATCCGGACGTTGTTGAAGCCCCACCGGACGTCGAGTTTCGTGAAGAACCGAGCTCCTTTAACCGGTTAATAAGGTCGTTGATTAAAGGGAGCGGGGTACCGGTTTTTCACGGTCATCGCGTTGAGCGCCCGGTAGTCCTGGACAAACCGGAGGGCACCGTCCTTCTTCTTGACGAAGAAGACCGGGGACGCCATCGGAGACTTTGACGGGCGGATGCGGCCGGTAGCCAATCCCTCCGAAATGAAGGCATTGAGCTCCTTCTGTTCGAGCAGAGAGATCGGGTAGACCTTGCAATTGGCCGGTTTCGCATCCGGGACGAGTTTGATGGCATGATCCCACGTCCGCCTGTCCGGGAGGGAGTCGAAGGACTCTCGGGCGAAGACGTCCGAGAAGTCCCCGGCCCAGGGGGGGACCTCGGTTCCGGCTGGTGCAGAATTCCGCACGTGAGCCTCTGCGAGACGCTGCGAGACGGTGCTTCCCGCGCGGATCTCCTCGGCCGGGGCGAACGCAGTGTAGAGGATGCGATTGCCCTCCTCAAGCTCGTCATCGTCATCGTCATCGTCCTCCGAATCCGGGGTGAGGTCGGGGAGGTCATCGTCGTCGGCCGGTTCGTCCCCATCGTCTCCGGTCCACTCTTCCGAGTCGACAGCGCAGATGGATGGGGTCGGACCTTCACGCAGCTGCCGAAGGATCGAGGCAGCAAGCTTCTCGTTCCTCCGGACAGCTCGTAGCTCCTCACGGCAGGTGCGGCATCCGGTCGGGCAGCGCGTCATACGGACCTCCTTGGTCTCCCAGTTGATCTCCGGATTATGCTTCTGGAGCCAGGAGTAACCGAGGATGACGTGCTGTTTCCCGAGCCGAGTTACAGCGAGCTGGATACGCTCGGAGTGCCCTTTGTAGTCGACCACCATATCGACTACGCCGGTGATGCCGCCCGCTTGGTTCGGGCTGCCATCCACGTTGAGAACCGGAATAGGCTGCGAGAGGGGCCGGACCGGAAGGTTGCGGGAGATGACGTACTCCGAGTCAATGAAGTCTCCGGTCGCTCCGCAGTCGACCAGAGCCTTCACCGACATCCGGGGCGGCGGTCTCGACAGAACTGCAGGTCCAACGGGATGTGCAAGGAGTTTCGGCCTTCGACAGAGTCGATGACGTACTGCCGGGGAAGTCGCCGTTCCCACTTCGGGCGATGAACGCGCCAAAGCGAGCCTGTCCTCGTTCCCAGCTCGGGGACAGGGCCTCCGTCACTGCCCTCGTTCCCGCTCGGGGGCAATGCGGGTTTCCGTCTCCAGGACGGAAGGAAGAGTCTCGGTCACTCGGACGGAGACAGGGACGGGGGTTTGCGCCTCTCGCTACTACCTCGGACTCAAATTTATTGGCATTATCTGAATACAGGAGGGCGTAGCGATTAGGGGACGCGACCGAGGGCGCACCACTCACTCGGCCGGGCGGGAAAACCCGCCGGTTCCACTTCGTCTCCGTCCGCCGACTCGGCCGGAAGCGAGGCGGAGGTGGAGAGCCGGGCGAACAGCTCATCGAGGAGGTCGTCCCCGAGTTGACGAACGACCTTGTCGAGAACGTCCGCGTGCCGGACGTCGGATGTAACTGGGCAGTCCCGGGCGATGTGTCCGGCCGCACCGCACCGGAAACAGGAGCGTGGGAAAGCGCGCGCTCGGGTCCGGTCAACATCCATTGGAACGACCGCTGGAAGCACGGGGGGAGCTGGGGCGAACGAGACTGTAGCACGTGCGGGGGGCGCAACCGGAAGGATTCCCGTTCCACGCGGCCGAGGCAAAGCGGCCGGGAACTGAACCGGAGAGGGTTTCCGGATCCGGCTCGGCCGAATGCCTCGTACTGGCGGAAGGCGCACGCACGCCAGCCATCGTAGTCGGTGAGGTCGGGGGCGGTCCCAGACGCCGTGATCGCGACGTTGATCTTCGGGTCGAGCCCGGAGCGATACTTGGTGACCCGGGCGAGAGCGTCCGAGTAACCGGCCGTTACGGCCAGTTCCTCGAAATCATCCGTGTACCGGTAGATGTCGCGGGGAGCCCTGGAAATACGAGCGGGACTCAAGCTTGGTGAGGGCTTGTTCCTGTTCGTTCTCCTCGACGAACCGGAGCCGGAACTCGGCCTCGAACTGGGCCCAGGTGGGGGAACGGGAACGGTACGGCGGATGCACGCCGTTCCGCCCATCGGGCAGCCGCGTCCTTCGACATGAAGGACATAGCGAACCGGACGAGTTTTTCCTGCGAGACGAACCCGTCCGCCATGAAAGCTTCCGGAAACCAGCCGGTAATAGGTGAGGACGGAGTGAAGGAACATCCGTCCTTGCGTCCGGTCGCCGTCAAAAACGGCCAGGGGGTTCGGTTGAAGGACCGTTTTTGGAGCTGGGTGGGGGGCCGAGAAATCTGGACCCGGCGCCGGAGCCGGAACGGCAGGGGCGGGGGCAGGCGGCGAATTTTGGGCGTTCAGAAATAGCTCGCGGAGCGCATTTTGGATGCTCTCGAGAGAGCCTTCGACAGCAGCAAGCCGGTCCATGGCTTCGGAAGCCGGATCCGGAGTGTGAACACTCGGGATCTCGGGTTGCACGGAGCTAGGTGCAGGCGACTGGTCCATCGGAACGGAGGAGGGGTCGAGATTTGAAGTGGGGGAGGATGGAGCACTGGAGTAGTGGTCCGAATCCGTACCTGCACCAAACTTCCCAATCTTGACCGGTTGATCCCTTAGATCCTTTCTTCTGCTGTAAGGGCAACCGTAAGCTCAGCGTGGGGCGCGGAAACTAGCAGGGGAATCCGAAGATTAAATATAGGTACTCAAATACAGGAGCGGAAATACTACGCACCTAGCAGGGGAATCCGAAGAGAAGAAAGGATGAGGATTCCCACGCTAGGCGAAACCTTATATACTAGTTGGTAACTACCCAGTAGCACGTGTCCGGAGGTATCTACAATGATCGCGGGCCTGATCACACAGCACGTGCCAACGAGAGCGGACGGGTGTCCCGGGTGGTTTGGCGGTCGGATAGAAGGGCGCAGAAGTATCCGGAGGGCCGGGCGGGAAACCATCCGGAGAAGCGCCCGAAGCGCCCGAAGCATCCGGAGCATCCGGATCGGGTCCGGATGGAAAACCGTCCGAAGCGGGGGTTCCCCTGACACAGATCCTAGTCCCTGGACGCACCAACAGGCTGACACAGAAGCATACATGAAGTACAGGAGTGGTTGCAAACCGATCGGGGTTTGAACCACTGGATACGATGACACTCAGGACTAGGAAACCCGAACGTCGGGTCTCCTAGGTCCACCGACACCACGGAAACCAACACAGAGGAGTCCAGGAGCATCAGCATTAGTGCTCCTTAATGCTATGGTGCAGGAACCGATCGTGATTGACCGCGATCACTTTAATTTATTAGAAGCCTATATAAAGCACAGTAGAATCTCCATGTACAGTAGATTCTACCTCGTCTAATCTCAGGCTTCTACCTTGGCTTGACATAGGCATTGTCTCCACCCTGCCCCACTTCCCTCGCACCGTACTACGGGTTGTATCCACACCTCGGGTTTTGTACCTGAGTGGATATCATACCCTCTTCGACTTGTTCCGGGTTCCGCCTCGCATCCCGACCTACGACATATGGCCTCCTAGGGAGGACACCGTACGACTGGTCCTACTGCTCGGGGAACACACGAGCTACTAGCGTCTATCGGGTTTATCCTGGTTGGGGTTCTCGTCGGGTTACTCGCTGTTTAGCCGACCCAGAGGCCGTTGCTGACACACATGTTGATGTCCATTGGTGATTGTGGAAGGGTATTGCAGAGGGTATCACAGGAGAATGTTGTGGTGGAGGAAGAGGGAGGGCCTTGTTTGGCGCGCCTCACAGCTTGATGTTTCAACCTCCGCTGGGAAGCCGTCGGCAGGTGGCGGTGCCTTTCCCAGAAAGGTTCAGGGGCAGAGGCAGTTTGTATCGAGTGGTACTCAACGCTGTTCTCCAATTTGGGCAATTTTCGAGCCAGCGCACCAGTTGAGCAGCGGCAAAGTGATTTGAAAACATGTCTAATCCAGACAAAACAGTCAACTCAATGGCATGATCCGCTCAAGGCCGTTTCTCAATTGCGAATCTGGTTGAGTTTCACAGAATCAGACTAGACGGGATGGTATGTATTTCGGTAGATGAATGAAATTTTTAGCCCGATATATCGAGGAATGTACGATGAGTAATCAGAAAACATGTTCAACATCTTTCGCGCCACTCCTCAGTTTCAGCGGGCCCGGCGGTGGGCCGACATTGAACCGCTTCCGCCAGTCAGGGTCGTACGGGATCGCCTGGATGCTATCCACGGTTGTGGCACCTTTGAAGGATCAATAAGCAGAAGGCCTTGGATAGAAAGCCGACCACGCACCGCTTCCAAGCCACGCCGATATCCCATCCCCAAACGACAAGTCAATGAACGGCACCTTCGCATGTGCGCCTTTACTTCAAATATATGCTTGCTATCATTTGGAACCATTGTCATAATGTACACTACATCAAATATACAAGTTGTATTGAAAATCCCGGTATTTAGTGCCCTCCAGAATACATGTGAGTTCATCGTATCAAAAATTTAGCCCAATCAAACAAATATAGCTCATACCACAGCCATCCTGCTCAAAACTTGGATATTTTCCCAATCAGGCAATTTGATTTGCCATCAAATAATCCGAGGATGCCATTCCCTCCGGAATGGAAATGCGAATTCAACGGTCATAATTTCAGGGGAAACGGTTGGGAATCGAGCTTACAGCAGCCATCCTGGTAGAAACATCAAAATTTGATAAAAAATGAGCCGTGTCCTAAGTTCCGCAAACTGCTGTAAGAATATCCAGCTTATATCCGGGCAATATCCAGATAATATCCAGGCAATATCCGGGGTCTGGATATTGCCCGGATATTGTAGCCAAAGAATCCTGAAAAGGAAATAAAACACCTTCCTATGTTGGTAATTACTAGATTGCTTGGAAAAGAACAACTATCCCATGGTATTTAAAGGTGATATCACGACAATGAAGAATTGGGGTTTGTTTCCTCTGAATCCCCACAGAGCAAACCAAAGTAAGCATGTTGATTAAATCTAAGACATAACTGAGAGATTTCAAAGGTACAACTGCAAGAACAGAGCCAGCATTGGGCCCTGTCATCTACTCCTATAAGGTGGTAGGTAATATTTATGTGGATATAGATGATATGACAGGAATCACGGTGGAACATAGAACATGGATGGATGACAATATGAATAGGATAGGAGAGCAGAAGTGAAGTGAGGTAGATAGATGGTAGGTGAATGAAAAAGAAGGTATACATCTCCAAGTCACACTATGACAGGGAATACAGTAGGAATAGGAATAGGAGCCTGAAGATGGGAAACAGAAGACGGAAGACGGAATTAGGAAGGTGCTGGACAGACAGCACTGGAGTTCACAGCACTACCCCTTTTCCACCAAATGCAATAAAATGGAACAAAAGGGAACAGAAACATAATAAAAGACAGAGCAGAAAACACCTCAGCCGAACACTGCACCCTCATGCACTTCATGTGCATTCCCTCACCCTTCCTCTCCCCACCATGCATGTCGGGGCTCTTGCACTTCCCCCCATGTTGGAAACCAGAAACAGTGTATATGCATGGAGGGATGCATGCAAACAGATTACTCCTTCCGTACCTTACCTACACTCAATCTATAGGTCACTCTGCGCTTCTGAATAAGTAAATTTACCTAAATTTGTTGCCCAGAGTTACGACAAAAGTTTTGCGGGCGACATGAAAAAAGTTTTGCGGGCGACCTCAAAAGTTTTGCGGGCGGTGTCAAAAGTTTTGCAGGCGGCGTCAAAAGTTTTGCGGGGTGTCAAACTTTATCTTGCAGGAATCACCAATTTCCCCGCAAAAGAAACACGCCGATTATCTCCATCTTTTTAGCGCGGAGGGCACTAAAACACCTATTTTTGTTGCGGAAAGTCCGAAATCACCGAAAAATGTTGCAGCCGATTAAATGTGCACTTGGGACTGCCATATACATTATACAATGGCTGAAGGTATAACATTCACTTCTTGTGCTGAAAAAAGTGTTATCCTTTTGCTCGGCCCCCACTTGACACGATCTGCTGTTTCGAAGGTTGTTTGGAGCGGAGCAGACAAACACAATCCAGAGCGGGGGATTTGGATGAGGACTGGGAGGAGGACTGGGAAGACAACTGGGAGCATTGGTTCAGTTATGCAGGCCCAAACATGGAAACTCCGAAGGTTTGGAAGGTGTAAATAGGGCACCTTGGGCACGTAGCGCGTTACATCGGGCCAGGCAAGGGAGCCAAAATCAACCCCAGCCATCATTGAATGGCCGACGCTTGAAATGAACACGACGTGCGGGGTGTGGTGCTCTGTGTGCATGGCGAGGATTTTTGGAGTCAGGAACTTTGTGAGGAGGAAGGGCCTGATGTGGCCATTTGGCTTCCCAGATTTCCTGGGGTGAGTTTGTACTGCCTGACTGTGGCATCCACGACGTTGAGTCTGCAAATTCGACCTTGAGCAAATACCACAGGACGAAAAATAATATTACGACCTCTCCGCATTGTGGCTGTGATAATGACCAGATTGGCATACTTTGCTACGATACGGGCTGTTTCGAAGCCAATGCCATTCAAAGAAGTGCCAGTCATCAAGACTGCGGTAGAATATTCAGAGCTATAACACCGGGACAGTAGAGAGCTGAGCCTAAGCGGCATCCCGCTTTTTTTACAGCTTTTGTGTGCACCTCAAATTCACACACCCTGATGCTATTGCATCTTGTTAATGCCCTTAGAGGAAAAAAGAAAAAAGCGGCATGCTGCTTTTTGCACAACCTAAAAGCAGCATGCCACTTGGGCTCAAGCTCTCTAGTATTTCAGTTTAATATTATTCTTCCCTTGAATCTCATCTGCCAGAACAGTGGCGGCTTCTTCTGCTGTGGTTGTGAATGAGAAAGTAGGCAGAGCCATGAGAGTGACGAATGAAAATATACGCGAATTGATTTCTCTGATTTTATAGTGAAGAGGTTGTCTGCGCGAAGACAGACTGTGGTCCACAATCCCATCATGGGATTTTTCTCGGATGCATCCCGCACTCTGCACAGCGACGGCCGAGAGGATTGTGATACAACAGAATCTGGCAGAGGAGTAGTCACCCCTATTCAGCTTAATCTTCTACACGGCTACCCGGGTAAAGTCACTGTACAGTTCCGAACTTTCCGTCCCACCAAACGAAGATTCGTCATTTGGCCGCTGAATACAGTCCATGAGAAACAGTATCGTGCTGCTGATTCTGACTCTCCAGACTGAATTGCGGCTCCTCAAGCTCGAACAAGCTGCAAGTTCAGGTGAAGTACGCGTTTCAACCGAGATCACGTGTCTTATGTTCAATTTCTCGACGAGTCCGACGCTGCATTTAGTAAAGCAGTCGATAATTTTGCTGTAAATGGAGTACCTCTCCGTGGCAATGCAGAGTGACTACTAGTATGTAGTTAAATTGCGGAGAAGCCTAGAGGGGTTGTCAAGGCGGGGTGACCTTTTTTTAAAACGAGGGGCCTGCCAATATACTAGTAGTACATAAGCAGCAGTGCCGAAAAATTCAGGACATTTGTGGCGGCACAGCACGATGTCAATTTACCAGCTCTGTCATATGATACCGAGGCTGCGGGGGCGGACTTGCCGAATGGGTCTTGCTCAGAGTTCCGAACTGTCCCTCGAAGAAAAGGAGGGGTGAAAAACACAGCATCGCGGAATGTCTGGCCTGTCTGTCTGACGCGCGCAGATGATGATGGTTCACCAGGGGTCTACCCGGCGGCGTCTGTCCGAATTCTAACATTTAGGAGAACACAGCAACATAATTAAAATGTCGTAACCCCACGAAGAGGAATAAATCAGTGGCGGCGGCGCACTAATTAATTCGTGCATTGGTACGGACCAGCTGCCGAATGGGCTTCGGCACTGTCTGTTCGCGTCCGCGGCCGGCGGCGTGGCAAGTGGTGCGATATAAATTCAGGTCGACTCATCGTATGCAATTCAGGCATTTGGAATTCGCATCAGGGCGCGGGGCGGCATGCCTGATCGAACTGCCTGGCCGAACGTCAACGCGCAAACTATCTGTTCGCGTCCGCGGCCGGCGTGCGTAGGTGGTGCGATCATCGATGTAAATTCAAGGCGACTCGTCGTATTCAATTACCTCAAGTCAGGCAATAAATTGCAATTCACATCAGGGGCGCGGGGCGGCATGCCCGGCCGAACGTCACAACACAGTTGCTGTAATAATGCGCATTGGGTATGTATGTAAGTAAATTTGGGTCGTGTGCGTTGCAATTGACTCCGGTGTGCACGGTGTGCTCAATCCACTGTCCTGTAACATTATGATCAGTCTAGTTTAACTCAACTCGACGGACGCTGACCGTTCAGCATAAGTATTCTCAGTAGGCTGACTTGCAAATTAAACGACAACATGAAGTTATGAACTGGAGGCCCACACCGAGAAATTCAAACCTGCATTGTGCTAGACGAGACGGGCGAGGCATAGAAGTTGAATTAAATTGTGATCCATCCATCCACAGGCACTACGCCGCAATGCAACGGAATAATTAGCTACCGTTACCGCGCCTGAATACATCCGGGACGCGCCGCAGTGGTTATATATTCATTCGAGCGGTGAGTGACTAACTCAGCGCCTCAGCGCTGAGAGTCTGTGCTGAAACAACCCAACGCAACGACATATATTAATAATATGAATCGTGATTCAAAATCTACAGTACATATTTCACGAATCAGGACTAGACTGGTACAGCCCAAGGAGTCAACCAACCAACCAGCAAGCCACTGGCACTCCGAACTATGGTTGCAAAAGGTGGGCTTCCGGCTGTTTCAGAGCGGAGTCCGCGTCGGCGTAGTCGGTGGTCGCGGGTTGGGAGTTGAACCCGGTCCGTCCGTCCGTTTCCGTCCGTTTCCATTGGGGCGCATCACCGCGTCACCGCATCACCGCGTCACCATCACCACCCACTCCGCCTTCCTTCCTTCCTTCCCTTGAGTCAAATCCACACAAGTGAAACAAGCACCAAAAAGAACCTCGAATTAAGTTTGTTCGTAGAGTAGTAAGTTACGTATAGTATTTTACATCTGCGTCTTCTTCTAACTTACTTACTTCTTCTATACCATAGCTACGTGTCCGTCGTCGTAATAAAGAAATAAAACGTGATGAGGATAGAGAGCGGGTGGTCATAAGTAGGAGAAATGGCTGGGAGAGGAGTCCGTGCGCTGGAGAGCCTGGAGGGCGGCGCTTTTATGTACAAGAAAGGTGCATGCGTGTGGGGGCAGATTTATGTCGTTGGGATGATGCTAGGGCGGCGGGGCGGGGCGTCGATAAGATACGGATGCTGGTGCGGGTATATCAGGCCCTTGTGGCTGTCGGTGGTGCCGGCGAGGGTATATGTAGCGTGTAGTGTGTACGTGGGTGGTCTCTTCTTCTCATAAGTTATCGTTCCGCGTCGTTCGTTGTCCAACATCTCAAGCAGTCGCCCCACCAACAGTCCGCGCTGCGCCCCCTCCACCCACCCGCCGCGAGGTGCGTGGCCCGCGCGGATGAGCTCGCTCAGGCGCGCGTGCGGGCGCGCGGCGCGCAGGAAGAGCGCCGTGGGGAGGATGGGGCGGGGCTGGTACGCCGGCCCGGAGAAGGACGTGAACGTGGCGCGGCGCTCAATCGGGGTGGCGCGCATGGGCGCGGGCGCGGGTGCGGGGGGCGCACGCGACGTTGCCGCACTCGGCCAGGGACGGCGCAGCGGGCGATGCGGCGTCGCCGAGGCAGACGCGCGCGAGGGCGGGGTTGGCGGCGACCTCAGCGTAGGCGTGCGCCCACATGGCGGGGAGGGGCGTGCGGAGGGTGTGCAGCGCGGGTGCGGCCGCGAGGGCGGGTGGTCAGCGTGGCGAGCGCGGGGTCGCCGGAGAGGGGGAAGGACAAGGCGGTGCTGGTCTGAGAGACGTTAGTATGTGCTACACGAGGAAGGCAAGAGCACAACGCACCAATTGAGGAGAAGCGAGCACAGCGCTCGACAGCGCGTCAAGCATGGCGCGCGGGGCGGGCTGGGAGAGATAAGTCCCTGCGGCTTTGCGCACGCTCAGCTCTTGCAGTGTGCGCAGGTCGCGGACGGCGCGGGTGAGGTCGTCCGCGTCCTCGCGCTATTGGGCAAAGTGACGTCCAGGACTAGGAGTTTCGGGAGCATGGAGAGCACCGCCGCGTCGCTTGCACTCGGGCTGGGCAGGACCAGTACGCGCACGCCCCTCGCGAGGTCAGGCTGTGCACGCAGTGCGACCAGGAGGGCGGCGGACTGGCGCGAGGAGTGGAGGACGAGGGTGTGGTAGAAGAACGGGAGGGCGATACGGTCGAAGGCGCGGCAGACGAGGAGCGGGGCCATGCGGGACCTGGTATCCTTCGTAGAGGCATTTCCTTGGTGCCATGGGGCGCGGGGATGGGGGGGCCGGCGGGGCAATGACGGTGTGGACGAGGATGCGCTCGAGGAGCTCTTCGGGTAAGGAGGCGAGGGTGGTCATTGCAGATGAGGGATGCGGTGGATGGTCGTAAGTCGTTAGAGGTGCTTAAATAAAAGTGAGGAGGAAGAGGGTCGTAAACGTTACTGCATTTGAGTGGAAAGAGGAGACTGGGACCCACAAATCCGGTCCCATCATCAATCTCACTTTTTCTGATCTGATCTGAATAGGGTAAATCCGGTTTTACTTCCGAGTCGCCGACAGCGGCGTCCGATGACAGTCTGGGAAACTACTCAAGGCACCGAGACCTACAGCTAGGTCCCAAAGCCACGCGAGAGTCGTTTCGCAGGCGTGTGAAGTGTAAACCCAACCTCTTCTCCCGACGCTCGTATATACTTCCCAACAACTTGAGCGTCATTGGGGGTTTGGGTTGACACCCTCGATCCGGGACCACATCGCTATGATCTGCGCCCTACACGCGTGCGCTACGCATCGTCGTCCAAGTACTAAGTATGTCCAGGTTCGCCTAGAGTAAGTACAACTAACTCAACTAAGACCAGTTGCTCCTCGGCTCAGCTCGGGCTTGTCAACTTGAACTCCTGTCTTCACTAAATACATAGGTGAGCGGGTTGCGCACGCGGCAGCAGATCTCCGGTACACACGAGCGAGCGCTAGTGAGCTCGAGGATGTCAAGATAAACAAGATAACCCGCGGCGATATCCGTCCGCCTTGCTTCGGACTCTCCTTCCGGCTTTACCCGTGGACAAGTTTCATTTCGGATTTCGGGCGGACGGACGGACTACACACTGAACCGCCTTCAAGTGCCCTAATGGGTCGGCCTAGACTATTGAAAGCTCGCAGAAGATTCGCGTCGCGGACAATACGGAGCCAACTCAAATTCAAATTCAACTTAAAACTTTTTACAGAGTATAAATTACTTCCGGACAAATCTGGCGGCTGGAATATTACTTGTTGTTGCGGTCTCATCCTCACCGCAGTCTGCAGCTATGTGACTGCAACTGAAGGCATCCCCGCGGCCCGACATCGACGAACGAAATTTGGGTCAACATACACCGTCGATCCCGGAATGCATCGCTATGATCTACGCGCAGTAAACGTTCACGCTTACGCGTCGTCGCCGTTCAGGTTCCGGGTTCGCCTAAGTACAACGAGAGTAGTTGCTCCTCGGCTCGGCTACGTATATGTTGCGATGCCAGCCGCGTCTCCTACGCGAGTACGCATGTTCAGACAACCCGCGGCGGTATCCACCTTACCTTTCCTCGCCTTGCCTTTTCATTTCGGACGGACGGACTTGAGATATTGTCGCTGACGTTGACTCACCCACCGTACCGCTTTTTGTCCTTCAGGTTTCCGATAGCCCTAGTATTTGCTGAGCACTGACTCGGATGGTCAGCTTTAACTTACCATCATGATCAGCTTAACCCAACTCGGACGGTGACCGTTCAGCGTATTCTCAGTTGGTCGACTTCCAAAACGACGACATGAAGTTATGAACTGGAGGCCTACACCGAGAAATTTGAACCTGCATTTTGCTAGAGTAGACGGGCGAGGCATGGGCAGCCTGTCTACGCCGCAATACAGCGGAATAATTAGTTACCATTACCCGCGCTTGAATACATCCGGGGCGCATCGTAAATTATTATTCGAGCGGTGGATGACTCACTCAGCGCTGAGAGTCTGTGCCGAAACAACCTAAGGCTCTAACCATTTAGTTTCCGTGTACGGATCTGGGCAAACTAAATGGAAACGGTTTCTAAACAGTTTAAAACCGTTTAAAAACTGTTTTACACGGTATTTTCAAGGGTATTTTAAAACCATCGAGTGCTGTGTATTTATTCACCTCCATATCATGTCCTATCTATATATTCCTTCTAGCTTATGTCGGAAAAAGGCCGTTTTACTTGCAATGGATTGACACAGCTTGAGACCTCAGGACGGCTTGAGACCGCTTGGAAGTCACAGCGGGGGGGCTTGGAAGATCTTGCTAGCCGTCTCAAGTTGCCCATGTCTTGGAACACCTTGAGATGGCTTGGAACAGTAGCCAGCAGTAGCCCGGTAATTTTTACATGAGATGTTATTCTGTACTTACTGATCTGAACCCCACGGGTTGTGTCTTTGTACTTGTATGTGATAGGCACACCCTTCACGGCGCGGCGACGGGAGTGGGTTCGAGTTAGCGCAGATAACATAAGTTGAGCAGAGTATGATGTCATGGTGGGGCTGGCATAAATGAAGAGCATGGTGTGACAGTTGACACACCACTCTTCCTCTCAACCACCATCAGCCCATACTGTGCCGACTGCGTCCGTCCAGGGTCCAGGTATGCCGCCGCTCCTTTCGACTCCTCTCATTAACCACCATCCGACAGGTACGCTATCACCACTACCGCCGGCGATTGAGGGAGAAATTGGAGGGCAAGGTGCTCACCTGGGTCATTGGCAACCCGCGGACCACTGCGTCTGTCTAGGTGCGTCGTTGTTCCCTCCTATAATACAGTGCTAACCTGTTTTCCGCACAGCCATCATCCCATTCATGGTTCGCGCAGCCTCGTATCGTGCATACGGCGCTATTTGGTAAGCACGTTCGGCGGCTTCACATGTGCGTAACCTTTACTCAACCTTTACCTCACCATAATATCTCATCCTATGTCGTGCGTACTTCGCATTGGTAGCAATATCTTTTAAATAGCCCAAATAAAATTGATTCTATATCTTTCAATGTTCCGAGAGAGATAAATGAATGAGCCATGGTAGCCAGGAAGCGCATTGACCAGCCTGCCGTACATACATCGCTTGCAAAGGCTTCGGTGGAGTGCCAAGGTTCCCTGGCATTTGGGAACCTTGGGAGTGCTTGCCGTAACCTAAGTCGTATGCTGCAACTGACGTAGTGGCATATGACCTTGGGACGAATTGGAACATCTTCAGACCCGATGCAAGACAAATAGGATTTTTCCGACATAGGTATACAGGACTGTAAGTGATGCTGCAATGTTCACAATCTCCTACCATCACCCGCTTGAACAGTTACCTTATCTGGAATGCACTCCGACCTCGTGCCCAAGACTTGGTCCCCAAGAGGTGCTACATGACAAGCACACGAGTTCAGTAAAGCCAAAGAACTCACGAGGACCTGTCTATCTTTGACGCGCTTCTGCGGGCAGAGTTGTGGCTGTAAAGTTCAGAGAGTTAGGATGACTGTACACTTTGAGTCCCTGCAGGAGTGGCCGTACTCTTTGGAGCGCACGAAAAGAAGAAAAAAGGCTCGAAAACACGTTAAAACGAAAACCGGACCTATGTTCCAGAACGAGATAGATAGATTTATTGCGGTCTGGGGCGGGGTATACGACTTGCAAACTATTGGTGTACATGTCAGAGAACACACACCAAAAATCAGACCGAGTCTACAGTTTTCTCTTGCCCCTCGGCAGGCCTCGTTTCTGAAATCTTTTCTCTCAACGTTCCAAAGTCTGCCCAGCAAGTATCTTCGAGGCGATCCCAATGTGCGAGCTCAGCGGCGTCATGTTCAAATCGCGGTGGACTCCTGAGCTCGCCATGGAGTACGAATGCTAGCTTCGTCAGCAAATCTCTCATCGCATGCCACAGCCTACTGTCTTCGGCCGCCTCCTCACCTGTGCCTGAAACCATCTCGCCGTTTGCCCTTCCCCCTGCTTTTCCGACGGCATCTCCCAAGCGAACCATATCGATGTCCAAGAAGGCCTGCGATGGATGCTGGAGGACAACGTAACTGCGCTTCCTTGCACAGAACATGATGTTAATTGTGCTGTCCAGGAGTCTAAGGGTGTATCCGTCGCTGAGCACGATTTCTGGATCGGAAACGTCGATTTGGTCCCAGGCCTGGGCCAAAGCTCCGAATACCATTGAAAGTGTTGCTTCAGGCTCTGTAGCGTTGAATGTCAGCCCCCATACCCGTGAAAGAACAGACCGGAATTTGGTCCACTGTTCTTCTATACTGATCGATGAGTCTTGGGTCACGAGTCCGCGGTATTGGGCAATCCACCCAGGTAGATCTTTGGAAATGATATTTTTCCAATGAGGCATGGTGGATAGTTTGTCACCCAAGAGGGTGTAGTGATATGCGTTTGAGAATAATCCTCCGAGGTTACGCCAAACTGAATCCACTGCCAGAATTGGCCCCAATTCATTGTCGTTGAACCAGTGACCTACTGACACGAAAACAGCAGATGCTGTACATTTGAGCTTCTCGCCTGAATCAGGCGAGGATAGCGCAGACAAGATGGTGCGAAGGGCAGAGGTTGATAATTTGCCTTGGATGGGCCCACAAACTACCAGAGCCTGAAGCAGCCCGGTCACGGTGTCATAACGTCGTTCGGAATTGTCTAGGCCATCCAGGATCCTATATGCCCATCCCACATCCTCGATGTGGGCTTGTATTTCAGATAGATTGAAGTCAAGCATGTACTCTTCCAAGTTCACGAGTTGTACTGCGGACATTATTGCAATCTGTGAGACACCATCCGCGGCGCAAAATCGATATGCGGCGTTCACACATCGACTGTCCACCTCCCAGAAAATCCTCAAACCCACTCTGTCAACAAGTTCTGCAACTCTGACGATGACGGCGTTGGCGATCTCTCGGTCCAACGGAGTTTTGTCTGCGAGACGCTTATTCATGTTCTCGAAAAGCAGGGTTATGAGTAGGACTTCATAGGAACTGATAAGAATGTCAGTACACTGCTGGAAACGGAAGAAGTCGCTCACCGCTTGTCCAATACCGAGCGATCACACGCCATAGTGGGCGAGAAGAACGAGTTGAGACAGAACAAGAAATCCGCCAAAATTGTGGAATGGATGTTTCTGGGCACACTGCTGGGCTGGAAGCCGATGAGAACACTTTTCAAGAGTCTCTCAGGACATTGGTCAGTCGCAATAAACCGCAGGATCCATTGCGTTATGACCCACGGTTCTTCCGCTACTCGGAGCTCCCATGTTTCAAGAGTTCCAGACTGTCCAGCCCGGCGGAAAATATCGAAAAAGTGATTGAAGGATTGCAACTCCTCATTTGCGTTCTCGAGGGAGGATGGGTAGATACCCCACAAGTTCTGCGGTCGTTGATGCGGATCGGTAACCAGTTCAAGTACCGCAAATGCCTTCATACATGCGATGGCCCGATCAGCCATCCCATCTTGAACAGTGTTCCACCCAACAATGCATGGATTAAAAACCTCATGCAACCTTCTGAGAACGGGCTGAACATCGAATTTCACAGGCCACCATTGGACGTCAGGAACCATGTTTGCTGCGCTTGTCCACCATGTCCGGGGATGTGGATGTCTCCAAAGCCCAGAGCACTGCTGCTGCTGCTGCGGAGATCTCGTCCCGAGACAAGGGTGGCTGATAGAAAAGGGAAGTCGGAGCATTCCTTGCCCTATTGAGGTTGAATAAAGGCAAAAGCGGTTTCAGGACCTTCTGTGCCCTAGTACATGCAGACCAAGCCTGAGAGAGAAGGTGGGAGATGCGGCGCCAGTGTTCCCATAGTTGAGATGGATCATCTGCACGTGAGAGCCCCTTCACAACGGTTTTAACGACAAAACCAAGTGAAGTTTGGAACGGTGAATCTTCCCATATGAGTGCTGCGATTGTCATTGCGGCGTATCCAGTTAAGCCCAAGCATGTCAGTGCAAGCACAATCGCGGCGATAGCATGGTGAATTGTCCATAGATAGATGGAGAGTGCTGCGGCAAACAACAGAAGAGCGAATTGTAGTAGCAGGGGGAACATCTGCATGACGAGATCGAATTTCCAGCGGCGCAAACCGTCGAACTTCCGCTGGCGCTCCAGCCCACGTTCTTCAACTGTTCCTCTGTTGCCGACGGAATCGTAATATAATAGCCACTGCTTGCCCAGAACGGCCAGAAGTGCGGCCAGCAGTGTCGATAGTAAGCTGAAATATAGGAGGCCTTGAGCGACGACGACAATTCGCGGTGGCACGGTGTCAAGTTGAGGCATGAGATCTGGCGGAACGGCAAACACCCGTCACATTCTTGATGAGAAGCGCTAGAAGCGCTTGGGTGGGCACATTTGGGTCGAGCTGAAACTCGGGCTGGATGAAAATAATGAAGGCGGAGCTGACGGCGGAGAAAAGACCAGCCTGCGTCAGGGATCAGTGAATCATAGCCGGCGAAGACAAAATAGCGCACGAAGATCAGAGAGGTATCCAAGTCGTTCCCGTATTTTTTCTGGAAGTCATTATCGAACTCGTCAGCGAGAGTTTTGTACCGGGTCCAGAAGGCCGTCTTCTTGTCAGTGGATGGGGGTTGCTGTTTGAGTGCTTCCACAGCCACAGTTAATCTTGTCCATCGTGAGCGAGCACATCAGGTGCACGGATTGCAAGCACCTTTCAAACATAGCCTTCAAGCTGCAGGATCCTGCTATCAGCGAGATGATGGAATGAAAGTTCTTCGTACCTTTCTGACTGCTCCGCAATTGCCCCCACAACGCTGCAAGCTCGATGGGTCAGGCAGAGGACAGTAGATGTGAGATACGTACCGGTCCTGCTTGTTTTCGCCCTCTGACAAGCTGTCGTCTTCCAGCCTGACAAGAAATTGCATCAGTAGTACACGTAGACGAGAACTCTCACTTCTGTGTGGTATTCGGTATCGCATCCTTGGCCTCGGTAGGCAAATTGTTGGACGGATTGACACCAGTGGCTGGAGCTTCAAGAGCACCATCCGCGATCGTTGCTGGCCCATCATCCGGGTGCGCATCGACCGGTACTTGACCCTCGAGTGGTGTATCTTCATCTGCCATGGCGAAGAGTGCGTTGAGTGTGGGAGTGGAGGGAGAGAGCAGAAGGATGACACACCAGCCGATACCCGAAGTCTGTCAATCTATTATTGCACGCCGATGTTCGGTTAAATGCAAAGTCCGCCGATCGCGGCACCTATCGCCCCCTTTGTAAAATAAGGCGTAGTAGGGCCGGCGAGTGGTGGAGCCCGCTACCATTTGATTGGGAAGCTATGCAGCAATCTGAAGTTTGGATGGCAACGATGGAGAAGGAGTACGGGCAGCTCGTGGGTCTTGAGGTTTGGGAGCTTGTTGAACCTCCTCCTGGCGCAAATATCATCAGCTGCAAGTGAGTCTATGCTGTTAAATATGACTCACACTGGCAGTTGCCGAATATATGACGGCCCGACGTTGACGTTGGAAGTCAATTCGAAAGTCTGAATATCAGGCTAGACTTCAGGTTAACTGAAACCAAAGCCTGAAATTACTGGAATCACCTTCCATGTAGACTGAACCAAAATCTGAGCTGAAAGCAGTGGGTTCTGCTTGGTACCGGTTCAACTGAATACTGATTCAATATTTTGAGTGGTGGTATCAATGTTGGATGGGCATAAAGTTGGGAATCTTGGGTATATGCAGTCACCAAGCAGCCATTTGCCTCTTGACAGAGGGACTTGGGGAGATATTGCTAAATATTGGACTGTCCAACATTGATGTGGACAGGTCAAGTGGCATTTCGGGTTGCCCGAAATCTAAAACTGAAACTAGTAAAATCAGCTTTGATTTCAGTGGGAGCTGATATCACAGCTTCAATCTTTGGAATCAGCTTGGAATTCAGTGCAATGCAATACTAATTTGATACTTTAGCTTTCAAGTAATGTCTCAAAATCAACATCGGATCACCCAATATTCGGCAATTGCCGGTGTGACTGTTGGAAATTGGATTGTCGTGCACCATGCTTCCCGGTTACCTTACCTACCCCCCTATCCATTATACAGCTTTGTCTTTATATTCAGCATATATCTGTCTATTTCCGTAGTCTTTTGTATCTCCCGTGCTCGTGTTCCTGCACCTCAAATACATTTCCCTATGACTCATCATTGTGTGTGACTTTGACTTTCACAGGTGATGGGCCCCAGCCCTGGCTTCTGCCTGCTGCTGCTTGTCAAGTACCGGTTCCCGATCGGGATCCGACGGAGGTCCGAGATACGCCTGGGAGATGGAGTGCGTATAAGCAGGACGAAGTGGTCGAGATGCGAAGGGAAAGTATTGGAATCCGAACGGAATACCGAACCCGTATACTGAAAGGGAAAGGCTTGGCTTCAGCTCGTGCGCTGCGCCCTTCTCTACGCCTGGTGCCCAATTTCGGAGAGCGACTCGGAGGAGGACGGAGTCCGAGAGGAAGAGTATAGGGCAGACTAAGTCGATATTCAAACTGAAGTCTAACTACCGACATGGCTTGTATTTATACGAGAGTAAAGTATAAGTGGGGATATAATGTAAGTACCGGAGCTTCGGAGTCCGAGTGGGTCCGTGATGGATTGAGTCGTTATGAGTCAAGTGAAGTCAGGCTGACTCGAATATCATCGGGACTCCAGTGGCTCCGTGATGGAGAAGCATAAGGCGTAACCTAGGAGTCAGAGGGAATCATATGTAGTACGAACCAATAGAATGAAGGCGAATGCAGAAAGGCAGGGTCGGATATAATCGGGATCGGAGATAGTCGGAGTCTGATGGCGTCCGAAAAGGATGTGATGTCACGGTACGTGACACTGCTTCAAACTTCCACTCTTGCACTACCCCTGTATGTTATGAATCACCCAGGTTCTACTTTTCCACAGGACGTGTCCGTATGGATACAGACACGTCTTAGTGGCCCGGGACTCTCATGATGCCACCACGTGACCTTCTCACAGTTGAAACCCAGCCACGGATTCCAAAAGCTGCAAACTCAGGGTAGTCTGCGCCACAGGATACAGATGACATTAGGGACTAGGAACCTGTACGGACAGATTCTAGTCCCCGGACACGCCACGGCTGACACAGAAGCGTACACGAAGTACGACTGGTTGCAAACCGATCGGGGTTTGAACCACTGGAGACAAGGACATTAAGGACTAGGAAACCCGAACATCAGGTCTCCTAAATCCTCCGACACCACGGAAACAGACACAGAGGAGTCCAAGAGTATCAGCATTAACACTCCTTAATGCTGCGGTACAGGAACTGATCACGATTGACCGCAATCGCTTTAATTTATTAGAAGCTTATATAAGCTCAGTAGAATCTCCATGTACAGTAGATTCTACCTCGTCTAATCTCAGGCTTCTACCTTGGCTTGACATAGGCATTGTCTCCACCCTGGCCCACTTCCTCTACATCGTACTACGGGTTGTATCCACACCTCAGGTTGTATACCTGAGTGGATATCACCATTTCCCTGCAGCTCACTGTTGTGTGCGACTTCAACTTTCACAATGACACTGCAGGGGAGGTCATCAAGTGGAAAGCACGGCTCGTTGGACACGGTTTCCAGCAGATCCCTGGCCTTGATTTCTTTGAGACCTACGCTGGTGTGGTCCACTACGAGTCTCTTCGGATGCTCTGGGCCATATGTGTCAATGAGCCTGGGTGGGTTATGTGGGCAATGGATGTTGTCTCCGCCTACCTCAACTCCGAGATGAAAGAGGTGGTGTACATGTCTCAGCTGGAGGGTTTCGTCGTGCTGGGCTAAGAGGGAAAAGTCTGCTTGATGAAGTGATCCCTCTACAGCATGATGCAGTCTGGGCATAATTGGGCAGACCACCTTGAGTCTTCGTGCTTGAATGGATTTGATCATTGTGACACCTGGGTAGTTGTGCACTTATTGCATGCCCAAAGGCCTTAGCATCTGAAGTCAGTAGCTTAGTCAGGATTCCACGGAACACACAGCTTTGTACATTATGTAATCTAATTACTCTTTGATGCATACTACGACCTGAGCCCGAAAGCCAGAGTCGTACGTGCGACACCGATAACCCTTCACCTGGGCTGAGTACCCCATTCAACTGCTCATCCCGTCAAGGACGACATGGCCCCTCGCACTAGGGTTACAGGCGCCCCCCATTGGCCCGGATTATCGGCCTCCAGCGCTCGCTCGATACGCTTGCGCTAGGTATCCCTTCATATCCTGTGAGAAGCCCCTTGCCGAAGCCAGGTCGCTTCACAGTGGTGGACGCACAGGGGAGCTTCACTCAAGCAGGATATGAAGGTATCTCGAGAGCGCCTTATACGGCATTCGTCTTTGCTGAGCTCTCCCGAGTCGAGAGCCCCTTCCGGCACCTCAGCATCGACTCCTCGAGATGCCCCGTCGCTCATTCCCCCTCCATTCATTCTGTTCTTGGAGCGCGACGGCATCCGTCAGCATGCTGATCCCCTTCTCTTCCTCCCTCACCTCACGGATCGGCATCTCCACGTTACGGAACCCCAGCTCCCTTCCGCGCTATCTACTTGTTGCGCTGAAGGCTTCGTAGGGCCTTTCGAGCTACGATGTCCTGAACTCCGCTCCCCGTGTGAGTTCGGACTTGCGACCGTAGCGCCCGCTCCAGCCTCAAAACCTTGGTTTTCCGACTCTCGGTTCGCGGGTCCCCTTCTTCCTTATGTTCTCGAGCATCCGCACAGTATTGCGTGAACTCCTGGACTGAATCATACTACGGTCTCGAACTCCGCCTCGTAGCGTGAGCTTGGACTTGTATTATTCATTACCTTAATATTATTTCTTTTATTTCTTCTTACCACAACCTCGTCGACCTCATGTTGCACCATCACCAAATCCTGCAAGTCCCCCGTCGTTCTGTACGCCTACGACTTCCACCCTGGCCGTGTGGATTTGAGGTTCAAGAAATGTGGCCAGCAGCTACGACAACCGTCCACGGCTTGAGTTTCCATCCCTACCGTGCCCGTACTTTGGTCAGCTCACCTGAGACGGGATGTGCTTGAAGACGCTACCGTCAGCGTCGCGCGGATGGATGCTCTCCGAGTTCACTTTGAACTGGAGGATCAATCACCCCCTTGGGGCGCCGCTGGCATCTCGCGCCTCGTGCGACTTGGCAACGACATCCTTGAGCGGCATCCCCGAATCTTCCCTTTGGCTTGCCTACAACTCGTCCTGGCCGTGAAGATTCGGAAACGTAAACTGCCACTTCAGAACTAAGCATGGGAACCCGGAGGCCCGTCGATCGCTGCCCTTTGGCGACGTGCGCTTGCGACCCTCAATCCGTTCTCCAGAGGATCTCATGGATCGACCCCTGGCGCTCGCACTCGCGTCGCGTGTGCTCCGCTTCTTCTAAGCGTTGAAGCTCCGTTGCGCCTGAGACGGCAAGTATGCGGACGTCAATACGCTATACGCTTCTGACGACGACCGCAATGCCGTGGCGTTGATGGCCGCGTCGACGCCGCCGCCACTCTCACGTAGTCCGCTACGTCGCCCTCCCTGTTGCTGCTCCATCTGCTCCATCCTCTCGGCGCACACTCTGGCGAGTCGCGCCCGGTCGACAATCTTCACAAGACCTCCGTCCCGGAACTTCCGTCATGCAAGAAACTGCGGTTCCATTGTTATTCGTCAAGCTCTGGCGCAGCTCACGCAGCCCGTTTTCCACTGGCCTGGAGCAGAGCTCGGAACTCCCTGGGCGTTGAGGCTGGATCGCGCTACATCTGCAATCCGCTCTCAGTGTGCGGGCTTGCGATCGTTGCTGCGGAGGCGTTGACGTGCGTTCTACGTCGACCGGTGCCTGCCTTCTCGCCACATCGACTCGCCTCACCTTCGTACAATCCCGGCTCGCTTCTCCGCTTCAAAGCGTCCAGCGTGCGCGTCAAGTCTCGACTCCGGTTCTACAAGTCGCGATACGGCACCGCCGGACTGGGGGGCATCCGCTCCGCATACCCGAGCGATCCGGTACCTTTGCATTAGCTGGCACTCTGCCCGGCCTGTGGAAGACTTCGCGCTGCCTCGATCTTTATCGGGACACCAGCTGCATGAACTCAACCGGCGTTCTGCTTCTGTGCACGTCTCCCGCGTGCAAATCTTGCGCAAATCTATCGGAAGACCACTCAAAGCCCAAACTACACGCACACGACTGCATTACTCGGCTCGTTTGCTTCGCATCCGTCTCACGACCTCGCAGATCGAGACAAGACGACGAGCTCGTGGTCACGAATCTCCCATCACGAATCTCCGTGCCTTCGGGTATCGCACCGAGCGTCGAATTCGTTTTCGACGTTTGAAGGTCAATCAGGACGACCGCCGCGCTAATGCAGCCTGACGCGCGCGTTAGTACGTTTCCCCGTGGCTACGCACGTGCGAGTCAGTCCTTGCGTTTGCGCCTCAATCCGAGTTTACGCCGTTCGGCTACGCGTTACCTTGGCGGACTTCACTGTGTTCTGCGAACGTTGAGCTCGCGATCGCGAGTCTCCGTCCGGGACTGAGTGTTCCTTCGGCACAAACGAGTAGTGACTCGATGGCCCGCGCCGTGCGCTGCGCTCCCGCGGCGCTCGGCTTCCATGACGCTATTTGGCTGTCTCCTGGTGCGCTGGTTTCTTCGCGCGCATGTCCACTACAATAGCGAAGCTCTCGAGAGCGCGACTGCCTCTCATCACACAAGCTCCGCATTTGAATGTTTTGACAACGAGGGGCAGCGACCACCGTAGGAATCGACGCAGATCGCAGTGCTGATGCTTGTCTCTGAGGACAGGTAGCGTCGAGGCTCGTATGAGCCTCCGCCCTCCTTCGTTACCGCCGCATCCTCGGTTACTTTCGACTCCCGCGGCCTTCGAACCGGGCTCCGCTCTTCCACCACCGCCGCTTTCACGTCGTTGCTACCTGGCAACGGCCCTCAGGATCTCCTTCGTGTCGACCTTCCAGCTCGGAGCGCAGCCCAGCACGCGCGTGGCTCGCCTCCCGGTCGTAGCCCACTCCAGAGGCTCGATTGCTCTTCAAGCATCGGATTTCAGGTCGGCCCATGCGCTGTTCGCGTCACTCTACGCGATCCGCCTGTGTATACCTGCAAGCGGTCCCTTCACCAGTTTAACTGCGTCGCGCAGATCGCTTCAGGGTCTGAACGTCGAGTTCCGTGGACTCCGTCTCCATGATAGCGCCTCGCTTGCGCTCGGCGCGGCCATGCTTGAACGTGTCGATACTCGCATTCCAGCACTGCGCGGCCGACCCGAGTCTCGTTCAGCAGCGCATGAGTGTGCCAATTCCAGCGAGCGCCGAGCCCCAGCTTACGATGCGTGCGACGATGTGCGCGATGATGGAACTCGACGCACGTGTTCTCCGAGTTCCCGCGCTGGCTAGGTGTACCCTTGAGGAGCTGCCCGGTGTTCTGCGAATGTCGAGCTCGTGAATGCGAGTCTCCGTCCAGAAACGGGGTTCCTTCGCGCGTCTGCTACGTGGCTATTGCCCTCGACGACCTTCTGCGAACGTGGAACTCGCGAACGCGAGGCTCCGTTCAACGAGAAGACCATTCGCTCTCAACACAAGAAACGGCCAAATTACTGTTCGGATCCTCTCGACTCCAAGACCGGTATCGATCCCGCAGCGTGCTTGTGTGCTGCTCTTAGATCGCGGATGGACGTCGAGCTCGCTCCCGCGAATCTCCGTCCCGCGGTCGAAGCGGCGAAAGTATGGGTTGGTCCTCACTGCCGAGCTTCAGTCCACGACATCCGGACGACACGAGGGACTATATGGCTCACCCTGACAGCTGCGCCTCCGACGCGAGTCAATGCCTGCGGCGCACTGTAGGCTTTGACGAACTTCATGGTGTTCTGTGAACATCGAGCTCACGAACACCAGTCTCCCTGAGGTCCAGCATTGTGTCCCTTCGGTCACTAACGAGTAGTGATGCCCGCGCCCTCCGATCATCCCCGACCGCCATGACAAGATTCATCCGGCTTCAGCTTCGCCTCGAGTTTTCGGCAAGTCCCGTGCGCGCTGGCCTTCAATATCGGTGTGCTCCCCTGTGGTGTACTGGGCTGAGTGGCTTTCCAGCTCTGGAATACGATGCGTGCAGTCAGCGCACGAAGATCTCGCATGCGGAATCGGCGTCAGTTGCGCGCTGACTCCGTACTCTGCGGACTCGCGCTCAGCTGCTACTCGTCACCCACGCGCAGCGCCTCGCCTTTTTCGCGCCATTCCGCCCTCCGTGTGCCCGCGAGTCTCCGACCTCGAGGCGAAGCACTATCTGCAGCTCTCGCCTATATTGAGCACAGATGCTCCCTGTGATACGTCTCGAGTCCATCCTTTCGACATAATGTCGAGGTCCGGTGTGCCTCAGTTCCGAGCCTCCTACGCGCGAATCGTCCTTAAAGCACTTCTCGTGCTCTGCATCTTGGTATCTCGATCCATGTTTCGAATTTGTATCAGTGTAGCGTAGAGAGCGCGTCGCGCCCTCCGCTCTCGTGATTGGATATGTACATACCACAGACTCAATATACGGCTCGATCTTGCCCAGGAGAAGTAGTATAGCTCAGTAATGCATGGGTGTGGATGCTTGAGAAGTGCAGGCTGCGAGAAGAGGAGGAATTCAAGGAGGAGGGCTTCGCGGCGAATTCCCAAAGCGGTAATTCCGCGTTTCGAAGGCCGAGTCGAGCACTCCAGTACTCCTCGCTTTCCAGGTGCCTTCAGCTGTGAATCTACATCGCGTGCGGAGCTAGGCGGCCATTACCTCGAATCCCCATCACGACAGAACTATCGAGCTACCATCGAAATTCGCACTTCTTTCAACTTTGGTGTATTCCTCGCCGGCGGATCTCTTCCACGAACGGGAAAGATGAGCCGAATATTCATGCACGTCTCCTCGTGCTTCTTCGCCTTTATTGCGACGGATCCCTCCCCGAGTGGGAGGATGAATTGCCATATGACTCATGCCCGCTCGACTGGTCGGCGCCGCCTTCCCTAACTTCGAAGCAGTGGGGTGTTTGGCCAGGGTGTAGCTCTCCGAGGGTCATTGCTCTCTCGTTTGTTGCGCCTCCAAATGCGGCAATACTGTAAAATGAAGTGTGTGAGCCGGCTCTTTGTAGATCGGAGCTCCACCTTCTTTTGCAACCTGATCTGAATTACCGGGGGCTCCTCGTCGATCTCATATCCGGGGAGGCCGTCTTTCCTTTGGGCCTTACACGGCTTGGTTGTCCGCTTGTCAAGATGGCGGCTATATTTTTTATTTTTATTCCCCGCGGCTTGTTCAAGATCTATTCTGGGGGGCCACTATTTCGCGACCTATGAACTCCTCTTCCATCGAGTCTTGAACGATTGCCGCGGATGCCCATATAATTATTTCATTTAATACACTCGACATGCACATAGGGAATTCTCGGCTGCCACGTTAACGCTGGGGGGCAAAAGCGTGACCCATGGCTGTCGTCTTGAACCATACAACAAAGCTGGTAGCGTGAGTTTCGAACCCGAGACTCCGCCCTTTGTTGCCAAGATGTCCATTAATCCTATTCCTCGAGCACTTACTTCCTTTTCTGTCCGCATGCTCCTTCGCTGCCCCTTCTTCGACAAGTTCGCTTGGAGGCTTTGCTACTTGGGAGCTATTGCGGAGAGTATAGCCAATGCTCGTTAACTCTGAAGTCTGCGTGCCCGCAGCGCATGATTTTGCAGTCACCCTGCATCAATACCCACTCGACTTGGATCATTTTGGCCGTCAGTTGCAAACGGTTCGGTCCGATTGTACTATCATGATGTACACGATCGAGGATATAAATCTCGATATCCACCATATGCTTTCCTTGAGCTCCGCCATTTGCGTGAGCTCGGTTATGTTACCCATTCCCCGAAAATCTCCAAAAAATCTCTCGGATTTTCGGGCCAATTTTTTTTCTCCGCTTTGCGGTTTCTCTTGCGCAACGAGATAAGACATCTGCTCACCACCCGCATCGAAGGCTGTCTATATCTCGGGACGTTAACAGCCGGTGGTTTGGTAATTCTTTGGCACACACTCTACCAGACTTACTAGTGGGGGGCTGTGTAGGGGTATAGGTAGAGGCTTGCAAAGCGAGTCCTACACCTCTCGGGTTCCTGTGGCTTTGCCTAAGGAATCGGAGAGCAATCCTGCCATTGTAGAGGTGCAGACAGTGTCTGTCACATCTGATGGTAGTTTTCCCCGAGGAGCAACTTGGCTCCTCCTCCGATGAATAGCATTGGACTTCTCCCCCGCGGCCCTGCACCAACTAGGAGCATGACTCGCTCTGTTCCTTTTCGGGCTGCAGTCCCGACAGCTATCTCATGGCTGTCCCTCAGGACTGTGCAGGTTCAGTGGCGACTCCGTCGTCTTACTCTGATGTTCCCGAAACTTGGATTACAAGGACAAGCTCTTCCCTCAAAATTATTGGCCAATTTTTTTCCCAATGGCCGAACACTCTCTGCGCTAGAATGTTCAGTGTGGTGCGATCTTCACCCTTCCATTTCCACCACTGTTCTTGGGCATCCTGCCTCGACTCAATGCATGCCCTCTGGCCATGCGGGGGGCTCTGTGACACCTGGATAGTTGTGCACTTATTGCATGCCCAAAGGCCTTAGCATCTGAAGTCAGTAGCTTAGTCAGGATTCCACGGAACACACAGCTTTGTACATTATGTAATCTAATTACTCTTTGATGCATACTACGACCTGAGCCCGAAAGCCAGAGTCGTACGTGCGACACCGATAACCCTTCACCTGGGCTGAGTACCCCATTCAACTGCTCATCCCGTCAAGGACGACATGGCCCCTCGCACTAGGGTTACAGGCGCCCCCATTGGCCCGGATTATCGGCCTCCAGCGCTCGCTCGATACGCTTGCGCTAGGTATCCCTTCATATCCTGTGAGAAGCCCCTTGCCGAAGCCAGGTCGCTTCACAATCATGCACTGACCTGTCCATCCCCATCAGAACTTTCCCTACTGGAATCTCGATCATTGGGGTCTATACCGATGATGTGGATAAGATTTTGTCAACACAGGAAGCTGTGTCCGAGGCCCAGGCAGGTATCAAGTCAATTTACAAAGTGACTGATGTACCCTGGACTGCGACTTCACTTGACATGACCATCAAATATGACGAGGGCACGGGCACAATTTCGATTTCCTCGTGCCCATATCTTGAGTGTGTTCTGGTGCACTATGGCATGGCAGACTGCAACCCTGAATCCACCCCACCACCTGTCATCTTCCTAATGCCCTTCCTCCCCTGCCGATTTCGCTTTTATGGCAGACAAGCCGTATCGCAAGGCTGTTGGATCCATCCAGCATGCAGCAAATACCACATGCCCTGACATCGCCTACTCTGTCAACTGTCTTGCTGCTTTCCTTCAGAACCCTGGCCTGCCACACTGGAAATCTGTACAGCACCTGCTCGCGTACCTCAGTGCCACACTCAACTACAAAGTCACTTACTGTCTTGGAGTCAAGACTGGTATTCACCCACTTGGTTGGGTTGATGCCGACTACTTGGCTGACTTGGACACTCGTTGTTTGACATCTGGGGAAGTCTTCATGATGTTGGGTGGTCCAGTATCTTGGTCGTCAAAGAAGCAGGCAGCGGTTGCACTGTCCACAGCGGAGGAGGACTATGTCGCACTCACATGCAACTCCAAACAGGTGATGTGGATGTAAAGTTTCCTTGAGGAGCTGTGCATGCCTGACCGCCCCATTGTGCTCTACAGTGATAATTTGGGTGCTGCTGCACTTGCTCAGGATGCGAAGGGCCATGCACACGTGAAACACATCAACATCCGTGAGCACTACATCCACGAGCACGTCGCAACCGGGGATATCGAGATCCAACATGTTGTTTCAGCTGACAACCTCGCCGACATCTTCACCAAGATCCTTCCTCGTGAAGCCCACCTCTCCATTGTTTGTGCTCTTGGTTTGACTGAATAGATGAAACAGGCATTCAACTCGAGGGGGAGTTTCTGTTCCTTCTCAGCTCGGCTCGGGAACTTGTCAACTTGAACTCCTGTCTTCGCTAAATACATAGGTGAGCGGGTTGCGATTCAACCCGCACTAACAACACCAAATCTCCGGTACACACAAGCAAGATAGCACTAGCGAGTTTGAGGATGCCGATGGACGTCAATATAACCCGCGCCAATATCCTTTGGACTCTCCTTCCGGCTTTAGTCTACAATGGGCATCTCACTTGCGTGTCCACTCCGACGTCCCCTAGTGTTTCCTTGGCCAGACTGCCCTCCCTTTCGTCAATTGCCCCTCCATTTCCCAACTTCCCCCCCATCTCGTCATGGTGTTCCAATTCCGTCTCTCCAATTCAGACTGGCCACTCTCCTCCGAGGACCTCGTCCCTCAGTCATCCGGAGCTGCGAATAAATACCGCCTGGACTGACAGGTTCGCTTGTCGGTCCGATGGTGATGATCGCTTCTCCCGTGCCTTTTGAGTTGGCTAACGCCGACTGTGCAACAAATTGCCTGATTTGATGCTTGCCCACTGATGATGAATTAGTGTTTTGTTGAGGATCCGGAGATCCCTCCTGCATTGCACACGTCCGCTGTGCCAACCATGCATACTGCCGCCACTACGACGGCTACTGTAATTGTACAGCTAGCTATTCCAAGACTGCTGAAACACCCACCACTATGAGAATGTCGCGGAGGCTTCGGACACTTAACTTAGCCTGTCATGCACGCCACGCCACCCACACGACCACGCAGGCCCCTTGCGACGGGTGTGCTTCTTTTGTGTACGATCCACGAAGTACCCTCAATGCTGACTCAGTTCCCAGTCCTGGCACTGTTATGTTCAGCACGTCTCCGGATATTACTGCTGTTGGGTACAGCACATACTCATCACGCTCTCGCTTGCCATCGCGCAAACCTCCGATAATCCGATCCACCGCTGTCCATGTGCTATCTCTGGCTCGTCTGCATACCATCGCATCTGAGTCGTGGATTTGTCGTCGGACAAATCCACTCCAGTCATGCAAGTGTGCCGTCGGCTTTAAAGTCGGTCAACGCCTTTGACTCATTTCGCCTCTCCAAGGACCAATTGTCCCTTAGTTTGGACCCTGAGCTCGCCTAATTATCCTGCAGCTGTTGTCTTCGTCTTCCATTCCTTCGTCTTCCTGCATTCCATTCCGGATCCATTCCATCCCTGTTGTTCTCCGTTGTGTAGCCCTGGTCATGCTGTTCGCGTTCTTCCCACCGCGTCCGCCCTAGATCACCGACATCACCGACTAGCGCGCCTAGCTAGCGCCTCCATAACTCCACACGGCTGTGCAGCGTAGCGTACCGTGCGTGCGTGTCCAATCAGACATCAAAGTCAAACCGGGCAGGCTGGGAAAACTACGGTAGTACCTATACGGAGGTCTAGGCAGGCCCAGGCCCTAAGCCACGACGCGGCAAGTGATAAATATTATGTATTCGAATTTCAATTACTTAGTACATACATGCATGCATACTGCTTTAACTTCCGACGCCTTGAAACGAGCCGGCAGGAATATTACTCTGGTCTGGTCTGGTCTGGGCTGGTCTTGGTCTGGCGGTCCGAATCCGAATATTAATCCTCTTATTCTTGTTCTTATTCTCACCGCAGCGCTGCATTGGCCTTGCCCAACCAACCAACTCCTAACTTGTCAAATTTTCTTTTCTTCTCTCGAAAATACATACATACTTGATGGCATTGGCGGTAAGTAACTGACGGCACGCCCGCGGCACCCCCGCCGCCCGCCACCGACACCGACACCGACGACCTCGCGTCATTGGGATTTGGGTTTGAGTTTAGGTGTATGACACCCGCGATCCGGGACCGCATTGCTATGATCTGCGCCTACACGCACGTCGTCTAAGTATGTTCCTAGTAAGTACAATCGAACTAACTCAACTAAGACTAGTTGCTCTTCGGTTAGCTTGTCAACTTCAACTCCAACTCCGGTCTTCGCTAAATACTTACATAGGTGAGCGGGCCCCGCACTGGCGGCAGGTAGGTAGGTAGGTAGGTAGGATTACACGGCCGGTCCCGCTGAGGAACGCCGGGGCCCAGGAGGTATCAAATGTACATGCGCTAGTATACATTGTTGCCCCGGACTTCTTAACAACTCCAAAAGCCGAGCTCACGGACGCAATCTCGCAGACTCGCCGCGGTAGAAACCAAGAGCTGCAAAGAAGTAAAGATTAGTACGGAAGCAAGGGGCCCTGGCAGATCAAGCTCGAAATACGGGGATGGCATAGAATAGTTGAAGGACATCATGAGTGAATTTAGCTACGAGTGCAATACTAGGTCGGGAATAAATAATGGCTTTGAGGAACTCTGTATTCGAGTCCTCAGCCAAGTGGGGTTTGAGATTTGGACATTTTTCGAAGAGTTGTTCCAGGAATATACGTCGAAGTTCTACCAATGCGTCTAAGGACGTACAGGTGATCATCACGTGTTCTGGAGTCTCCCCCTCTGTCTTACAAAATCTACAAAGCCTATTTTCCCTGGGCACATGCTGATGTTCATGATTCACATAACGCAAAATTTCAACGGCAAGTTGGTGAGTTGACAGTAATATCGAGGTAAGTGCCTCTCGATGAGTCTGTGTTCTCACCATGGTCAGATAATGCCGCATTGTGGAAACAATTTGCGTGGGTGGTTTGTCCTTCTTCGGCTCGAGCCTTCCTCGTAGTAAATAAAGCTTATCTGAAGAGTCGATCTCTTCCTGTAACCATTCCTTCATGAGGTTGTCCACAGCTTTGGCATAAGTCTGTATGTCTTCGACCGTAGTAGTCGCAATCAGAACTAGCTCAGGACATTGGAATGGTAGTCTTGAAGCAGCGGTTATCAAGTCCTTGGCCCAGCATTTTCCCTTTGGCAGCTAGTTCATTGAACTATCGAGAGCTGCCCCGGCATAATGCTTTTTATCGAGTCCAAGCCAGTGTACCAGATGCGTCAGGACGAGTAGGAGTCGTCGAACTCGTAGTGGAATTATCCCAGTTTCCGTGAAGAGAGGCGCAATCATCGAGCGAGGGTGTAAGTTCAACATATTGCGGATGAAACTAATTTGAACTTGGCTAAGTTGCTTGAGATGAATGTCTTCGCTATCGGGCATTATTTCGCATCCATGAATGAGATGACAGTCGACACGAGCTCTTTGAGTTCTTTGGGTGTCAACCTTCCCGTCATATCTTCAACTGCCATGATGCGATGAGCGCAATAGCGTCCTGTGCGAGCTTTGGCCTTGTAATGTGCCGCAAACATGTTCTGCATGTCTGTTCTGAAGGTAACTCCAACATATTTCTCTTCAATTTCAATCTTCAGCTCAGTTTGACCTAGCTTGAAGATCGGTGGTGGCTGCGGCAACGGAGTTCTCCCATATTTAAAGATCAGAATCACGGTCTTGATCAAATTAATGAGAATAAAGTTGCGTGCACACCACTCCTCAAGAGTGCAGAGTTTACTCCTAAGTCCCCTTGCTGATACGAGACAAGTAACATGTCGTCGCTTGTGCGAGCAGGGAAATACGAACAGCAGCAAAAAACATCGTCCATGTCGGGCAACATTTTAAGGTCAGCCAGAAACAGGTTCCAAAGGATGGGTGAGGCTGGATCTCCAGTTAGGAGTCCATAAGTGCCTTAAATTCCTTGGATTCCATATCTCCGTGTCGCACATAGTAGGCCATCCGTGTGTACAGCATTCTAAGCCAGTCAAAGATTGCACCACCCTTCCCAACCGAAATAATTTCAACCATAGCGTCGGTTGGTCCGTTGATGGAAGCATTTGAGGCGTCAATTGCGGCCACATAGAGATCAAGTCCATGAGCTCGTGCCCAATCCCTTAAACAGCGGAGAATGAAGGGATTAATGACAAGAGAGTGGGAGTGGGACTCGCTTAATTAAGCGAGTCCCACCCGCAGTGGACTCGGCTGTACAACAGCCATCAAAAGTGCGATTCGCTCAGCCAACAGTCACGCCAAGCATTGTGCCGCTACCCGAACTGACTAGCCGGTGATCTGTGAACAATGGCTGCTCACCCGCCCTACCATCTGCTTCAGCACTGCCCGTTGACGCGTACCCACAGCCACTTGCGAAACACGACACCGCTGCAGCCATTTATCCAGCGGAGTACCGCCTCAACCTATGCTCTCGCTCCTGGCACTTCCCATTTTCTGCTCTTTTCTCCGGCTCAGCTCAGTTTCCTCCACTTTCTCGTGTTTTTTCTTGGCTTGTATTCCGCTCGGTCAGATATTTTTCTACCCGATAGCAGTCTATTGGTGTGCTCTCGTATATCCTATTTTACTGATTCTTCCGACTATAAATTGTAACGAATTCAACCACAATAATAAGGCACTTCCCCCGTACATCTAAACCCATCTAATTAACGTCTAATCTTCTGAACCCTCCTTTTCATCTCGCTTGACTTCGCTCTCGCTCGCGCTAGCGTAGAATTCGTTGCGGATGGTTTCCTCAGGCTGCTGACCTTTATCCCGGCGAAATCAAAGCCTATCGCACACGGGTTAGTTCTTTTGACGACCTGGAATATATCAGTTCACCCACAATTGATCTTATGGCGTTAGGACTAGGTCCCGGGGATTTGGTTCATGGGATCGATTCAGGCATGGAGAATCACCTTATAAGTCTTTCATGATCAATATAAGAAGTGTTTTAAAAAAATTCACAGGATAGTTGGAGTGGTTTACGGCTGTCGCAAGAGCTACCCCGCCTTGTGCCTTCTCTGTCCACGCCCCCTTCCGTATGCACGGAACCCGATCAATCGATCACAAATAAGAGTGCAGTCGATCCCCAGCCTGAGGACGACGATATTGCCCCTCGAGATATCAACCTTTCGTTCGATGAGCGGAATATTGTCACTGGGAAACTCAGGCGCACCAAATCTATTCGTGTCACCGACCCCAATGCAGCTGATTCAAGGCCAGCCAAAAAGGGGAACAAGTGAGTCCATGAAACCCATCTAGAAAGGTAACTCAGCGAGTTTCAAGGTCGTATAAACATTAGACGCTATTTCACCTTCTCTTCAGAATTCAACTTCTCTGAAACTGCGGCAGCTGGTTTAATGTGTTTACAGGAGTTCAACTTTCTTATTGCAACTCACGCGATGGCTACGGGAATTCAACTTCCATTTTCATCGTAGTTTTTCATCCCAACGTCGAAAATGACTCGGCTCAGTTTAACCCAATTGAAATATAATTTTATCTACACACACAAATTCACTTCCGTTCCACTTTGATAAGCCTGTTCTTCTGCAAACATCCCAATGTTTTCGCAATGATTCCGCCGCACTCGAACGGACCGCTTGTTTAGTTGTTCCGAACCTCCGAGTAATGTATAAATATTGTGATATTCAATCCATTCCTTGCGTGTCTGCGAGGGTCTCCTGCTATTGAACTTCCCGGATAACCACGAGACGGTTTGACTATTCTAACACTTTCTATTACTCAATCAGCATGACTGAACACGGAGCGCGGGAACGAGGTCTGCGTGGATCAAAAAGATGTGGGTCAGACATCGACATACTGTCAGACACTTTGATCCGTTGCTCTGCCAAGATTATCGAGTCGCACTGGAGTCCTGACTGAGTCCCATTGTGGACAGTCCTGGGTGGGACTCACTTACACGGAGTGGGACTCGCTTAATTTAAGCGAGTCCCACTCCCACTCTTCTCGTATACTCCTAATTAACGGGGGATATCGCACACATATCCCCCGCTAGTTAGCGGGCTTTTGTAGGCAATATAGGTGGCGACAATAGTCAATACGCCCATGGTTTTACTTCAAGGGACAAAAATACACCTCAGGAAACATCTTGACACCCATGATGGCACTCAGATCTTCATCTGTTCAACCCCTCGAAGTGGTTAAACTTCGATAACCGTTTGAACCGTTTAAAAAAACAGTTTTCCAAACTGTTTGGCCCTTTGGCCAAATTAAATGGAAACGAAACGGTTAAAACTGTGTATAAAACATTTATAAAGGGAATGGTTGGAGCCTAGCTTAAATCTTAATCCCTTCCTCTCTTGGCTTGCCGACTCCTCCGCCATTTCTCAATGTCAGACACCGCGCTCTTTCACCTGATGGCAACTCGGCGGGCTCTGCGGCCTACTACGGGACTTGTGTGATGGTTCAATGACCATCGCTCATGATCAATGCACGGTGATGCCTACCGTAAGACTGGACACCTGACCGGGCGGCGACGGGCTTAGATGTCAGTCTATCTCTCGTGGAATCGGCATCGGGGAGAGTCCTAGCGGAACAGTCTTCGGATTCAACTTGTCTTACTCACCAAGGAATGTTCGTATATCATCACCGTACTTTCCCCGAGCTCAATGAACGAAATTCGGACAGATTTTCAATTGTGCGAATGATTTGTAAGTCTGACATATCCTCTCGGGGACGCTGACCAATGTTCAATCGTTGTTTACTCACCCCGACGCCGATAGTGATCTCCATACTTATTTAAGAGGAATCTAACGTCAATTGTGTATCGCTCTTCTAACCAATGGCCCCTTCAGGTCGTTATCATCGGCGCGAGCGGCACCGTCGGGGCCGTCCACTTGTCCAGGAATTTCTGAAGAACAAAACCCGCTTCGGGCGCATCGCAGTCCTCGCTGACCCCACCAAAATTTCGCGTTTCACTGACGTGCAGAGCCAGGGCGTCGAGGGTGGTGGTCGGCTCCTTTCTCGAGGCCAACTCCTACAAAGGTTATTTCATATTAGCAAAGCCGTGTTGAATGCTGATTTGTCCTCCAGGTTTCGACACCGTCATCTCCCTCACCGGCAACACCGCCATGAAACTCCAGCCCGGCATGATCGACGCCGCCATCGCCGGCGGTGTGCGGCATTTCTACCCCTCCGAGCTTGGCACTGACTCTTATGTCGCCATCGGCAAGAGACGCTACTTCCGCGACAAGATCGCGACGAGGGAGCACTTGCGCGACCGTGGCACGCGAGGTGCCGGGCTTCTCGTACACCCTTCTGATGACGGGGGCGTTCACGGAGTTTGCGGCCGTCGCCGTTCAATAATGTTGACATTGAGAACCACACGGCGGTCTCGTATGGCGTGCCCGACGCGCTGATCAGCGTGACTGCGCTGCCCGAGTACGTTTCAATGTTTACACAGCGAAAGGGCAATTCTAATCCGAATCCCAGCATCGTGCGATACGTTGTCGAGTCTGTGCTCCTCCCTCTCGAGCAGGGCAAGTCCTGCCGCGAGCTGCGGGTTGCTGGCGAGACACTGACCTGGGCAACGCTTATCGAGACTCTTGGGGAGGTGCAGGGTGTGAAATACAACGTTACCTACCTTGAACCCGCGGGAGGCGGCGGAGAAGGAAGAGGCGGCGCGCGTCGCGGGAAAACACTGAGGCTGAGATGTTGTGGGCGGGGAAGATGTTATTCTCTACAGGTGTGGCGCATTTGGTGGGGACCGCTCGACAATGCGCGGTTCTCTTTACCCCCGAGAACGCGAAGGAGACACTGCAGCGTTTGATCGGCAAGAAGTAGCTTGAATGTACTCGGCTCCATATGTTTTTTGTCCTGAATTCCTTCGTGTTTGTTGCTGCAAATGTTCTTTTGAAAATCTGTTCCATGTCCTCTTCCAAGTCTGTTAGAATGAATTTAGCCCCCGCTGATTCAAGACCGTGAGCGAGCGAACCGTGAAAGATAACTCCCGGAGCTAGATCTGCAGGCAAGACATGATTGAAATATAGATTTCTAGGCCAAAGGCGAGAAGATGTTCGTGGTAGACACCAGTATGTTTGTTGTAGGTATTGCAGAAAGTTGTCCTCCTCAATTTGCTGAAATCCATGGAAAGAAAACACAGTGGCAGCCCGCCACTTGTAGTCGAGGCCAGGCCTCGACTACAGCCAGGAGGAGCTTAGTGGAGGGCCGAGAGCAAGCGGTGACGATGCCATCTTTGCTAGGTATCGGTGTGTCTTCTCGCGAAGTAGAAGGATAGGAGTCAGTGTCGGGTGAGGCAATGTAGAAGTGATATTAGTCCTATCTCCGGACCGGCGAGCCGGCAAATCTCGTTGTTCGACCCCCAAGTGCAAGCCCGCATCAGCAAGCAATGGAACGGCAAAGCTGATCCGAACCTAGTAAACGCCATTGCGAATTTTCGGGAACATAAGACACAAAGACCCTCAAAATGACCGGTTTTTTCCTTCGCCGTGCTTCCGCTGGGCTTCTACAGCCTGCTTTGCAGTCATATCACGATCCACGCCTGTCCATCAACGCCAAGATGATTGTCTCCATCTTCCTTTCTCACCTGCAGCAAGCAGTTGACTCACCTGCAGCAAGCAGTTGAATGACCCAGGATTCCTTATTTCTCAACACGGCGTGACGGAAGCAGCAGATTCGGGGATAATACCTAAATTAGACAGATCCCTGCTGCTTGAACACGTGAAAGGTCGAGGAGCTTGGAGAGGAAATGATCGAACTATTATTGCTCAAGACGCGCATTGCAAAGGAAGTCGCATATTTGGGATACAAATACAGGTAATTAACAGATCCTCGGCTGCACATAAATAATTATGAGTTCAGAGCAATACAAAATAATTGAACAGGCATACCAATCATTCCTTCCGACACAAAATCACTCTCCGCATGCGGAACAAAAAATTTAGTGAGTCCGGTGTCTTGAGAAAAAGGACCAGGCCACGTACAGTCATCGTCTTTGAGAGGTTTCTCTTTCTTGAATTCTATCTTCTTGATGGAAGGAAATACGCTGCGGTAGAGCCGTAGGTCACTGACTCGAGGACACTGGCTTGTGATACGCAGCAACTGCAGCGTACAACCGGACCTGGAAATAAATGACGCGAGCGCCTCGATTGGCTCCTCCCCGAGGAATTTCTCGGCATCTGGAGGGTGCGGAGGCGGGGAGCCACCAGGGTATCGACAACCCCTGTGATGGGTTCTCGATGTGGGTTTGAAATGCGCAGTGTTCTCAAGAAGGGGAGGCGGATATCTGGGAGTCTAAGTGCATCGTCCACTGGGGATTCGCGGATGATGCCCAGCGTGCAAGAATCAAGTTGGATGCCTGCTGTAAGATTGGGGCACATTCGTGGGTGAATACTAGCTCCATGGTCAGCGAGGTCAGTTGGACCCACGCATTACCATGCTCGAGAGGTCTGATTCATCACGGATAATCAGAGTGCGCAATAAGGGGGCTTCGTCTCCGGTGATGAGGCTGTCGCCCCAGTGCCCGTCTAATTCCAGGTGACGCAGAAGAGGCATCGGACCTTCGAGTGTGCCGAGAGGTGATTGATGCCGGGCAGAACCAAGTTCTCAGATACTCCCAGCGTGCACGATGAGTAATCGCAAGAAGCTCTGGCGATGGCGAGAAAAGTCCATCGATTTCGATGGAAAGCGGACCACACCCGGATCTACTGAGCCACTGTTCGGACATTTCCAAAACTTGGGGGCTGTCACAGTGGGAGGGTAGTGATATAGCTCGCCAGAGTGTGGGGCAGGCTAGAGCGATTTCCTCCGCCATTTGCGACAAATTTGTGTGAGGACAGTTGGAGAGAGCGGCCCTCTGAACGGTCGGAGGGGGGTAGGGTGGCAAGAAAGTGAATGGAAAATCTCTGCCACAATTGCGTTCGACACGTTAGAGACCGGATAGGTGTACGAATCAAGCCGCTTTTGTGCCAGTGTCCCCTTTCCTTTCGCAAGGTGCAAGAGAGCGCTCGAGACCCAAGATTTGGGACCCGAGATCTGCGATTCGAACTCTGTCGGCTGCAGGCGTCAGTCATTGTGTTACACCTACAAAGACAGTGAGATCGGAAATGAGCTAGGGTGCTGTTTTTTTATGCCGGTTTGTAACATGTTTATAAACAGGTGTTTATAAACGGCTTTTTATTGGTCGGGCCAGACCACCCGGTTTTTAATTCACTGTGGCAGTGCTCGGCCGGCCAACGAAAGGTCTAACTTGGCCTCAAATTTGGCGAAAGTCGACCCAAAACTCACAGAATAGAAAGTCTGACAAGTTTCCTGTGACTCTGGCCGGAAAAGCTGAGAGGAATGACGCCCAAATATGGCTGACTTACCCCGGGAATGGCGGCTGTTGTCCGTTTGTGCGTTATCTCACCTTCAAGAGGCCTTCAAGAGGTAAATGGGGGACATGGAACCTGGTTAGAGGCACAGAGTGCGAAATTTGACGCAAGAACGATTAAAATTAATATAAACCCGATTTTCAAGTCAGTGTTTATAAAACCGGTTTATAAACACCCTGTGTTTACCAATGCAAAATTAAAAACTGTTTATAATTGTGCTGGGAATTAAAAACAGCACCCTAAAATGAGCAGGAGTCTCTACTCACTCATCAGTTCTTCCGTCGACGTTTGCAAAAAGCTCTCGAGTGCAGAAGCTGTGATTGTGGCAGTGAGGAGGCTTGTCCCCAACTTGTCCCACGATTCTTTGTACCATCTTCCACCGGGTAGGGTGGCAAGAAGTGATATAAAATCTCGGCCACAATTTAGTTCGACACGTTGGGAGACCGGATAGGTGCACGAATCAAGCCCTCTTTTGTGCCATCCCTTTCCTTTCGCAAAGTGGCAAGAGTCCGGATTCTGATGTCCGAGTCCGAAGTCGTCTGATCAATCCGATTTGCCAAGCCTTGATTGCTTCTTCTTTCAAACCGCCATGTCGCAGCGGCGGCGCAGCGAACGGTTCACTTGCGCAGTCCATTGTCTGGGATCCAAGAGTCTTCCCAACACCTCTCGGTCCACGGCGATTGGACAGATCTTGTTTCGGTCTAACCCTGTCCTGCGCATTTTGGCGTCCATACACACCGGCATGAAACACCCGCATCTCCCTCAGCACGCTGTCACTGGCCGGAACACTCGCAGCCACTTGTTTCTTCTCGTGTTTGCTTCCTTCCCAGACATGGAGGTGGGCGCCCCGGGGTGGGTTGTTCTTCTTGTTTTGTTTTCGGTTTTTTTTGGTGTTTGTTTTGTGCCTCGTGTTTTTTTTCGGGTTTTTGGAGCAAGGTTCTGGAGGGAGGTTCTGGGAGGGAGGTTTTCTTGGCAGCCAGAGACGCGGCGCGTGTGGATTGCGGGTGGAACCGGGACGTTTTCGTTCTGCTGCTTTGCAATCGGGGAGTTGGGGAGGGGGAGTGCGCCCGCGTGTTCGCTTTTTCACTTATTTCATTCCTCTTTGGGTGGGTGTTTCGGGGGGTCGATGAGAGACGAGACGGGCGCTGAGCGGGACACGAGCTCCGTCCGTCGAATGCGTTGTGCGCTAAATTGTGAGCTGTGTTTTGTTTGTCCTGCGGGGTGACGCGAGGTGTGGTCCTCGGTCGAGGACGAGACGTACGACGAGCTTGGGTACTTGGGTGCGGAAAAAGACGCATCTGCGCCCTCCCCAGCGAACCGAGGCACGGACAGGTTCACCGTTGACTTCAACGACGACAACCAAGGGCCTTGCCACGATGGCCATTCACGAGTCGCGACATTGAAGCGAGGCGAGATACTCAGCTGCTGAATGCGATTCCGATCTTGTCTTCACCCGCTTCAAATAAACTCAAACTCCCATGCCTTTTTCAGCCTCTCCCAATCCTTCACTCCCCGAATCTGGTTCATCCAAATGGCCTGCTCGTCCTCGAACAGTACCATGCCGGTACCACCCCGGAGGGGTATTCCGGGCCTTGACGGGAATGCCGTCACATACCGCACAACGCGTCCGAAGCTTCAAACCCTGCCTCTCCCCGCAGACGCCCCAAGAAATCAGCTCCCCAAACCTTCCCTTGCGCAAATTGGACTGCAACGAATACTCGGCGCCAGCGGGGGTGGGGAAAGACTGTCAAGGACTGGGCAGACCGAGCGCACGTCCACCGCATCCCATTGGAATCATTGTACGTGTCTATCACGCGGCGCTAGTTTGGTAGTACGTCACAGACTCGTAGACTGTCGCAATCGAAGCAGTCCTCCCATACCTCGGGAGCCCATTGTCCTGCGCCTCTTGTTGACTCAAATGGGGGCCTATGTATCCCGAGTATTCAGAAAAAATCCAGAACAAACGACAGGCTAGCAACGGTGCGCTCTACTGGGCGTCGATCAGCCCGTTTGGCCAAAGTACACTGGTCAGCCACACTGCTACGCCAGCTCGAGTGCGGCCGAACAGTCATTGGGAAGCATGCGAAACTGCCAAAAGGTACAACTGACACCTTTCCCGAATACTGGGAACCGAGTAACAATCCGCAAAAATCCCGGTATTAATATTGGACACATATAAAGCTGATTGCGAAATGATCTCTAAACGCAGCCGCCTCGCCCAATGCAGTCTATCCTGCTTGCCCTCGCCTTTTCCGGCGCCGCCCCTCGCCTGCGGCGACGACCACGGCCATGTTGTGGGTGACGGGCACGTACACGACTACGCAAAGCGTGAGTTCCCCAGCATGAAGCTCACGCCGCCCTCGCGTCCGTTGACCTGGGGCAGCCTCAACATACTCCACACGACCGATAGCCATGGCTGGCTGCTCGGCCACCAAAAGACGAGCTTCCCCGAGCCAAACTACAGCGGGGACTTGGCGACTTTGCGTCGTTTGTTTCGCGCATGAAGGAGCTTGCGATCAAGAAGGACGTTGATCTTCTTCTGGTCGACTCGGGCGACCTTCACGATGGCACGGGGCTTTCGGATGGATATCCTGTTGGTGGTGTGGATGCGCAACAGTCGAACGAGTTCTTCAAGCAGCTCCCGTACGATGTTCTGGCAATTGGTAGGCATTCTCTCTTCCCTTTCTTTCGAAAACTCAAATCTTACCAGGCAACCATGAGCTGTACGTCCTACAATGTAAGCTCCTTCGCTGCCTTCACCTGCCCTACCAACTAAATTCCCGGAGTAGAACACACTCGATATGCACAGAACTTTGCCCCGCACTTCGAGGGCCGTTACCTCTCGTCGAACGTCAACATCACTATCAACGGCGTGAGCAAGCCCGTTGGTAGCTGTTTCGGCCAAATTCAAGACGCGAAAGTGGGCCTTGTTCGCTTTATTTCTAGCGCGCTAGTTCTGATGCTTGCTGTGCTTTTGTAGAGGCCGTGCAGTGACGGCACTTGGCGTTCTTTTCGACTTCAAGGGCAACGCCGCAAATACAACGGTGCAGAAGGTCGAAGATATGGTCAAAGAGGCTTGGGTGCGTCCTCTTCCCTTCCTTGGGCAATAAGATCTAATCTGTTGTGCTAGTTTGTAGACGCCATCAAGGATGAACCGGATCTTTTCCTCCTTGCGGGGCACATGCCCGTCGCGCGGGATAACTGTGAATTGTGTTCATAATTTTCATCGGTATTATTTTTTGCTGACGTTGGCGCGACGCGACGCGACAGGGCCGCTTGTCTTCAAACGCCATTCGAGCCGTGCACCCTCTGACGCCCATTTTGATCCTCGGGGGGCACACCCACATCCGCGATTGCCTGCAGCTCGATGGGCGGAGCATGTCGCTTGAGAGTGGCAGATACATGGAAACTATTGGGTGGATGAGTGCGGATCTCCCAGAGCCGAAGGGCCATCATGGCGGCTGCGGCCGTCACAATGGCGAGGACTGTACCGCCAGCGACAGGGCGGCCAAGAATATCACTTTTAGCCGCCGGTACCTCGATCCCAACCGCGTTTACGTTCGAGTATCATGCTCGGGCGCGGCAACTTCTCTCGTTCGACACGACGCGGGGCGTAGCAATCACCAAGGGCCTTGAGCAGCTCGCGAAGGAGTTTGATCTGGGCTTCACGTATGGGACGGCGCCACACGATTTTACTATTATCAGTGCGTTTCTCGTTTTCTTTGGGCAGGAGGGGTCTCTTAAATATATTGCAACCATAGGGCACCTTACCCGGCGAACAACTCCTTGCTTTCGCTCATGTCGGAGGTGATGCCCGTCGCGCTAACCGTCAACAACACGCGCGCATCCGTCCCCAACATCATGATCATCAACTCGGGAGCGCTGCGGTTCGACATCTATGCGGGGGCCTTTCACGAAGAACGACCAGCTCACCGTGCTGTCGTACGCGGACCCCTTCCTCTATATCCCCAACGTGCCGTTCTCCGTCGCTAAAGGCGTCCTCCCTGCGCTGAACGGAGCGGGTACGAACCACAGGAGGCGCGATGAGGCGGTTGAGGCGGAGCTGTGGGCGAGGGGGTACGCCGGGACGCGCTACCGCGAGTGGATGGAGGATATGGTGCGGCGGAATTCGGAGCTCGACGGGCAGGCACGCTTCGCTGTGGCGAAACTGACGCCGGGATATGTTACAACCGACGCGTGCCCCCGGCGTCGGCGACGACACACCGCACGCGCCGCTCGAGTTCTACTCCCTCCCGAACTTTATCGCGTCCGCCGCCCCGATCGGGTTTGCGGTCGACGCGCCGATCGACCTTGTCTTTGTGGACTTTCTTGAGAAGCAGCTGATTGGGATTCTTAATGGGCTGCAGAAAGATAAGGTGTATACGACTGCGGACGTGTCGAAGTATACGAACGTGCTGGCGACCGAGGCGCTGGGGATTTATGCACAGCAGAAGTGGAATTGAAGGCGCTAGTTGGGTGGTGGAATATTTTACTCAAAATCTCAGTGGGATGAGGAAAAGTCCGATACGCACGTGAAGTACTTGGATTAGATTGCTATATGATATACGCGAAGCAGCATACAAGGTCCGTCGAACTTTACATGTCCACTCAAATCTCAAATGGTACAAGCGGAGGGAGCAACATGCGTTAGCACCCATACGTTGGCATTACAGTGACGAAGCTCGCCAGGTCATTTCATCCCACTCTTCACCCGCCTCTCTCGCCTCGCCTCTGCTGCATCACTGCCCGTCCGGTACTAATGCCCTGAGTCAGTTTGTTACCCGTTACGCAACGCCGTTACTAGTCCGTACGAAAGCGACACATGGAATGGAAAGGAGGGATCAGAAGCATATGACACGCGAGGACGAAGCTAAGTATACATTCATCTGAAATGTAATAATATTCATTTATACCCGCGCATTGTCTAAGTTTGACGGCTAAGGGGAGCGCCAAATATTTCTTTGCATCCAGTAGCCAACCGTTTGTTCGTAGTCTCTGTTACAGACCTCTATACGGATGACGATCAAGATGTATCCTAGTTTGTTCTAGTCTGATAGTAATCACGGTGCGCTTGTTGGCAGACCGTCAAATTACGTAAAAGCGTGGCGGTGCTTCACACGTGCTCTCGCCACTTAGTCGCTTCGCTCACGACGCGTCCCGCCCAAGCCTCCAGCACCGCGTTTTCAGCTCTCAAAGCAGGGTAGGGGTATGTATACAGTTGGTGTAAGGTGTGGGCGTGTCCTCCATCTCTATTTGCACTTCGGACTATGATCTAATCCGTCTCTACTCAGACTCTCCAGTAATATTTTTGCTCTCCAGCTGCGGTCGGGTCGACGGCAGCGGGGGTCGACGTTCTTTTCTGATTTGAATGGTGTTCCATCTTGAATATGAACTGCTGCCGCACTTGATCCGCCATTCATCTGCCAACCGTTGTTTACAACTACTTTCTTACTCTCCGGTTTTCTTGTACGTTGTGGCGTAAAACATACCCCGTCCGCGTCCTGCTCCATACAAATCATCTCATAACGTCCTCTTTCTCGCTTGATCACCGTCGGCCCACTTTATCTCCTCCCTGTTTGCATGCAATTACTTGTCATCGTCAACAGCACACATGTTTTTTCCCTCAATCAATCGTCGTCTTGTCCCACTCGATCCGTTCAGAAAAATTAGAGATTAGGGCTAGAGTACGTAGTATAACAACTAGGTGGGCTCTAGGCAGTGGGAGAGAAAAGGAACCAGGCAAAAATCTTAACTCGTGCAAGCATGAAAATTATTCAAGCAACTACTCGATTCTTAATCCCGGACCAAGTTGTTTGAGCTCCTGGCGGAACCCTGCGATCCGGCATTGGGCGTAAGCGATATAGTCGAACTTGGGCTCCTCTACTGCGTTATCCACGTCCTCTCGTGCATGTACAACCCCAATCGCCCACATTGTGTGCGATGCGGGGCTCGCCGCCCGCACCTGCTTCTCGAAGTCGGGCATCATTCGCACAAGCTTGAGCCGGGGCATGGGCCGCGAATCCAAAGAGACAGTCGAGTGCTAGAGGTACGTGAGATAAAAGTTTGGTCGAGTACCGTGTGGAAAAAGATGATGTTCTGCTGAAACTTCGGAGCATCGATGAACTTGAGGAGATCGCGCCGCTGATATGATACATGAATAATATTCTCGCGGTCATACGCTAGCGCAGAAATTCCGTAGCTGGTCAAGGTTTCAGCACCTAGATAAAGATGTGAGATGATCTTGTACAAGCAGAGAAAACGTCCAAACAATGTTCCGAGCCAGACCCTTGGTTGGAGTAATGACTAGTCTGACAGGCTGCAGACTTTCCGTCACCTGTAGCGATGCACAGAAAGACATGCTGGCCGTCCAGAATATGCAGAATTGGCTGTATATGACGGTCCCGAAGACCATCTTTCCACATGGGGATCTTGGCCGCGATGATGGATTTCGAAGCTTATTGTCCTTCGGGGGACCGCCAGGTGGGAGCTTCAGCCATCCGAGACCCGAGAAATTAGAATGTGTGTGTCGAGGCACACAAGGGTATCTAAAATGCGGTGAGATTTGATTCTAGAAGCCCAAGGAGCGTTGAAGTGGTGCCCAGAATCATAAAATGAGTTGTACCGAGTCTTATCGCAGCTTGAGGAGCCGAAGAACGCGTGGTGCGGCGTCCGGGAGACGCGTCGAGGGCCAAGCGCTTGTGGCACAGCCACGCTTTTACGTAATTTGACGGTCCGCCAACAAAGGGACCGTGATTACTAACAGACCATATACTAGTACATCTTGATCGTCACTAGGATATCGGTTCTGTTACAGAGACTAAGTTTGTTCGGTTCGGTGGAGATTGAGAGTATGTCACACTGCGGTCATCAAAGTTGACATGATCCCTGATCAATTCGGACATAAATTCGGTTCCCGCTCGGCTCTCGTTGAACAGCTCGTTGTCGTTGTGCAGCCATGAACGTCGAGCACACCTCTCGCGAATTCAAGCTCCCCCACCCCCAGCTCGAATCCCTTCTCCTGTCCCACCAGAAAGTACCGGCGCCACCCCGTCTCAACCAGGATTCGGCCTTGGGTCCCTCCTCAATGCTTTTGCAGCTGGGGCGCTCGCTTGCTTGCTCACTCAATACGCGATATGCGGCTCTAGCTGCTTCTTCAGTCCCAAGTACGACAATGCGCCCACGATAACGGCGCCTGACGTGTCCGTTCTCGGCCTCGCCGTGGGCCAGGTCGACCGAGCGGCACAACTACCCACCTCCGACCCCGACCAATGCATTTCCGTCCATGTTCCCCACGGACGTGGGCTACGCGGGAAAGACGCCCACAGGCGCAGAGCCCGCGGTCGTCGCCACGGCCCCCTCGTACCCTGTACACACCGGCGCCCCCTTGCTCGTCACGCCCGACACATTCTCGAGGACAAAAGGCAAAAAGTTCGACCTCCTCACAAAGTGGGGGAACCTTTCGCCGTGGTAACAGCATGGAGCGAGGCGCGTTTGGGGTCCATTCTGGGCCTGAGACGCCACACACCTGCCCGGGTGACAGGCTTGCACTTGCTGCATAGGCATGGTGCGAGGTATCCCACTGCCTGGGGTGAGTGTATTCTCTTTTGGTCAGCTTACACAACTCTTAACCAGAGGTCCAGCGTCGTACGGCGGCCCTGCAGGTCTACCTGGGCGTCTTAACGCTGCGACTTCCAAATGGAGGGCCTCGGGCGAACTTGAGTTTTTGAATGAATGGTTTGTATCCGCCATATCAATACCTCATTTCACTCATCGGGGTTTAGGACGTATAAGCTCGGCGAAGAAGGTGAATAACAAGACCCATGCAGGTAGTTATACTAACGCGACTTGAAGTTTTGACGCCATTTGGACGGCAACAACTCTGTGGGTAGTTTATCTGCAACGTCGACGACATCCTGAACATCCGCTAGTCGACTTGGGAATATCGATGCGATTTAAATATGGATTCCTTCTCAAGGTACCCAGATTACTAGTATGGCTAGATGTTAACCCAACCACTGCCCAGAACTTCACCGAGTCCAATACTCTTCCCGTATTCCGTACCGAGTCCCAGTGCGTGAAATCCCATCTCGGTTCTGTGCACTCACCAAACACGGCCCACAGAGGCCGCATGCTCGCATCGGCTCAGAATTTCGCAATCGGCTTCTTCGGCTATCCATTCGAAGGCCAATACCAGCAAAGCATCACCATCGAGGGGCACGGCGTGCGTCCTTCCGTCTACGCAGTTTCCTGAGCTAATCTTCTACGCAGTTTAACAACACGCTCGCACCTTACAACGACGTATGTCTGTAGAAGACTCCGATATTTTGTTAACAACGCTGCAGCTGCCCCAATGCGCAAGATTCATCCAGAGCCGATCGTGGTCGCGAGTACCTTGCAAAGTGGGCTTCGGTCTATCTTAAAAAGGCACTCCGTCGCCTGCAGCGTCAGTTAACCGGCTATAATTTGACGATCGAGGACGTGTACGTCTTCCAGCAACTGTGCGCATACGAGGTAGGTTCTTTCGACTTTTGGAGGATTGAAACTGAGGCGTTACTGGCAGACTGTCGCACTTGGGTATTCAAAGTTCTGTGAGCTTTTCACGAAGGAGGAGTGGAATGGATTCGAGTATTCGTCAGTCTCCAGCACTTGATCAGAGCTTGAACTGACCCTTCAATAGGTTTGACCTTTACTTTTGGTACGTCAGCCTTTATCAGGTATACGTACCTGCCGCCAACAGTTCTGCCAGGTACAATTCGGGCCCCGGCTTCCCGCTTGCGCGGTCGCAGGGTATCGGGTATGTGCAAGAACTCGTGGCACGACTCACACACACACCCCAATCTTGACGCACAACTCGTCGACTAACGCGACACTGGACGACAACCCAATCACATTTCCGTTCGGACAGAGCCTCTACGTCGATGCGACGCACGAGGTCGTCATTCTCAATGGTCTGTATCGTGTATTATAGCGCGAGTAACTGACAATGACACATATATCATGACCAGTCCTCACGGCGCTCAACTTGTCCACCCTGGCGGCGCAGGGCCCGCTGCCGGCGGACCACATCCGAAGCACCGCACGTTCAGGGTGTCGCAACTCGCGCCATTTGCGACGAACGTCCAGTTCCAGTGTACGTCCTCCGATGGATGGCACATTGACTACGCTGACACGCATGTCGGTACAGTCCTTGAATGCACCTCCGTGCCCGGGCCACAGATCCGCATCATCGTAAACGATGGCGTGGTCCCGCTGACAGGCATCGCGGGCTGTGCGGCGCAAAAAGACGGGATGTGTGCCGTGGACGCCTTCGTCGCGGCTCAAAAGAAGATCATCGGGGCGACGGATTGGGCATACGACTGCTACGGCAATTGGACGATCCCCGATGGGTGGGAAACGACGACGGGGGAGCCGCCCAGGAGCTAGACCCAGAAAGGACATTTTGGTCTGGAGGGTCTTCATATGTCTTACCTACCTTCTACTGTTGTCAGATGGCAGATGGAAAAGAAACTTCTTAAGATATCTGACCTCTGGATTCCCAGGTAAGGCCCAGTTCGGGATCCCCAATTTCAAATTTGGATTATTCTATATGGCTCCCCAGGTGCCGCTTATGAATTGAGCACCCCTTTCTATATGCAGTAGAATCTCGGCCACTTGTTTTGAGCAGAGCTGACACTGTTTTGAACATAAAAATGTGACGAAATATTCTGTACAACACGCACCAGCAGGCACTCCACGACCGAGCCCCAGAACAGCCTAGATGAATTCTCCTCATTCATGGCTCAGGGTATTCCATCATTTCAGAATAAGATGTGAGGAACAAAGTCTGAAGAGATAACAGTATCCAGCTCAGTTTTCTAACTTAACCTTGACAACGCTTGCACTAGGTTGACTCAGGGGTTTCCCAGTAAGCTTATTGGCGTGTCTCGAAAACCTTGTTTAGTTCATACCAGCAATTTAACATTCCACTACAATCACAACCTAGGGCAGTATTCAGTGCGGACAAGGTGTTGACCCAAAAATTCAGTGTGATGCACCAACACATTCACACTCAGGCTACAGCCCGGTAAATTGCCTGGGATGGAAGGAGGTGTCGCATTTCTAAGCAGTGCCCGGGGTGCCAAGCAGACTCACCCTTCTAATTTCTTACTTGAATTTTTGTCCAGTTAGCAATTGGCTCACATCAGGTAACTAGAGATCCGCTGAAGCGCGGGGGTGCTCGCGAAGAAGATAGAAAAAATGGGTTGAACATACATACAATCAATTAAATTCTGCAACCCAGGATATCTACACGCATTGGCCTCTAATCTATGTTGATAATTGGCCCCAGCTAGACGTTGGACCCTCGAAAAATCAGATCCCGCGAGCCAAACCGAGGGATACCGGCGTTCGGGAAAGCTTGCGCAAACACTTGCCAATCGTCTTGGTTTGGCGCTGCGCTTTCATTCAAAACCTTGTCGTCGCCATCTTCCTCTTCCTGGACGTTCCTATTCTCATTCTCCCAGCACCTGAGTGGGCCCGGGGGTGCTGATGCTCTTGTGCGCGACATTCAGCCCATAGTTCGTCCCAATCCTTGATTGACCTCGTCATTCGATCGTTGAATTTCTCCAGGTTGCGGAATGGATGATGAAGCTGCACCTTGGTGCGGCAATATGCGCTGTACTGGTCTCCTGTCGTATCTGGGAGATTCTGGGGAAGACGCGCAGAATCACGTCTGTGCGATCACGCCGTTTCCCGCCACTTGCGAATGGACCCATGTAAAGCTTCGGAAAACTTCGTGCATGGAAAGCTGCTCGAGCTCCGGCGACCAGTTCATGTATCTGTATGGAATAATCAATCATTTGCCCATGCGTCGCACAGGAAAATGAACGCTACCGCGCTGAAACCATGAATCACTTGTAACCGTGTGCCCGTCGGGGTCTTCAGTCCCGTCGTCTTCCTCCAGGGTTTAATTTGCCGCACTCCCCCTTCGGCTCCAGGGTGAAGGGTTTGGAATGAGACAGATGTGTGGACCAGAGGGATTCCCAGCAGTAAATGCGCCGTTTCTTGAGCCAAATATGTTCTTTCGCTTAGCATCTTATTGAGCAGTTTCTGACATACTATCTTTTATCACCTACCTGGCCACACTACCCACCTGGCCACTCGGGAATTATAACAGAATCTGTTGGGTTTTCTCCACGAATTACGATTGGAGGTTGGATAGGATGTTGAGACGCCTTTGTAAACCAAAATTGATCCAGTTTGACCCGATTGCCGTGAGGCTGTGTCGGCTTTCGGGGGTGGTGGGAAGCCGGACACGTGGATTTGTTAATTCTCGTCAGCCATCAACCGCATGTACTGTGCAATTTCGTTCAATTCGGCGGTCACGCGTCACGCACCCCCTGTGCCGCGATGAACTTTAGTCTCGGTCACGGGTCACGGCGGCCCAGTGCCGAATGTAAAATGCGTGACACCAGGGCCAAATCTCCCTTGGAGGTGCAAAAAAGGCAGAATTTTCGAAAAATTTCGTCTTGAATGCCGAATTTTTGGAGGGTGTCACGCCAAAATTTGTTGGTTGCCGAAGTGGCCGAATCGGTATTTTGGGTCACGGGTCACAACCCGTGCCGAATTGAACGAAATTGCACAGTATTGGCCTCGTTCTCCCTCAATTCATGCTCGATTCACAAGGTTCGGTACGCGTTCTCCTCAGCGGGGCTCCGGCGACCACATGGGCCCTCAAATAGCCCTCAAACCCCGCCAAGAACAGCTCTATCACCCAAGATTCAGAATTGCCCGCAAGAATTTCCCGCAAATGATGTACGATGGCCATTCATATAACACAAGAACTCGATGCGCTATGCGTCCACAAACTTCGCACAGGCCTCTACTACGGTGATTGCCTTTCCTTAAAGGTGCGTTCATGATTTTACCAATTTTATTCTTTGCACAGTGGCGGCCGTTATATGAAACGGCCTTTTGGCGGCCATGTGTGATTTGGGATTTTTTATGGAAAATGGAAAGCAGCGGGAGTGCAACCAGGTGTTCCAGTACGTCCAAATAACCCCTTTGAAGTGTATGTTGGCTCATTTTGACGCTCCGCTGTCTTTGCCGTCGTCCCGCTGCCCGTTATCAGACACCATCATACCAACTTTGACATTGCCACAAGCCTCGATTCCCTAAAAACCGACCCATCTTGTTGTACATATTTCCCGACGACGTGAGCTAGGAGCCACTGGCAAACGTCAACGACTGTGCGGTGATTGGACGAATACTGGACGCATTGCGATGTCAATGATCCTATCCGCTTGCCGAAGCATAAATACGTCATCAATGTATCGCTGAAAGCTACAAAGAGTAGTTACGCACCTTGTAGGCTCCTCTGATATCCCCCCGAATATAGGACTTGCAGTTGCTATTGAGGGCCGAAGCGAGGAGAGAGCCAGCGAGCGAAAGGCGGCGCGTTTGGGTTTCTTCCCACGCCTGGCCAGCTGGCCGCTTTTGGCCGTTTTTGGACTTGCCGTCGCGAAATATTTGCCGAGCCATCAAAACATCACACATTGCCGGCCGCTGCTCATATTCCATCTCAGGATGCTAGCCTACATCCTCCAACCACAAAACACTCGGTAAGTAAATTCCTTCTACTTCGAGAGTCACAAAATTGCTTAGGTGGCCAGGTAGATGATAAAAAATAGTACTGTTTTTGCTGTCCCAACATTCTCCATGCGACTCAGGACACTCAACAACAGTTCTGGAAGCGCGGGAGCCTGCTGCTCAGACTTGCTGGTGTACTTGGATATGTCGTTTCGGTGTTGTAAGTCGTGAGTTTGAACAGAAGTAATGGAACTCCCTTGAGCGCAGCATCTGTGCTCATGACAGGCTTGACATCGATGTTAGCACACCATGCCAGAATGATTGCGGGGGTTGTACCCATTCAGAAGGGGATCATTACGCTCAAGCTCGAACCGAACATGTTTCTCACGGCAGCAGCCGCATTTTTCTATCGTCAGGGCTTCGAGTGCACGATCCACGTTCTTGATACATTCAGCCTGGTCAAGGGAAACCGCAGAGTCGCCAGGAAGATCGACCTCCGCCAAGTCCGAGCCGTCACCAAAGATTAGTAATAATGTGCTCTGTACCAAAGAGCCGTTGAGATGTGTCTGGGGGCCACGCGTCAACAGAGGAGAGGCGGAGGGAGAAGCCAGTGACATGAGCTACTCGATATGAAGAAATATTGACCAGGTTGGATCGTTTGGGGGTAACGAAGGTGCAGATTTCTTCCAAGACACACGCAAGCGAAATAAAAGAAAAATTTCCGAATATGATCTCAGTGATGGAGGCAGCAACCGGGAAGTATCTGATGAGTGACTTGGGGGTGCCGGAAAACAGGCAGAACCAAAGGCGCCGCACGGGGAAAGAAAGTCTAGAAAAGAGAGAGGAAGCTGATCCCGCACGAAGGAAGGATATCAATGAAGTTTGTGCCGCGACAGAGTCCAGGAGTAGTAGTTACTGTGTCCGGGCACGATTAGGATCCTGGGACACTTGAGCACTGACTCGATGTCTAACTCGGGAGTCGGGAGAAGACGCCAATCGAGCGCGATGATTGCAGTCTAAGAGATGCGCGTACGTTTTAGCGGCAGATTCTAACAGAAGAGTTCACAGTTAGAGAAGTCAGTGAGTAAAGGACATCTGAAGCTGCTGCGCACTCGTGAGTGGTGAGAGGTTCAGAGAAAGTGCCAAGAAAGAAGCGATTTGGATCAATCGATTCTGATGTCCGAGTCCGAAGTCGTCCGATCAATCCATGGCTTGATTGCACGATTTGCCATGACTTCGCCTTGTATCAAAAACGGTTCTTCTGCAATCGATCATGAAAGAAAACAATGATTCGTCGGGCGTACACCCAGATATTCTATCACATCAATTCAGTCTTTACCTTCATACCCTCCCCTTCCACGTCGTGGCGTGGAGCCACCACACCGAAAACTCCACTGTTTTTGCCGCCCACTCGGTGGTCGATCACCGAACCTCAACCGCACGTGATGAGCGGGCACACCGTGGACCGAACGCCCCTCGACCGCCTCTGCTACTGCGTCCAATTCCGGATTTCGCAGAGCGACGAGCAGCCTGGAAAATTTGTTGGAGCTGGGCTCGCCGTTCTTCATCATCGAGAACATGCCCACGCCGCTCATGAGGAGGAGCAGAAAGAAGGCGACTGAATAGGTTGCGATGAGAGTCCTTGCGATCGTAGACGTATACTATGTCTGTTAATCTGACTGTGGCCTCCGCAGTGGTAAATCCACTGTTGAGATTAATGAAACCTGTAAAATTCTGAGAATCAACACGATGTGACGGCTGGAAGAATCACGTACCGAGCGTCGCATTCGCAACCATGTCCTGGAGGGCTTAGAGGTTGCGCTGTGAGTCGTATTCGGCAGGCAAAATGAAAGGATTTCACCTTGTGAGACGTGGTGACATGGGCGGGTGGTGTTGATGCAAAGACGCGATCCTGCGACTCCCCCCGTGCGTAAAGAGTCGACACTGTAGGGTTCGAATATATTGGTTTGCATCATGAATGTCGTCGTGTTCAAATCCCCATGGAAGCCGTCAATAATGACACTTCCTTGCAAACGTTGAGAGAGTGAATCCGCCATGGCCAAGAGGTGAACGTGGGTTCCGATTCCAGGGCCGAAGGTGTCCGGTGACGTTGAATTCACGAACAGAGATACGGGACCAATCACTGGCTTGGGGCCTGCGTCGAGGTGGCGGTAGATGGTGTTTAAGGGGTCGTGGAACTCCACCACGGAGACGCGACTCTCCTGCGTCCCGTTAAAATAGTGGGTGGAAGCGAGGTGACTAGCATTGTAGAAAGTGCACGTCGAGCCCGCCGCGTTGATCAATGCGCCTTTGTCGCCGTTCGACGCCGAATATGGAACGTAGGCCAAGGTCAGATTATACAACGAAGACGTGAGGGTAGCAGCATTCTGCACGGTGAAATTCAGCGCCGACTCTTGTTCGTTTACTGACAATGCATGACCGTCGTATCCCAGAAGATATGCACTAGGTGGGTCATCAAAAACACGGGAGACGAATCTCTCTGAGTCCAGAATGCCATCAGAAATTTGGCTGGGCTGCAGATCAGAGCAGCGCAGGGCCGGGGCGACGTAAGTGATGTCGTAATTGCATTCGGGAGAACCCCTCAGGCATCGTCCAACCCACTGGATCGCCGACAGCAACGCGGCAAGCGCGGTTTTATCCCAAGTTTCTGTGACCGAACCATACTGGTCAGTCTGGCTGAACAAGAATATTATTAATGGCAGAGCAATTGGACAGGCAGAGGAGCGCACCGAAGGTAAATGTCATTCAAAAGTGCGTCCGTCGTTGTGTTTAGGGTAGGAACGGTGAGAGAGCGTGTGAGGGCAGAAACTTGTCGAGTGTTCAGGGATGGTGTAAGGATTGTAATCACGGGAGACGCCAGGATGGCTACTGTCATGATAATGATGAGGGCATTTTGAGGAATAGGTTGCGCCGATACAGAATCATCAGCGATGGTTCTCCGACCAGTGCGTCAATGTCTGGCACTACGTTTGAAGAGAACAGTCAATTAGCTGACAGACAACGAAAAAACGCGGGAACGCACATGTAACAGGCTGACGGCGCAGACAATACCAGGACTGCGGGGATGAGACGTGTGAGCTGCTGGCTGATTCTGAGCCATGTAGTCATAATCACGCACCAGTTGGCAGAGGCTAACACTGGCAGAAAAGCAGAAGAAGATTTTGAAGACCGTGGCAAGGAAGATTTCTACCCGGCTAGTACTTGTCTGCGTCCAACGGCCCGATACCGGACGCGCATCGAGATGTTGGTCGAAAAGATGATGAGCGACACCTATGATGCCGGCCAGCAGAGTCCCTCCTATGATCGACATCGACGCTCAAGCACCAAACCTCGTCTTTTTACTGGGATGATCAGAGACTGTATCTGGGACGGAACTGCTGTGATGGGTTCGGTCGGGGAAAGGCATTTCGCCACCGACGCTGAGGGGAGAGTACTCGACGGGGAGTCGACGTTGTGCATGGTACATGCAGGATGGGTCAGCGACCACTTCGGATATAGAGTAACGAGTCTCACCTTGACTTCGCTTCTCTTCGCTTATCACTAACGAAAAAAAAGATCGCGTCTGGAAAACACCCCGTGTCTACGATAAATCAATAGGGCCATAGGCCTATAGGGCGCCATAGAACTCTGTACGTACCGTTGTGAATCCATGGCGACCACGACTGATGCATCGCGGGAGCTCCCCTACGCCTCCCCGTAATGACGTCCCAACAAAGGAAATTTCGCCCGTGTCGGATCCTGATGTCCGAGTCCGAAGTCGTCCGATCAATCCGATTTGCCAAGCCTTGACTTCTTCTTCAAACCGCCATGTCGCCGCGGCGACGCACGAACGGTTCACTTGCGCAGTCCATTGCTGGGATCCAAGAGTCTTCCCAGGCGTAGCGTCGGTCCACGTCGATTGGACAGATCTTGTTTCGGTCTAACCCTGTCCTGCGCATTTTGGCGCCCACACACACCGGCATGAACACCCGCATCTCCCTCAGCACGCTGTCGCTGGCCGGGACACTCGCAGCCACTTGTTTGCTTCTCGCGTTTGCTTTCTTCCAAGACATGGAGGCGAGCGCCCGGGGTGGGTTGTTCTTTCTTGTTTTTTTTCGGTTTTTTTTGGGTGTTTGTTTTGTGCCTCGTGTTTTTTCGGGTTTTTGGAGCAAGGTTCTGGAGGGAGGTTTCTCGGCAGCCAGAGACGCGGCGCGTGTGGATTGCGGGTGGAACCGGGACGTCTTCGTTCTGCTGCTTTGCAATCGTGCGCCCCGCGTGTTCGCTTTTTCATTCATTTTTCATTCTTCATTGGGTGGGCGTTTCGGGGTCAAGGAGACGCCACGGCGGGCGGGACACGAACTCCGTCCGCCGAATGTGTTGTGCGCTGGATTGTGAGCTGCGTTTTGTTCGTCCTGCGGGGTGAGGCGGGGTATGGTCCTCGGTCGAGGACGAGACGTACGGCGAGCTTGGTTATTTGGGTGCGGAATAGACGCATCTGCACTCTCCGGATTCATTGCCTCTGCCTCCCCACATTTTTCTTTCTGCGCGTGTGGTATCTTCTCTCCTCTGCGTGTGGGGATCGCGATATGAACCTGAGGCGGGGAGGGCCGCGCGGTGCTTTAATGCACTCCTTCCTTACTCGGCGGCGTGGTGGAGCCACTCTGCGTGGGTGCATCGTCCGCGTCTTTTCTTGGTTTTTCCTTTGTCGTGCGCAGCGTTTCGTGCTACCGATGACCCTCCCACACACCCCGGGCTCGCTTTCGATGCTGTAGGCGATTTTGTCGGTGTCTCAGGAAGGACGCGCAAGTGTGTTCCGTGTCATGTCGGCGCGCACGGTCCAAGGCGCAAGTGCTCGGCCGTCCAGTTATTGCTTTGCGGCGATGATGGGTTGCGGTGCGGCGAGTGCAGGGCCGTGTCGAGCTCCTGCTCCTCGCGCTCCTCGCACTTTATTTTATGCCCTTCAGCAGGCGGTCGTACTTGCAATTCTGCACCCTCTCCCTCTCCCGACATGGTCTTGTGAGCATGCCAGAGACGTCGGCATGCATGCATGCTTCGCCGTTCTCCATTTGTTCTCGTTCTTCCTCCCTTCGTTGCCTTCCCCTCCTATTCTTTATTGTACTTCTCTCATTCCATTGGTGTATTACGAATCCGACCCTGACTTTTATCTTTTACAGATCCCCGTCCTGACGCACCACGGTACTCCGCCGAGCGCGTTGAGATGCGGCGCACGACGCCCGCGCTGCCGGAGGATTGGCCACCCAAGGATACTGCCCCGCGTCCGCTCCGGCCCCCGCCAAAGGGAAGGACAGAGGTACGGCTACCCGCCATCCCCCGCATCTTCACTCTAAATCTGACCACATACATTTCCGGGGAACGTGTGCGCGTGCGCGCAGACGCGGGCGGGGACGAGGGCGGGGTGCTGCGGCCCTCGATGGCGATGGATTCGGTACCGGCACCACCTGCGTCCGCCGCGCGGAGGAGTGCGCGGAATGCGGCGCCCTCCGCTGCAGCCCCTGCGCGCGGGACGGGTCGAGGAGAGCGAGGAGGAAGTGGAAGGGGTGGCGCGCGAGGGCGTGGCGCACGAGGCGAGGTGGAGGCGGGGAGAAAGCGAAAGCGGGGCGCTGAGTCGGAGGACGAGGCCGAGGCCGAGGAGGGAGAGGAGGCCGCCTCGGACATCTTCAGCGACGTGGAGGCGTTTCAGGAGTGGCTCCGCGTTCTCCTATTGTCCTGCATCCCTCCCACACCGTGTCCTCTCTCCCCGCCCTTCCCTGCCACTCATCATGGCATCGCTGCTCCACCTTCCTCTGGTCACCCCCGTCCCTTTCTCGCCCTTCCCTGCCCGCTGACCCCATCCCAGGTTCTCCCTCCCGCGCATGTCCGCGCTCCTCCCCTCCGCGCGCATGGCCGCTTTGTCTGGACTACACACGATTTTCCAGCCGTTTTTGCTGAGAAGGATGAAGGTGGATGTGTCGGGTGCGTATTCTACGTACACATTCTTCCCTTTTCGGGATTTCTTCTGGACGTGATGGGGCGGGACGGCTATCCTGATTGCGCGCGATGCGGGATGAGGCTACGGGTGCAGGCGGTGGCCCCGACGATACGTTGTGTCGCGTCGTGGATAGGATATCTACTCCTCGCTCCCTTCCTTCTTTCTCAGTCTTCACCCGCACCTCAGCCCCCTCTCCCTCTCCTTTGCGTTGTCCTCGACTGCCACGACTCACGCTGACGCTGACGATCTTCATATGCAGGCCCTCTTCTTCCGCCGAAGAAGAGCTACGTCCTATACGCGCGACTGAGCGCGCGCCAGCGGGAGCCTTACGAACCTGTGCTGAGCGGCGGTGCCGTGTGGGTGGCTGGCGGGGGCGGGTGCGTCTGCCGCAGCCACGAGCAC